>CM022952.1:18478661-19124008 GCA_012931725.1 Litsea cubeba | reverse complement strand
GAGACTTGAAGTGTGGGAGGCTGGGTCCTTTGCTTCTGTAGTTTCTTTTGCCGGTATAACGCGCGGCGGCGTATACGGCGAGCAATTTGAGCTTCGGTCAGCTCTGACTGGGCTTTGACGATGAAGGATGTACTCCCTCGGGCGCAGCAGCCGAGCCTGTCTTCTCTGTAGCTGGGCAAGGACAGGATGCGAACCCTGTCCTTCGCCTGTTGCAGCGAAGCTTTGAATTTGTGAAGTTCGGCCCCTGTAGAGATAAAGGGTCGAACTGCAGATTTGTAGGCCTTAGCAGGTGCTTGTGGAGGCCTTGTGATGCATGACTTGATTTTGGGCTTGTAGGAACAGCCGGCTCATGCTGGATGACTTGAAGTCCAAGTTGGAGATGGGTCTCTCCTCTTTCATGTAAGCAAGAGGATAGAACTGGTTCTCCTTGAGTGGGGCCAGGATGCTGGCTTAGTTGATGTTGGGACCTTCTTTGTTTTTGTGAAGGTCTTGGGGACCAAGTCTTGGGGTAGACCTGGTTGTTTGCAGGCTGAGGCTTCGTGGGACTGCCACGGGCTCAGGCCTTCTGGTGCTCGCCTTTGGTGTCACGGTAGTGACACGTTGAGAGGCGAGTTTCTGCTTCTTGGAGGAGCAGCTTGTTCCTCAGGAAGTGGGAATGGTCCCAACGTCCCGAAGACGAATAGTCCGGGGAGTCGAGGTTCGACCCGGAGTTCACAGAGTTGCCGAGGGAGTTGACGCTTCGGCAGCTGATGGGGCGCTTGTAGGTGCGCGTGGTTTGCTTTCTGTTGAAGCATGAGTTGGTGCTTGCTTTCGTCGAAAGTAATGGTTAGTGAAGTTGCCATTGTTAGTTTTTTTTCGAAAATTTCTGAAACAGACCACATCCATTAGTAATCACAAGAATATAATGATCATAAATGGGAAGTTCTATGGTTTCGTCTTTTCAAATTGCTCGAGGTAGATGACCCAAGCATATGAGGAAGACAAAATGCCATAGAAGGTACAATTGTTCTGATCGCAGGTATGGTAAGCCCAGAATGGGCATCCCAGTGACTGCTAGAAGCAATGGTGAACTTAAATTCGACTTATCGAGAAGCAGAGCTTGCTCGAGGTAAGAAGAATATAAAGTTGGAGTTACAAATGTGCCGGTCGCAATACAGTAGACCCTGGAAAGGGCGTACTAGTACCGCTAGACACAAATGTTTTGAGACCGCATCTATGAGATGAGATTCTCTGTTTTGAAAGGTCAAGATTGGATTCATCAAAGAGAGCAGATGGTATTCCAATCTGAACACGGTCTCGGCGATTTCCCCCGCGAGCGCCAGTGCTCAGAAAGAAATGAACCATGATTTCTCGGATCTGAATCTAAAAATGACGAGTTTTTTTTTTTTGAAAAGCCAATATCGGGTTTATCAAAAAGAGCAAAAGGCACTCCAATCTGAACACGGTCTCGGCGATTTCCGCGAGCGCCAGTGCCCAGAAAGGAGAAGACCAAGATTTTCTCCAATCTAAACCCAAATGACGGAAGTTTTTTTTTTTGAAGATTTTTTTTTTGAAGATTTTTTTTTTTTGAAGATTTTTTTTTTTTTTTAAAAAAAATCTTTTTTTTTTATTTTTTTTATTTATTTTTTTATTATTTTTTTTAAGATTTTTTTTTTGAAATTTTTTTTAGTTTTTATTTTTTATTTAAAATTTTTATTTTAAAAATTTTATTTTTGAAAAAAAAATTTATTTAAAAGACGAGAGAGTACACATAGGCCTCCTAACCCGGTCTTATGAACCTTGATTGATAGAATTGCCCCCAGGTAAGGGTAGGATTACTTAATGAACCCGTTTGGAGGACCCTTGCCTAGAACAGTCAAGCTGTCTCCACACTCTGGACAAGGCTTTTCTTTGAATCAACCATGATCAAAGAACGCAGTTGGTTTAACCTTAGTGGTCTATGTCTTTTTTTTTTTATATATATTTTTTTATTTTATTTTTAGTTTTATGAATTCATCGAAGAGAAACCATGGCCCAAAACCTTAGTCGAACAGGCTCAACATTTCTGCAAGCGCGATGAACGATAGGAACAGATCAAGGTTTCTCAATTTTGAATCCAAATTAAGAAATCTAAAATTTTTTACTTTTTTATATATATATATTTTTTCTTTTTTTTTTTAGATTTTTAATGAACTCATCGAAGAGAAACAATGGCCCAACCCCCGATCCGAACACGGTCTCGGCGATTTCCGCGAGCGCCAGTGCCCAGAAGGGAAAGGATCAAAGTTTCTCAATTTTGAATCCAAAAATGAAAAATCTGATTTTTTTTTCGTTTTTTTTTTTTTTTTTTTTTTTAGATTTTTAATGAACTCATCGAAGAGAAACAATGGCCCAACCCCCGATCCGAACACGGTCTCGGCGATTTCCGCGAGCGCCAGTGCCCAGAAGGGAAAGGATCAAAGTTTCTCAATTTTGAATCCAAAAATGAAAAATCTGATTTTTTTTTTTCGTTTTTTTTTTTTTTTTTTTTTTTTTATTTTTAATGAACTCATCGAAGAGAAACAATGGCCCAACCCCCGATCCGAACACGGTCTCGGCGATTTCCGCGAGCGCCAGTGCCCAGAAGGGAAAGGATCAAAGTTTCTCAATTTTGAATCCAAAAATGAAAAATCTAATTTATTTTTTTGTTTTTTTTTTTTTTTTTTTTTTTGAAAAGAGAAAGAGTGGAAATAAATTCAAAGAATTAGAAATTTCCAAACAAAAAATCTCATCTCATTTTTTTTTTTTTGCGGAATTCAACATAGGCCACCAATTATAAAGTAGCCAAGGAATCGAGAAAAGAAATATAAGCATAGAGCAAAATATATGATATGCAAATATTTCATTTCTAGCATCGTGTTCTCAAATAAACGAGTCCCACCGGGTGATGCCAGCTTGATGGACCGCGCTCCCGATGCCCGGGTTCCTACCGAGGTCGGCGGACGTGGGAGTCCGTTTGGTTCCGACCCTTTCGTAACCGGGGGGCAAAAGGGACGTGCATCAACATTTCTTTTTTTGTGGGTGTGCCAGATTTTCTATTTTACTTGGAATTGCAAGTGGTGATCCGGAGATCAACCTTCGCAAGTAAAAAGGAAATCAACTTCTTTCAAGTTTTCCATTGCACATATATTTAAGAAAAGAGACATTTTCTTGATTTGCCGTGAAAGGCGATTTTTTTTGGCATTTATAGCCGATTTTGGCGTTTATAGCCGATTTTTGGCGTTTATAGCCGATTTTTTGGCGTTTATAGCCGATTTTGGCGTTTATAGCCGATTTACAATCCTTATCAACAATGAAAGACAAGAATTGTGATTTTGTCTCTTTTGAAAAAATACAAACTACAATGAAAAGCAGAAAAGGAGGATCTAACTTCTCAGGAGATTGTGGGGGACTCGTTTAGATTGACGGTCGCAAGCCATGTGTGGGCTTCGCCATCATCCATGCAGATGAGAACAGAGGATGCTATTGATTCGCTTGGCTTGGCTATAACCTCAGGTTTTTAGAAGACAAAGACCAAAGGAAGGTCCTATGTCCAATAAAAAACCGAGTAGACGGGCTGAAAAGCCATATCTAAGCCATTGGAGGCAGGAGGAGAAGGCAAGGACCTTGGGGGGGGGGGTACCCCCCAAGGGACTTTTGTCACCTTGTTGCGGTGGCCGGTGTAGAACTTCCGCAGAGTTTTCTCTCTTTTTCTTTTCTCTGGATTTCTGACTGCTGTCTGATGTTTGTTGTGTGTATTTTCCGATGATCTGGATTCCTTTGGAGTGCTCTCCTATTTATAGGCTCTTGGTAGCCATTTAGGAGAGCTTATGGGCTTTTAATGTCATTAAGCCACATAATGGGAGGAGTTACAAAATTGAATTGTTTATTTTGTAACTCCTTTTTCTTGGCTTCTGATTGGCCGGAGGAGATTGAGGGCATTTAATCGCCTTTAATCGCCATGATGGGAGGAGTTTCATGGGTTAAATGCCATGAATCTCTTGACTTGTAACTCCCAAATGCTTGCTTCTGATTGGGCCGTCCAAAGAAATGGATTAATGACTGTAATAAAGCTAGTCAATTAATCGCATTAAGTGGTCGCCGAGTAGCTGAAGAGTCGCGGGCCGTGCCACGTCTTTTGGAATTCTTCTGTCGATGATCATCGATGGATCTTCATGTAGATCGACATCAGATGACCATGTAATTTCAGGTGTTTGTTGCCAACAGCAGGTCGGTGCCATCTGTCCTGTCGATTTCTCCGATCGGTCGGGTGGAAAGCACACTTTTTTGGTGACCGGGGTGGCGATCAATACTGTCTTTGATACTCTTGATGATTTACCCCGTGTTTTGGACGGATGTCAGAGGACTGGTGTCTCAAAAGCATGAATTTTGGAAAGTACCAGAGGCTGGGCTTCTCGAATCGCGAAAAAACGGCGAAAACCGGGGTTTCCGGGGCTTTCCCCGGCGACCCCGGGGTCCATGGTCGCCGGCGACCCTGGCCCAGGGTCGCAGGGGCCTGCGACCCTGGGGGGGTTTTCCCCCTTTCTGGTCCCGTTTTGCGTCTGTTTTTGCTCTTTTTTTATTCTTTTTTCTTCTGTACTTTTCTTTGACATTTTGATCATTTATTGGCCTGATTTCTTTGTAGGAAACCTGATGAGAATCCTTGCATTTTATTTTGCAAAGTTTCCAATTTCCTAAGAAAGCCGAAGACTTTGTCGCGCAGAGTTGCCGATTTCCCGTCAGAAGCTGAAACTAGGTCAAACGATGTCGGAATGACCTGAAATTTGGTGTGAAGTCTCCTGAACAATAAATAAGACCAACCATAGGCTTTTGTTTGAGTTTTGAAGCCGTTTGGGGTCCTATCACCTGTAGACTTGCTTTTTGTCGCGATGAAGATGTCGCGGTTTGATGTGTGGTCAACCGATGTCCGATTGACTTGAAATTTGACAGGGAACCTATTGGAGTCATTTTAAGATGATCCATAGGCTCTGTCTTGGAAACCATGGTTCCGGAGAGCTTTGCCGCCGAGAGGCCTGATTTGGCTGTCGGAGAAGCGAAGTTAGGCCAAATGATCTTGAAATGGCCTGAAACTTCTTATGTACTCCTCTTTTGGCTGTCTGGATGAATCTTGCAGTTTTTGTTTGATTCTGACAAGATTTGATTTTTGGAAGCAGCATTGCCTATTTATGGCAGGTTGCGACTTCATGTAGCTCTTTGGATCTTGAAAAGGCAAAGTGACATTTTTGGTGTCAACAGTTGGTGGGTCACACTTAACTAAAATAGTGATGTAGTATCCCCTAGGATTTGCATCATGTATTTTAGAAACCAAATTTAATCGGGAGTCATACATTATTTGGTATGAGATACCTAGATAATAATGAATGATGGGGATCATGGATAGTTAGTCTTAATTCTAATTTTGACGAACTTTGATCCGCACCAATCCAAGGACATTCGCACTCCCCTAGGAGGCATGCCCTAAGGGATTGGGATTCCGATGTATTCTAAATTTAGTGGTTATGAGGATTCCCACATAAATTTGGTAGAATACTAAAACTTAATGTCATTCATATTCTTTTAATTGAATATATGGTTATGTGCTTTAATTTATACAGCATGAATTCGAATACTTTCAATCCACTTGCGACCATCCTCAACCAGAACAAGTTGGTGGGATCCAACTACGTGGACTGGAAAGAAATCTGGATATTGTCCTGACTGCTTCAGGATACAAATATGTCCTTACCACAACCCCCCTTGATGATCCTATGCCAGATGCATCACAGGAACAGAAAGATCTCTATGCTAAGTGGACCAAAGACGATGAGATGGCCAGATGTTATATTCAGGCATCCATGTCTAGTGTTTTGCAACACCAACATCAATCCTTTAAGACTGCATACGATATGATATCGAACTTAAAGGAGATGTTTGCGGAACAGGGCAGGCCTGCTAGGCAGGCAGCTATGAGGGTGCTTATAAGCACCAAGATGGCTGAGGGTACACCAGTACAGGACCACATGCTTAAGATGATGGACTCATTGAATGAGTTGGATATACTGGGTGCCGCGATTGATGCAGAATCGCAGATTGACATAATCCTTGAGTCGCTACCAGATTCATTCAACAATTTTAAGGTTAATTATAATATGAACAAAATGAATCTGACTCTGGCTGAGCTGTCTAGCCAGCTGGTAGCAACTGAAGGGATCATGAAAAGCCAACTGCCCTGATGACAGAAAAGTCACATGCCAAGTCCAAGCCGAAAGGCAAAGGGCGGAAAGGCAAGAAGAAATCAGTTCCCAAAGGTCCTAAAGCAGAGAATGGTCCTACTGGTGGTGTGGCAAAGGCTAAGGGTGCAGGTACAAAAGGAAAGTGTTTCCATTGTGGTATGACAGGACATTGGAAGAGGAATTGTCCTGATTATCTGTCTAAGAAGAAGACTCCAGGTATGATTGAGTCACTTGTTTCTGAAGTTAGTTTTGCAACTAGTACTTCAGAGTCCTGGTGTGTTGACTCCGGTGCAACTAATCACATATGTAACTCGTTGCAGGGGTTCAAGGAAACCAGGAGGCTAAGTGATGGGGAGATCATTGTCAACCTAGGATCTGATGCTAAGGCAGGAGCGGTTTCAGTAGGAGTTATTACTTTATGTTTTTCAGATAATAAATTGGTTTTGTCAGACACTCTATATGTACCGTCTTTACGACGGAATTTAATTTCAGTTTCTAGTTTGGTGAATAAAAGTTATTCTATTACTTTTGGTACTGAAGTTGTCATAAAGAGGAACGGTACTTTTATTTGTTCTGGCAAGGTAATCAATGGACTTTATCTGTTAACTCCCACAATGTATGAGATACATGATACCGAAACAATTAATAGACCATCATTAAAGAGGAAATCACCTTCATCTAATCCAACAAAACTTTGGCACCTGAGGCTAGGTCATATAAACCTAAACAGGATTGACAGGCTAGTGAAAGATGGTATCTTGCCTTCATTGGTGGTAGAACCAATGCCTGTATGCGAGTCCTGTTTGGAAGGCAAATGACCAAAAGACCTTTTTCATCTAAAGGCAATAGGGCCAAAGATTTATTGGAATTAGTTCATACTGATGTGTGTGGACCCATAAACATTAGAGCCAGAGGAGGATATGAGTACTTCATCACTTTCACCGATGATTACTCAAGATATGGATACATATACCTTATGCACCGCAAGTCCGAGGCTTTTGAAAAGTTCAAAGAGTTTCGAGCGGAAGCGGAAAAGCAATTAGGTAAAAGTATCAAGACTCTTCGATCAGATCGAGGAGGAGAATATCTTTCTGCTGACTTTATGGGATACTTATCAGAGAATGGGATTCTATCCCAGTTGTCTGCTCCTGGTATGCCTCAACAGAATGGAGTAGCAGAAAGAAGGAACAAAACTCTTTTAGATATGATCAGGTCTATGATAAGTTTCTCAGGATTACCTATATTCTTTTGGGGACATGCCTTGGACACGGCTATGTACATACTAAACCATGTACCATCTAAGTCTGTACCTATGACTCCCCGGGAGTTGTGGTCTGGGCGAAAGCCTAGTCTACAACATTTACACATTTGGGGTTGTCCGGCACACGTGCTAAAAGTTAAGACGGATAAGTTGGAAACAAGGTCGGAAGTATGCACTTTTATAGGATATCCCAAAGGAACTAAGGGTTGGTTATTCTATAATCCCAGAGAGCAAAAAGTGCTTGTCAGCACCAATGCAGTTTTTCTGGAGGAAGATTATATGAATGACCGGAAATCTTTAGAAAAGGTTATCTTGGAAGAAATTCAAGAGCAATCAATTCCAAATCCAAATATAACCGAACTTCAAGAGAATCAGCCCTCTCCTGACCCAGTAGTTACACCAGTGCCTCATCGTAGTGGGAGAATTATCAGACCCCCTGTGAGGTTCTCGCTTTTGGGAGAGTCTTACGAGGCAATCCCGGAAGAGCAAGAACAAGATCCCTGTAACTATGATGAAGCAATCAACGACATAGACTCGGGACGTTGGCAAGAAGCTATGAAAGCTGAGATGGAGTCGATGTACTCTAATCAGGTCTGGACACTTGTGGACTTGCCTGCCAATATTAAACCTATTGGGTGCAAGTGGGTCTACAAGAGAAAGAGAGGACCGGATGGAAGAGTGGAGACCTTTAAGGCCAGGCTTGTTGCGAAAGGTTATACTCAGAAAGAAGGCATCGATTATGAGGAAACCTTCTCGCCGGTAGCCATGCTCAAGTCCATCAGGATACTCTTATCCATTGCAGCTCATCTTGATTACGAGATTTGGCAAATGGATGTCAAGACGGCGTTTCTCAACGGCCATCTTGAGGAAGACATCTATATGATGCAACCAGACGGTTTTGTAGCTAAAAACCAAGCGCAAAGAGTTTGCAAGTTGCAGAAGTCTATTTATGGACTGAAGCAGGCATCCCGAAGTTGGAACATCCGTTTTGACGAGGCAATCAAGTCATTTGGTTTTTGTCAAAATCCGGATGAGTCATGTGTGTACATGAAAACTGAAGGAGGAAGGGTAGTTTTTCTGATATTATATGTCGATGACATCCTACTCCTAGGGAGTGACATAGGACTGTTGTCAACAGTGAAAGTTTGGTTGGCTAAGACTTTTGATATGAAGGACTTGGGAGAAGCAAGCTACATCCTAGGGATTAAACTCCATCGAGACCGGAAAAATAGGATGATAGGCTTATCCCAAGCTGCGTACATAGATAAGGTACTGGTACGGTTTGCTATGCAAGATTCCAAGAAAGGTATCACACCTTTCAGGCATGGAATGAACCTTTCCAAGGATCAGTGTCCCAAGACACCTGAGGAAAAGGAACAAATGAGAGCAATACCATATGCTTCGGCTGTGGGTAGCCTCATGTATGCTATGCTATGTACTAGACCGGATATCTGTCATGCAGTGGGCCTAGTCAGCAGATATCAGTCTAACCCAGGGCCTGATCACTGGACTGCTGTAAAATGTATTCTCAAATACTTGAGAAGGACTAGAGATTACATGTTGATTTATGGCAGTGATGAGTTGATTCCAGTCGGATACACGGATTCTGACTTTATGTCAGATAAGGATTCCAGGAAATCAACTTCTGGATATGTGTTTATGCTTGGTGGCGGAGCTATTAGATGGAGGAGTATTAAACAGGAATGTACCGCTGATTCCACCTCGGAGGCTGAATATGTAGCCGCTTGTGAAGCAGCTAAAGAAGCAGTATGGCTCAAAAGATTCCTTCTGGAACTTGGAGTGGTACCTTTGGCGCGACAGCCGCTCACAGTTTACTGTGACAGCAGCGGGGCAGTCGCACAGTCCAAGGAACCCAGGAGCCATAAGAGCCAAAAACATGTACAGAGGAAGTATCACTTGGTCAGAGAGATTGTGCAGAGAGGTGATATTGCTATCACCAAGATAGCCTCTGCAGACAATCTGGCAGATCCCTTTACTAAGCCATTGACTACCAAAGTCTTTGAGCAGCATGTAGACGGGATGGGCATGAGATGTCAACCAGACTGGCATTGAGCCCAAGTGGGAGATTGTTAGTTTTATGGTCTCAATACCAGCATATGATGTAATAAATTGATTTATTTCTTTATTAATCAATATATTCATGCTTTCCATTTCATGAGATGAATGGTATTTAATTATATACTTGCACATAACCAATACGAATGACATAATGGTTCATGAGATGAACTGGAGTCCATAAGTATACTAGATATAATACATGTGTATGGATGAGATCCACATACGGGAGACATGTATAATAAATCTTATACTTGAATATCTTCACAACCAGTGATGAGACTGGACATCTCATACTGACAAGGTTGCAGCATTTTGATCACTATGCGATAGCGTGATTTGTCTCGATCATCAGAATGAAAGATTCTGGATCATAGTGCTGGTACATTGGATGTATTGAAGGACCATGAGAAGCACCTTATAAACACTGTCTTTATATTAAGGTCTGCTCTCATAATTCCCTATCAGTAAGCTCTCAATCCTGAGACATTAATGAACTCAAGTTTCTATCTATTAATTTGCTTTGAGTCACCAATGAGTGAGGCCAACTATAGGTCAACACCTCGGTGATTTGGGTATATGGTAGTAGATCTGTGGGAACATTTAATGGTCAAGATGGAATCTATCTCTAATGTCCCCTCGTGCCAATTAATGGATTTATCATTGGTAAGTGTACACCCATTCCGATTAAGAGTTAATTGGAAATGTACCATTGATCATTATAATTAATTGGGACTCAAGGATAATAAGATATGGATCTAGTTTGGAAGACAGGTCCAATTGATCCATGGATATTGATGGAGGGGCCTACTTGTGGTAATAGGGAAGTTTAGGGTCTTCTATGTAATTTATTCCTAAGACTGGAGTGCAATTGCATTTATATAGTGGAGTTATTTGCAATTAACTGTGGGCCCGGATTGCACATGAGATGTGGGGTCACGTATCCCAGTTGGAGCCAGCTTTCTAAGGAATCCCTAGTGGTCCCCACGCTAGCCCAAGTTACTAATTCTACTTAAACTCTAAAAGGAAGGAATTAGAAAGATACTATTTCTATTTGAAGTGAGACTTCTAATAGTGATAATAGTAAAAGAAGATAGTTACTAATTATAATGGAAGTATAACTTCTAATTAATAATTAGTAGGAGAGGGTGTTATGGGTTATAAAAGGGAAGGCTTATGGGCTGGACGTCCATACTAATCCTCCTCATTGGAATTCACGCCCATCTCTCCTTGTGCAAGTGTTGCACAACAACCTCTTCTAGTTCTAGTTCTCCTTCTAGTTGCTTAGAGTTTTCTAGTAGTTTTCTTTAGGAGATCCCACCCATCTCCTTGAGAAGAGAATTTGATAACGGGATATAGCGTGGAAGATCACAAGGTGTTGGAGATCTTACTTTGATTAAGTGAAAGCGTTTCATCTTCAAAGAAAGTAGCAACTTCTCCATTAGAGCCCAACCGAGCTCCAAAGGTATAATCTACTTCCTTGTATGTTGTAGATTTATTTGTTGCATGTGAGTTACTGATTTTCTATCTCCTAGATAGATTGAATTACTGATCATGATAGATGAGATAGAGGGTTTGCATCTTGGACACATTGGTTGCCTTATGGATAGTTGATCTCTGTATCAAGTGGATCAAAAGTTTTTGAAACCTATCCTAGAGGCCCACCCTATTTCCAACACGTTCTGCATCAGGAACCGTGAGAGTTCGGCCCTTTCTTCGTCTGGTAGCTGGGTGCCAACCAGGAAGAACCTGTCTGGGTCTGCCGGGCTCAGCCTTACCTCGGCCAGGTCTTCGATGCTCTTCTTCTCGGGATCACGGCCGATTTCATCTAGGCCTTTTTCGAACTCGGCGAGGTTGACGCGCTCTGGTTCCTTCACCGCGGGGACTGCGGCCAGCACGCACTGCCTGGCTTGCTGCTGATCTCCCTCCACCGCGACCACTTCCAACTTGCCCTCCTTGTTCTCAAGGACGAACTTCAGCTTCTGGTGGAGGGAAGAAGGGACTGCTTCTAACTTGTGGAGCCACGTTCTGCCCAAAATGACGTTGTAGGGAGAAGGGGCATCCACGACCAGGAAGTCGGCCGACACGGAAGCTCCGCCGACCCGGGTTTCCAGGGTGATCCTGCCCTTGGGGTAGACTGGCGTGGCGGACAACCCTAGTAGGGGTGCACGGACCTCCGTGAGGTCTGCTTCCGAGAGGTTCATCTTCTTGAAGCAGTCGTAGTAGAGGACCTCGGAGGAGCTGCCGGAGTCGACGAGGATCCTCTTCACTGTGAAGTCTCTCAGCTTCATTGTGAGGAGCAGGGGGTCGTTGTGAGGGAGCTGGATTCCCTCTAGGTCTCTGTCTGAGAACGAGATGGCGGGTCGGTCGCGGCGGGCTCTCTTGGATGCCGGAGCGAGCTCGGCTTTCATTACTTCCTTCCCGTGTGAAGCCCGCCTGGCCTCGGCGCGGGCCTGGGAGCTGCCCCGAGACGAGGGAGCGGGGGCTGAGGACGCCAGATGGATCACGTTTATGATCTTCTCTGAATCCTCACTGTCTGGATCCTGGGCTGCGCTCTGGTGAACTCGGCCCTCGCTGCCGCCGGCGTCTCCTGCCTTGACGAACTCTGGAATGTGGCCCTCCTCGGCCAGCTTCTCCAGGTACTACTGCAAAGACTTGCAGTCCTCGGTCCTGTGCCCGTTACCCCTGTGGAAGGAGCAGTAGAGCTTGCTTCAGCTGCCGGAGGTGGGCTCGTGCTTCAAGGGCAGAGGCCACTTGAAGAACGGCTTGGTCTTTATCTTGCCCAGGATGCGGTATATCGGCTCCTTGAAGACGACGTTAACGCTCTGACTGGCGCTAGAGGGAGGTCTGGGCTTCCAGGCGCCCCCAGACCTGGACGACGCAGGCTTCGCCGAATTGGAGACCCAGGCTTGCTTGGGCTCCTGCTTCTGGAAGGGCCTCCCGCCTCTCTGCCGAGGCTGGCTGCTCTTCTGCTCGAGCTCCGGACGCCCGTCCTCTTCCCGGGCTCGGATCTCATCTTCCTCCCGGGCGACGAAGCGCTTTACCCGGGACATCAACGCTGGCATGGACTCTGGGGGGTCCCCGACCAGGTCCTTCCGAAGGTCGTGACCGGGGATCAGGGCATGTTGGAAGGCGTAGATTGCTATCTCCTCCCTGGTGCCCTCGATCTGGCTGTAAACCACCCAGTATCGTTGGGCGAACTTGGCGAGGGTCTCACCCTGTTTCATTCTCAGGGCGAGGAGGTCCCCTTCTTTCTTGGGGACGACGGTATAAGCTTGGAACTTCTTTAAGAAGGAGAGCTGGAGCTCCTTCCAACTGGAAACTGACTTCTCTGGGAGAGAACAGAACCATTTCAGGGGAAGGTCACCCAAACTGGAGGAGAAGATTTTGCAGTTCAGGTGACCCTCATTCCCCCAGATGGACATCTTCTGGGAGAAGTGTCGAAGGTGAGCGGATGGGTCGGACAGTCCGTCGTAGGGGACGAACCGCGGGACGGAGAACTTTCTGGGCAAGGGGGTGCGCTCGATCTCTTTTGTAAAGGGTGAGCCCCCCAAATCGGTGTGGCCACAGATCTGCTTTTGGTCCCGCACGTCCAGGTTGTGCTGAAGAGCTAGCCTGACGCATTTGTCGAACCGCTCCTGCTCGTCGTCTTTCTCTGGAGTCTGGGCTCTTGGCTTTCGCTTGGAGTGGTTCGGGCTACGATGGCTATGAGTTCGGCCATCGCGGCTATGATGACTCCGGCTGTTGCTTGAGCCTTCGTCACGAATCTGGCTCCGCTTATGGTCCAGATGGTTTCTGAGATCCTCGCGGGGAGGCTGGGCTGCCCTGCTGGGGGCGTCCCTCTTCTTCCCTTAAGGCTCAGAGACCTGCCTCAAGGTGGCGGTTTGCGCTGCCCTCAGCTGCTGCTGGAGCTCGCGAATCAGCTGCTCTTGCCTCTGGAGGAGGGCAGTTTGGGCTGCGACAACTCCTCCAGTGGCAGGGAGTTGAGCGTGGCGCGTCTCTCCTACGGCCACGGCTTTGTCCTTGCGAGGACGCTCATGCCGACGCTCATCGCGTCGGGGTGGCATGACTTCTTCTGCTGAGATCGAGGTCTCGAGTCCTTCTTGAAGGGGGACCTCGATAAAAAGCTGCGAGCCTAAGCGGCCCTCACCTGCGGATGTGCCATGCACCATGCGGGACCGCCCCTGAGGAGGGACGTCCGCCGACGGTGGTGGCAGTTCGAGCGCTGCTCTCGAGGACTCTACGCCATTCCTAGCTTTCGGAGGCATGGCTTCTGGGAGATTGAGGTTGAGAAGGTTGAGAAGGTTTGGGAAGGTTGGGATATTACTTTCCCACAGACGGGGCCAATTGTAGGTGCAGAAAATAATGACCCACAATAACTGGGGAGCCTTAGAGGACTTATCCAACGATGGTGGTGACTGGGTACCGTCCGAAAGCCTGAAAGGGAAGAACACACGGTCAGAGGACCCTGGCCTGGGCGGCGCAAGGCTCTCCGATGCCAAAGTCAGTGAAGGAACTGGAACGATGGAAGGAGAGGAGGAAGAGAGGCAGAGTAACAGCTCTCAAGTATGTATATTGCGTACCTTGCATGTGAAATGCAGTCCTTTTTATAGACGATTTGGAAGATATCTTGGATGATATCTTGGCATTGGTCTCATGATTCGACTGGGAAGTCATGATCAGCCCACGATGCAATTAATGTGGTCCAATCCAGCCCACTCTGCATAAATGCGCGTCGGATCAGCCCACATCGCATTTAATGCACGTCTTGTTGGGCCAGATCGTGTTAGACGCCTTTGGCGGTAGGGGTACCATCGGATCTGCCCTCGGGCCCTGCCCCGATGTGGCCTCAGCCGCTGGATGCCGCCATGTCAGTGATCTGGCGAAGATTGTGAGCGGCTGGATGTCGCATCTGTCTTACTAGCTCGCGCCCCTACTCCTCCACGTGCTTGATGAAGTGGAGGGGGCGAGGGGCGCAAGCGGAGGTTCTTTCTTACTTCGGCTTCCGTCCCGGCTTTTTTAGCCGGGGTGGAGCTCTCTTTCGAGATGGACACACGAGGTGGCCGAGCTCGGCGCCAGCGGTCCGGAACTGCTTGACTTCGGCCGGACCTCCTGTCCTGGCAGCCGGGGTGAGCCTGGTGCCGCGTGGATGGCATGCGGTTGGCACGTGAGAGTGCTCAGACTCATCTGATGGCTGTGATTAGCGTAATCCTGTGGCTCTGGAAATCTCCCCACACAGAGTCAATGAATAATCTAAAACACAAACATGCACCGGAGTGCGGAAGGATCTTGCCTTGAATCTCTATAGAATTTTTGACCTGCAACAAGAAGGAAAATGGCGAGGATAAAATATAAAGAGTGGTGACGGCAAAAAGCTAGAAAGGATGGATAGAGATATGAGAAGGTTGTAGAGATACAAGGACGGGCGGCATTAAGATTGATATAAAGATATCATAACATATAAGAATAATTACTAAAATTATGAGTGAGATAAGGTTGGAAAGTGTAGATAAGGATTAAGAATAACCGATAAAATTATGCATTAGATGAGGTGATAAGGTTGGAAACTGCGTGAATGAGTTAGATAGCTAGGTAATTAAATGAGAGATTTTAGAGGAATGTATGAAAATCTTTTTTTTTTCTCAAAGTGGTTTAAAATTGCTTTAACAACGGATGACGTGGAGGAAGATTATTGGATAGTCAGAGTGCAAGTGCTGCTATATTATGCACACAGATTGTTAGGGCTTGTTTGGCAACTCTAATTCAAATTTTCCAACATATTTTTTTTTTAAAAGCATAAAGCAACCTACTTTTTGTCACGACCCGAGCCCGAGATCTGATAACTTCGGACAAACTCCGAGTCGCGATCCATACGTACTCCCGTAAACTCCTAATTAACCGTAGTTGAAACGAGATCCACAAGGGATAAACATACATACACACCTCTCAAATGTACAACTTTTGCGTAAATATATATACATTGACGGAACCAATTATACAAGTCATTTACAACACGGTAAAGTTCAATATACACATTCACTGTTCGTCAAACACCGAATATTCAAATACATTAATGCAGGTGACGACCATTTACAACTCAAAAATGAATATAAAAAAATGTTCTCTCAAAACAATTTCCCAAAATGTTTCTAACTCAATTCGCACTTCGATTCATGTCCATTCTATTAATCCTCCTGGAGGTATCGGATTGGCCTCCTCCGCAGGCGGCGTGGCCTCTGCATAACCGGCACGAGCAACTGGACATGTAATATTACCAATAACATTGTGAACACGACGGTTCAAAAATATACACACATATCTATGATAGTACCTGCTATTATATTTAACAAATGTGTCAATTTATCAATTGAACAGTTCTACAATCCATTTATCAGTTCTAGACAATTCGAATTAATAACAGTAACCTATACAGTGGAGTCAAGTAATAACAATTACTAGATGGCAACTACCATAGTATTCGTTTCATTCCAATTCTTCCAACGGAAGCAGTCAATGTATTCACATTCATTCATTTCATATTCATTCATTTTAGTGAGTACTCTTTATTAAGTAACTTATCAATTGGTAGGATTTACCAGTGTCCGGATCAGAGATCACTAGCATCGCCACGGAGCTTCGGAACATCCACAGTCCATCTACTGCAATAAGATTGCTCATTAATTCATTGTTACATTTAATAACTGTTCATTCATTCATTTCGTTAATTCATTCAGCTCTATAACGAACTTAAGAATACTATATAGTGCCAGACTCAAGAATCAAATCAAATCAATAAATTTCGTTCAAACTTCTAAACCAAACAATTTGGTGAAACGTTTGTTATCTAATGTACATGTTATTCTCGATGAACATCACTTTATTTATAATTTGTACATTATGATAACTTCAGCTAACACCTATGAAGGTTTTGGTACATTCTTATTCAATTCGTCATTTAATTCGGTCAATTTCGGGACTTGGATTTGTCACGAATTAAAACCAATTAGGACCATTGAGTTCACTCCCTTAGTCTCAAAATTATCTACTTAATAGCCATAAAGAATTGCCAATTCGATAGGCTCAGCTTCTGAAAATTCAAGTTTTTCACCATAAGAATTACTGTGAATTTGGCCACCTCTTCAATCACCTTTCAGCTAGCCGAACTGTGAAGTTTAGCTAGCCAAATAAATTCGGTTACCACTCAATCAGCTTTCCAGAACCTTGAATTCTGTCAAAAACCCCTGTCAGGTCTTCAGTCACCTTTGGGTCACCACTCGGCTGGCCGAATTCAAGAATTCGGTTAGCCGAATCAAATTCGGTCACCTGGAGTTTTTCAGTGAAAATTCACTGATACAGGGGCACTCGGCCACCTCTTCGGACAACAGTTCGGCTAGCTGAATTGGCCACTTCGGCTTAGTTCAGCCAGCATTCGGTCAGGTTATATGTGGCTCCATTTTCCGTGAAAATTACTCCCAGAAGCATTCGGTCACTTTTCGGCTTGCCGAACAGGGCCTTGAAGTTCATAAAATCCCTGAACTGAATTTTCTCTTTTGAACTCTATGAGTTCATACAACCATTTTAAACATTCTACATCATAGAAATGCATATACATGCCTCAGTTTGAGATCAATTGACAAGAAACTTCTTTGTTAGCTTGGCTTTGAGATCAAAATCCCCAATCCAAAACCTTCTTTCAACCTAATATCAATAAACCATTCAAAATAGAATTTATATGAGTTGTTTGTGTTACAAACCAACCCAACTCACCTAAATAACTTGAAAACTCTACAAGGAGAATGAAACACTTACTTGTAGCTTGTGAAGAGAAAACTTGAGCTTTCTCCCTAACTTTCACTCTCAAAGAAAACCAATGAGAAGGTGAAGAAGATGAAGTACCTCCAATCCTCTTCTAATCACTTGCAAACCTTGACACTTGATGGAGAAATGAAGAAGAAAGAAGGAAAAAGGAACCTAGGGTTGCTCTTCACTTCTCTTGAGCTGTAAAATTAGTGAATGAACTCATTGAAGTTCATTCAAATCTCTTATAAGCACTATTTTGCACTTAGACCCTCTATCTCTCATTCTAATTACAATTTGAGTAAAATGAAGGGTCATTTGATCCAATTCATGTTGAATGAATTTGAGTATATTATGGAAATTAATATACTCTTTAAGATACACGCGTTGGTATCAAGAGTTATCATATTCAACAAAATACTAAAAAACTAGTACTTACACAAAAGTCCTTCTCTTTCCTTGTTTGAGTCTAGAATTACCTCAATTACCTTAATCTCATTCAAATTCACTTAATTGAGCTTAACTCGTTCTTCAATTCAATTTGATCATTAACCACAATTAGCTTAATTAAATATAGTTAATTAGCATTAATATCAATCAATTAGAGTTAATCTTGATTAACTCGAGACGGGGTGTAACACTTTCTCCACTAAAAGATTAAAAAAAAACTCCATTTTTCTATAAAAAAGTAAAAAAAAAAATTTAATAACAAACAACTAAAAATCAAACACCATCATAGCCCACTAGTATTTTATTCTTTCTTCAAAATAATATTTACTTCACTCAATTCCATTAGTAAAGACAGTACTGCGTGGTTTACCCTCCTTACTCCTTGGCCACTGAGCCACAGCAAAAAAAAAAAAAAAAAAGACACTGCGTGGTTGCACGAGTTCAAGTATCTAGTAAAACAAATTAAAAGTGAAAAAACCTCTTCTAAAGCAGAAACAATTATGATGGTTCCCACCCATCCATGTTTCAATGTGGTGCATCCAATTACCAAACCATGATGGCCATACCCATCCAAATGACCGAACCATGGTGGATAAAGTGATATAATATAATGGGACCACTCACCTAATAATGTGATCTCTATGGACCCACCTAAAGATCAAAATCACGGCCCCCATCACACACCTGGTAATGTAATCTCCATGGACACGTTTAATGGTAGAAAAATGATGGGGCTCTCTAACCTCGCCCTAATAAATGATTGTAATAAGTGATATTGTAAGAGAGATTTTAGGAAAGATTAGGAATTCAATTTGATTTGGAGAGAAGAAGGGTTTTGAAGATAGAGATACTATGTTAATGAGAGGAATTTTAAATGAGAAGTTGATGGTTTAAATGAGAGATTTTAGAAGAGAGATTTTAGGAGAGAGAGATTGTGCCGCCGCATATGGCATTTGTGAGAGCTCTCATGTGGCATCATGGGGCCCGAGAGCTAGGAGTGAAAAAAAAAACCGAGAAACCGTCTAACCGAACCGAACCGCGGTTAATAACCGTGTTCCACGGTTCGGTTATGGTTAATGAAATCCAAAAACCGCATGGTTTGGTTCCGTTACAGTTTTTCATAAAAATTCACTGCGGTTAACCGAACCGAACCGTAAAATGTGATTCGGTTAACCATACCATTATAAAATAAAGGAAAAAACAGGGGGGGGGGGGGGGGGGGGGGGGGGAGGGGGGGGGGGTTGCTGAATGAAAATCCTCGCAATACATAAGTGAAAATTTGGACTTTTGGGTTCAGTGCTCCTTTTATACATATGTGGTTCATGTGTGTGCATTTTTGTTGGTTGGGTGATCTTGCTCGAGTTACAATAGAGTTTAATAGTCCATCTTTTCCTTGCCATTTTCAACCAAGTTGTCATTATGCTGATCAATGGTGAGAAAACGCATTCACCTGTTGAGAGCTGAGCTGAGGTAGTAGTAGCCCTCCACCACCTGTGCTACAACTTGGTTAACCACCAGTCTCTGCAAAGTAGGATGCAAAGCATCACTCTATAGGAAGTAAACCATATTTTGAAGTATGGGAACCTTGTCAACATAGCACTCATTTTGGTTCAGGTTTATTCCAATTTCACTGGACTTAAGAAATTATTGTATATTAAACCAAAAAAGAAGATGCAAATTGAATATTAATTTTTCCACGGTTATTAACCGTAACCGAACCGTCTTATACGGTTAACCACGGTTCGGTTTTTTACGGTTTTTGTCTTTACGGTTACGGCTACGGTTTTCAAATACAGAAAACCGCGGTTGCGGTTCGGTTAACGGTTTTCCCAAAATAACCGGTTAACCGAACCGTTACACCCCTACCGAGAGCGCTAACGTTGCACCCTCTATAGGTAAGGGTGTTCACGGGCCAAATTGGGCCTAGCTAAGGCATATCTAGGTTTAGCCCGACTTTAAATATTGTCCTAGGCCCGGCCCAAGCCCGACACTGGACATAAAAGTTAGGCCTGAACCGGGCTTTTTTTTAGTCACTTTTGTGGGCATTTAAGCACTAATTAAATTAAATTACATGCATTTCATACATAGGTCAGGCCGGGCCAGGCTATGGGCTTTCTATCACTTAATCCAAGCCCAGCCCAAAGCGGGCTAGGCCCGGATCAGGCTGGCCTGGCCCATGAGCACCCCTATCTATATCAAGGCTCCCAATTGCTTTAATATATATATAATGTACATACTACGTTACATACATGTATGCATTATCTAAATTTTGCACCCTTTGAAAAGCACCTAAACCAAAAGAATTGGATATAGGCGCCATTAATCCATATCAACTAAACTCCGCCCAATTGGTACTCGGGAACATGTTTCCAATTATGGCCTATGAGGTTGGTTAGATCCAGTTTCGTGGATCAGACCAGATTTGGGTTTACCTACCTAAAATTCGGTATATGATTGGGCCGAGCCAATATCCAATCCAACATCCAATTTCCATTTCAACCCCATGGTTTGGGGCCCTCATTTGTCTTGGATAAGAGGAGACATCCATTATAAAGCCATTTAGAGGACCATTTTGTTTATTTATAGTTGCAATAAAAAAATACCTCCTGAGTTTAGAGTTAAATATACATCCTAACAAGCTCAACAAGATGAATAACTTCCATTTGCACACATGCACAATAGTCCTTCACACTTCATCAAAAGCCTTAAAAGTGAGATCTACCTTCAAGTTGAGAGGATGATCAACATTAGCTAGCCCACCATAGATGAACAAGGCCCATCCATCTTAAGCCCGAAAATTTTCGATTGAGCTAATTTCTTAGGTGGTGGCCCATGTGTTCAATTGGTTACTTAGCTCGGAACCATTCTAGACCATGGAGAGTTCCAACAAGATCAAGAAGTTCATAGATCTTTAAAAAAAAAAGAAGAAGTTAAGAAATCATCATGGGTCAAACAATAACATGCCTATTTGACTTTTTGTGGGCAACAAATTAAAAGGATCAATCACACATTTGATTTGGGCTTGTATGTTTGGGTAGGTTTTAATGAGCAATTACTAGAGTAAGAATTCTAGTTTGATTTCAATTCCTATTTTAGGGAATTTCAGATAAGATAGGATTTTGTTAGAGATTTCTTTTTTTTACTGTTAAGCAATAGGGATTTTAAAAGGGTGTCAAATGAGGATAATAGGATGTGCTATGGAATCTAGTTTTGAAGATGTATACATCTCTCTTGGGAGTTTCACTTGTTCCCCAGGTGTTAGACGGGCTTGAGTTTTATAGACTTCTTTGTTTAAATTTTGCCTTTGTAAACTTGCGATAACACAAATTTTTAAGCATATATATCGCAATTTTACTATGAGCAAAAGGTGGGCATTTTTTAGTTTTTCTACAGATATACTAACCGTATAGAGTATTTTTGGGAAAAAAAATGATTTTTAAGTTTTTTTTTAGTAACCCAGTCAAGGGGACTGAGACTCAATTGAGATCCCATATGCATACCGGAAGGCAGCGTACTCAAGTCACATAAGTGGGAAGAGAGCCCGCACACACAGGAAGATGTGGCGTGCTCAGGGTTTGAACCCTGGGCAGCCGGATGAGAACTGTCACTCCTTACCACTGGGGTGGTTGTAAAAAAAATGATTTGTAAGTTGGAGAAGGGAATTTCTAAGTGAATGGGAGATAGTCAAACTATAAGGTGAAACCCCTTAAAAAAGAACATGGATCCTCTGAGGGAGTTTTCCCCATGGGTGGATGGGCAGGCTGACCCACAGTGACATGGCGGACCTTGGTTGGTCTTGTCATCATGGGGTAAAACCTCGCCTGATCCGGACACCCCAAAAAAAAAAGATACGTTACACACAAAAGTAAAGCTGAAAATGCATATCTACTTGCTCTTATTGCTTTGGAGAAGAGAAATAAAAACCAAAAATTGTGGAGAGAAAGGCGATATGGAGGACAAAAAACTAACTTCAATGGAAATGGGCATAAAAACACCATGTAATTCTTTTTTTCATTGCATAAAAATAAGGTACATTTTAACAGAAATGAAAATAGCGAAATGTAGGGTCCATGATAGTTTAAAAAGGAGGAGATGAAGGTGGGCATTGGAGAAGTATAAAACTACCTTGGAGGGTGGGTGGATTGATAAAATTTATGTATTCGAAGTTGGCTATTAGGGTCGTGGACTAGAGAGAAAACCCATCCAGGAGAATTTGGCTGATTGCTAAGGTTTTAACATTCAGGGCCTCTTCATTTATTAGAATTCAAAGAATTCATATCTGTGGAATCCTGAATTCCCAGACAAGGTGAAATTCCTGAATGCTCCTTTGGATTTGAGCATTCAGGAATTTTACCAAAATGCAAAAAAGGTGGAATTCCTGAATTCTCAAAGGCCAATTTGGACTTTTCATGTGCTGAAATTCATAAATTCTTGACAAGAAACAAGGAGTTTGGAAATACAAGGGGCCATGATAACCACTAGAATTCCTGACCCACTAGAATTCCTGTCAGGAATTCTAGTAAAGAAACAGGCCTAAAGTCTGAGTTAAGGCGTTACGATTATGGACCCAAAGAGTGCTCTAGGCAAGGAGGATTTGGCCAATTATTAAAAGTTATGCATTTGAAGCCTGCATTAAGGCATTTAGGTTGTGGACCAGGAAAGTAAATCCTACCCAGCCTAGAGGGTTTAGCATATTGCAAAAAGTTCAAGCCCTCGAAGCCTGCATTAAAGTGTTAAGGTCTTGGACCATTGGAGTCAATCCTACCCTGGAGGGTTTAATAGATTGCTAAAGTTTACGCATTCGAAGCATGTGTTAAGGTCTTGGACCTAGAAAGCGAATCCTAAGGGTGATGTAGCACAAAGCAGGCCCAAGAAATCAATTGGACCCACACATTCACCCAGAGATCAACCCGGTCCATTGGCTTCAACACACAAGCCCAATTGACTGAGAGCTATTGTGACATCCCTTTTTATCCTATTTCTATTGTTTGTTTAATTGGAGAACTATTTCTAATTTTCTTGTTTGATCATTTAGGATTAGATAGTTTTCTATTTTTTATTTAATTGGGGAACTATTTCTATTTTTATTATTTTATTAGGATAAGATAGTTTTCTATTTTATTTAGAAAGTCTTGTTTGTCTCCTCAATTTATAGTTAGGTCTCCATTGTACTTGCTTATGCTATTTTCAATATATAGTTAAGTCTCCTTTGGGAGAGTGCTCTATTTTTTCCTATCGAGGATCCGAGATAATACCAATTTGGTATCAACTCAAATTTTGATTGCAACGGAGACAATCATCCTTCACGGATTCTAGGTTTTTCTCGTCACCACCCACTTCAATATCCTAGACCATTCTCTCCCATCCATTAGCTCCAACAACCCTATCCTAGAATCCATCCATTAGGCTTCAAATCTGGGTAATCGCATTCCCTCACTCCGAGGGCTATTCTGACTCAGCTGATGTCTTCTTCCCTCCTCAGAGGGCTCCCTCATCTCACCCGAGGTCTACTTCCCTCACCAGAGGGTTAGGGTTCCAACCCCCTAAACTAGGTAAAAAAATAAATAAATAATTATCATAATTACACGGGTGATTTGATAGCATCATGCAATTCAATACTTTAATCCTTATGCAATTATAAAGATGCAAAAAGAGTACAACAAATGATTTTTTTTTTTGGATGGTATGGATCCCTTTAATAAGGAAAATTGTTCTAAATAGTTTATTATCCCCCGCATATATTAGGGTGCACAAAGAAATGCTCAATGGGTTGAAGATTGCACATAAGCCTCCAATTCGGTCTTATGAAACCAAATTAATCAAGTAAGACCCTAGGAAAGTTATGGGGTCACAACGGTCCCGCTTAAAAACCACTGTCCTCGAACATAGATTGTCTCCCTTATAATGGGACAAGGTTTTTCTTGGAATCACCTATATCAAAGAGCGCAATTGGTGCAACTCTGTGGTCTTCATCCTATTAAGCTAGAAATCCTAGGGCCTAGCCATAAAATACTAGAACATGGGCCAAAAGATATATGGGGATCCAAGTAATGCTATGTATAGTGAAGAAATCCGATCATGAACACATAACGTGATTCATAAATTTAGTGCTCAAAACATAAGCAGTAGGTAGGAGTAAGTAAGTATAGGCACCATAGCTACTCAATCCATCATAGCCTATTTGACTAATAAATTATTAATATGGAGACTACAAAAAATCAATCAAGGTTATGGCCCATCAGGACTTAGTTATGGCCAATCAAGACTTGGTTATGGTCCAAATGGTATTAAGGCCCAGTAAACAATAGTGGGAGTAAGCATAGGCTAATTCGGGGCCCATATACCTTACAGCAGGGCCGGCTCACCATATAGGCAAGTGAAGCAGGTGATGGGGGCCTCACCATGAGGGGGCCTCATAATTTTGTTGGATTAGCACCATTAACAATTTAACATGATAAAGCGGAAAAGAGAAAATCATGGTACATTTAAAAAACAAAACCAGAGAAGATAAACGAAGAAGAAGCACAACACTAGCTCAGTAAAAGTATCTAGTTTTAAAGGTATCAATCTCACTGGGAATCATCTTAAATGAATTCAAATGAACTCGAGTTAGAAGAGAAAATCAATCACAATTTGACCCGTTTTCTAATGAAATTAAAATCATCAAAAAATTCCATCATTGGAAAATTTTCATAAAATCAGAATTACAAATAAGTCCTTTTTTATAGAAAATACCCTGTTTTTCATAAATGGCATTTCAAATCAACCTTGACTCGTGGGGTCCAATAATTAGAATACTATTGAGTCTTTTCCAAAACTCATATATTGCTTATAGAATACTATAGCAGTACCCTGTTACAGTTGCTTCTGCCGAAAGAAGTTTTTCGAAATTAAAGTTAATAAATCTATCTACAATCAACTATGTCACAAGAGAGATTAAGCGGGTTATCCATTGAGAAGAAAATTTGGAAAACCTTGAATACAAAAAATTGCTCCATAAGTTTGCATCACAAAAGGCAAGAAAGGTTAAATTCATTTTAAAAAAAATGAATCCCTCACCAAGTTCTAAGAAAAACGGAAAACCAAAAAAAAAAACCCATATTTTTTTTAAGTCCGCCAATGTACTCTCATAGTGTTACATTGCTGGGTCCCAAGCCCGGATTAAGGACGAGGGTCTTTATCATGTCACACATAGACGTTAGGGGCCTCATTTATACTTTCGCCTGGGGCCACCTATTATCTTAAGACGCCCTGCCTTACAGACCCTATTTTGGCAACTAAAAGCGCAACTGTCACTTACAGATAACTTAGGTCATCCATACCTTATAGACCCTATTTTATGCATAAACCAAGTAACTAACCTAGGTCCCTTGAAGAACCAAACATTTGAAATTACCAACTTCCAAAACCAACTATAATATTGTAATAGAGTTCTGGAAAAACAATACTTTTGACAAAATCGATTGATCTCTTCCATTTCATGGAGTTAAATAAGAACATGTCAAGATAGTCTTTGAACATGTCAAGATGTTAAGTAAAAAGCCTCTTAATATCTGAGTTTCAAAAGTAAAATAATAGGAGAGAAAACGTTACTTTAAACAAAAAGTCTACTCGGCCTGACATCAGGCCGTTAAGTAGCCTGGTGGTGTCAGGCCACTTATCGGCCATGTAGCAGGGCTCTATTTAAATCATCATACCATTCTCAAGGAATGAGAGTGGGTGGGTTTCACAATCATTAATCAATGACAACAGATCAATAATGGGGTATGTAATGGCAGCAACTACTGTGTAACGGCCATGCAACTAGCACAAATGCATTTTCCAACTTGATATAAAAATATTTAAGTAAAACGAAACAGTGGAGCATCATCCAAATCAATAGATTTGCACCAATATGTGTGACTCACACTATCATGGGACAGTGTCATGGCCGTAATCATGCATGGTGATGGTCATGGGGTGCTTCGTTTATTGTGTGCTTCTTTTTACTGTGTGTCTGGGTGTGCAAAGGGCGTTGCAATTCGCACCACGTGAATTCATGGGTCCACCGCAGTCGGATTGGACACTGAATATGTGACATTTGATATTATACAGCAGCCTCGGATAAAATGAATAAAAAAAGGGTGAACGCTTGATATATTGACCATGGGACCGTTTGACAGTATATTTCATCTCCTCTTAGGACGTAATACAATTATGATTTGATGGGACTTATATCTCAATCTTTATTTTTTCAATTTTTCTCTTTTTGTGAGTTTTTCAATGGAGCAAGTGACTTGTTTGTTGGGCAACTCCGCAAGTGACCCAGATTTACAAGTGGATACTCAAGCCGGACCCATTTAGCGTGTGATCTAGATCCGGGCCCATTTAGTTGAGATTAAAAATAAATTGACATTTGAAGAAAAGTAAAGATGCATAAATACCATAGAAAAAAAACTTATTTTGTAAAAGTTAAAAGAGGAAAACCCTCATATTTATATTTTAGGCACATTTTATCATAGATTTCTTGGAAAATGTAAATTTTCACACAGGGTATTGATTTTGGCACCACACGTTTTAATGTGCACCACATTTTTGTCAGGCATCAAAAAACCTTTACTTCAATCCCATCATCATGCCTCGGTCTACACCCTATTTTTTGGACAAAATTATCCTAGTTGACAATATCGCCAACTTAGTTGGCGATATTGTCAACTACCTATATTTAAACCCATGAATTTTCTTCTTCTTCTTCTTTGTGAATCACTCTTCTCTAGCTCTTTCTCCCATTCATACCTTTAGTGGAATATAAATTCTAAATATTTTTGAGAGGCGGAATTTTCATCGTGGTGCCCAACACACTTATGTGGGGTTGTTAAGTTAGTTTGACACACATCACACATGCCAAAGGGATTCATCCTGTAGTTCTCAAGATAAAAGTATCACTCAACCAACAATAAAAAGAGAGGAAAATCTTCACTCTGACCTCTCTTTTTTGAGATGAGAATTTAGCTGGCATATGTTTTATTTTTTAAGCTTGTGTAGACAAGGATTTACCCCAGTTGTACAAAAATAGAACAAGGCATCATGTAAATCTCATTATTTTTTTTTTCTAAAATACACCTATTAGGACAAGGTAGAAAAGAATTTTGCCTTTCCATTTTAACGAAATACATAAATCATCCTTGAAACTTTTGTAATGGAACAGTACTAGGAGATTACAAAATCAGCCACCTAAGAAAAACAAAAAAGAAATTCATTGTATACTGCAGATAATAATATTCGATGGGTATTTTAATTAAAACTAACCACCAAACCGAACCTATCGGTTTTTTAATTAACCAATCCGATCCAACAAATGGCGAGGGCTTAGACCGAACCGAAGTATTCGGTCGATTAAACCATTTATTTCTTTATTTATTTATTGAAATCCATAAATTAAAATTTTTTATATGATGACACCCCCATCCTTTGAATTTATTCCAATGTTTAGGGGAAAGATAAAAAACCAAATACTCAAATATCGATACAATTTGATTATTTTGATAGATTGTGGGATCATCCTTATAATCCACCTGTATCTTGATTTTGTTTTTGTCAGAACTGCCTCACCCATACACATTAAAAGCAAATTCAAACTAATTAAACTGATTGATAATATGATGGGAGATGAACTGAACCATTCATCTTCTAATCGTAAAAAGGACGAGACTTACTGCATGAATGAATGAATTTAGTTTTTGGCTTTGACCATTTATGTTGATGATGTGAAAGATAGATATACATTTGTTTATCTTCCTTTACTATTTTAATAAATAAAGAAGAGTAGTAGATGAGATGGAAGACAGGGAAGAATGAGAATGGAAATAGCAGTACTAGGACGATCGTCTATCGATAGCCCCGATCAGCCTAAGAATATACGTGGTGAGATGTGGACCATGTGGGTCCCACATGTTAAATAACCCATGCACACAAATTTAAATATTATCACCATCTGATCTCAAGCTACTTTAAATATTATCACCATCTGATCTCAAGCTACTAAATGAAGGGATTTTTACGAGAAAAATTAGCTTAAATTTTAATCGAAATATTTTACGAAGAAGGATTATAAAATGATGAAAAAGTTGTTCATACATTTATGGGTCAAAATCTTCTCCTACAACCGAAAATTATCTAAATCAGGTTTTAATTTGAACAAGATGGAGGTTGAACAAAGATAGGCCCTATGCAGGTTAAATAATGTTAGCAATTGTTTAATATGATATTAACAACAGTTTGATTCTAGAGGAGAGGGAGGAAGAAAGGGCAAACGAAAAACCAAAGTCTAAGTGCGAAAACCAAGATGTACACGTACGTGGCAGGAAACAAATAAAAAATAAAAACTTTGGTTGCAAGCAAACCAAGCCAGCACAGTACAATGTACAAAACCACGGTGGATGCTTTGGTTGCACGTAGACCAAGGAAGCCACAAGCTATTGATTTGACGCAAACTGATTTCTCTTCTCAACGTACAAATTTGATGTAAATTGTTGCACGTGAATCGAGGCAAGATGATGCTGCAGCAGAAAATAACCATAGTTGGAAAATAACATTCATTGGTTGTTACTATTGGAACCACGATTTTTAATATCCGCACCACCCTCTTTCTAGGCTTGCGTGCAAGATTCTTCCTTTTGGTCTGCGTGGAAAATAACATCTTGCCTCGATTCACGTGCAACAATTTACATCAAATTTGTACGTTGAGAAGAGAAATCAGTTTGCGTCAAATCAATAGCTTGTGGCTTCCTTGCTCTACGTGCAACCAAAGCATCCATCGTGGTTTTGTACATTGTGCTGTGCTGGCTTGGTTTGCTTGCAACCAAAGTTTTTATTTTTTATTTGTTTCCTGCTACGTACGTGTACATCTTGGTTTTCGTACTTAGACTTTGGTTTTTCGTTTGCCCTTTCTTCCTCCCTCTCCTCTAGAATCAAACTGTTGTTAATATCATATTAAACAATTACTAACATTATTTAACCTGCATAGGGCCTATCTTTGTTCAACCTCCATCTTGTTCAAATTAAAACCCGATTTAGATAATTTTCGGTTGTAGGAGAAGATTTTGACCCATAAATGTATGAACAACTTTTTCATCATTTTATAATCCTTCTTCGTAAAATATTTCGATTAAAATTTAAGCTAATTTTTCTCGTAAAAATCCCTTCATTTAGTAGCTTGAGATCAGATGGTGATAATATTTAAATTTGTGTGCATGGGTTATTTAACATGTGGGAACCACATGGTCCACATCTCACCACGTATATTCTTAGGCTGATCGGGGCTACCGATAGACGATTGTCCTAGTACTGCTATTTCCATTCTCATTCTTCCCTGTCTTCCATCTCATCTACTACTCTTCTTTATTTATTAAAAGAGTAAAGGAAGATAGACAAATGTATATCTATCTTGTATATCTATCTTTCACATCATCAACATAAATGGTCAAAGCCAAAAACTAAATTCATTCATTCATGCAGTAAGTCTCGTCCTTTTTACGATTAGGAGATGAATGGTTAAGTTCATCTCCCATCATATTATCAATCAGTTTAATTAGTTTGAATTTGCTTTTAATGTGTATGGGTGAGGCAGTTCTGACAAAAACAAAATCAAGATACAGGTGGATTATAAGGATGATCCCACAATCTATCAAAATAATCAAATTGTATCGATATTTGAGTATTTGGTTTTTTATCCTTCCCCTAAACATTGGAATAAATTCAAAGGATGGGGGTGTCATCATTTAAAAAATTTTAATTTCTGGATTTCAATAAATAAATAAAGAAATAAACGGTTTAACCGACCGAATACTTCGGTTCGGCCTCAGCCCTCGCCATCGGTTGGATGGGATTGGTTAATTAAAAAACCGATATGTTCGGTTCGGTGGTTAGTTTTAATTAAAAAACCGACCGAATATTATTATCTGCAGTATACAATGAATTTCTTTTTTGTTTTTCTTAGGTGGCTGATTCTGTATCTCCTAGCACTGTTCCATTACAAAATCTTCAAGGATGATTTATGTATTTCGTTAAAAAGGAAAGGCAAAACTCTTTTCTACGTTGTCCTAATAGGTGTTTTGTAGAAAATAGAAAAAAATAATGAGATTCACATGATGCCTTGCTCTATCTTTGTACAATTGAGGTAAATCCTTGTCTACACAAGCTTAAAAAATAAAATATATACCAGCTAAATTCTCATCTCAAAAAAGAAAGGTCAAAGTGAAGATTTTCCTCTCTTTTTATTGTTGGTTGAGTGATACTTTTATCTTGAGAACCACAGGATGAATCCCTTTGGCATGTGTGATGTGTGTCAAACTAACTTAACAACCCCACATAAGTGTGTTGGGCATCACGATGAAAATTCCGCCTGTCAAAAATATTTAGAAGTTATATTCCATTAAAGGTATGAATGGGAGAAAGAGCTAGAGAAGAGTGCTTCACAAAGAAGAAGAAGAAAATTCGTGGGTTTAAATACAGGTAGTTGACGATATCACCAACTAAGTTGGCGATATTGTCAACTAGGGTAATTTTGTCCAAAAAATAGGGTGTAGACCGAGGCATGATGATGGGATTGAAGTAAAGGTTTTTTTATGCCTGACAAAAATGTGGTGCACATTAAATCGTGTGGTGCCAAAATCAATACCCTGTGTGAAAACTTACATTTTCCAAGAAATCTATGATAAAATGTGCCTAAAATATAAATATGAGGGCTTTCCTCTTTTAATTTTTACAAAATAAGATTTTTTTTCTATGGTATTTCTGCATCTTTACTTTTCTTCAAATGTCAATTTGTTTTTAATCTTAGCTAAATGGGCCCGAATCTAGATCACACGCTAAATGGGCCCGGCTTGAGTATCCACTTGTAAATCTGGACGAGTTGCGGAGTTGCCCAACAAACACGTCACTTGCTCCATTGAAAAACTCACCAAAAGAGAAAAATTGAAAAAATAGAGATTGAGATATAAGTCCCATCAAGTCATAATTGTATTACGTCCTCAGAGGAGATGAAATATATTGTCAAACGATCCTATGGTCAATATATCAGGCGTTCACCCTTTTTTATTCATTTTATCCAAGGCTGCTGCATCGGATCAAATGTCACATCTTCAGTGTTTAATCCGAATGTGGTGCACCCATGAATTCATGTGGTGCGAATAGCAACGCCCGATGAATCGTTTATTGTGCGCTTCTTTTTTATTGTGTGTCTGGGTGTACAAAAGGACACTCATGGGGGTGTGTTGTAAATAAATTTTCCAATTCCTTTACCTCGGTATTTAAACATGATACAGGCCTACCTAGCTTGTCAAATGGGCCGGGCCGCGGCCCGGCATGGCCCTGTCACCATGCTGGGCCGAGACGCCTGGGCCCGTTGGCCCGTTTGGCCTGGCCCGCCCAAAATTGGCTATTTTTAAAAAAACTATCTATTTTACCCCCCCCCCCCCCCCCCCCAACGGCCATATAAGGGGTATTTTGTGTCCTTTTCAATTTTGCAAAGTCTATAAATAATTAAATACTCTAACCCTCCCATTCTTTTTCTTTTAATCAAAGTTTTATTTACCAAAAAAATATATATCCAAAGGATGTCAATCATTATATAACACGTGGGCCCATTGTAACAAAATCATTGTGGAAATTGCGCTCAAATAGAATACAAACTTCTTCTGTGCATTTTTTTATTTTGGCACCTACCAAACATCCCTAGATGGCTTTGTTTGGCCAGGTAAGCTTTGAAAATAGGTTGGGAACTTGGGTCTAATTGAAACCAAACCTAAATTTATTGACCCAAATAACATCCCTTTCTAATATTCTTCTCTGGCCCAGTCAATAGTTATAAACTTATAATAGTAATCCAAAATATATATATAATGTTACTTTTACTTTTATTACGATTATATTATCCCATTAAAACATAATCAACTCTAAGTATAGTTTGGTCTCTTCACTTGTGCCTCAGACCATGGATCTTGTCTTAGACTCACAGGTGTCTCTTTGGAATGTGTCCAATCAAATATTAGGTCCCAACAACCCATATATATACAGCCCAAGCCATAATAAATATAAATTTAGGTGAGAGAATAAGGCTTTTTAAAAGGATTTTTTGCTGAATTAATATTAATTATTTAAACATGAACAGGTTGAGTTTGACCGAACCACTTAAATATCTTTGTCATTCTCCGTGGTTGTGTTCTAATTTTTAATTTTATTACTGAAAAGAAAAAAAATTCGAAAAAATAGATATAAGAGGCACGCGCCGCACGCCTGGCACCCCGGCCCGGCCCATGGCGGGCCTTGCCAGCAGGCCGTGCCGTGCCAGGCTTTTTTCCAGGCGGGCCGAGCTTGGAGCGCTAGCACGGCCCGTTTGACATGCCTAGGCCTAACCAATCCAAGCCTTTAAATAATTTAAAGGGGTAGTGGCATCATGCAGGCCAACGGATTACATCACGCAAAAAAAATCTCGAATTTCCATGTAATTTAATATAAATGTCAAGGTTTCGGATTATCTGATTCGCAACCAAAATAAATCCTATTCTCGTGTGAGCGTGCCAATAAATTAAGGCACTGATACCAATGAAGGTTGTAAATGCAGCGGAAGCACGGATCTATAAGAGATGGCTGCTACAAACACGATAAGTAGGCATTGGTGTGGAGATCTATGACTGTTTACGAGAAATCAGTTACGTATGATTCACTCTTCAAGATCCTAGTGCAATGATGGACATCCTGGATGTAGAAGATGATGATGGAGAATCGTAGATCTAGTGGAAGGAAGATAATTTGTTGAAAAGTGTCTCAAACTGATATCTCTCATGTCTATATATAGCCCTTTGGCTAATGGTTGATAAGATCTCTATTAAAATTCGAATTGACAGATAATTAGGACAAAGTATTAGATCAAACTCTCTCAATTTTAATTTGAATGTAGATCTGATAAAGAGATATAGAGAGTTTGATAAAACTCAACCTATTCTTATCCATATCACCATGAGACTCCTTGTGAAGGGTGTATCTTTGTGAGCGGGGTCCACCCACATGTAAACACAAGTGGGCCCTATCACAAATGCCAACACTTCTTCCCTCCTCATAGGGCTTCCTTATCTCACCCGATGTCTACTTTCCTCACCAGAGGGGGAGGATCTCAACCCTATAGTATTGGCATCAAAACAAAGCATTGAGAGGGACAATATAGCCCTTGATAAATAAAATAAGTGAAAGAAGAAGATTATATAAAATGACTTTAGGAAACTGAAACTAATCCAAATATTCTCTCTTCTCTTTAATCAGCCACTCTTTCTTTTTTTTTTGGTAAAGTTTTTTTTTATTTTAATTTTTGGGTAAAGCTTTAATCAGCCAATCAAAGAGCCATACACGTTTTACTCAAGCAGACAAAGAACCCAACGTGGCCGCCACTCTTGACAAATAGGTATTGAATCCTGCTACATGGACTAACTCATTGACAGAACCATGGACTAACTCCATGGTTCTCATCCAAATATTGGATGAGAACATCAACATCCAATATTTGGATGAGAACCATGAGGTTAGTCCATGGACCATGTAGACTTTTTGATAGGTATTAGGTACAATCAATCATCTGTCGTGTTTCATGCCTTGCTACATCCGACACAGACAGACGGACACGTAAAGAATTTCCCGACCAACGTCCCCCAACTTAGTAGAGTAATGCTATCTAGACATACTTTTTGGCATGAATTTTGAATAAACCCCTATGTTACCCTTTGAATATCACTGATATTGAAGAGATAACACAGGAGTTTGTCCAAGATTCATGCCAAAAAGTATGTCCAAGTAGACTTTTTAAACTGAGTAACAGGACCACAAACGAGACCCATCACTCTGCTGAAAGCCTGAAAGGCACCATAGTTGATCAATAAGTCTATATGGACCGACTGGGAAGCCCGATTTCGAGACCGATCCCACGTGGACTCCCCAAGTGGGCATCAAGCCTATTTGGCACATTTATGGGGTGACTGTTGTGCTTCACATCCATGTGCCAAATAACCTTGTATTCTCCTTCCTACTCGAGATGTGAAGCACACCGACCACAGCTGACAGAAATCTTGGGCCATTCATTTCTGCATTCTTTTGAGTCGGGTGGGGACTCGGGGCTCCTTATAAATAGCGTATGTTTGGCTCACAAACCAACGAAGAGTTGGTAGGGTTCTCTGAAGAGAGTTCAACTGACAGATTTCCATTCATTAAAAGAAGAAGTTATGGATGTAATGAGAGTTCTTCACATGGTTGGAGGAGCTGGAGATACCAGCTATGCTAGTAACTCATCTATGCAGGTCTCTCTCTCAAACTCTCACAACACTGGGAAAATAGTTCAGGGCATAATAAATGCAATGTTAAATTTAGCTCACCCATGTGTGTTGGGTGCAGTCTTTAGATATAATTTGGTTAATTAGTCCATTTTATCCTAATGGATCACCTTATTACAGTCAGTGATTTTGTTCTTTATTTGACCAGTTCAAATTCAAGCATGTAATTTGTAAGTCAAGACTTAACTTGATTCAAGGCTGGGTTCTTTTGATTTGCTTTCTGATTAATCTGATTTGCATCTTGAGTTCAATGAACTAATTTATTTGAGTCCATACTATATATCCATAATGGGTCCGTATAATTTAATTCATATTGGCCGAAATAGTTGTCTTTCTCTACCCCAAATTTCACTCTAGTCAAAATTAGCACCCTAATAGATTGATTATTGGTAAAATACATAATTGAAATGAAGTAGAAGTAGTACAATCTTTTATTTAAAAGTGACTGACTTAAGGTAGGGCCAGCTCCGACTAGAGTTTTTTTTTTTTTTTTTTTTTTGTACTCTAGCCATGGGGCTGTGACCAATGAGAGAGCGCACACAAACAGGAAGAAAGCCTACACACATGCAGGAAAAAGTGGCGAACCCATGAGTCGAATCCTGGACAGGCAGGTGAGAACTGCCTCTCTTTACCACTTGAATAAGGAGTTGTTCTCTCCAACTACTAGAGATGGACTAGACTTTATAAATAAGCCCCAGTGCTTTCAAGCAATTTGAATTTATTAGGTTGGATTTATTAGGCCTTAGCTTAAAGAGTTTTACAAGAACATTTCGTAAACCGAAGTAATTAACAACACTCATCTTAAAACAATTGTTCGAAACAAATAGTTTGCAAATTGAAAGAAGCATTGGTGCACTCTCTCTTCGCCCAGAAATGATTTTTCAATGGACAACGATAAAAGAAAAGGAGATTTTGGTTGTATAAGTACCCATAGAGTTGGTTTTTGCCTTGTAGGCTAAAAGAGTGCTGTTACCGACACACTACAAATAGCTCTCCACACACGGCACTTTTTAAAAATAAAAAAGTTCCTAAACTACCCATATCCCTTTCCTTCATTCTCTCTCCCTCTCCCTGCTCCAGCCACCTCTGCCCGACCCCACCACCGACCCATCTCCCTCTCCTCTCCCTTCTCCGGCCACCTCTGCCTGACCCCGTCGCCGACCCCATCTCCCTCTCCCTCTCCCTCTCGGCCTTCCTTCCCTCTCTCTCAGTAGCCCTGCTCCCACTTCCCTGCACCCACCCACATCCCCACCCCCTCCATCCCCTCGGTGCTATCGAAGGGGAGGGAACGACAGGGAAAAAGGGACAGAGAGGGAGAGAGACAGGAGCGGGAGAGAGGGAGACTTAAACAACTGCACTTCATTACAACCGAGCCACCATCTGCAGCGACCCAACAAACCAAGCAGAGTCAACCTGCACCTCATCGTCACGATACATCATCTTCGTCGCCACTTAACCAAACACGCCAATAAAGATCCCACCTTCTCTTTTTTATCACTTTCTTTGCCCTCCTCATCATTCATAACCATCTCTTTCTTCTCTCTGTTTTTCTCACCAACACATTCATCTTCATCCATCCACTTTATTACAACTTAGCCTCATCAGTTCCTCTTTTTCACACTCACGTTAATCCAGCACTGATCCCATCTCACACACTCACCTTTCTCCAAGACCAACCCACTGAAACTTCTTTCACCCCAAGATAACCAGAACCAACTCTAAAATCGAGCCCATGCATCCGACCCAACCACTTGCACAAACCGGCACACATGTTATCACAAACTGACCCACACTTCTGGAACCCGGAGAGAGAGGGAGAGGGAGAGGGATGGGCGGCAGCGGGGTTGGGCGGAGGTTTCTGAAGCAGGGAGCAGGGAGCAGGGAGAGAGAAGGAAGGAGAGGGTAATTAGGAGTAGTTTAGGAAAAAAAATTTAAATACAATGTGTGGAGAGCTGGTTGCAGTGTGTAGGTAGCCACTCTAAAAACAAATCCCGGTAGAGTCCACGGTATAATGAGAAGAGTGCTGCTATTGGCACACCAATTTTTTCTTTTCCAACACAAGGAATTTGTCTTTTTTTTTATTACGTTTTTACCCCTTCATAAAATGACTAAAATATCTATTACCCCTCTTTTCATACACAGGCTCTTCTTCCCTCCAACCCATCTCTTCTTCCCTCCCACCCATCTCACTCTCGACTTTCCAAAAAAACTCAAAACATATTGGGCAACTCATCTTTCTCCATTTTCTGCTCTTGGGCAACTCATCTTACTCCATCTCCTTCATCTTTCATTCTTCTTGTACTTTATCTTTTTTCATTCTATTTCTAAAGGATTTCTAGTACAATAAAGGAATAAAACAACAATCAAATGTGTCTTTCAATCAGAGCAGTAGCGGAAAGGTCTGTTTCTCCATTTCTCGCTTGGAACGAGTTGCAGGTCCCGATATGTACGGTCTTTCAGGTTCAAACATATTGCATCTGTTCGGAACTGTACATCCGAACAGAAGGAACATGTTCGAAAGATAGTGTCCGAACACTTCTGTTCGGACACTAAGGTCCGAACGGTCTAATTTTGTTCGGAACTACAGTTCCGGACATTTGCATTCTGTTCGGCCACTCAGAGACCGAACAGTCACGATTTCTGGGTTGTAAACCCTTACGATGATGGATGAAAAACAACCCAAATGTATGAAAAAACACTAGCATTATTTGTAAAATCTTACATTGAATGAGAATCTATCCCCATAATAAGTTTTCATTAAAAACAAGGTAAACTAAGATGGAAAAAATGATAAATAAAAAATGGGGAAGAAGAATGAAATGGTAATGGTGGAGAGCCCTTTGTTGGAAGAGGATGTGTGTGGGTCCGTGGGAAGAAAGAGGAAAATGAAGGGATGGGTACTTTGGGGTAAGTTTTTCTTTTCTTGATGTGTGTGGAAAGAATTAATGTGATTTTTAAATTATAGTGATGTGTGTAGAGAGAATTTGTGTGAAAAAAGAAAAAATTTGTGTGCAAGTAGAATTTCCCAATGAGAAACAATGTAAAACACCAATTTTGCCCTTATACTGTGCAATATTCTACAACAAAACCCAGTTGATCCGATGATTCAAAGACAAGAAAGTTTCTTGAGTTTGGAAAAAAGGTGAGTATCTGCGATATCCTACTTAGAAAAGCAACCAGAAAATTTGCCTTTGGGGGCCATTATGTAAATAAAAAATCTTTTTTGGGGGAAGGGGGAATATGAAAAAAAAAAACTACTTTTTTTTTAACATTCTATGATTCTTTTAGAACTTTTTGAGGGGCCACTAAAAAATGAAAACAAAAAACTTGCACCCCATGCACACCTCACCGGGGGTGGGGATGCAGAAGGTCTTGATGAGACTTAACTATCTACAAGATTTAAGGCCCATCATATCAACCTCATCCCTTGGTTCATGGCCACAAATCAAAAGGTTCTATATTAATAGAGTAAAATTTTAATTGATCCAATGGTCCGATCCATTCGGGGATTGGTGCAAATCCATGGAATCGGTGACTATTAGCGGGGTCCCTATCTATGGGCAATTCATTGGTGATCAGGTAGGTGGCAATTTATTGGTGATCAGGTGGGCCCTGCTTTGATGTGCACAACATGCACACCTCACGCAGCTGATCAGCTTTTGGAACAAAATGTCTAAAATGATTTCTGAAAGGCCTTAAATTAAGCACCATAGATGTTGTTTTTCACAAGAACCTACCCAACTATGAAACCAAGCAAAATGAAGTTAAACAACCGACTAGATTCCATTATTCACCCCCCCCCCCCCCCCCCCCCCCCCCCCCCCCAAAAAAAAAAAAAAAAAAAAAAAAAAAAAAAAAAAAAAAAAAAAGAACTCCGCTAAAGGCTGTTTTTCGCAGCTAAAAATCACTTTTTTTTAGTAGTAACTGTAAAGATTACTTATATAAGACATTCCAACTTATTTCAATTTTTTATTTGGAAACTATACAGTTGTTATTATAAGCCAGAATTGTTTCTTGATCTGATTTAAGCGAAACCCAACATCAGGTTTTCAAATTGACCGAATTAGACCGAAGGCCTCTGTGAACTCAACCAAAAAAATACCGAGTCTGGCTGGTTGGGTTCAGGTATTGGGACCAAGTCCTGATGAACAAAATGCTAGGGTGATGCACAATCAGATATTTTGCAATAGTACATCTCACTTTCACACAAAAGACAATAGTCACACTTTCTCAAATCCCTACAGCTCTTGGACAGTACTTCTCAAAGTATTGGGGCAGGCCCAAATTTCACTACAGTCAAAGTGCAGCCCACCTTTAGATTGTTTTTTGTGCCAAGTTTATTTTTTTGGGTGCAAAATAAGTAGTCAAATGGAGTTAACTAGTAGATTATAATACAGTCAAAGTGCATCCCACCTCTGCCAACCCAATTAAATCTAATAGATTATAGTAGTAACCATATTTGACCCAATTAAACCCGATTAATCGGGTCTAGGTCCACCATATATGTACCCATGTTTTTCATTTCTCTTTTCTAAATCATCACTGAACTGAGAACTTCCTGACCTCTTGCATTCTTTGACCAGAAAATAGCAATATCAAAGGCAAGGTCCATGGTAGAAGATTCTGTCCCTAATCTTAATGGCACCAGCTTTCCAGAGAGCTTGAACATAGCAGACTTGGGTTGCTCTTCAGGACCCAACACCCTATTGGTAATCAAAGAGATCATAGATGTGACCCACGAGAGATGCAGTCAGCTACAAAGTAGCATGCCCGAGTTGAGAATATTCTTGAATGACCTTCCAGGGAATGATTTCAACACAATTTTCATGTCTCTGCCAGAGTTCTATGAAACAATTAAGGAAGAGAAGGGCCTCCCTCTTGGAACATGTTTCATTGCAGGAGTGCCCGGTTCCTTTTATGGGAGGCTTTTCCCAATAAATTTCCTGGACTTTGTTCATTCGTCCTGCAGTGTCCATTGGCTCTCTCAGGTGAGCATTCTTCATATTTCAACAGTAATTATAGTTTTCTTTAACTCGGTCAAGCTCTGCCGAGTTAACCGAGTTATGTGGCTCATTAGAATGGTCTGATTGAGGTTGTGCCCTTGGTTGATATCCAGAATTATTCAGCCCAATTTGAACGTACGTGACCCAATTGAATCTATGAGCCCTTGCTATAGTTATTTCTTCTGAATTCTGATGCCAAACCATGAATTAATGAATGTTTAGGTTCCTCAAGGACTTCAAAGTGATATGGGTCTTCCAATAAACAAGGGGAATATTTACATGGCTAAGTCAAGCCCTCCTGTTGTATTTAAAGCTTACTTAGACCAATTTCAAAGTGATTTTTCATTGTTTCTCAAGTTTCGGTCAGAAGAAATGACTTGTGGAGGGCGTATGGTCCTGACACTAATGGGGAGGAAAGCTGAGGAACCCTCTAGTGGAGATTGTTGCCACCTTTGGGAATTATTAGCGCAGGCACTCAAGGGAATGGTCTCACAGGTAATCTAAACTTATAAAGATGATATCCTTTCAATTCCAACTATCAAAAATGTTAGACAATGCCCCTCTTTTCTCTTTTCTTTTTTTCTTTTCTTATTTTAGATATATGCAATATATAATGGTGGTATTGGGTAACTGGGTCTGATGGACCTGGACCCAAACCTTATTTGGGTCCATGAAATGAACCCAAGCCCCCCAAGTAGAAATGGGCCCAAGTCTTGGATTTATACCCAAAATTTCCACCTCAGCCCTTATGAGTATTTTGGTATTTGAAAGCCCAGTTCAGCCCTATATCGTTGTACTCCAAAAATGAGTATAATTGTTAAGGTTAGAATTGGGATATATTGCTCAAGTGACCATGCCATTTCATTGATTGAAATCAGGGAGTCATCAAAGAGGCAAAACTAGATTCATTTGATCTACCCTATTACACCCCTTCTGTCAAGGAGCTGAAGGCTGTGATCGCCATGGAGGGTTCGTTTGTTCTTGATCAACTGCAAATTACTGAAATAAATTGGGATACTAATGACAATGATGATAGTGAATACAACTTTTTTGACAAGAAGGCCAGCGGTCAGAATGTGGCCAAGTGCATAAGAGCTGTGACAGAATCCCTGATTGCAAATCATTTTGGGGCAGAGATAATAGATGAGTTGTTTGAAAAGTATGCAGAAAATGTTGGAGAGCACCTGGCAAAGGAGAAAACCAAGCATGTCAATATTATCTTTTCCATGACTAAAAGGGTCTAAGATAAATCTATGTTTTGAGTGTGGTTAGATTAATAAGTAGGTGATCTCCTACAATGTAATGGGGGCTTTATTAATAGTTGTGACAACTATATATGCATTTTATTCCCATAACACTTGTGTAGCTATATATGTACCCTTTACCTTTAGATTTCTATCGCAGTATATGAAAAACCTACCTTAATACAGGCTGAGGTCCCAATCACCAGATCTCTATTAGTTATCAATTCACAAGTGATTAAACTAATAATTAATCTGAAATCCAATTAAAAGCAATTAAACACACAGCAAGAAGGACTCAGGATTTTGAACATGGAAAACCCTACTCGGGAAAAAACCACGGGCCTTACTGTCTAGGCCAACAGACAACCAAGCACTATGTAAACCGAAAGTTACAAGAGACACTTACAACCCTTCCCAGTTGGTAACTCAACCTAAGGACTGCTCGAATCTTGTCGACAGCTCGTCGTTCACCTTCAACCGTGCTTGAACAAACTCCTCGAAGTCGTCTTCAAGGATTCTCTACTTCTGGAGAGTAGTATGGAAACAGAACCAAAGCTTGATCTTCAGCACAGCAACTAGAAGCTTTGGATGGACGATGGATCTTTCAGAATCTTCTCAGATGAGTTGTATTGATGAGAAGTGCTTTGGAATAGAGAGATAAAGGCTATATATAAGCATAAAAACGAGCCTCAAAAGTTCTAGTGTAATTGAAATAGAATAGTGCTCTTGAGAGAAAATAGGAAGTAGTTTCCGGATGGGATCTTCAACATTCGCCCAGGTTCGCTCGAGCGAACTTGAGGTTCGCTCGAGCGACCTCTTTGCTGTATTAGATGGGTCGAGCGAAGGCAGGGAGAAGCTCGAGCGACCAAGCTACTGTCTTGGGTTCGCTCGAGTGAACTCTGTCAGGAAAGTTTTAGTGCGAGGAGACTTTGAGTTCATCTTTTCCTGTGATAGAGTTCTTCACTGATTTCTTAATCCGAGCAGTCCATTCGAATTAAAATACAATTGTTAAAGAACCCAGTTTTGTCCATAACCAATGAATTAGCCAACAACTAGAATCCTAACAGTATATACCGATTGTTAAGGAATATGAAAAATGGATAGTGCTTAGTGTGCTAGACATGGACCCAAGGGTACACAAGTGAGTCAAGTTTGAGTAGAGCCAAGCTCAAACCTCAGCCCTTCTTATATCAATAGACCAGTTGAACTCGTCTTTGGGCTCGGGCTCCCCTCGTACTCTATATACATTTATGATTTATGTACATAACTTAATTGAACCATCTTCAAACGTGAGCCAAGTCTGTTGGGAAAACATAAGCAAGACCATAGATCTATCTAGAGTTCCATAAATCAATTGTCAGAATTTAAAAATATGATTTAGCATAACTTAAACCATATCTATCGCCATGATGAAATCTGAAATGAGCAGTCTGGTCCTATGATTAGGCATTTTGATTACCCAGATATTTATGAGATATTTACCTCTATTCCTCCCTTCGACATTGGAGATGGAACCGTCTGTGTTTTGTATACAAGGCTAGAGCATAGTTATTGATATTGTTTCGTTTCGGCCATCAAGCCAAAACAAAATGCATAGTATAATTTTTCGGTTTGACTTTTACTCAATTTCAACCGAAAACATGGATTTTGGCAAAAATTGACCGAAACAGAAGGAATTTCTGAAATGAATGAAATATTGTGGGGAATGTGTCCAAACATCAATCTTAAAGGTTATTAACTTTTATTATTATGAAAACTGTGTTTAAACTTTATTGTGGTAATGAATGTACTTAAATTTTATACTTGTATGTTATAATATCATTTTATCATAATTAATTGAATGCATAAATCTATTTTATTTTTATTTTTTTAGAATATCTTTCAGAAACTCAACTCCAAAATATTTCACTGAAATCCGAAATCGACTGAGACATTTCATTATGGAGGCTAGACCGGTCGGAAACGAAATTGATAACAATGCACAAAAGGAACAACAATGAGTTCTATTAAATGATACGAGGATGATTTCTTTATTTGTTGTTGTGCCACCTTGAGATTTTAACATTCACCCACTTGGTCCAAAACAAATCATATTAGATTTATTTTATAAAATCATTTAAAAAAGACACTTTCTTGGTCCAAACATTTGTAAACTTGATGAGTGCACTTTGATTTTACAAGAAATAGCCCATATCTCAATTTGATTGAATATACTCATCAAATGCAGTTATATATGGATCAAGGCTCACCACATACATAGGACCTAATCATGTCACACTACTTACATTCTCATTTCCCATTTTCAAATTAAGTCGTTAATGTATACTATACGGATAAACATACTGTATTGGAGTCCTTAGATCTATCTAATGGTTCACTTTACTCTAAGACCTATTTATAAATTGAAAGTGCACTGTTTTAAGTAGGAAAACAAAACAAAAAACATCATGTCCATATCCATGTCCATACTAACTTAATTGTTGCATATAACTGACTATGCCCATATGGTTACATATATATGATCTTTATGCATACTTTGCACCAATACGTTGGTCAGTGGATGCATTGTCATCAAACTTATGTTGATGTGCTCTATGGACACATATCGTTTTTTCACTTTTTAAAAAAAGAATTTGTGATGTGGCATCATAGCATGCCACGAACTTTGATTTTATTCTAAAGTTCATAATTAACCAGTGACTGTTTTGCCTCTTTCATGAGGTTGATCCTCCTACTAGTAAAAAGATACAGCCAACAGTAGGTTTTTCGCTATTGAGGCATGCTATGAAATTAGAGTTTGAATAACTGATCACCTCAAGCAAGTCGGTTCATCTGTATGTAATCATAAAATCCTTTGTCCTTTATTTCAAAGTGCTAAGCCAACAACTTTTTAATCTCTTATAACTCTTACTTGCCAATAAAGATGTCAACTACATAATGTTGGATCATTTATTTTGTGGCCCAATATGACCACATAGGTTAATTTAGTTGTCATTCTTAAGTATGCTAATTGGGGGAACATATTAGGAAGGTTTTTGAAATCTTTTCTTGACTGGAGGAAAGTCCCTCCGTAAAAGAAACCCTTAGTTCCATCACTTAAGAAAGAATGGAAAGAAAAAAAAAAAAAAGCTTCAGAAAAGTTGTAAACCCCTCACACAAAAAAAAAAAAAGAAAAAAAAAAGGCTTCAGAAAAGTTGTAAACCCCTCACCAAGGCCAGCCTTCTGTTGGATAGGAAACAAGGGAGAGCTATGGATTCATGTATGAGTTTATCATATCTCAAATTTATTATTCAAATATATGCATTATTTGGAATCAAACTCAAATAGCTAGAGAAAAGTTGTTTTGGATATTTGATAAAGGGTATTCCTTGACTTGAAAATAATATATATATATATTATAAGAAAAAAAAATTTATGATGAAATGATCAAAGGCAGTAATAAAGAAAACATTAAAGCCACAAACGTTTAATCCTCTTTCTAATTTCTTAAATTTCATCAACAAAAACTAAAATTTTCATTCCCAACCTCTTTTAGATTGGTTTGTGCACTGTAATCTCTGATACCATTATATCTGTGCATGCATTGTGCACAGAACGTACACAAATCTGTGCACATTCTGCTAGGCCTGGCCAGTAAGCTCAGACCGGCCCGATCTGCACCAGCCCTGCCTTACTGCCTAGGCCTTAGTATGGATCTGGGTTCAGGTTGACCCACCTGACCTGGCCCGTTCTTCTCTAGGTCAGGTTAAGTTAAATTTGGGTCATCTTTGGGTCAAATCGGGTTGGGCTGTCCCATTAAGGGCTCACTAGGCCCGAATGAATTTGTATAAAATTTTTCCAGAATGACCCACTTATTAGATAAAACCTAATGGTAAAATCAATTGGCCCAAAATAGATCCAGAACTGATCAAATTGAAGCCTACAAATTCAGCCCTGATCTTGTCTTCTGTACATACTAGTACTTACTAAAAGCTCAATGTGACTTGCTGATCTGGACATTCTGTACATAACTGTGGACCATTCAAGGATGTAATAGATAGATCTGAGTTTAACACTATCACCACAAGACCATCATAAAACATGAAAATCACTTCAATACACATCTAACCATCCAATCCTTGGGCGATTGATCTTCCAAATGAGATCAACTCATCCATCAATGGCCAAAAATACATGAAAACATGCTCAAAGGTAAATTTAAAAATTCTAACATCATTTGAATGGAAAACTACAGGATTAACAACAATAAACATGCATTCTAGGCTAAATAAGTATATTGCACTTGCCTCAATCCAATAGCTAAGAGAGATCCAAGCTCAGAAATGCAAATCCCATCTCCTAAAGCTTTCCAATCACACCACCAGCCCCAAAACACATATCTAGAGAAATCTCTAACACCTATACCCACATCCACAAGAGAATTGTTATAAGGAAGGGAAATCTAGAGAGAGAAAAAGAGATTTCTAGGGAAGTTGAACTAGAAAGGGGTACATACCTTGATTAGAAGAGGGGAAAGAGATTAGCAAGATAGAGAGAGATCCTTATAATAAGTTGTAACTGAGATTGTTGTAGATAGCCTTCTTTTTCTTTTTGGAGTTCTAGATCTAAGGTCCTAGAGAGAGAAAGGGAGGGAGATGGGAGAATTGGAGGGAAATTGAGAGAAGATGAGAGAAAAGAGAGGGAAATGAGAGTTGAGAGTTTCACATACGTATGGAATGAGGGAGGGTTGTAGTTATATAGGTTGGGGTTGGTTAGTTACAAAAATACCCTTTTAGTTAATATAGGGATGGGGATAAGGCCATGGGTATTTAGGTCTTTGAGTAAGATTTGTAGAAGCTTCTCAAGTGAAGACCCCCCTATAGTAATTTCTAATTCCTAGCTAGGGCCCCTTAACTAGGGCTGGCAAAATATGGCCCGACCCGATGACCCGACCCTAACCCGACCTGTTTCTGGCCCGCTACGGGTCGGGTTAGGGTCAGGATTTGCTGGCCCGTATAGAAACGGGTCGGGTTAGGGTCGGCCCGCCTAACCCGGTTGACCCGTTGAACTTAACTCTTAGCCTCTTACATGTAGAGTTTTTCCATTTCAAGTCTTAATGAGTTTCCTTGATCTTAGCCAAAAAGAGATCGATAAAGATATGCAATCTTAATGACGTTCCAGTTTCCTACTTTTTCGTTAATTAGGAGTAGTAGTGATGAAATAATCTGCTTATTTTATTTTCATTTTGGATGGTTTAATATGTTGATGATTAGAATATAATCTTTTTATAGTTTAGAAGTTTGATATTTATAACATTGATTTGTTGATTTGGAGAATCAGAGATTCATAATTTTTTTTTTAAATAGTGGATGTTAAAACTTGCTCAATCTTAGAGTTATTTAAAATGTCATATTTGTTGCATTGAGATCATAATGCTAAATGCATTTTATCACGAATATTGTTCTCCTATGATAGAATTGCGCATTCTATAGGAATGATAACCTTTTTAAATTTATTTTTAATGGTGAAAAAATAATAATAAAAATATTTGTAGGATTCAATATTCTATTACTTTTCTAAACACATCACAAAGTCTAAATGCTTGTCAACGTTCGAAGTAGATTTGATGGCTAACGTCCAAGCCTTTTCTAGTTATTCTATTTTAGGTAAAATAATGCATGGGGTAGTGAGTAGGTGTAGTGGTTTAGATGTCATTTAAAAAACAATGGGTCTTGGGTTTGAATCACGTCAGCCTTCACTTTTTTTACAATGCTTAAAATTAGTTAGAAAGAGCGAGACGGGTCTAGCCCGACCCAAAGTTTAATGGGTGTGGGCTGCGAATCTGCAACCCATTTAAAAAAATGGTCGGTCCCGAGTTGGGGGTCCAAAGAGCATACCCAACCCTAACCTGACCCGAATTAGCCCGACCCGGCCCGTTTGCCAGCCCTACCCCTAACTAACTAACTCTAGAAATTATAAAAGACACCCTAAGGACTCTATAAATTACACAACAAGGCTAATTAAACTAAAACCTAGGAAAATACCTAGTCAATATAAATAATAGTTATCTTTGATGATTTGGGTTTTAGAACTTGTTGAACTCGAATTGCGAATTAGACGAATTGAGATTCGAATCATATGAACCTAATCCATCGAATTCATTGATCTAGCAAAGACTCGAATTATGAATTGCGAACTAGGTAACTATGGTATGAGATTCTTTCTTCACAACCTATTCTTTTGTATAGACTGTCTACTGAATAGTTTTCAAGATCAGTTAACAATTGCTTCTCTCTCTCTCTCAAAACAAAATATACCATTTATCGATGGAAAAAAAAAGGGCTAATTTTTCAGTTCTTTTATTTGGCCTTTATGTTTGTTACTAAGATTGTGTTTGCTTTCATGCAATCAGGTTCCTCCTGCAGAATTGGAGTAGCTGCTTTTTTCTCACCTAGATATCATTGACGTTGCTGTGATTCCGTAAGTATGGGATCAACATGCTAACATGGGCTGCATTGGCCATTTCAGATGGGACCACCACTTCTCGTGGATTTAATATACCAGGGTGATTGGTTGTTACACCCCATCCCAAGTTAATTAGGATTAACTCTAATTAATCGAGCTTAATTCGGATTAAGTATGATTAGTCAACATAATGGTGATTAATGATTGGAATGGATCCAATTAGTCGTGAAAGATTGAATTGAAAATAATGAAATGATTTGGGAGATATTAACTTGATTAAATTGAGTTTTAGACTCAACTTAGTGAAATGAAGGGTTTTTACGTAAATACGGATTATGCGTATTTCGTTGAATTTGGTGAAATTTGATACATCGTGTGTATCGTGTGTATCTCGACGAGTACATCAAAGTACATAATGTACACATTTTGATGTGATGTGGAATGAGTCAAATAGGTTTTGATTTGACTTGATTGGGAATAAGTGTAGTAAATGGGGTTTAAATGCAAAAAGGCTTAAATGAAGCCAGGAGCTGGAGAGATGAGAGGGATTCAAGGAGCTCATGCCAGCAGCTGGTTCCTTCTTCGTTTCTTTCTTCTTCCTTCTTAGTTTTCTCTTTGATCAAGTGATTGGAAGAGATTTTGTGAGTGGGTTTGAAGAAAAGAAAGTTCATGTCATCTTCTCCATCATCTTCTTTAAGAGTTCTTTGGAGATAAAGTGAAGAGAAGCTGTGATTTTCTCTTGTCAAATAATCAAGTATGTAATTTGACCAATTTCAGATCATGAGACCATTTTCTGTATTGAACAGTCCATTGAATTAGTTTTGGATTTGTTCATGATGTTAGGGTGTTAAAGAAAGGGTCTCATTTGGGTGATTTGCATCTCAACCTCAAGATAACAAAGGGGTTTTGTGCTAAAATCAAGTATTAATGGTTATTTTTTATTAATATGTTAATTGATATGGGTTTTATTCAATATTATAAGAATTAGGTTCTTGAACCCATTTTACGAATGATAGAAATGGAAATTGATTTTATGAATGATAGAAATGGAAATTGATTTGAATGAATTTGATTTGAAATGGAATAGAAGTGTTATTCTTCTTGTATAAATGCTATTTGAGAAGGGAACAGGAGGTTCCAAGTATTTTGTGCAGGTTGGAGATAAAATGGAGAAAACAGAATCCTGAGACGAATTCTGTGGAAAATTTTGGGCAGTGTCGGTCAGCCGACAAGCTGACCGACGACATGACTGACAGTGTAAAAATGGAGAAAATGTGTCTCTGGTTTTTAAATCGAGACCTAACCAAATACTGAACCGACAAGTGTCGGTTAACCGAGGGTTAACCGATGAGCTGACCGATAGTCAGTAATTTTTCAGAATTAATTTCTGAATTTTAATAAATAAAGCCTATTGATTTAATCAAGACTGTTCGTATTGTTTATACCATAGGTGATAATTAAGGGGACTTTAATGTACAAATTATATATAATTGTGATGTTCATCAAGAATAACACAAGTACATTAAATAACTGAGGATTACACCCAATTGGATGGTATTGTTTAATTGATTTGAATTGTCAAAGATATGTTCTCTTTATTGTCTTAAATGACATTATATGATAAATCATATTCAAAATGAAGTGTAAATTATTGTTAATTGAAATTTGTATATTGAATTAAGTCCATTCAATTATAATTAAATGGAGATTAAATGAAAATGAATTGTGTTATATATTGAGTCTGGCACTACATAGTGATTTTTGTTCTGCTGCAGCAGATTATTTGGGCGTGTTCGGAACTCCGTGGTGATGCCAGTGGTCTCTGATCAAGACACTGAGTAGACTCCACTTATTGATAAGTCCTTAAGGCTTGAGTCATGAATGATGCGCCCATCAGTCCTGTGCCGGGGAATTTATATAATTCTTCCTTTTTAGGGAGATATAATTTGTTTGGAAATGTTATGGTAGTTTGCCAAATTATAAAGACTCTCATTGAATTGAAAGTGTAATTGTTCATATTGATTTTGAGTTTTAATTTATATTATTTAATATTGAATTAAATGAGTTAAATGTATGGTTAGCATGTATAATCATGTATCTATTTATACATTGCTGAATTGTCAAATTCATAGTGTTATTGATGGCAATACAGGCATGACTACTATTGCCGGTCCTTCGGAGGCCATAACATCAACAGAAACAACCAATCCAGTTTCTTCAAAAGGATTAGTTGAGCAGAGATGCAACAGTACTTGGAAAAGAACTTTTGTTTTGTATTATAAATAAGGTTTTGTTCATTTAAGTAATGTAAGTTTGTCAGTATTCCGCATAATATGTAATTTGATATCCCTTTGTGAGTTTTTATGTTTAAAATTCACGGGAGTAGGTATGGTCGCGATTCGGGATTAACTCAATTTACATTATTATCTCGGGCTCGGGTCGTGACATTGGGGGTGGATCATTTCCTACCAGATGAAATTATTAGTTGTTCCCTTGTTATTGTTCACCTTGAATCCTTGACTTTGCGCCTTTGATAGAAAAGCCTGTTTGCAAATCATAAGAACTTTAACACCTGATAAAAGAAAGGGACCTGTAGGAATGTACAACTGAAACTTGAATGAATAATGTATATTTTAAATACCCATACAAGGAGTTTGGAATCTGGATCTTTTGTTGGCAACCAACATTGAATTAGCCAATTAGTGGGTTCCACCTTCTGACCTTCATAAATCAAATGAGATAGAAATCACAAGCACTCCATGTAATGGAATCGATCAAACGTCTTCTGATAACATGTAAAACACAGGAATAAAAGCATTCTGGCCTGCCTTTATAAATCAATTTGGATCAAAATCACCGATTCCTGTAATTGAGTTGGTTCCAATGTCTGTTTGAGCATGTGTAACACGTTAGAAAAAGATATGAGGGTGTTCTTATGTGATCAATGTAATGGTGAGTTCAACTCCAGTTTCAATGAAACTTAATTTGATTTGTCAGCATTAAAAAGGAGCCTGCAATCTTGAGTGGTTTGGATTTAAAATGGGCTCACTCATTCATAATGCAGAGCACATTCATAGGAATGATCAGCATGTGTTTTTTTACTATCGAAGTCTTGGAAACTGAATATCCTGTAGTTATTTCTTTACTCATAACATCCAAAGCTCTTGAATTTGATTATGTGCTGAATATGTCCAAAAAATGCAGGTACCCAGATGAAAAGCAGGTCAAGTGCCTATGGCATTTGTGGTGAGACAGCCTCAGAGCACACTTCGTGAAGCACGAGTGATCGACTTCGTCGCTAAACAGGCACTTCTTTTTCACCAGATCCCACTCTTGAGCAAATCAAAACACAAAACAACCCTGTTAATTTGACCCAACTAACCCAAATGAAAAAACAAAAAACGGAAAAAAACCATGCATGGACCAGATGTTTCTAGCCTTAGTTCAAATCATTGACTTGCTTTTGGAAATTTAATGGAAAAGCATATTCAACAGAAAAACCAACCCTGTTCTTAGCAGCAAGTTTGTCAAAGCCTTGACTATTTAATTAGTGGGCTCATTAATATGCAGGTCATGATCCAGCACACAGGTGACAAGGTCTGATGTTGAACTGGCTTATATATATTATGTCCATTTGTGACAAATATATTAGGCTGGTCTAGGCCTATAGGTGGGCAATTAGATTATATAGGCCAATGCCTAGCCCATTGGCAATAGGGCTAGAAAAGGAGTCTGAGCCTAGAGACACCACCTAACACCATGGTTTAAAATATAACTATGATTTTCACGTCTTTTGGTGTAGGTCGCACCTTACAAGAAAATAAGAAAGGTTTCATTCATCAGTTACATACCAAAGAATCCATCGGGTAAGCTCCTGAGGAAGGATTTGATAAAGCTTGCAACCTCAACTTCATCCTCTTCAAGGCTCTAATTTCTATTGCTTTCGTTGAAAAGGGAACGATAGACTGTAGACCGTCTATAGTTCAGCTGTTGTTAACATTTCTATTTAATAAAGTAGAGGATTTTACCTGAAAAATCCTTTAAGACTTGTCAATAGCCAAAAGCACCATGAACATCTTATAATGACCACAGTAGTCTCAAAAGCCTAATTTGGTTTTTTCTTTTCTTTTCTTCTCTGAGCAGGGATATCCCTGCTCCTTTCCCTTAAATAAAATCCAAAACCCAAAAATCCATCCTCTCCCATATCAGATCGAGGAAGGAAGTAAGAACCTAACCCTAACCCTAAAACGAAGAAGATGTAGATCTTCTAGAACAGGAGCTTTTTCCACATTCAGATTCTTATATTTTCGAAAGATGGGTTTTAAGGATTGAATCTAGAGTTCCCAGCTGGAATTTGGGGTTTTTCTTATTACAAAGTAAAAGAGTTTTTTGGGATCTGCAAGGATTAAAAAGTTATTGTGCTTGGATTCATCATTTTGAGGGGAGATTTGGGTCTTTTTCATCTGGGTTCATATTAGAACTTCTACAGTTGCAGAAATCAGATTCCAGAATGTGAGGAAGAAGAAGACAGTGCACGTCCAAATTAGTGATGTGAACAGGGATATCCCTGCTTTTGTTAGTGCTGTGAGCGGGGATATCCCCGCCCACCAGAGTACTGTGTGTGCTGTCTCTCAAAGACTGGTTTCAGTTGGGACGGGGATATCCCCGCCCAAATTAGTGCTGTGAACAGGGATATCCCTGCCTCTGTTAGTGCTGTGAGCGGGGATATCCCCGCCCACCAGAGTATTGTCTCTCTCAATGTGGTTTCAGTTGGGACGGGGAGCTTGACCTTTTTCTTCTTGTGCTTGATCTTCTTGGGCTTGGTGTAGGTCTTCTTCTTCCTCTTCTTGGCCATGCAGCCACGGAGGCAGAGGACGAGGTGGAGGGTGCTCTCTTTCTGGATGTTGTAGTCGGCGAGGGTCCGGCCATCCTCGAGCTGTTTTCCCGGCGAAGATCAGGCGCTGCTGGTCCAGGGGAATGCCCACCTTGTTCTGAATCTTGGATTTCACATTGTCGATGGTGTCAGAGGATTCGACTTCTAGGGTTATGGTTTTGCCTGTTAGGGTTTTGACGAAGATCTGCATCATCTTCATTTTAGGGTTAGGGTTCAGTTCTTCCTTCCTTCTTCAATCTGATATGGGAGAAGATGAATTTTTGGGTTTTGGGTTTTGTTTAAGGGAAATGAGCAGGGATATCCCCGCTCAGCGCTAAAAGTTAAAAAAAATACCCAACAGGGCCTTTGGGACTATTGTGGTCTTTATGAGAAATTGATAGTGCTTTTGGCTTTTAACCAGTCTTGAAGGATTTTTTAGGTAAAATCCTCAATAAAGTATGGTGTTAGCTCCATCGCATTTGCTTTCTTGGGAGCGAAATAAGATGTATGTATATGTCACGGCCCCAAACCCGATTAGTGAATAAACCGGATCCGGAGTGTGAAATTTAGGGTTAATTAAAAAAAATTGCCCTTTGGCCTACGAATCGTAAGTTCGCTGTGAGGATTGGGTATTTGAGCCTCATTAATTATGATAACTTGCGAGACTTACCCTGTAATCCCATTCCATAATCTTTATGAAGATATCAAAGCAAGTATGAATTTCATCACCATTATATATTTAAGTTTCAAAAGGCAAAAGACATATGAGTTTATATAGATATCAAGACCATCCCAAAAACTTAGGTCTTGGAACAAAAGATATACAGTAATATAAGACAAGTCCAAAAAATTAAAAACCCAAAAGATGGAATCTGAGTGGCAAGATAGCAGATGTCCCCATGTATTGCGCACAGATGTCGGGGGTGATAACGCTAAGTTACGTCATCGACACCCCACTCACGTAACTCATCCTCCTCCCCCGACTGAGGATCCTCTGGGATTGCCTCAAAGTCCAAGTCAACATAGTAGGTGGTGTCGTCTGCACTCCAAAGAATAAAGGATCAACAATACGTTGGCATAAAGATAAGTAATATATATTATTCATAACATGTTTCAAAAGAAAATTGAGACAAGTACATGATTGTAAGACATCAAAGCAACAAGTTAGGCATAGAAGCAAGAGTAAATATAAGAATCAAGTAACCATGTAAATCCTAGCAAGTTATACAAGAATAACCATCCATAAAATGCAATGCCAAGTAAAAGGAGACTCTGAGGATGTCCTAGCCATCTCCCGGGGGTATCAATGTTGTCCTAGCCGACTACCAATACCCTAAAATCTGGCTCTAATGGTATCCAAAGCTACCTACTAGGAATAACAACGCCGTCCTAGCTGACTGCCATTATCTTGTGCCATGGACGCCGTACTAGCCGACTGCCCACCATAGTGTCCGAGTAACCGGTCCACTCAGTAATCATCAGACTGCAACTAGTCATGAATGCAAGATGATAATGATGGTTTAGCACGGGACACAAGATCCAAGAGAAGCACTGGATAGATTTCAAATACCGGACAATAAATTGAGGGCTACTCCAAGTCAAGCTGAGATACAAAACAAGTTTCCAAGTTCCGCGAGTAGTCATCTTAACAAGTCTATCCACACGTGTCCATCAAATAGAAGACAAAAAGGTACCTAAGGATACACTCTAAGTCCGATCAAATCCTAATTCTACAAGTTAAGTTACAAGTTATACGAGTATTCAAGAGTAGAGTGTACAAGGTACGTCAAGCTATGGATACAAGATTTACGAGTCAAGAGTGAAGAACAAGCCAATCCTAGGTCAAGGGTCGTCCATCGTCTATCGTACGTATTCCCGGCGGAGTGCTTATGAAGAAAGAGTCAACGATGCCATAGTGTGGTGAGCCCTTGGTGTACAAAAGTTATTGGGCACCAATTGACTAAGTTTCGTATGCATTCGGCCAAGTTGCAACCATACACGGAAGCCCGGACAACCGATAAAGCACACCAAGCCAATCGTGCTCCATTTTCAATTCCCTACGTTGGTCAGGTAAGGGTAGGGTCATAGGGTGTCAACCTAGGGGTCCAATTAGGTTAAGAGTCCCTTTCCAAAAGAGACCAAGGCTTGGTTCATTGATCCAAGTATCTACTTTTTTTTTTCCAACTTATGATCATTAGGATGAGTAGACCAATGAATTCTACGCTTCAAAAGATTTCCAACAATATGTAGAACTCCAAAATCCGACGTACAGATCAAAAGTTATAGCAGTTCGAAAATCCGCCTAAATTCAATCAACTATCAGAATTACCCAGAGTTTGAAACTCTCAGAAGGAGAGTTTAAACGTTCAAGTGCAGGTCGTTCTAGGCCAATCACCCGAGAAGGCAAGAGTTCGAACGTTCAAGTGCAAAAAGTTTTGTTTGTTGAATTTTTGAGTTCTATTCATTCCAAACCATCTCCACCCTTTTCTAAACCATTCCAAGGGCTATAACCAGTACAAAATTGAGCCACCAATGTCTCCTCCAAACCACAATCCATTTCATCCATCAAGTCATACACCCATCATCAAATTAACCATCAATTAAGGTCCATTAAACTCATGATACCCAATCTAGCATATATAATCAAATTAACCATGACAAGCTTGGAATTTAGGGAATTCTAAGCAATTGAATTAACAAGAAACAAATAACAGACATGCATGACAAATAATAGATATACATGATCAATATATAAAGCAAATCCACTTGCCTCTACCAAGGAAAAAGAAATTTGAGAGAAATTAAGGAGGAAGAGCTCTCCAGACACACCCTAGCCAAACCCACTCTCCAAAAGGCTTCTCCTACACTTAAAGAACACAAAGGAAGGGAAGGAAGAGAAATTAACTAACATACAAGACATTTACAGCAACAAGAAGAGAAATTGGAAGAGATGAAGATGAGGAAACTTACCAGATTTTAGATCAAAAGATAGAGGAAGAGGAGAGGAAGAAGATGGTGCTCTTAGATTCACTTGGGATGGTCTCTAGGTCCACATGCAAGAAAGAAAAGTGAAGGAGTGAAGAAGAAGAAGAAGGAGTTCCAGTAGCAGTTCTCTTTCTGAAAATGAAGGAGTAAAACGGATGGAATGGCTGAGTTGAGTTTAAAATGAGGGAAGGAGAGGAAAAGTCTGAATTGCCCTTCTTGAGTGAAATGAGAGAGAAGTGATTATTTGAGGGACTTCGAGGTGTCGAATAGTGACGAGTCAAGAACGGAAATCGATGAGCACGACGAGATCTTTCCAGCGAGCCCAAATTCGGAAAAAAACTGGATTTTTCAAAAAAAAAATACTCAATTTTCCTAATAATCACAACCTAACCCCCTATTAGGACTAATCGCCCTCGGAATCGAACTAAACTTTGCGAACCTCTCTCTAATGATAAAAGAAACTCATTTAAATACTAAACCCCATCTAATTAGCTAGAATCATAATTAATTAAGCTAATCATCAAAATTAAGAAGCTAAACACCCCATTAAGGCCGGGGACCTTACAGTATACTTATTTATCATCTCAAAATTCTACGTACATGTACTTTGAACATGGATAAGATGGGAATGGCAATTTGATATGACCCACCACTTTAACCCGAAGAGGCCTGGTGATTTAGGATTTGAGTTGACATTTCCTGCATGATTGATTGTTGGGTTTGGGTCAAGTTGATTCTGCGCTTGCTAGCTATTCAACCTACTAATCCATCCCAATGATTTATTGCACTTTAAGCTGCCAACCATATTTAAACATGACATGGAAATTCAATGTCCATGCTGACTCTTTTAGCTTTTGGGTTGGCTTCAGATTGTGCTTTTATATTTTATCTATCCTCATTGAGGGTTTGCTACCCATAGGTCCAACCATGAATAGACTAATAACTAAAACGATGAGAGAGCAGATAGAAGTCACAATTTTAATCAACATTTCAACATAGGAGGATTTTCTCCAACAAGAGCTCTTCGCCCTTCTACTAGGTGATTTATCTTTGAATCGTCTCCAATTTATGGACGTTACTACCACCAACTAGAAGTAGTCCAATTTAGCCTAAGAAAGGACTAGGTCAACTCAAATCAGACCTAATAAACTGCAAAATAAAGGTCATTATAGATTTAAGCCCAAGCCTAACTCCATAAGTTAGGGTCTAAGTTTATTAGACTAACATAATTAGGAAAAGGATCTCTTATAAATTCCTAGCATTTCCTCAACAGTCAACATAAATTCCTAGGATCTCTTATATGTGAAAAAAAGTTACAGCAAGTTTCTAAATAAGAAACAAGCTTTCGAAAGGCCTTTTTCCATATGAAAAATGCATGATCATAAAAAGTGTCTTCCAAGAAGTGAAAACCCAAATATTAGATTTTTTTTATTTTTTTTAATGTTTATAATAATCCTCCTCAATTTCTAAAAACTTGAAACAGTACTCCATAATTTCTAAAACCGCTAATAAACCCCACAATGTTAGAAAGCGCATCAATACCCTCACAATTTTGAAAAACTACAAAATTTCACTTGGTGGTAATATCCTCATCAATACCCCACAATTGGAAAATTATTTTCCTATTGATAACCCAGAATCTTATATATAACCGAAAGGCACCTTGTGGACTTAAATATTCACTTGGTGGTAATATCTCAAAGTTCCATCAAAAAGCCTAATAATCATAGCTTTGGATCAATAACTCTCTACGTGTAAGTTGGCTTAGAACCATGGTTTGCTCCCGGAGATTGAGGGCTCGAAATTGTGCTACTACACTGGGGTAATAAGAGATTTACCCAGCTCCCCCTAGGCCTGAAGGGATTAGTCGGGCTTAAAATGCTGGGACACCCTCCATTATCAAAAAAGAAAAACACAACGTGACAAGACCGAAAATACTGCCGCACATAAAATTTCTCAGCTTTTGAAGTTTAGAAAACTCCAACATTATTTTAGGCCATATTTCTATATCCTGGTTTCATTAATATTTTAGAGGAAATGCTGGTCCTTATAGGAAACGGCCGCACTTCCACATTTTTGGAGGTGCCCCCATGTGACACCCCATCCCGAGTTAATCCTGATTATTTCTAATTAATCGAGCTTAATGCGGATTAAGCAAGATTAGTCAACTGAATAGTGATTAAGGATTTGGAATGGATCCAATTAGTCTTGAAAGACTGAATTAAGTCTAATGAGATGATTTGGAACATATGATATTGATTAAAGTGAGATTTAGACTCAAATAAGAATAAGCTTAAGAAGTGGGTTTAATTGTAAAAATAAAAGAAAATGCAATGCATGAGGTGTTAACAAAACTATATGTCCTTCATGCAATGTCCCAGCACAGTATTCATCATGCAAAGACCCAGCACACAGGCCAGCTGCTGCAAGCTCAGCCTTTCTTTTCTTTCTTCGTTTCTTCTCCTGGTTCTTTGGTTAAGCACTTGGCAAAGGAAATCGTGTCTCTGGTTTTCAAACCGAGACCTTGACCGACACATGTCGGTAAGCCGACAAGCATACATCGGTCAACCGACGCGTGAACCGACGACCTGACCGACAGTGCAAAATGGAGGAAAAATTATGTCTCTAGTTTTCGAACCGAGACCTGACCGACAACTGAACCGACAAGTGTCGGTTAACCGAGGGTTAATCGACGAGCTGACCGACAGTCAGTAATTTTTAGAATTTAATTCTGAAAATATGGATTCAAAAGCCTTTACATTGTTTATACCTCCATAGGTGTTAATTAAGGGGATTTTAATGTACAAATTATATATAACTGTGATGTTCATCGAGAATAACACAAGTACATTAAATAACCGATGATTACACTCAATTGGATGGTATTGTTTAATTTAAGTGATTGAATTTGAATTGTTAAGGATGTTTCCTTTATTGTCTTAAATGACATTATATATTGAATTGAATGGTGTGATTTGAGTTGTTAATTGTTTACTATTGAGTCTGGCACTACTTAATGATATGATTCCTTCCATAAGGAAGATGCGATATGATTCCTTCCGTAAGGAAGATGTAATATGATTCCTTTCTTTATATTTATGAAAGATGTGATTCCTCCTTTTGTTAGGGAGATGCGATAAGTGATTCCTTCCTTTTGTTTAGGAAGATACGATATGTAATTCCTTTCGTATGAAAGATTCCTTTCGTATGAAAGATGCGATTCCTTTCTTTTATTTAGGAAGATGCGATGTGAAAAGAAATACTATGGTAGTTGCCAAAGTTTAATAAAGACTCATAATGTTAATGTCATTGATATTGTTCATGTTCCTGATTTTTGTCTAACATTGAATTAGACAGATTATTACTGTTCATTTGTTTAAGTCTAATGACTAATTCGATACATTAAAAATATGATTAGCATATGAAATCGTAAAACTGTTTATACATTGCTGAATTGTGAATTCACAGTGTTATTGATGGCATTACAGGCACAGCTGATATTGTCGGCCCTTTAGAGGTCATAGTACCAATGGAAATAACTAATATAGTTTCTTCAGAAGGACGAGTTGAATGAGAACGAAATAATGTAATTATGGTATGAAAATTGTAAGATAATGTTTAATGTAAATAAAGCTTTGTTTGTATTCCTCATAATGTATGATTTGTTATCCCTTATGAAGTTTATGAGTAAATTTCACAGGAGTAAATATGGTCGCGACACCGGAATTAACTCGATTTAAAGTTTTATCTCGGGCTCGGGTCGTGACACCCCATAATAGCAAAGACTCAACATAAATATGTATGGGTCCATTAAGAGCCCAACTCAACCTCTCATTTTTCCATTGCAAGTACAAGTACTACTTTTAATTTAGGGGATGAAAGCGTAAATTTAGTAGTTGCTGATCACCTGCATATACTTTGCACATTGAACCTAGGATTTGGGGTACAAATGTTGAGTCCAATTTCTATCACAGGTTATCATTCGGTAAGTTTTAAAAGGTGTGGGAAGGCCTTTATATTGAGCAGATCAATATTTCAATAGATAGCCCACACTATTGGTGACTATCAAGCTAATGCTGTGTGCCCATTGAATTGAGAAGGTCAAAGTGTGTCTAATATTCATTTTCTGTGTCAGCTACAACTCCAATTATAGCAGGACTGTCAATTTCAGATTTGGTTGGCAGCTCAAAGTGCAATTAAGTGCAGAATCAACCTGAACCCAACCCATTTATTAATAATGCTGGAAATGTTAACCCAAGTCATAACCACAAGCACTGTTCGAGTTAAACTGGTGGGTCAGGCCAGATTGCCTTCTATAGTTGTACCTGATACTGTGATGCACAAATATCCCAGATCTTACCTCGTACAGAACACATGAAGAATTTTGAGATAGATGCAAAGAGGCATCAAATCTAATAGATATCTTATTCCATCCCTAGAATGCATTACAATAGAACTTCTTTTTTTTTTTTATCGGTAACAAACAAATTCATTAAAAGGAGAAAACAATACAAAGAGGAATAATAAGGTACAAGAGCATTGTACCCCTTCCCACACCTCAATTATAAAACCATGCCCTCCAAAGGAGAATTCCTATCAATCCCCTATTTAGCAAGCGCATCTATCATGTGGTCTTTTGTCATGAGCTTAGATCAGTATTACGATAGAACTATCACCATGCCTTATTAAACAAAAAACGTTAACAACAGCTGAACTAAAGTTCTTTTCTTAACAGAAGCAATAGCAATTAGAGCTTAGAGAAGCAATAGCAATTAGAGCTTAGAAGGGGCTGCAAGCTTTATCAAATCCTTCCTCAAGATCTTTCCTGAAGGATTCCTTGGTATGGAAATGAGAAATGAAACGCGTCTTATTTTCTTGTAAGGTGCAACCTGCACCAAACAATGTGAAAATCATCATCAGCAAACCTGTACTTGGAAAATTAACACTCACCAAATGATCAATTTCTTTAGATAGAAGTTGCAAAATTGTTGGTGTTTCACCTAACTTCATGGTGTTTTGTGAACTGTACTGTGATAATTGTAAGGGTTTCCTCCATTGCACGTTGGCCATGGTAAAGTATAGTTTCTCATGTCAGTGGCCAGGGCCAAAATGCCATAAATCACTATGTGGTGGACCTTATAACACTCCAAATCTTTTTTTTGTTTTCTTTATTATTCTGCTCTACTAGTAGGACTCCATGAAACTCACTGCTAAGACCCATGTCCCTAACCAGCTGAGTTACAGCCACAAATTGCAACACTCCAAATCATTTGGTCCAATTATTTCAGTCACTTTTACTTTCAAATTTGTCTTAAAACACAATTGGGAGAAAATGAATGTTTTGAGGGGAAAAATCATATTTGAGGACCTTTTGAGTATTCTAGATGGAAATAAGGAAAAAAGCAAATTATTAGTTCCTTCATATTTATAACTTTCATACAAGCAAAGAAAGCCCTTATACATAAATGTTGTTTTAAATCATGGTGTTGACTGTGTCATTAGGCTTGCAGCTCAGGCCTCTTTTCTAGCCTAATTGCTAAATTGGCTGGGCATGGGCTATATAATTAATCACCCAAGTAAAAACCTAGCCCTGCCAACATAGTTATAACAAACGGACATAAGATATCACATTTTTTTTTTAAATAGCTAGTGGATCCAACTTTCAGACCGGTGGGCTAGATCATGGCTTGAATACTAGCCCACTAACTAAACAGCCAAGGTCTGAACACACTTGGGCTCGGCCGGGCCCAGCCCATGAACAACTTTAGATTCTATGGTGAATATGGTTTGCTTTTAACTTTCCAATAGCTTATAATGTGTTGAATTGTTCCAGTGGGGGATTTGGTGATAAATAAGTGCCTGTTTGGCGACAAAGTCAATGACTTCTGCTTCACTCAGGGTGCCCTGGGGCTGTCTCACCACAAAGGCCATAGGCACTTGACCAGCCTCTTCATCTGGGTACCTGCATTTGTTAGACAATTCTCAGCACAATTAAATCCAAGAGCTTCAAATGCAATGAGTAAAAAACTATGTAACAATAGGATATTCAGGTTCTATAGTTTTGTTAAAAGCACATTGGTCATTCTGATGAATTCAATGACTCCAAAGTCCATGAATGGGGCCATCTTAAATCCAAAACACTCCCGATCACAGGCTCCTCTGTGTTGAGGCCAACGCCAAATTTCACTCCACGGGAGTTGAGCCCATCATCAAATTGATTTCATGTTTAACACAAGATTAAGGACCAACTAAATTACAAGTGGACACTGTATTTTTTATGTAAATTGATTTACGAACGGTAGGCCCGAATGCTTTGTTCCTTTGTTCTATATGTAGTTAAGCGATGTAAGATCACTACATAAGATGCTTGCCATTTTGATCTAAATTGATATATGAAAGAATGCCGGGCTGATTAGCTAATTCAATGCAGGTTGCCCACAGAAGATCAAAACTCGTGTGAGTATTTACCACAATTACAATGGGTTTAAGCGTTGAAATAGAAGTATTTCACCTTAAAGTATATCATTGAAAATGTACATTTTTCATTCAAATTTCCACTGTACATTTTCCTACAGTCTGATCATTTCATTAATAAGGTACTAAATTCCTATGATTTTGTAAGCATGCCTTCTATCAACGGAGCAAAGTGAAGGATCCAAGGTGAACAATCACTAGGGACCTTCCAATAATCTCCTCTTTGATAGGAGATGATTCACCAGTAATCGCCTTGGTACACTCAATCCAAGAAAAGGGATTGTCCCATGTAGATCATTCATTTGTCACCTCCTTAATACACTACTACTCCTTCCATAAAATCCCTTACGCTATGCATTCTTAGGTATTAATATACAAAGTAACCAAACTAAATAATATTAAGAAAAAAAAAACTTTTATTAAATTTTCTTAGCTGACCATTTCAACCAAAAACCACATGATGGCCTTAGTAGAGGCAACATAAGTAGAATCCGGTTGGCACAGTTTCGGTGACATGCACCTTTTTTTTAGCACCGAGTCTTTCCTCCCGGGTTCGAACTCATGGTTTGTTGGCTTTAATAATATATTAAATTTGATTAATTAACAACTCCCATCAAAATCTTGAGACATTGCATAAATACTTTTCAATACCCCCTTTCGATGGAGCCCACTCCTCAACAAACCCAACCAAAATCCTCTCTTTATTTATCATTTAACTGAAAAAAAAATCAATCAAGAATTTCAAGGTGCAGCCCATACTAGCCAGTCGAATGCATACTTACGGGATCACAGCGGCGTCAATGATTTCTGGGTGAGAAAGAAGCAAATGCTCCAATTCTGCCGGAGGAACCTGATTGAATGAAAGAGAAAAACAATCTCGGTAACAAACATAAAACCCAAGCAAAAAGATTTCTAAATGATCTTTCTCTCAGTAATGGGACATTGTATTGTTGGAGAGAGAGAGATGATAAACAATCTTGACAAACTATTCAGAATGCATTGCTGCATACTGCAGATTATAATGTGTAAATAGCCCAATACTGGTCAGATAACTCTCCATGGGCATGTTTTGATTTCAAGAAACTCTGACCTGTTGGAAATTCAAAGTTACCCAAAGAAGTTGGCTAAGAACCATGTTTGCATGGACAGAGGCGGACCCAGGAAATTCAACTTGGGGGGGCTCTATATATGTAAAATAAATATTGGGAGAAGGGGCAAATATAAAAAAAAATATAGTAATTTTCAAAATTTGTAGGGATCGAGCTTCTTAAAAATTTTCAATCTTTTTAAGAAATGGGTGGGGGCTTCAGCCCCCAGATGGTTCTACCTGGGTTTGCCCCTGGCTGGAGAGAACAAAAGAAAGCAATTGATACTTACTATATAGGGCATTTTTTGTTTGCTTTAAAATTCAGAGGAATTGAACGGACAGGAATTCATGGTGAAATTAGCTCTCTCAAAGGATTATTAAATATGTAGGATGTGAAGGATATTAGGTGAGGGGTGAAAGATATAAGGCGGAGATCTAGATAGGACCTTCACTTTCCTATGTATTTAAGTTACTAGGGTGATGGCTACATAATCATTTCCTTCCCTTTTTCTATTTCCATGGAAGGAAAGATATTTGATGCTCATTTTTCAAAATTCACATTCGGTCTTCATTTTTAACCACATAGGCATGGAGTCTATGTATTCAACTCCTCTGTATTCTAATGTAAACGAGCATGCCCTCTAAAAACTTTGAATTCCAAAATTTGGAATGTTTGTGGGAGACAAGCATTTTTAATGAATCTCACTAGCAGAACTTGATGGTATTTTGGAGGTTTGAGATTCTTCCAACATGAATTCTTGCAATTCTTGCAACCAACCAAGCCCAAACAACGATCACATTATGAGATCAGCTTTTTATAGTTTTTCAAACAGGCAATGAAATGATAGTCATTCCCCAATGCACCAAATTCTCATTTTCATAAATTGTCTCATTTCCTTATTTAATAGTGTGTGGGGAGATTTCCAGAACCACAGGATTAAGCTAATCATAGCCATCAGATGAGGCTAAGCATTCTCACGTGCCATCCGCGTGCCATCCACGTGGCACCAATCTCACCCCGGCTACCAGGACAGAGGCCTCGGCCGAAGTCAAGCATCTCCGGGCCACTAACGCCGAACTGGTCCACCCCGGGTGCCATGCTCCACCTCGGCTGAGCCACCCCGGGTGCCATCTCGGCAGAAAGCTCCACCTCGGCTGAAGAAGCCGGGACAGAAGCTGAAGCAAGAGAGAACCTTCACTTGCGCCCCCCATCCCCCACGTCATCAGGCACGTGGAGGGATAGGGGCACGAGCTAGTGGGACAGACGCGACATCCAGCCGCCCACAATCTTCGCCAGATCCCTGACAGGGCGGCATCCAGCGGCTAAGGCCACATCAGGGTAAGGCCCGATGGCAGATCCGATGGTACCCCTACCGCCAAAGGCGTCCAACATGATCTGGCCCAACAAGACGTGCATTAAATGCGACATTGGCTGACCCGACGCGCATTTAATGCATAGTGGGCTAGATTAGACCACAATTAATGCAATGTGGGCTGATCGTGACTTCCCACTCGAATCACGGGACCCACACCACAATATCTCCCCAAGATACGTTCCAAACTCTATAAATAGAGGCTCAAACCACCATCTAAGGTACGTCATTTTTCATACACAGAGCCGTTACTCTGTCTCTCTTCTCCCTCTCCTCCCATTGTTCCAGTTCCCACACTGACTTTGGCATCGGAGAGCATTGCGCCGCCCAGGCCAGGGTCCTCTGACCGTTTGCTATTCTCTTTCAGGCTTTCGGACGGTATCCAGTCACACCCAGTCATCATCATCGGATAAGTCCTATAAGGCTCCCTCCTTATTGTGGCTCCCTGGCAGCCCGGACCTCCCACCAGCGCCAGTCAGAGCGTCAACGTCGTCTTCAAGGAGCCGATCTACCGTATCCTGACCAAGATAAAGACCAAGCCATTCTTTAAGTGGCCTCCGCCCTTGAGGAATGAGCCCACCTCCGGCAGCCAGAGCAAGCTCTACTGCTCTTACCACAAAGGTAGCGGGCACAAGACCGTAGACTGCAACTCTTTGCAGAGGTATCTGGAGAAGCTGACCGAAGAGGGCCACATTCCAGAGTTCGTTGAGGCAGGAGATGCTGGCGGCAGCGAGGGCCGAGTTCACCAGAGCGCAGCCCAGGTTCCAGACAGTGAGGATTCGGAGAAGATCATTACGTGATCCATCTGGCGTCCTCTGTATCCATCTGTATCCCAAGAAATTCAATTTCTAAAAGATGTAATGAATCTTTGAATCAATGGAAATAGCTTTCGCCCCGTCATCAATCTGTCATCTCTCTTTGATCGACTTCGGCTACTAGGGTTAACAGCCCTGGAAAAGGCCTCGAGTTCGGACACTCGGCCAATTCCTAAACTCAGGGTCTTCACCCATCTCCAAGGGTTAATAGCCCTGGAAAAGGCCTCGAGTTCGGACACTCGGCCAATTCCTAAACTCAGGGTCTTCACCCATCTCCAAGGGTTAATAGCCCTGGAAAAGGCCTCGAGTTCGGACACTCGGCCAATTCCTAAACTCAGGGTCTTCACCCATCTCCAAGGGTTAATAGCCTTGGAAAAGGCCTCGAGTTCGGACACTCGGCCAATTCCTAAACTCAGGGTCTTCACCCATCTCCAAGGGTTAATAGCCCGGGAAAAGGCCTCGAGTTTGGACACTCGGCCAATTCCTAAACTCAGGGTCTTCACCCATCTCCAAGGGTTAATAGCCCTGGAAAAGGCCTCGAGTTCGGACACTCGGCCAATTCCTAAACTCAGGGTCTTCACCCATCTCCAATGGTTAATAGCCCTGGAAAAGGCCTCGAGTTCGGACACTCGGCCAATTCCTAAACTCAGGGTCTTCACCCATCTCCAAGGGTTAATAGCCTTGGAAAAGGCCTCGAGTTCGGACACTCGGCCAATTCCTAAACTCAGGGTCTTCACCCATCTCCAAGGGTTAATAGCCCGGGAAAAGGCCTCGAGTTCGGACACTCGGCCAATTCCTAAACTCAGGGTCTTCACCCATCTCCAAGGGTTAATAGCCCTAGAAAAGGCCTCGAGTTCGGACACTCGGCCAATTCCTAAACTCAGGGTCTTCACCCATCTCCAAGGGTTAATAGCCTTGGAAAAGGCATCGAGTTCGGGCACTCGGCCAATTCCTAAACTCAGGGTCTTCACCCATCTCCAAGGGTTAATAGCCCTGGAAAAGGCCTCGAGTTCGGACACTCGGCCAATTCCTAAACTCAGGGTCTTCACCCATCTCCAAGGGTTAATAGCCTTGGAAAAGGCCTCGAGTTCGGACACTCGGCCAATTCCTAAACTCAGGGTCTTCACCCATCTCCAAGGGTTAATAGCCCTGGAAAAGGCCTCGAGTTCGGACACTCGGCCAATTCCTAAACTCAGGGTCTTTACCCATCCACCCCGGGTACATACGCCTTGGAAATGGCCTGGAGTTCCTACACTCAGCCTTTCCTAAAGTCCCCGTGTTTGGAACACACTCAAGGGTTAACAGCCCTGGAAAAGGCCTCGAGTTCGGACACTCGGCCAATTCCTAAACTCAGGGTCTTCACCCATCTACAAGGGTTAACAGCCCTGGAAAAGGCCTCGAGTTCGGACACTCGGCCGAATTCCTAAAATCAGGGTTTCATCCCACTCTACAAGGGTCTACCGCCCTGGGAATGGTCTGGAGTTCCTACACTCAGCCGATTCCTGAAATCCGGGTTCATACACCCCTCAGAATGCCATAGCCGCACTCACTCTCGCCTAGCCGAGTCCAGCGGAACGATGGATCTACCCCGGCGCAAGGCAATTCGGCCAAGGTATGGATCCACCTCGGCGCAAGGCCAGTCATTTCGGCCAAAGCCAGCCATTTCGGCCAAAGTCAGTCTTCAAAAAAGAGAGCTGTGCCATCACTCAAGCACAGAAAAGCAGCACAAAAACACAAGTGTTCCAGAACAGTGCAAGGAAAAACAGAAAGCAAAGTACAAAAAGGTGGATCGCAGTCCGCTGAAAACAGAAAATGAAGCAAAAACCTTACATACCGAAAGACAGAAATAAAGAGGAGCCCGGCTACTGTGGCTTCGGCGACTCCACTAGGTCGATCACCGTATCTGCTGGACCAGTGGATTCGGCCGAAACCGCGACCTTGCTGGGAGCGTCGCTGGCAGGAGATTCTTCGACCAGAGCCTGATTTGCTCCAGGGGCAGAAGAGGCCTCACCCTGAGGCACGGCAGAAGCATCACGGGCGACAGGGGCACCGCTCAAGACCGGGGCAGCTGGAGCATCTTCCGGAGCAGGAACCACTGCAGGAGCTCCAACTGGGGCACTTTCGGCTGCTTCTCGTACAGCTCAGTGGCTCGATCCCCGCACGTCTCAGTGCGGCCAGGCATCCTTCCTCGAACAGGATGGCGGTGATCTCCTCCACCTGCTTCTCGTACAGCTAAGTGGCTCGATCCACCCCATCCTGGAAGGCGGACTGGGCCTCGGCCTGAAGAGATGCCTTTTCCTTCTCCAGCTCGGCGTTCGCCGTCTTCAACCTTGTCGTTTCGGCGCGCCCAGACAGCACTTCCCCACGTAGCCTCGTCCCCTCAGCAGTAGATTCGGCCTTCAATATGGCCAGCTCAGACTCCAGTTCGGCGGTCTTCTTGTTCCTCGCCCAGACCTCGCCTTTCAGATGATCGGCGACATCAGCCAGAGCCGATGCCAGCCGAGCAACCTCTTCAGCGCTAGCCTTCTTCATCCCCTCCATTCCTTTCCGCGACTCTTCCAGCTCCCTCTTCAGCTTGTCCCTCTCAGACTCCAGCTGAGTGACCCGCGTCGCATTCTTATCGCTCCTTCCCACCACGGTCAGGAGCCTCTGCACGTTCTGCTAATGGAAACAGAGGGTCAGGTTCGACCAAGACACTTGAAGAATAAAGAAAAGCGTTGCAAACACTTACCAGAAGATTAGCCTGGATCGCCGAGACCATCAGGCTCTCATCGTCGAACCTCTCGTGCGTCTCCATGTCTCTTGGCAGAGCACAGACCTTGGCGAGAGCTCCGATCACCTCGGCATTCCCCAACAGCCGGTCCTCGACATTCAGAGGCTTACCGGGCCTCCATGGCGCTGGGGCACTCCGGGGTCCGGAGGCCGATCCAGACCCTTGCCCCACCGAGATCGTCAGCTCGCGGGTCGCTCCACCGGAAGGCTTGCTGACCTGCGCGCTCTTCTCAATAGGAGCCTTGGCTCCGGGGGCCCGCGCAGGGACCTTATTCTTCCGAGGCTGTTCAGCCCCCGAGTCCTTCTCCCCAGCCTTGGACTTCTTTCTAGGCGGGGACCCCTCCCTTGGGCGCTCCGGCGAGCGTCGCCGCACTCCCGCACTCGGAGCAGGAGCAGGAGCTGGAGCAGGAGCAGAAGCTGAAGTAGCGCCAGCACCTCCCGAGCTCGAAGCAGCGCGGGTGCTGGCAGAAGATGGCGTCGCAGACGAAGAAGACCCCCGCCTAAACTTGGCCGCTAGGTCCCTAACGACCGGCTCCCTCGACCTTCCCGCCATGTCTTCTTCCCGATCGGAAGAATAAGCGTCCACTATTTGCCTCAGGTTCGACGGTTCCGAACTTGAAGTGGACGCCTCGGAACCGGATGCAGCTCGGCTCGCAACTGGATCGTTCACAGGGATCCCGGCAGGCACGGCAACAGAAACGGTCGGACGGTCGGGGTGCGCCTCGTCCTCCTCGGCTACTCCGGTCCTCCTGTAATGACCGCGATACCTTGGCTCGTACCCGAGCAGCTTCAGAGCAGTTGAAGCGACACCAGACGACGATCGCCACATCCCCAGACGAATTCTTCTAACTTTCGACCACTAAGGGCTAGGGCGCCTAAGAGGTCAAAAGCTAGGGGGCAATTGTGTGGGTAGATTTCCAGAACCACAGGATTAAGCTAATCATAGCCATCAGATGAGGCTAAGCATTCTCACGTGCCATCCGCGTGCCATCCACGTGGCACCAATCTCACCCCGGCTACCAGGACAGAGGCCTCGGCCGAAGTCAAGCATCTCCGGGCCACTAACGCCGAACTGGTCCACCCCGGGTGCCATGCTCCACCTCGGCTGAGCCACCCCGGGTGCCATCTCGGCAGAAAGCTCCACCTCGGCTGAAGAAGCCGGGACAGAAGCTGAAGCAAGAGAGAACCTTCACTTGCGCCCCCCATCCCCCACGTCATCAGGCACGTGGAGGGATAGGGGCACGAGCTAGTGGGACAGACGCGACATCCAGCCGCCCACAATCTTCGCCAGATCCCTGACAGGGCGGCATCCAGCGGCTAAGGCCACATCAGGGCAAGGCCCGATGGCAGATCCGATGGTACCCCTACCGCCAAAGGCGTCCAACATGATCTGGCCCAATAAGACGTGCATTAAATGCGACATGGGCTGACCCGACGCGCATTTAATGCATAGTGGGCTAGATTAGACCACAATTAATGCAATGTGGGCTGATCGTGACTTCCCACTCGAATCACGGGACCCACACCACAATATCTCCCCAAGATACGTTCCAAACTCTATAAATAGAGGCTCAAACCACCATCTAAGGTACGCCATTTTTCATACACAGAGCCGTTACTCTGTCTCTCTTCTCCCTCTCCTCCCATTGTTCCAGTTCCCACATTGACTTTGGCATCGGAGAGCATTGCGCCGCCCAGGCCAGGGTCCTCTGACCGTTTGCTATTCTCTTTCAGGCTTTCGGACGGTATCCAGTCACACCCAGTCATCATCATCATCGGATAAGTCCTATAAGGCTCCCTCCTTATTGTGGGTCATTATTTTCTGCACCTACAAATAGGTATCACAAAACTTACAGCAAGAGATTGTACATTAAAAAAATAAAAAAATAAAAACTACTCTACAGTAGAAATGTTTTAGTTTTTCAAACAAGCAATTTACCTGATATCCCTTGTACTTTATTAGTTCCTTCAATCTATCAACAACAAAAAGGAACCCATCATGGTCGATGTAACATAGATCACCAGTTTTCAACCAGCCTTCAGAATTTATAGCCAAAGCAGTTGCAGCTTCATCACCAACGTAACCTGCCCTCAAATTGCCAACAATATTCAATGAGACTTGAGAAAATATAATTACCACTCAATCCCAGTTTCTGTTTGGCTAATGAAGTGGAATAACCCTTTGATTCTTGAAGTCCCTTGATTTTAGTGAAGGGATAAACCACTGTGGAGGTAAATTGTCTCTCACATCAACAAGGATTCCCTAACAACTTAGGCACCTTTAGGACCAGTTTGGTCCTAGAATTAGAGCAACATGGGGATTAGCTGAACTAGCCAACATCCACTTTTTTAGCTAGCCTATTCCCCATTTCATGGTAGAAATAGGACATAAAAGAAAACGATGAATTACATCTGAATTTACTTCATTGTTAGTTGATAGTTCATTTTTGGAAATTCACCTTTTGATCTTCATTTTTAAGCACGCTATGCATTCAATTCCTATATATTTAATGCAAAGAAATGGGACTTACAACTTTTATATCCCAAATTCAAAGATCCAAACCTGCGTAGTTCGTGGTTGGACAGCCAACAGTTAGTCCTAGAGCAGCATAATGAAAAAGATAATAATAACAACAACAACAACAACAACAATAATATTAATAATAATAATAGAAGTTGAGATTACCCTTCATGATTAGGGTGCCTCTAATCCAAAGCTCGCCGGGCTTGCCCGGAGATAGTGTGATTCCAGTATCAGGTTCGACGATCTTTGCTTCACAGTAGGCTGAGAGCCTCCCTACAGACCCAAGATGTTGGATCTCTTCAGGCCCAATCATCCGGGAAGCCACCCCAGTTGACTCGGTCAAACCATAACCCTTAGCAAAAGTTGAAGAAATTGTCATCATTGTTGACTAATATCAGAATTTAACCTAATGTTGAACTGTATAATATTGATGTCTGGTACTAAATTTGGCAATCAGTTGGGTTGAAGTGGTACTCAAAAGGCTGTCAAGAAGGACTGCCACTGGGCTACCTGGGTCAGCCAAAAGCTTGCCCAAGTCCAGCCTACTCGATTTCTATAAACTAATATTTACTCTTGGGTCCAACCCAGAGTCTTGGAAGTAAACATGGGGTTCTGCAGTTTTGGGCCAGTTACGACCATCAATATAAGAGGCTCGTTTACGTATGATATGGCTGAGAAACAAATAACCTACATATAGCCGAGACAAACAAATAACCAACATAAGGGTAGCACAGTTATGGTTGAATGGTGTTGCACATTAGTATCATGTACATTAACATGCCCATGGATCGATTCCCCAGTCTTTAAATTTAAAATACTACTCAGTCAAATAATAATAATAATAATAATAATAAATAAATAAATAATAACCCGGCCCACATATGGCTGACCTCGTCTACATACATAGGGCTGTTAAAAGGCCAAACCAAAACCCGTTTGGCAAATTACTAGGTTAGAAAAAGTAATGTAAAGCCTCCATTTTTCAGATAAATGATCATATCAAAAGTACACATCTTCAAAACTCCCTCCTTTAAAAAAAATAATAATAAATCAACCTCATTTCTCCACTAAAAGATAAAATATACTAACTTTTTACACAAAAAAGTAAAAAAGATTCCCTACCAATCCACTAAAGATAAAATATCATTATACCCCCTTATATTTTATTCTCTTTTGATTTGATACTTTACATTATTTTTACTTTAATAGTAAATTGCTAAAGGGGCATGAATGGCATGGAGCTGGGTTGTTCTTCTAAGCTCATAAACAGATGGTTTGGAGATTTGGCCATTTCAATTTGGCAAGATCTCCAAAGCCCCCTCTTTTTGGTGTTCCCATTTTCATTTATATATAGAGGGACTATTTAAGATCAATCTAATCCCTTCAATCAAATCTACCCTCTTCAACTAGGAACGATTCTAACTTGAAACTCATCGAGACATTAGTCATGATGAATTTAATTTGCAATAAGTTTGCACAACCTTTAAAATTTGGGGAACTAGAATAAGGGCTAGAATTATTTGATCTCTCTAATGTTTCATGTACCCTAATTTAGTCTAAAGCCTTTTGCCATCGTCTCCCTCAAGTGTCATGCATGTGAAATGAAAAACTAAATTAAAATTGACAAAGATAAAGTGAAGATTGCAAAAGAAGAAATGACCCCGTGCTATAGGGAGTGGGGAGGTTTTCTTTTCTTTTCTTTGGGTACCCTGGTCTAGGGGGTTGGGACTGGGCCAAAGAGAGCCCATGCAAGTGGGAAGAGGAAGCCCACACTGTGAAAAGTAGAGCCCACACAAGTGAGAAGAGCAGCTTACAGGGTTGATCCTTGGGCAACTGAGTGACAATCAAGATTGCCAACCAATTGAACAACCCTTTATTGTTGGGAGTGTAGCGCTTATAATACCTAAAATCTGATTTTTCTATGCTGCTAGCGTTTGTGTGATCAAATTCATTCCAAATGAATGATATCAAACCCTCAATGTAAAAAATGCCACGAATTTCATTTAATCCAAGTGATATGCACAGTTAAATTGATTGTGTGTGAAATTGAATGTTTTTTTTTTTTCCTTCTCCATATAGCCCATCCAATGATGTCTAGCGAAAATTGAGTCAAGAATCAAGATACAGATTGGATCACTTCTCCTTGGGAGAACTTCAAAACAAATTCTAAGTTTTGGCCCAATATTAAGAAGTGCTTAATGAACTGATACTGTAAAAAAGGTTCTATTTTTTAGGCAACTTTTAAATCACCTATGGATTGGGCACACATATGATAAAATTAGTCAAATGAAAACTTCTAATTATTTGGACTTCAATTTGCTGAAGATTCACAAGAAGAGCATGGGTGGGCATTGAAGTCATTTCACCTATTTGCTTGACGCCACATGAAGATAGTTGGATCACCATTGATTTTGAACTATACGCCAAAAACAAAATAAATGATATGGATTGAAGTCCTTGTATATCATCCCCATGGAATCAATTGATGTACAAAATTTTTTGATTGGCGCAGGATTTCCATCAATATATTAGAGAGCTAAGGTGGGACAATGGTACTTAAGCGGTTAGTATTTAGAAAGTAGGCCCCAATAATCTATTTCATTCAAGGTAGGAAAACTTGGTGAGTTTACTTCTCACTCCGTCCAGTCACCTCCTTTTGACAAAGGACCAAGTCAAATATTAGAGAAACTGATAGGTAAGTTGCATGCATTTTGAACCATTTGAAAGGTCTTTTTTTTTTTCTTTTTTGATGTGCTATGACAGGCTATTGATCAAGAGTGATACTTTAAACGTGAAGACCTTGGACATGTGTATAAGACTAAGTGCTAATCGTACCACTCAACGATGAGTGTGTTGATATTTGATAGGTAGATTTGATTTTAAACATCAGATGCCTATTTTTAAGCATTTAATGCTTGAGGTTCAGAGTCAGAAAATTTCGAAAAAAGACGATTGAAATGCAATTTGAGACTTGTGTTTGATCTTTTGCATATGATGTATGGACTTAAAATAACGTAACACGCAAGAATTTTTTTTCCTTTTATTTTTCTTATTTTAATATTTTCTTTGATATATAAATTTATTAATTTAGTTTAATAATGGTTAATATATAAAAAATTATATTTTGGTTTTATAAATATTTAATTTATTTTTAAATATTTCTAACAAAAAGTTGACTCTTCCTAGTAATCGCATAGGCTCTATCCGAGTCAATTTTTTTTCTTTTTAGTCGAAACTTTAATTCCGAAAATCACCACTTAATGGAGAACTCTCTCCTACAAATAAACTGCATAGTCCAGCTCTATGAGGCCCACTTGATCCCACCTCATACTTTTTACACTCTTTATCTCTCCATAAATACTTATTTTTATTTCATTCAACTTTTATTCAACCATTGAATTGAATTTCAAAATAATTTACGGTTCATTATCAAACCTGTTTCAGCTGCACTTTGGGAAACCTTGCCATGAACTGTTCCATCGTCTCCTGCCGGAGCGGGGCTCCGCCACACACCATGCTCTCTAGCGACCTCAAATCATACCTATCCGCTGCCTCCTCCTTCGCCATCTTCACCACCACCGGCGGCGCAACCGCCACGTGCGTCACGCCAAACTCCCCAACCGCCCGCAGCATCTTCCCTACCTCAAACCTCCCCACCATCACCACCACCGTCTCTGCCATCGCCACAGCCTTCACGCAGTAGATGAACCCATAAGCGCGACACATCGGCACCGTCAACAGCACCACCTCCGGCCTCACCCGCTCCTCCCTCTCCGCGTACATCCCCGCCACCATCGCGATCAGATTCCGGTGCGTCACGACCACGCCCTTGATGACCCCCGTCGTCCCCGACGAGTACAGGATCGCCGCAGGATCGGACTGAAGGACAGGGGTGGGGCCCACCAGATGATGATCATGACGTGGCCCATCTGATGGTGATGATGATGCGGTGGTGGTGGAGAAGAGGGAGAGGAAGAGAGGGGAGTCGAGGAGGAGGGTGGGGAGGGAGGAGGGGAGCTTGTGGGAGGTTGATGACGTGGCGAAGGCGATGACTGGGCTGCTGAGCTGGACCTGATGGGAGATTTCGGATGCTAAGCTGGAGGGGTCTGATGGGGAGACGACTATTCCTAGAGAGAGGAGAGAGAAGTAGAGGACTGGCACGTGTACGGTGGATGGAGAGAGGATGAAGGCGACCTGGCCCTTTGTGAGGGAAGGGAAGTTGGTTTTGAGGAAAGAGGAGAGTGTTTGGATGCTGTCTAGGAATTGGGAGTAGGAAATGGGAAGTGCAGTAGTGGAATCAATGAGAGCAGGGACAGTTGAGATTGAATTGGAAAAAGAAGAAGAAGAGGAGGAGGAGGAGAGATAGAGGGAGTATGCATAGGAAGCAGAGGTTAGAGGGAGATTTGGAGAAGGGAGAGGAATGGAGGGATGAATGCTGTGAAAGGTTTTAGTTGCATAACAATAGCCAGTTTTTGGATTGATGGATGGTTGATCAGAAGCCATGAGTGAGTGTGTGTGTGTGTGTGTTAGTGTTACGTTTAAAGGAAAAGAGGACATTTATAATTATGCAGGCAAGGTGATGATAATGAGTGGAGGAAAGTGGGGGCAAAAACGAACATGATCCTGCTTCATCGAGAAAGCGGAATCTGATGCCCAGGTGCGTCACTTTTCTACTTAGGTTGGTGAAAATTAGAATGTAATTAAATCAATAAATGAAAAGAGGTTTTGACTTGTTAGTCCTCTTTCAATCAGGTTTTACCGATTTCATGACCTAAACTTAGATAATGTCACCAGAGTTGCTCGACTCTAGTCAATATCTTTTTGAAGAATTTTCTTTTTTTTCTTGTTGCCCCAGATATCATAGGATGCAGTGTATGTCACAGAAATCAATAAATTTCATGATATAATGAGAATGTCCCAAGATATCATGATTTTTATGAAGCATCTTAGAAGGACGTTTTTTCAAATGATAGAACTCGATAAATGGTGGTTAGATGTGTATTTACTTTTCACATAATGTCATTTTTCATATTTTGTGAAAAAATGAATTCGCTTGCTGTTTTCAAAAAGTATGTGATACAGAAACTAATAAGTTATATGATATCACGGGATATGGTGCAAAAAAGTTTTAAAAAAAAATAATATTGACACTGGTGACATTATCTTAATTTCAGTCAAGAAATTAGAAAAACTAAGTTTAAAGAAAGAGGATTTTACCAGAAAAAATACTTTATCCGGTCATGTTACGCAATCAAACATTTTAGCGAGTGCAGCACCAGTTAGCGCAATTGGGTGCGAATTTCTTTTTTTTTTACCAGAAGAGCATATCGTCATCACCGACCTTATTTACACTTGAATAAGGTCGGCGATGACCTTATGTGGCCTTGAATTTTTTTTTACATAAAGAGTGCATCGTCGGCGCCGACCTTATTTATACTTGAATAAGGTCGGCGATGACACTGTTCGGGAACCTTTTTTTAGGGCTAGAATCTCTGTTTCGCTCACTATTCTCTTATCTCTTCCACCATTGCGTCGAGACTGACTTAGGACGAGGGCGAAGAGCAGTTGCTTCCATCTATCCACAACCACCAGCGTTGTAATTGAATTTCTCAACATCTGCTCATAATCTCATCGTTTTTTTCAATCAACTGTGATTGAAACCAACGCTCCAGAGGTTTGGAATCCTTGAATCCTTGTCAAATTTTTTGTATTTTCACTTCCTTTTGTTTTCCCGCCTTCCCGAATATGATATCTAACTGCATGGTTTGTTATTTCCAGCGTTGTATTCGATTTGTACATTTGTTGTTTGCATTGATTAGGGTTTGTATATTTCAAATTTTTGATTTTTTCGGTTGAGAAGGAGGATGGATGAATGGGTTGATGAAAATCAACTTCTCTTCACAAGATGGAACCCTAGATGTCAATCTCCTCTTTCTATTGATAACTTATAATGCATATACTATCATTTAATGTATGGATACATGTTCTCTTTCACTGTATACTGTTTATTGTCTGTTTCATTGAATATGGTATATTTTGCACAGGAATCATATTTACTGTTTTGCACTCTTCAATGTAATACATAATATTACATGGACTTAAATGTCAACAACGAAAGTACTTTAAACATAATTCATTTCTAATAAGGAGAAAAATGTCAAAGTAATTTATGTTTTTTTATGATGTTCTAATAGCATGTCAGACGTTGAGCACCAAATAATCCTTCACTATGACGGTGAGTTTGAATTTGAGCTCAATCGTCCTCAATACAAGGGGGGAAGGCAGAAGTTGAGATATCTTTCGAGCAATGTCACATTGAAGGAGCTTTTGAAAATTGCTTTGGAAGCGTCGAATTGGGCAACAACGTCTGATGAGATAACTCTAAAGTATTTTATACACAATGGGAGTTTTTTTTCGTTGATAGATATCGACGATGACAATGATATCAATGGTATGTTAAAATCGTCAAGAGGCGAAACAAAAAGGATATTATTATTCGTTTCAAAGAGGCAATGCGATGGAAGCAGTTTTCAACAAATTCGTGGCAATAGGTATGTTTAGAAGTTAAAACTATATTGCAATATATTCAGCCTGGATCGAAAGTAAATTTTTTTCTCATAACTCTATATTGTAGGTCTATACAGGATGAAAGAAACGAGATCATTCGAGACGCTCCCAGCACTACACTGTCTGATAAAAAATTAAAGGGTGTGCTGCCACCGTCACCACCACCTTTTAAAGAAACTCACATGGTCGATATAGAGGAGGATCACGATATCAAATTCCCAACAACATTGTCTTATTTTGCAGACGATGATGACTCCATGTTCGAAGAAATCAATGTAGATGTGCTTCATGTGAATGGAAGCGAAAGTGTGCACAGTTTTATAGGTGCTCCTGCAACGAATGTGGATGCGAATGGAAGTTCAGCAACTGACGAACTAATTAAATCAGGTGTTGAAAGCTTTTCAAAAGCTCCCCTCGTGGACACGATGGTCCCTTATAGTGTCGTGCCCGAAGAAGGGACCTGTTCAGGTAGGGAGATGTGGCTAGGTATGGAGTTTCCTGATCATGAAGCTTTTAGGAGAGCTATAGCGAAGTACGCAATATACAATAACTTTACTTTGAAACATGAGAGAACTAACATGAAGATGGTTACAATGAGTTGTAAAGGAGTCGATTGTCCCTGGAGATTACATGCCTCCATGGTAGATTCTGGTCCACACTTCAGAGTTCGAAAGTTTAAGGACAAACATTGTTGCTCTAAACCACTTATGGGAGCAGCACATCGGCAAGCAACCGCGAAGCTAGTAGCAGAGTTCATTGAAGAGAAGGTGCGATGCAATAACGATCTTAGGCCCAAGGAGATCATCAATGAATGTCAGATTGAGTTTGGGACCCGCATTACTTACAGGAGAGCCCATATGGCAAAGGAGCTTGTACTTTGCAAAGTGCGTGGATCGTATGAGGAGTCTTTTATGATATTGCCGCTATATTACAACGAATTACATAGAACCAACCCCGGTTCGTACACTGCGTTGGACATCAGGTCGGACGACCGATTTAGATGCTTCTTTTGGTCCTTTGGTCTATGCTTAAGGTCATTCCAAACCTCTCTAAGGCCATTGATAGCAGTGGATGGATCACACCTTCGTGGCAAATATCCAGGAGTGCTAATGGTGGCCGTAACACATGATGCAAATCATCAACTGTTCCCCATTGCATTTGCCTTTGCTGAAGCGGAGCGGCGTGATAGTTGGGAGTGGTTTCTTGCACACTTGTCCTTGTCGTTGGGTGAACCAAAAAATCTGACAATTGTATCAGACCGTCAGAAAGGTCTCATTCCGGCAGTACAAGCCATGATGCCCAGTGCAAAGCATTGTTTTTGTTGCCATCATATATCGGAAAACATAAAGGCGCTTTCAACAACCACGGCATTATAAGAACATTCTGGAACGCCGCGAGGGCATACCGACCTTGTGAGTACGATGCTTGCATGGACCACATAAAAAGTTTAGATGAACGTGCATATAATTACATCCATGCGATCGGCTCTCAGTCCTGGGCAACGGCATTTGCTCATGGACGCAGGTATGACATGCTTACCAGCAATGCTGCAGAGTGAACAAATAGTCTCCTAAAAGACACCCGAGTGCTCCCTATTACGAGGCAAGTGGAAGAGATACGTGCAAAACTAATGGAATTCTTTCAGAGACGGTCAAGTCAAGTACAGAGCATCACTTCACTACTAACTCCGTACGCAGAGAAGTACCCAGCCACAGAGATGGAAGAATCGCAAAGGCTAATGGTACGGGTAGCGGCATTGAATGAATATCAAGTGCAATCTTCAGAGTATGTTGATGTGGTTAATCTAGAGAGCAGGTCATGCTCGTGCCGAAAATGAGACGTGATTAAGATCCCATGTTGCCATGCTGTTGCCGCCATGAAAGCGCGGAATATGAATCCATATGAGTTTTGCGAGCACTGGTACCTTACAAGCACGTATCAGAAGACATACAGAGATGTCATTCACGCCACCCGTGATAGAAAGCAATGGGAACAGGTTTTAACCACCAGGAGAGTCCTTCCACCATTGGCCAGCAAGCAACCGGGTCGACCAAAAAAGAACAGGATCCGAGTCGAAGATAGAAATCGCAAGCGACGAGTGGTAACTTGTTCATCATGTAGAGAGAGGGGTCACAACCGTGGGAGCTGTAAAAATCCACCAGTTACACAATGACGTTGATGGATTTGATGTTTTGGGGCTGCTCATGTAATATTTTTTAGTTTTCTGTTTTTTTTTTTTAAGAGAGTTTTTCTTTTTTGAATGTTTATTGGAACTTTATTAAAATGGCCGTGATGATTTTTGCTGCATGTTTGGATGTTTATAAAGTACCACCATTATTTTTTTGAAAAGATGGGATCTATTTGTATAAATTATTATTTTTTCGAAAAAGTTGTTGTGGAACCCAAAATTTTGTCGTGGAAGATATGTAATGCATGTACGCGACGTAAAAGGCTATGCATGGAATTTTAGCCATGCAGCCAGGGTCGGTGATGACCTTAGCTTTGTACATTAAGGTCATCACCGACGCAGATGTAACTTATTTTGAACAAAAGTTGTAACTTTTTTCAAGCGAATTCGAATGCAGCGTCGGTGATGACCTTAGCTTTGTGACATAAGGTCATCACCGACCCAAAAACATTTTATTGATATCAAAAGTTGTAACTTATTTCAGGCTGTTTTTTGGTAAAATTTCCAAGTGACGTCGGTGATGACGTTAGCTTCGTAAAATAAGGTCATCACCGACGCAGGGGCAAACAAAAGTTGTAACTTTTTTCAAGCGAATTTGAATGCGGCGTCGGTGATGACCTTAGCTTTTTGAAATAAGGTCATCACCGACACAGAAACATTTTATTAATATCAAAAGTTGTAACTCATTTCAGGCTGTTTTTTGGTAAAATTTCTAAGTGACGTCGGTGATGACGTTAGCTTCGTAAAATAACGTCATCACCGACGCAGAGGCAACCAAAAGTTATAACTTTTTTCTAGCGAATTCAAATGCAGCGTCGGTGGTGACATTAGCTTTGTGAAATAAGGTCATCACCGACGCAGAAACATTTTATTGATATCAAAAGTTATAACTTATTTCAGGCTGTTTTTTGGTAAAATTTCTAAGTGACGTCGGGGATGACGTTGGCTTCGTAAAATAAGGTCATCACCGACGCAGAGGCAAACAAAAGTTGTAAATTTTTTCAAACGAATTCGAATGCAGCGTCGGTGATGACCTTAGCTTTTTGAAATAAGGTCATCACCGACACAAAAACATTTTATTAATATCAAAAGTTGTAACTCATTTCAGGCTGTTTTTTTGGTAAATTTTCTAAGTGACGTCGGTGATGACGTTAGCTTCGTAAAATAAGGTCATCACCGACGCAGAGGCAACCAAAAGTTGTAACTTTTTTCTAGCGAATTCGAATGCAGCGTCGGTGATGACTTTAGCTTTCTGAAATAAGGTCATCACCGACGCAGAAATACCTTATTTTTTCAAAAGTTGTAACTTTTTTTACAGGGATATCGAATACAGCGTCGATGATGACATTATGTTTGTACATTAAGGTCATCACCGACGCAGAGGTCTATTATTTTTAAACAAAAGTTGTGATTTTTTTTACCGAAATCGCATACAGCTTCGGTGATGACGTTATTTAAAGAAGACAGGGTCATCACCGACAGAGATATAAAGTTTTTTCACTAAAAGTTGTAACTTTTTCGTGCTTTGTTTTTACTGCTATAGTGCAGGTATGACAAGTTGAACATAAGTACAGCTATAGAATGCGAAATAAGGATAACATCATGGTGGACAACATTCAATGACAAATATAAACATTCAATTGACATTCACTCAACATCCAATATACAATTACATCCCATATTCAGACAACAACTATTTCCATCATGTGAAACCCACAAACAAACTACGGTAATTCATTAGTTCCACAAATTACATTACAACACATTTGGAAGAATGTTAAAAATCCGGGAAATATTTACTGTAAATCAGGAGGCAAGACAGGTAATGGAGGGAGGTTAAGCCTTGAAGCATTTCGAATCCAATTATTCTCAAAAATGTCGATGACAATTCTACGTCTGAAATAAGGGATGTCTGCCTGGGAAAACTGGATGGGACGACGATATACGCAATGCTCTGCAAATGCACAGGCGAATATCCCGCAGTCATTTTCATTGTCTTGAAATGGGATATTCGTATTAGTTGTCATCATCCACGGCATAGGGGCCGACCACCCGTGATCCATGAATCTCTGTTGAAGCCACAATACCTATCCATGACATAGTGAAAATGAATGATACTTCAATTTTCAAATCCTATTTACTATCCGAACATTATCCTGACAAGAAAAGAGCAATTATGTACTTACAAATCTTTCACGGGTTTTATGGCCCCATAGCTCTCCCTTCGAACTATTATAGTATTCACAGCGATGCTCATCGACATATCCTACGAGTAAGGACCAATGGTTGTGAGCGTGAATTACATAGACTAGAGTCTTGCACTCAGCCGTATCCATAACTCGTTCTCCCTTTGGCCCGAAAGCCATGTCATCTCCTGTCTTTAGACCCTTTTCCCAGTAACTCTGCAAGAGAAGCATCACAGACATCAAAGAAGTAGGATATTTAACCTATTGAGGCCATAGTTAAAGTGATTTTTTATTGCACTTACGCATATACTAGGGTCAGCGAAGTATGCATCCTTGCACCTTTCCCGTATGACTTCAAACCAAAAATATATGATAGTCGAGTCCATCCAAGTGCCCTCTTCCAATAAATCTCTGAGGGACTTAGAATTGACGCACGAGATTATCATATCCAACTCTTCTTTCCTGTCAATGCAATGAGTGTTGTGACCATTCAATTAGTAAAATATCAAACAAAGAGAGAATTACTACGGAAGTGTTTTCAACAAATGTGGATACCTATGCGTGTAATATTTGTAAAAATCCATCAAAATTCCCTTCTCCACATCAGTCAGAATGTAATCCGACTGTGGTAATGGATGCTGATAATCAAGAAACCTATCCGGGATCTTCCTCAGCCTCGGTATGTGCTTGCACCTCCATATCAATGAATCAATTGTAGCCCGTGAAGGGGATACAACGATTGCCTGGAAAGTGATATTCGGAGGTGTTTTATGTCCTTCAGGACTGGGCGAGACAAAGATAAGATCCTCGATAGGGATGTCATCATCTTCACCGAAGGCCGCGTCTAGATTGGGGGCATGAACTTCTTCTTTTTCATCCTCTTCGAAAGTGTGAGAGGTTAATGCCTGCCCTTGGGAGTACTCTATTGCTAAGGGAGAATCGATATTAAATCGAGGCATCTTTGCTGTGCTTTTTGAGTACTTCCCCTTAATCTTTGCACGCTTAGGCGTTCTGACATTCTGCAAAATGAAGCATAGCAAGGGTGAGGAAAGCAAGGCAATTTAATTCATCAATTTGCAAAAAGTTATGCTAAATATTATTAAAATCCTTACGAGAGTTTCATCATCCCCAGAAGATGCCGAAGTAGTACACGTCTCGACGTAGTCCTTGAACGTAGTCCCCAATCTGGACCTAAATCTCTCGACCTTTTTCTTAATCGAATTTGTGAAGGAAAGAAGGTCAACATTTGCAGAGAGGGAACGATCGCATGACCGAATGATGTGGTCGAGGAAGAGAGAGACCTGCATTAAGACATATTGAAACAATCCCATTAGACAATATATTAACTAAATAAATGTGAAGCAAACTAAGGGATACAAAGAGTGTTAACGTCATACCCGAGTCTGTGGGATGGTAGGAGCTTGGGCATCGGGCTGTGGGGGAGGATTCGTTTGTGGCCCGTCACGTGCTCTGACACGGCCAATACGCATGATGGTATTCGTTTCATACCATCTCATGTATTCCTCTTCATCCTCCCCGTCTTTTGTTTTTCCTTTTCTCTTCATCACATTGTTTACCCGAGCTTCCCATGACTTGACCTCCTCCTCATCATGCACCAGACACCAATCAATCACAGATCTCCCCTTATTTTCTTTCCGCACGAAGGGCCTAACGAAACGTGGAGGCACCGTCTGTCTCAGCCCAAACTGCCTCATGACCCTATGGATAGGGTGACGCTCCAACACCCAATAAGATATAAGGGGAGAATCTGTTCTGAAGAGTGATCGCTCATCCTTCGACACATTGTTTAGAAATTCCTTACCGTACTTTTTGTACGGTTGCTATTCAAACTGTGCATGAAGCATTGGGTAAGTTAGAACTAATAAAGTAAGTATAAAAGTTATAGGAAAATTGAAATGCATTCTTTGTACCTCTTTGGACGTGAGGTAATTAAGTTGCTTTCGCACTTCTCTCACTGTCGTAAGATGGGTCAGACCCTCAAGTCGGTTAGCCCATGTCACCATTATGGGAAACCTTATGTCGTGATTTTGGCGCATATTTGGACTAAAACCTCGACCAATCTTCATTCTGGTGTACGCCCAGATCTATTAAAAGAGACGGAATCATTAGAACATTAACATATAAATAGTACAAGATATAAAATATAAATAATCGAAGCTCACCTGAAGAAGCTGGAGGGGCCCAGAAAGAGACTTATGATTAGGGTCAACAAAATCCCCCTCATCGATAGGGTCGGGCGTCTCACGCTTCTTCGCCCCTTCCCACTGTACACCCTTGTTTAGCATTCTATACAGGTTCGCTAAACACGCGGAGGCCCATGAGTAGGGCCTAAACTCTCTAAACAACTCTAGAATATAAAAGGGGCCTCGTGCCCCTGAAGAATTACACAAAATCTGTCCAGCCACCAAAAAAAAAAAATAGGCACGAGTTCTACACTTATCATCTGCCTCTGATGTCGTCGTCTTCTTTGCCCCTCCTTTGCCCTTTTTCTTCTTTCCCTTATTCGGGATCTCCTTCTCTCTCAACTGCTCCGGTGTGGGACGAAATACTCGTTCCAGCCATGTGAACTTGAGGGAGATCCCATTGTAATCTTGTTTATTTATGGGAACCTTTCCAAGGAGCTCCCGACAGAGATCTGCAATCTCATAATGAGTGTATGTTCAGCCCGTCATGGGCGGACCATCAATAGGTAGGCCGTAAATGTACGCTACGTCCTCCAAAGTGATTGTCGCCTCGCCGGATGGGAAATGAAATGTGTTCGTCTCCGGCCTCCATCGCTCAATGAGGCCCATGATCAATGCATGGTCAATCCTCATCCATCTCATTTGAGCAAGATGGTATAGCCCGGCTTCCCGCACCCACTCCATCTGTCTCTCGTTCAAGTCCCACTTCCCATAATCAGGGTTCATGGGAAAGCATCTATATGTGCCAAACTCCTGCGAAAAAATATACAGTTTCAATAACGTTAGCAATAGATCATTAAGGAAGTTCAATTGAAAATAGGTTTTGTGGAAGAGAGTATACCAAGCCTTGTTCAATAGCGGCGGAGATGTGATGCTCTTGGTCGCACAATAAAATATCTGGCTGTGGGTTTGAGGTACTAGCTTCATTTGAGGGAGTAGCCTCGCTGTGGGGCATTTCAACATTGCTTGTTTTCTCTTTAGACATCTGTGTACATCCAAAATAGACATGATAGCATTGAATGTTATCAAGGCAAGCATGAATACACTATGAAAGCCGAATATCAAAAACCGACCACACAATACTCTCACTTATAATGGTAAATGAAAACACATATCACTGTAGTAATTTAAACCCTAATAAAATCAATCAATAATGTTGAATGAGTTTGAATGGTTTGGCATTCAATCGTACGGCATAACTCAACATGCTTGATATTCACATTAACTAAGCAGCCAAAACAAACAAATAATACACCATTAGAAGTTTATGGGTTGTTTGGATGAACCATGAAATGCAGCTGATTATAAGTTTTTCTCAAAAGAGATTATTGCCATCTGTTGCTGGTATGTGTCCGGAGCAACATAAAAATTGGACACCACATAAAGGAAAAACTTATTTTTTTTTATTTCTTAGCAGAAACTCTGGAATGTAGTATCATCCCTTCACCATCACAAATCCCAAGCTAAAGTGATAGCCATCTATTCTACCAGTATTTTCCAACTAAATTGTAGTTTTGGCACATCCAAATGCATCCTCTGAGGAATAATTCTTTGAGGCTTAGATAAGTATAAAATGACTGATTTGGTTGTCCAAAGAACTAACAATGTAGTTCCTTAATTATCTCAGCCTGAAACAATCCTTAGTGGTGCAGTGTTGATTATTTAAGATTTTAGAGTAAATTTGTGCATATATGTAAGCATTTGGCTACACTTGTTTGGGTACACCTTATCAACTTTAGGGAGTTAGACCTACAAGGATGATGTGCGATTTACACATGCTATGTCCAGAGTACTTCCAAGTTCGTAAAATCAAATTCAAGAAACAGAATGAGCAACCCATTCACATTGTCAAAATGAAGAAACACAAAAAGGAACGAATGAACCACTACTGTCATTTGACCGCACACAACATCCTCAAGTTTGGAAAACAAAAATAACTCACTCAAACCCTTTCAGCTAGTGTTAAAACAAAACCCATTCATCCATCCTCCTTCTCAACCGAAAAAACCAAAAATTTGAAATATACAAACCCTAATCAATGCAAACAACAAATGTACAAATCGAATACAACGCTGAAGATAACAAACCATGCAGTTAGATATCATATGCGGGAAGGCGGGAAAACAAAAGGAAGTGAAAATACAAAAAATTTGAGCAGGATTCAAGGATTCCAAACCTCTGGAGCGTCAGTTTCAATCACAGTTGATTCAAAAAACGATGAGATTATGAGCAGATGTTGAGAAATTCAGTTACAACGCTGGTGGTTGTGGATAGATGGAAGCAACTGCTCTTCGCCCTCATCCTAGGTCAGTCTCGACGCAATGGTGGAAGGGAGAAGAGAATAGTGAGTGAAACAGAGATTCTAGCCCTAAAAAAGGATCCCGAACAGCGTCATCGCTGACCTTATTCAAGTATAAATAAGGTCGGTGCCGACGATGCGCTCTTTATGTAAAAAAAAATTCAATGCCACATAAGGTCATCGCCGACCTTATTCAAGTGTAAATAAGGTCGGCGGTGACGATATGCTCTTCTGGTAAAAAAAAAAAAAGGAATTCGCACCCAATTGCGCTAATTGGTGCTGCACTCGCTAAAATGTTTGATTGCGTAACATGACCGGATAAAGTGTTTTTTCCGGTAAAATCCTCTTAAAGAAAAGTAATATATCAAAGCTCCTAAAAACTTTAAATAAAAGAAATAAACAACAGATATTAAGCCATTAAGGGCATAAAATCATGATAAGAAAAATAAATGATAAAGTCATATGAGTGTTCGATGATTAGCGTACAAGTGACGTAATTCGATTATTCGGCATATTTTTTATTGGATCCAGCTTCTCCAATGTCTGATTCTTTTGTACTATATTGGTCCAAAGTAAGTTGAAGACTATATATATTATAGATGGCTAAATAAATAAAAAAGGATTTTATAGGAAAAACCCTCCTTAGATGACCCGTGCACGAAAACGGACCTCAGAGGTTTTATTGCACAGAAAAGGCCCTCCTACCAATTTTAACCTATTTCTTTATCTGATATGCTCATTTCAGTTGAGCAATGATATCGTTCGTATCTTCTTCTTTCTCTACTTTCTACATTTCACCCACTCCAATCCTAATAAAGCATAAAACACACAACTACTGCAATCATCGCACCAGTCACAAAGGCCTGTGGCCCAGGGAACAGCGTGCTCGTCTTGGATGCCATGGTCTCGTTTGTGGGTGATTAGATGAAATGCAGAACAAGAACATTAGAGAAGGAGAGAACACTGTAGAGAGATGCGTTTGGGCGTTGGATATTTATAAGTCCATGTACTTTTGAGATTTCTAGCCGGCCAAATTGGAGATGATGGAATTAGCAATATTCAGATGGAAGTTCCCTTAGTCTCTACACTCACATTCGTAAGGTGAATTCTAACCCCAAGGGGTTGGCAGAGTGATCATGACCATGGTTCCTCTCTCTTCTAGAGCTAGAGGTCTCAATATTGATCCTCGGTTCCCCCTCTTTAGGAACCAAAGGTTGAGTCCACTAGTGTAACCATCTGACGGCCACAGGGGTTTTACCCAACTTTTCTTTGAGCCCGGAGGAATTAGTCCAGCCAAAAGGGTTGGAAACCGTCCGTTAGCAAAAAAAAAAAAAAAAAAAAAATTTACGGGTATGCATGCACGAAGGGAATGAAGTATTACTGATCTTTGTACAGTTTTTAAAATCATCATTGACCCTATTGAAAGGTCATATAAAGGTATGGGAGAACCTATTGGTGGCCACTCCATATTCCACTTCTCTCGTGGAACATCCGTGCATTCATGTAATAATTTCGATAGCGAAAAAAAATGTAATAATTCCAATTTTGTTGTGTTCAGAAAAAGAAATACACCCATTTTGAAGATCTTCTCTTCTACTTTTATCTATCTACTATCTACTATATAAAAGAGAAGAAGTTGTACAGCTCCTTCTCTACACACCTATGGGCCCACCTAGAAAGGAGAACCTGCTTCTTGGAAAGTTAAAGAAACAGCGACCCACATCCCACAATAAACAAGTCACGGTCTTGTTTTAGCTGTCTGGAATAAAGTGTGAGCCAATAGATGGTCCGGATTTGAAGTTGTGCAGCTTCTTTCTCCACACACTTGTGGGCCCATCTAGATAAGGAAAGCCTGGTTCTTAGAAAGTTAAAGAAACAGCGACCCACATCCCACAATAGTCGAGTCAAGGTCTTGTAGTATGTAAGAAACGCTCGCTTGAGATGGTTTGAACCCACCTTTGTGTTGGTTGATGGCCATAAAAGAAGATCCTATCAACTTTGCTAAGTAGATGCTGACTTGTACATGAAGAAGTTCAAATATAAGAACCGAGAGCTCCCGGCCCCACTTCAGCTCTCATATAGTGTATAATAATAATTTTGCCTCTTGACGGCTCTCGTCAAATAAATCTCTCTCTCTCTCTCTTAATAGAAAGGTGTTGTCGGCTAGCGTGTGCAGGGAGATATAAATGTTAACCTCTTCTCATCATCCTAATCCCCCAATCTATGTTCCTCAAGACTAATGATTTAAAAAAGTAATCCTTTTTTTTTTCAAAAAATAAAAATTATTTTGTCAAATTTGATCTCCTAGCAGACCACGAGGGAAGTACATGTGATCAGAGAAAGTTGATAGTAAATTGGCTAGGTCACCCAAAATTAAGGAGCCCCGATTCCCTAGCTAGTGTAATAGTAAGAATGAAGAGAATTTGCCTTTTGTGGAAATTGAAAGATTGGACCACACTTGAAAATACTGTCACTTGACCATTGTAAGCATTGATTGCCATTTATCTACAAATGTACTGCCGGTCTGCATATTTTTCGTCCAATTAAAGTAAAAAATGTTGGGCCAAAAACAATTGGAGTTGTTTTGATCAAATTACGGTTGCAATTTGCAAATGGGTATCCAAAGTCTCCATTTCCAAATAAAGGGGAAATGGAACCTAGTTTTGGATCCAAAAGAAATTTGGATTGCGATCCAAAACCATGGATATAGGATCCAGAACCAGATCCCCGCATGCTTTGTTCTGAGGATCAAGATAGAATGATTATATTCAGATACTAAAATATATAAATCTAAGGCCAAAATAGCTTAAGTTATATTCATATTTGAGAGGTTAGTTAGTTTTTAGTCATATACCATTTGCTCTCCTCCCATTAATAAACTCGCAATTAAGTGAGCCCCGTGATCTAGACTGCATGTAGGCTATATTCAGTCTGCTTATAGTAGAACATACTCGTACCGTACCATAGGCCCACCAATGAAGTGAGCAGACATTTAAATCTAAACCTTACATAATCACACGTAATAAATCAAAACCGTTAGATTGAGCATATCATCAATACTGTGATTAATAAATACAATTAATAATGCATAAGACTGTTTTCATCAATCTAACTATAGACCGACTCCTATTGGAGTGAAATTTAGAAACATCCCATATAAGATTGTCAATAAATGGGCCCACTATGGAGCTCCATTCATTCCACTAGGAAACTCTCAGCGAGACCCTCAGAGGCTGCGGCACAGCCTCCAAAAGTTCAGGGTGAAATTGACCCTTTTTTATTGCAGTTATGCTACATGGACTAACTCATTGAGTTAGTCCATGGACAGATGGACTAATCCTATGATTTCGATGGGGATATCTTGTGATATGACATGATATCTCCATGGATATCATAGGGTTAGTCTATGGACTAACTCATCCATTTAGACTTCTTGTTTTTTTATTGAAGCATGCCTTGGGATAACATTGACTCCGAGGCTGTGGGCTCCAAAAGTTCAGGGTGTAATTGACCCTTTTTTATTGAAGCATGCCTTGGGATAACATTGACTCGAAGAGTAGTACTCTTCCATTGGTGACTATCATGTCTCTCAGCCATCATGTTCTTAAGTTGAGATTCAAAAGTTATATCACAATCAATTGGGCCCATATAAATGGATTTGCGTTGCCCTCAATAAGGTCAAAGTGTATCAATTATCTTTCTGTAGCAATACAAATCCAATATTAGAAGGACCCCATGATCAGATTGAACATGTCTTTTCACATTATTTATACATGATCCACTCCCACTTGATCTAATCAGCAATCAGAAGGCGGGTAATACCCCATTTTGATTGAAATTTTGTTCAGGTTCTAATACAAGGAAAGCATGTTATTCTGACCAATCTATATTTAAGGTTGGCCCCAGAACTGAAAAAATGGTATCGGATTCTGTTTGGTGCCCCTATCAATAAAAGGCCACTCTAAAGCTGGAGAGTTGATATTCACATAGGTCCAATGCCACTCTCGAAGGATGGCCACACCTTTGGATTTATCATTGTAAAACAAAGACTAACCCTCCAAAAAGCCAGATTAATAACATTAATGACATGTTTACTGCATGATCCATCGAATGGTGGGTCAAACCATTCTTGGCCCTTCAAAAAGAGTGTGAAAGGAACTGAACTCCTAAAAAATGGGCTCGAGTAGCCCCCATTGAGCTGGAATGTACATGCAGTCTGCTCGTAGGAGAAAGTTCTCCCATATTAAAATGTTGATTAAACTGTGACTTTCATGGTTGGACCTAGGGGTATGAGTAGGTTCATGTTGATAATGTGGGTAACATGTAAAAGCACAATCGGGAGCCAACCTGTTTATTAATTGAGTTCAAAATGTCAAATCAAACCAGACGCGTAAGTTCAAAGGGTTCCCAGACACTGAGTTACCATGTCAGGTTCAGATATATTGGTAGATTAAAGTGCAACAAATCATTGGGATGGTTGAGTCTTAGCAGGTTGAATAGCAAGCACAGATTCAATTTGAAGCCAACGTATCTATTAATCATGCTGGAAATGACAACCCAAATCGCGGGTCAGGTCAGATTGCCATCCCTACTTGGACGTGGTAATTCAATACCATGTCCCATCTTATCCATGTCCAAAGAACCAGTGGAATTTTGAGATGATACTAAAGTATAGGCATCTAATCTAATAGATATCTTATTTCACTCCCAAGAAAGCAATGCAATAAAACTAACACCATATAGAAACTTTAACAATAGCTGAACTAGATTTCCCCTTTCAACAAAAGCAATAGAAATTAAAGCCTAGGAGAGGGTGAGATTGAGGTTGCAAGCTTTATCAAATCCTTTCTCAAGAGCTTACCTGAAGGATTCTTTGGGATGGAACTAATGAATGAAACCCTTCTTATTTTCTTGTAAGGTGCAACCTACAACAAAAGATGTGAATATCATAGTTAGCAAACCTCCACTCTCATTTTAAATTATGGTGTTTGGCAGTGTCTGTAGGCCGTGGGCTCAAACCTCTTTCCTAGTCCAATTGCTAAATCGGTGAGCCATGTGCTCAAGTGATCTATTGGCCCAACTATAGGCCTAGACCAGCCCAACAAATTTATCACAAATAGACATAAGATATCAGTTTTTTTTTTTTTAATAGCCTGGAGCCAAACCAACATTCAAACCTATGCACTGGATCATGGCTTGTAATTAGCCCACTAACTATACAGCCAAGGCTAGGACAGACTACCTGGCCCATGAACGCCCTTGTTTTTTTTTTTTTTTTTGTGGAATATCCTTTTCCATTAAACTTTCCAAAAGCAAGTGAATGATTGGAACAAAGGCTAGAAATATCTGATCCTTTTTTTTCTTTTTTTTTTTTTTTTTTGGAGAGTTGGGGCAGGTTTCTTAGTAGGATCAAATTAACAGGTTTGTTGTGCGTTGACTTGTTCAAGAGTGGGTTTGGTGAAAAAGAATTGCCTGTTTGGCGACGAAGTCAATGATTTGTGCTTCGCAGAGGGTACTCTGAGGCTGTCTCACCACAAAGGCCATAGGCACTTGACCTGCTTCTTCATCTGGGTACCTGCATTTTTTGTGCTTTAAATGCCACTGATTAAATAACTAACTACAGGATCATCAGTTTCTAGGATTTTGATAAAAACAAATGCTGATCATTCTGATGAATTCACTGCCCCTGAATAGTCAATTAGTGAGCCCATCTTAAACCCAAACAACTCATGATCACAGGTTCCTTCGTGTTGCTGCCAAGACAAATTTCATTACATCATGAGTTGATCTAATCACTATGTTGATCACATGCCTTGTACCAAAAAAAAAAAAAAAACTCTCAATATCTTTTCTAGTGTTTTATCCATTATCAAACAGACGTTGGGACAACTCAATTACATGTAGAGCCTGATTATCAAAATCCAAGCTGATTATCATCCTAAACACCCATTGTATTCATTGCATCTAAATCTTCACAATTAGTTTCATTGGGACAACCATTGGATTGATCACACATGAGGGACTCCCTCCATTTCTATTCCAAACAAGAGAAAAAGATAGTAAGTTCATCACGTGTTCCGGATGCAGTCAATTCAACGGTGACCATTTCACATATTTTGGTAATAATTTATGTGTTCATCACTACATAGGCTGTTAGGGCCAATAAATGGCTTGGACTTTGAAAATGTCAGTCTCACCATCCATTTAAGAAGGTGTTGCACCATACTATAATGCAGTGGTGCTGCATTATAGTTCTGCCCGCAGATCTAAATCAATTTACAAATGTAGTTCTGAATATTTTATTCCTGTGTTTTATATGTGATCAAAAGATGTTGGATCAACTCATTACATCGAGAGCCTACGATTTTGATCTCCATTGATTTATGAAGGTAAGCCCCACTAATTGACTAATTCCGGCCAACCACAAAAGATCCAGATTCTTTGTATGGGCATTTACCACAAGGTACAGTGAAGTTCAAGCATGAAATAGTAGTATCTCTTTGTGTACATATATCATCGAAAACGTACCTGCTTCATTCAAGTTTCGGGTGTACAATTCCTACAGGCTCATTTTATAATCAGGTGTTAAATTCCTAACCAAACCAAACCAAACCAAACCAAGCCTTTTCCCACTAGGTGGGGTCGGCCATATGGATTTGACGACGCCAATCAAATCTGTTTACGGCCATGTCCTCCGTTAGATCCATGTAAGCAAGGTCATGTTTAATAGTTTCTTTCCAACTTCTCTTGGGTCTCCCTCTCCCTCTCCTACTCCTGGCAATCTCCATGCTTTCACACATTTTAACATGTGCCTCTGTTGGACGCCTTCTAACATGGCCGAACCATCTCAGTCGATTTTCTCTCATTTTATCTCCAATCGGTGCTATTCCTACATTGCCTCTAATCTCCTCATTCTTAATCCTATCTCTCATTGTGATCCCGCACATCCATTTTAGCATTTTCATCTCCGCAACTTCCATCTTCTTGACATGATTATGCTTTACTGCCCAACACTCTGATCCATATAACAATGCTGGTCGTACCGCCACCTTATAATACTTTCCTTTAACCTTGTGGGGGACTTTCTAATCACACAAGACCCGCGAAGCACTCCTCCATTTGGTCCACCCGGCCTGAATCCTGTGACTTACATCAGTATCAATCCCTCCATCCTGTTGCACCATAGATCCAAGGTACCTAAAGTTTTCTTTCTCTACAATCTTTTGTGTGCCCAAACTTATTTCTATGTTATCAGGTGTCCTACTTTGACTAAACTTGCATTGCATATATTCCGTTTTGCATCGACTTAGCCTAAACCCTTTTGTCTCTAATGTTTTCCGCCACAATTCTAGTTTAGCATTCACTCCTTCTCTCGTCTCATCCACTAAAACAATGTCACCTGCAAATAGCATACACCACGGCACCTCATACTGGATATGTCTTGTAATCTCATCCATAACTAGGGTAAACAAGTACGGGCTTAACGCTGAGCCTTGGTGTAGACCAATCTTGATAGGAAACTCCTTAGTTTCGCCGCCAGTCGTCCTTATAGATGTCACGACTCTATCATACATATCCTTTATCGCCTCAATATATGCGACACACACTCTTTTCTTTTCCAGTACTCTCCAAAGAATCTCCCTAGGAACCCGGTCATAGACCTTCTCTAAGTCAATGAACACCATATGTAAATCTCTCTGACCTTCTCTATACTGTTCCATTAACCTCCTCAGGAGAAAGATAGCCTCCATGGTTGATCTCCCAGGCATGAAACCAAATTGATTCTCTAAAACATTTGTTGTTCTTCTTAGTCTTCTCTCAATAACTCTCTCCCATAATTTCATTGTATGGCTCATCAATTTAATCCCACGGTAGTTCGCACAGTTCTAAATATCTCCTTTGTTCTTGTATAAAGGTATAAGAATACTTTTCCTCCATGCATTACTCAATAACTCTCTCCCATAATTTCATTGTATGGCTCATCAATTTAATCCCGCGGTAGTTCGCACAGTTCTAAATATCTCCTTTGTTCTTGTATAAAGGTATAAGAATACTTTTCCTCCATGCATTACGCATCTTCTTGCTCTTTAGCACTACATTAAAAAGCTTTGTCAACTAACTAATGTCATTAATGGAAAGAAGTATACAGACATGAGAGAGAGAGAGAGAGATGTGGAGATGAATGTCGTCCTTGCCTTGGTCGACTGAGATCTCTATTTAAAAGGGTTTAATCCCTGAATACATTCTAATAATGATTATCCCCTAATTACACTTGGGGTTAGATCCATGCTAATAGCTAACAACTAACTAGTATGTAAATGGGCCTGATACATTGGGCCTAGAGGCCCAGGATTGACACCCCCCCTCAAATTGATGCGGGAGTGTCATAAAGCAGCAATTTGGAAACAAGAAATTGATGTCGAGGCCGAGCAAGTCCCTTAGTGAATATATCTGCCAACTGAAACTCTGTAGGGACATGAGGTAGACTGATAACACCACGCTTGTATTCGTCGCGAATAAAGTGGCAATCAACTTCTATATGTTTTGTGCGTTCATGAAGAACAGGATTTTCAGTGATTCTGATTGCCCCAGTATTATCGGCATGCAAGGAAGTGGGAGAGGCCTGTGCAAATCCAAGTTCCGAAAGAAGTCCCCGAAGCCATAGGATTTCAGAACAAGCAGAAGACATAGCCCGATATTCAGCCTCTGTGGAAGATTTGGAGACCCGTTCTTGTTTCTTGCATTTCCAAGAGATGAGAGACTGACCGAGGTACATACACCAACCAGTGGTGGACCGTCTGGTATCCGGACATCCTGCCCAGTCAGCATCTGCAAAAGCGGTCAGAAGTAGACGATTATCCTTTGGACAATATAAACCACGAGCTCTAGTACCCAATAAATACCGGATAATGCGCTTCACTGCTGTCAGATGAAGGTGACGAGGAGACGTCATGAATTGGCTGACAAGATTGACAGCATAAGATATGTCAGGCCTGGTGACGGTGAGATAGACAAGACTGCCAACAAGTCTCCGGTATGTATGTGGATCAGGAAGAAGATCTCCATCATCTTTACTCAACTTAAGATTGACTTCAAGCGGTGTATCAACTGAGGAAGAGTTATCGAGATCAGCAAGCTCAATAAGATCTGTCGCATATTTGTGTTGATTGATAAACAGGCCTTTGGAAGACTGATGTATTTCTAAGCCCAATAAATAATGTAGAGGACCCAGATCCTTCATATGGAATGAATCCCGAAGAGAGGCCTGAATAGATTTTATCATAGCATCATCAGTTCCGGTGATAATGATATCATCAACATATACGAGGAGAACAGTAAAGCCAGTAGATGCGTGGCTCATAAAAAGAGATGGATCATATGGACTTTGAGTAAAGCCAATCGTGCCTAACCGATCTTTGAATTTATCAAACCACGCTCGGGGAGCTTACTTGAGACCGTAAAGAGATCTGTGTAAGCGACATACAGATTTCTTAGACGGAGAGGTGACTCCTTGTGGTATCCGCATATAGACTTCTTCTTTCAAGTCCCCATGTAGAAAAGCATTCTTGACATCCATTTGGTACAATGGCCAAGATTGAGAAGCAGCAATGGCGAGAAGGAGCCGAACAGTTGTCATTTTTGCAACTGGCGCAAATGTCTCTTCATAGTCAATGCCATACGCTTGGCGGTTGCCAAGTGCCACAAGTCGAGCTTTGTGTCTATCCAAGGAGCCATCTGATTTGAGCTTGATCGAGTAGATCCATTTGCAACCGATAGGTTTAACTGAAGAAGGACATTCCACAATATCCCAGGTGTGATTCTGGGTCAATGCATCTAATTCAACTTTCATGGCCTGGTTCCAACAATCATGTTGCACAGCCTGCAAATAAGAACTTGGGATGGAAACCGAGGATAGTGTTGTCATCAAGGAAGCATGGGTAAATCCATACCGCTCAGGAGGTCGAGAAATTCTGGAGGAGCGACGCAAAATACTAGTAGATGTGGGACCAGTTGTCGGAGGATCAGGAGGGTGGGCATCTGCAGTGGTAGGTGTTTCCCTTCGATGATACACAAAATCAGGATTAAACCGTGTAACAGTTGGTTTTTCAGAAAATCCAGGTAACACCGTTGTGGAAAATGGAGAAGGACAATCCAAGTATTTTTGAAAAAAATATTGATTTTCGAAGAAAATAACATTACGAGAGATCCTGGTGCGACGAGCCATTGGATCATAGCAAACAAAACCCTTTTGGTTAGTTGCATATCCTAAAAAAACACACCTGCTAGATTGGGCCGTTAATTTTGTGCGCTCTGTGGGAGGCAGATGAACGAAGCAAACACACCCAAAGGTATGTAGATGAGTAAAGGTAGGATGGTGACCATAAAGTTTAAAATGTGGTGTTAATTGGGCAATGGTAGGTGATGGAAGACGGTTTATGAGATGGACTGCAGTGGTAAGAGCTTCAGTCCAAAAACGTGGAGGAACAGAGGATTCAATGAGTAGAGTCCTCGTGACATCAAGAAGATGTCTGTTTTTCCGTTCTGCAACGCCATTTTGTTGAGGAGTATATGGACAAGTACGTTGAGATACAATTCCTCGACTCTTTAGGAAAGATTGAAAATCAGTGGAGACATACTCCCCCCCTGAATCGGATCGCAAAGTTTTAATGCATTTGGAAAATTGAGTTTTAACATAGCTAAGGAAAATTTTAAATGCATTAAGAACATCAGATTTAGAATGTAACAAATAAACCCATGTAAATCTGCTGTAATCATCAATAAATGTAACAAAGTATTTGAAATGACCATGAGAAATGGTAGGAGCAATGCCCCAAACATCACTATGGATTAAATCAAAACATTCATTGCTACGAGTTGTAGAGTTAGAAAAAGGTAAAGTTTTACTTTTCCCTAATTTACAAGCATCACACTCAAATGAAACAGAATCAATAGGTTTATTTAACAATCCAGTTTGAAACAAAGTGGACAATGTAGCAGCATTCGGGTGACCAAGTCTATTATGCCACAACCGAGAATTATTAGGAAGTAAAAAACAAAACAACTGATTCCAAGGTTTATTTTGAATAAATGGAGATACTGGTAACGTAAAAAGCCTGCCACGTTTAGGTCCCCTCGCGATCACCGCCCCCGACTCCTGGTCCTGCACAACACAACCAGAAGAAGAAAAGGAGACATTGCAATTATTTTCAACTAATTGACCCACAGAAACTAAATTGGTAGCAAGATGAGGGGAGACAAAAACATTTGTTAATGGAAAAGGGCCAGGAGCATCTCCCACAGAGATGATTGGAAGGTGGTCTCCATTGGCAGTTTGAACAGAAAGAGTGCCAGTGTAGGGGACAACATGATGTAGATTGGTGGGTGAGGAGGTCATGTGATTACTAGCTCCAGAATCTAAATACCATGTATTAGAAAGGGACGGACTAGTACCTGAAATGTTCATAGATGACAGGGCATTGATAATCATCTGATTTACCATAGCCGGAGTAATGGGAGCTGGTGACTGTGTTTGTGAAGAGGAACCAGGCTGTGAGGATGAATCAAATGGCAATGAACCAGTGAAATCAGACGATGCATATTGTGGGGTGACAGCCGTGTAAGCACTTGGAGTTGACTGTCCATAGGGGCGAGAAGCAGAATTGCGAGCCTTCTTCCGACACTCTTCAATACCATGTCCAACATCCTTACAATATTTACAGACCTTCAGCTTGCATTGATTAGCATAATGGCCATATTTTTGACAGTTGTAACACTGTACTTTACTGATGTCTCGAGGAGGAATTCTGGTTTTAGCAGCAAAGGCAAGCGGAGCTTCAGTGGAATCCTGATGTTCAATTGCAATTTTGGTAACAAGGCGCTGTTCCTCCCGTAGAAGTTCTTGAAGACAATCATCTACGTTGGGAAGAGACACTCGGCTCATCAAGTTGGATCGGACTGTCTCATATTTAGGGCGCAGTTTCATGAGAAATTGATCCCGATGACTATCCTGTTGTAAGGAAAGAAGCTCGGGTAGAAGTGCTTCAGAGACAATAGCAAATTTAATTTCATCATATTCTGACCATAGGATTAGAAAGCCGGAGTAATAATCCTGGATTGAAAGTGTCCCTTGGGAGTAATTTGCAATATCTAATTCCAATTGAAACTGACGCGCAGCATGATGTTGATAATATACCTTTTTCAGATATTCTCACATGTCCTTCGAGGTCTTGCAAGGTCTGAGAGACAAAATAAAATTTGGTTCTACAGAAGAAAGAATCCAAGACTTTATTTTTGCATCTTTAGTTTTCCAAGATAGAATTTTCTTGGCATCGTCAGCAGGGAGTGTGTCAGAACCATCTATCTATATGGGCCCACAGTTCTTTTCCTTCAAGGTATACTTGGAATTGAAATGCCCAAGATACATAGTTTTTGCCATTAAATTTCACAATAGAGGGTCCTGATTTTTCAGATGTATCCATGACAAGAGAACAGAAGGCAGTGGAGAAGCAAGAAAGCAATAACCAGAAGGCAGAGGAATCCAGCAGCAGTAAGCAATAGACAGTAGTAGCAGTAACCAGAAGGCAGAGGAATCCAGCAGCAGTAAGCAAGAAACAGTAGTAGCAGTAGCAACCAGAAGGCAGAAGAGAAAATCTGGACAGAATATTCAGCAGCAGCAATCGCAGGCAAGAAAGGGGAAAAAAAACAGTGCAATCGGTCCCAGTCGGCAGCAAGTTAAACCTTACGTGGGCCCCACGTGTTGATCTTGACACAGATCAGATGGTGGGGATGAAAAGAGAGTAGTTTTATGCAACTACTGGAAGTGGTCACAGGTCGATCAAACCCAGATCGAGGAGATTGGACGGCCGAGATGAAAACATAGTGAAAAAAATGAATTTTCACAAAAATTGGTAGAAAACCTACCTCTGATGATCAAAAAATCAGGAAAAAATCTTCAAAAATCCAGGAAGCAGTAGTCGACCAAGGTGGAGGTATTCCGTTGATGTGCTGGTGATGATCCTAGGTGGGCCATGCATGATCCGAGATGATCAGGAACGATCAGAGATGATCGGCTGAATAGAAACATCACTGGCGGGCTTCCAATGCTTGGAAGATGACTTAGGAGAAGATCACAGATGATTGACCTTGCTCTGATACCATGTCATTAATGGAAAGAAGTATACAGACATGAGAGAGAGAGAGAGATGTGGAGATGAATGCCGTCCTTGCCTTGGTCGACTGAGATCTCTATTTAAAAGGGTTTAATCCCTGAATACATTCTAATAATGATTATCCCCTAATTACACTTGGGGTTAGATCCATGCTAATAGCTAACAACTAACTAGTATGTAAATGGGCCTGATACATTGGGCCTAGAGGCCCAGGATTGACAACTAATGCCATCCTCCCCCAAGCACCTCCAGACCTCAATAGGGATACCATCTGGCCCAACCGCTTTCCCATTCTTCATTCTTTTCAATACTTCTTTAACTTCTTCCCTACTGATTCTCCTATAGAACATATGATGCGCTTCTTCTCTAGAAATGCTAAGCTGCCACAATTGTATGTCACTACTACTGCTATCGTTAAATAACTTGTAGAAGTAGCTCTTCCAACGCTCCTTTATCTCCTCTTCCTTTACTAATACCTTTTCATCCTCATCCTTAATTCATTTAACTTGGTTTAAGTCCTTGGTCCGCCGATCTCTAGCTTTAGCAAGCTTGAATATCTTTCTTTCGCCTTCCTTAGTGTCAAGTCGCCTATATAGCTCCTCAAATGCCTTTGCCTTGGCCTCACTAACTACCTTTTTGGTTTCTCTTTTTGCTTCTTTATACCTCTCCAAGTTCGCTTCATTTCGATCCTTTTGCCAAGTTTTAAAGCACTCTCTTTTAACTCTTATCTTGTCTTGGACGGCTTCGCTCCACCATCATGCCTCTTTCTGTGCCAGAGCACCCCCTTTGGATTCTCCTAAGACTTCTTTCCCTACCCTCCTAATACACTCTGCTACCTTATCCCACATATTATTTGCACTCTCATCTATCGCCCAAACGTCTTCATCTAGTACTCTTTCCCTTAAAGCTAGTTGCTTATCACCTTTCAGGTTCCACCATTTAGTCCATGAGCATCTATACAACTTCTTTTTTCTAGTCCACCTTTGTAGCTGCACATCTATGATCAACAACCTATGTTGGGAAGTCAAGCTCTCCCCCGATATAACCTTGCAATCTTTACAAGCTAAGCGGTCTCTTTTCCTAGTTAAGAATAAGTCAATTTGTGTCCTTTATGAGCCACTCTTATAAGTCACCAAATGCTCCTCTCTCTTCCTAAAAAAGGTGTTAGTTACCATGAGATCATAAGCTACTGAAAACTCCAAGATATCCTTCCCTTCTTCATTTCTATTACCGTACCCATGTCCCCCGTGTACTCCTATGTATCCATCTACGTTGTGTCCTACATGACCGTTCAAATCTCCTCCTATGAAGACCATCTCTCCTTGGGGTATCTCTAGTAGCACTCCTTCCAAGTCTTCCCAAAACTTCTCCTTATGTCCATCTCCTAAGCCCACCTGGGGGGCATAAGCACTAATTACGTTCACTATCTCTTCTCCTAACACTAACTTAATTGCAATAATCCTATCTTCATAGCGCTTTACATTAACTACATCTTCCTTTAAGTCCTTGTTTACCACTATGCCGACCCCATTCCTCGATCTATTAAGTCCCATATACCATAACTTATACCCAGTCCTCTCAATCTCTTTAGCTTTGTGTCCCACCCATCTTGTCTCTTGCAAGCAAGCAATTGCGATTCGTCTCCTTTCCATTGTATCCATCACTTCCATAAGTTTCCCAGTTAGGCTCCCAATGTTCCAAGTACCCAATCTCAGCTTTCTATTTTGGACTAGCTTCCTTACCCCCCACACTCGTCCAATAAAGTGTGAGGACCCTTGCCTATTTAGCACTGCACCCGGGCGCCGATGCAGCGGTCCTATTATTTGTAAATAGGTCTTTGTATCAAAGGTGCAAAGTTAAGGATCTAAGGTGAACAATAACAAGGGAACAACTAATAATATGCTCTTTGATAGGAAATGATTCAACACCAATTGTCCTGATATATTAAATCTAAGAAAAGTGATGGTCCCATCTCAAATGGTCAGTGCAGCCCATGTTAGCCTGTCAATCCCATACTTACGGAATCACAGCGGCGTCAATGATTTCTGGGTGAGAAAGAAGCAAATGCTCCAATTCTGCTGGAGGAACCTGATTGCATGAAAGCAAAAATCTTAGTAACAAACATCAAATCCAAACAAAAGGACTGAAATTATCCCTTTTTTATCAATAACTGGTAAATTGTATTGGGGAGAGAGATCCAAATATGTGTGTGTATATACACATTACTTTTACCCAGTGAGAGGGAAATGATTGTTAAACGATCTTGACAAACTATTCAGTATGCAGTCTACACAGTGGATCGGTGTGTGAAGAAAGAATCCAATACAGGTCATATCACTTGCTAAGGCCCAATTTTACACAGTTGGAAATTCTAATTTCCCCAAAAAAGTTGGATGAATACACGTTCCTTGCGGAGAACTATCATAAAGCAATTTAAACTTACCGTATGACCTTTAAAACTTCTTTGAATTCCAAAATTTGGAATGCTTGTGGGAGATCAACATTTAAAGAATTTCACAAGCAGAACCAGGTGATGGTAGTTTGGAGGTTTTGAAATTCTTCCAACATGAATTCTACCAATTCTAGCAACCAAAAAACCCCTAATAATGATCATATTGTGGGATCAGATTATTATTAGTTATTCAAACAGGAATTAAAGTAATAGAGTCATTCTCCAATATGCCAAAATCTAATGCCTATAAGTATAACTATATTGTTTCATTTCTTTATCTAATGTATATATCACAAAACTTGTAGCAAGAGATTAGACACTACAAAACACTAATGTGCAGTAGAAAATGTATTAGTTTCTCAAACAGGCAATGTACCTGATATCCCTTGTACTTTATTAGTTCCTTCAATCTATCAACAACAAAAAGGAACCCATCATTGTCGATGTAACAGAGATCACCCGTTTTGAACCACCCTTCAGAATTTATAGCTGTAGCGGTTGCAGCTTCATTGCCAATGTAACCTGCACTCAAATTGCCAACATCCAATGAGCCTTAAGAAAACATAATTACCACTTAAACCAAGTTTCTGTTTGGCAATAGGATGGAGTAACTCTTTGATTCTTGAAATCCCCTGCTTTAATGAAGAGATAAACCAGTGTAGAGGCTTTCTCATGTCAAAAATAATTCAAACACAACTCATGTAGCTTTAGGGTCAGTTTGGTAGTAGAATCAAGAGGAATATTGTGACAGGAATTAAGGTTTTTAGCTAAACTGGCCAACAGCCTGTTTTTCTTACAAGCAAGTTTCCCATTTGGTGGGAGAAGAGAACAAGAAAAGAAATCAATGAATTACATTGAGGTTTACCAAACTGAATTAGAGACGAACTTTTTGCCACTCCCAAATTCAATTTCTTTGTGAAATTCATCTCCCCATTTGTAAGAAGTCAACATGTAAGCAATTATATTCCATTAATTATGCTACCAAACAAGCCCCCAATTTGCCAAGCCAGCGCTTGGCCAAATAAGGTTTATACTCCATTACAGATGGCAAGGATAAAATGGGGCCTCAAGTTGCTCCAAGGCTCCAAGAAGTTGCAAGAGAGGAAAATATCTTATGAGGGCAGGGTTACATTAACCAGTGTATCAAAAATGGCAGTTTGCCTCAAGCCAATGATCCTAGTTTGCTAGGGGTAGAATGAGAGTCTGGTAATTTTGAATTGCTAAGATAGAACCATCCTTCTTACTTTACAAGCAGAGATGAGTGGGTTTAAGATCAAAGATTCCAAGTAGTTTATATCACGTGACATGTTTCAACCTACATCAATTTGCAATCTGGATTTCAGATTATGAGAATTTAGCTCAAAATCCGGATCAAGATTCTCAGGCATTGATGAATAGAATCCTAAAGTAAAATTGTGCAGATAGCTTGATATTAGGGATGCACAAAGAAACAAACCACAAACTGGATTGCTCTGACCCAGATTGTGGATCATGGGCTGGTATAGTGGTGTAGGTAATTCTTATGAGATTGGTAGAGAAAAACAGCAAAGTACTTCTTGGTGGGAAAATTACAAAAATGTCAGTCAAAAATTACTCCAAAATAGGGACAGAAAAATTTCGAGAAAAACAAGTAAAAGCATTGAGCATGTCATTGAGATCAATGTCGTCATGGAGATCGATGTCTAAAATACATTACAGATTACTGTCCAAATGGATGAACTTCATATGCACTACATTGCAACTCGTCTGTTGTTTGGATACAATTTCCTCGTTGTCATGAACTCACAATCTGGTAACAGTTGTATGCATGCATAATAGCAGTGGAGATTAGCAGTGCCAGGCCAGCTAAACAAGCTGCACCATATCCTCTAGAATAACTGTTCCTAAAATCTCTCACAAAAGATGAGCACTTTAACCATACAGCACCATACCCTCAATATTCTTATCTTTATTCCGTGCATCATTGCTTTAGTATTTGAAAAATTCTTCATCCTTCTAATCAAGGGATTGCATTTATTGACACATCCGCATACCTGTTGTATATAAACTCATGACATTCAATAAGACAATTGAGAAAAGCTGTTTGGATTTTACATAGAATTTTAGAATATTTAATGGTGTCCTAGCTGCTCGTCAAACAAACCTGATTGAAAATTACACCAGCTTCCTTTACTCACAATATTTCTCATCTTGTTTCAATCAAGCTTAATGGGACAAACTGTGTTCTAGTTAGCACAATTTCTGCCCTTTCTCAAAGGCACCAAGCTTACAGGCCATGTTAAGGGAATAAAGCCCTGTTCAGACCAATATCATCTTCCTGATGACGAAAAATCTAAGACGAGTCTCTCTCAAAGTTATCTTGAACAGAACCAACAAGATGATAACCGTCTTAGCTAGATCAATGCCACTGTTGCACCAAGTGTGTTATATACTCTGTGATGCATCTTTCCACTTCTAATGAAGTCTGTATATCACTTGAGAAAACATATGCCTCTTAATCCCGAACATGCATCATGCAGTTAAAGATTCAACTACAAATTACTAAATGGGGGAACCTGTCCATCTCTTTTGACTGTCTTAATAAAATGAATCATACTGTGAACACTAGGTTTTCATTGGGGAACCGATTTGTCACGTGCATGGCCCCAGTATACAAGGAACGTGCAATCTAGGAGTAGGTTGAAGAAGACTACTTGTTAGGATTGTTGGGGAAATGGGTGTACGTGGGTTATGGGTAGTTGTTTTTCCCTTTTATTCATGAAGAAGTCTAGTTCTGTTGCTACTATGTCTGAATAAATGGGTGAGTGGCTACTAGTGTTGGGGATTGTTGCTGTTTTTTTGGAGTCAGTGGAAGCGGTCAGTTGTAGTCAGTTGTAAGCTACCTATTGAGATGTGCATTCAAGTCCAATATATGATATGAGAAAAAATTACCCAAAACTTGTCTTTTGGAGGTTGGGTTTCCCTTGAAGTAGACCCATTTGTCCTTTGTTTTCCCACTCAAAGATCATAGCCCTGTTCCCCGATTTTCATCAAAATAGGCCAACGAGGTAAGGGAAAGGCTGAGGCCCGCTCCGGAAATATTGAACGCTTCGATCCCAACATGATTGATGATGGTGGTCTGATTACTCTCATATTTAATGGTGTTGGACCTGTATACGACGCTACAGTTAATTCTATTCAAGACCAAGATACACCAATCTGTCTGGATGATCTTGTTGTTCTTCTGCAAAGTGTAAAAAATGCATCACGGGAAGCAGAATTCTACTTTCTTTTAAATGTCTGCCACAACATTGTAGGCCTCTGAATGGCACGTGATATGCTTGGACATCCTTATAACAATGGCAGCAACAGAACTCGTCAATACAAACCACAACCCATGCACGCTTCATCCTCTACTACTACGCTAGACATTCTTCTCGGTACACTGCTCCACGCCCAAATTCACATCCCCTGTGCCAAATCTGTGCATGTTTTATCACTCGGCGATTAACTGCTACCACCACATGGATCATGTATATTAAGGGCATCTTAACATGTCACAACCAAAAAACTAGTGATCATGGTTGCCAGCTCAAGGGTCTGCCGGATGAACAAACATGGTTCACAGATAGCAGTGCTTCAAATCACATTACTTCGGACATACCAAATTTATCTCCACTCAAAACATCATGGGCCCAATCAAGTGATGATAATGGTGCAGATTTGCTAGTTTTGAACGTTGGTTCTACCCATTTAATCATGAATCTTCATATTCCAAGTTAAACAATGTCTTACATTGCCCAAATGTTTCCGCAAATCTTCTTTATGTATACCGCTTTTCTCAAGGTAACAATGGTTACTTCATTCTCCTCCGATGGTTTTTGTGTTAAGGACACTGCAATGTAGAATACGCTTTCCCAAGCCAAGAGTAAAAATGGACTGTTCATCTCCATCGTCTCATCAAGTCCACCGATAATCATCAGTCTGCACGTACTGGAGAACGTGTCTTTTCATCTGTTTTGCATCAAATATTGGGACATCCTTTTTTTCTTTCTTTCTTTTTGCAATCCTTCAACACCTTGGCATCCTCTTGAAGGCCCTCTTAGAAATAACAGTTTTTTGAATTGTTCCCTTGGGTAGAATTCCTCGATTGTCATTTAATTTTAGATCTTCTATAGCCACTACACCTTATCATTCAAACATTAACGCTCCTTATCATTCTGTCAAAGGTTCCAAATATTACATTTTGTTGATGATTATTCTAGACAATCCTGCTTGTTTCCTTTATGCTTTAACATGAGGCTTATGATTGTTTCAAGAAGTTTTTCTTATATGATGAAAATCTATTTTCATGCACTATCAGTATCAAGTCTCAACAAATTGATGGTGGAGAGGAGAATATCTCAAACACTTGATTTAAAACCTTCTCTTTGATAAAGGAATCTTCACAGCCTTCCACATCCTGATACGCTTGAACAAAAGGCGAATCCGAATGAGAGCATCACCATATTGTTGATTAGGCATAACTCTCTTAGCTCAAGCCAGCTGCCAGGATGTCTTCTACCTTTTGGGTCGATGCTTTTGATGCTTCTTTATACCACACCAATCGTCTTCTTGCCAGCTCTGAAACTATGGACCTCTATATGAAAAACTATTTGACCAAACACCAAATTGCTCCATTCTTGTACCTATGGTTGCTCCTGTTTTCCATATTTACACCCTTACAACCAAAATAAACTCCAGTTACACTCTAAAAGTTGCGTGTTCTTGGGCTATTTTCATCACCTTGTCCCTAGTAATGCCAAACTCTTCCATGAATGTTTTGACAGCAAAGTGGGGTTACAAAATAAAAAAGAAATCAATGAGCCCATTTGATCAATAAGCACAACTGGCTTAAATGAATTTTATCAACAGGAAGGCCATGATTATACAAAAAATGTTTAGCCCTGTTGTCAAGCGCACCACTAAATAGACAATATTATCTCTTGCCATCACTGAGGGGTGCTCTATTCCTCATCTTGACATCCAAAATGCATTTCTCCATTTTTTCAGATGAAGAAACTTATAAGCATCAACCAAAAAAGTTTGATAATCCTTGCTTTCCTCATCATGTATGATGCATGTCATTTGCATAAATCCCTTTTGGTTCAAAACAAGCACCTCATGCTTGGTTTGGCATTTTTATAATTACTTGGGAGATCTTGGCTTTGTCAAATTAAAAGCAAATTGTTCTCTCTTTATTCTTCACCAGGGTGATACTTGAAGCCAATTTTTCATCACGTGGTCTCTATCTCACGATTCTCACCCAAAGAATGGTTTGGATTTGCTTAAAGGCACAAACAAGAATGATGCCAAGCCATATGGCTCTCCTGTGCTATATAGTAAGAAAATGTAACCGTTCAATGGTAATCTTCTTCAAGATCCAACCACCTACCGTAGTGAGGCCAGTGCACTTCAATACATTACTCTTACTCATCCGCACTTGGCTTTCATGGTTACCCAAGTCTATCAGTTTAAGCACGCGCCCACAACAATGCATTGAATAGCAGTCAAACATATTCTTCGATGTGTTAAAGGATCGTTTACACATGGTCTTCTTTTTCATCGTAGCCCATTAAAACTCTTAAGCATATTCTGATGCAAATTATATTGGATGCCTAGTTGATCGTAGGTCTGAAGGAGAATTTCGTGTTTATCCTCAATCCTAATTCTTCGAGTACTAAAAAGCAATCAACAGTTTCTAGATGCAGCACTGAAACAAAATACAAGCAACTTGCCCACGCTACTACCAGAATTTCTTGGTTAAGGTTATTGTTTAAAGATCTCCAGATTCCCCGACTTCCACGCATCTGATCTGGTTTGACAATATTAGCTCTCTTGGCTTCTAATCCAGTATTTCATGTGCGTACTAAACACTCCTAGTTCAATTTTAACTATGTGTGTGAGAAAGTAATTCTCAAGTAGTTGGATAGTCATTTCATTAACACCATCAATCCAATTGCTGGTCTTTTCACTGGACGGCTCAGCATGGCTAGGTTCCAACTTTTGCACCACAAGCTCATGGTCCACCCACGAACCATCAGTTTGAATGGGCATGATATCAGTTGTCTTGATGCGCAATTCCAGTCAAAATTAGCAGAGTCAGGCCAGCTCAACAAGCTGTACAATGACTGTTCCTCAAATCTCTCACAAGACAGAAGGGTACTTTAACCAAACAACACCAACTCCACAATATTCTTAACTGTTATTCCCTGTATCCATTGTTTAGCATGTGAAAAATTCTTTATCCATGTAATCAAGGGATTGTATCTACACGTGTCTGTTGTATATGAAATAATATGATTTCATGACAGTTAATGAGGAAATGCAGAAAAGTTGTTTGGCTTTAACATAAAATTTTAGAATATTCAAATCTATGGTCGGCATTAGGTGGATGCTCAATCTGGGCCCCACTAGAACACTGTAGCCTTCTAGTTTGCCAAATTTAAAGCTTACATTTGATCTTTTACATTCGATATTTGGACTAACAAATTATGCAATATGCAATATTTCTTCTTTTATTTTTCTCGTTGTAGTACTTTTCTTTCATATATAAATTTATTAATTTGAATTGAGTATCATGAATGCATGTAAATAAATGTATATTTATATTTCATAAGTAACAGATTTATTTTTAAATTATTTTAAAATAAACATGACTCTCCCAAATCCCCACGTTGACTCTATCTGAGTCAATTTTTTAGCATTGGACGAGTTGAGTCCGAGTCACGAGTTTCCCAACCTTGATTTGGTGTCTAACGATTATAACCAGCGAGTATGGTACATTTAGACTGTGCACTTGTGATGGCTAGCAACAAAGGACGAAGACAAAAAATTTCAAGTAGGTTTTTAGGAGTGTAAGAGACAACCGTGGACATTTGAGGTCACTCCAACCTTACAAAACTAGATGGTAATGATGAGTCAAATTACCCTTCATGATCGTGGGCCCTCTTATCCAAAGTTCTCCTTGACTGCATGGAGGCAAAGCAATGCCAGTAACTGGATCAACTATCTTGGCTTGGCAGTAGGGTAGAATGCGTCCTACTGAGCCATAACGCTTGCTTTCTTCAGGTCCAATTATCTGAAATGCTCTAGCTGTAGACTCTGTAAGGCCATAGGCCTTTTAATGGCTTGAAAGAGAGAACATCAGCACCAGTTAGGAACATTAACATAGCATCATACATAAGTAGTAGGAGTCCAGATCCTCTACTCCCAAGTCGTGGAGGGAATCCCTGTGCCTCTTAATAGAAGCGATCCAATGAAATTACTTTTCTCTTTGGCAAATTATCCACAATGCCCATTTTACTAGTTCTCTTTTTTACATTTTCATATAGGAGTCCGATTAACCCTATCCTTTCACAGACCAACCCCCACTGAATTAGCTCTTACTAATTTGACATTGATTTAGACATTAATTAACAATGGATTTTATCGCAATGGGTATTCATCATGTATAGTCATTTAAGTTCTGAGGACTTCAAACTCAGGACTAGATCATTTGATTGACCTGATATCATGTGTTCCCTAATCCAAACCCAAAGTCATCCATCATTGCATCCAATGACTTTTGCAATCATGTGAGCCAAATAGGAGGTGCAGTTTTGTAAGGAAATTCAGTTGGGCATCATGTGAGGAGGCTCTTTATCTCTCAATACGATCCTGATCCTATCATATCCTAGCGACCAAAGAAATCACAAAAGCAGGGCTACTGGTCCATCAGTAGGCCGTAGCTTCTAGAATCCAAATCGCTCAAAATAAAACCCCAATTGTGTAATGGCTCTTGAACAAATTTAACTACAATGATGTTTTGAACCTTTGTAATGATCACGTGCATATGTTTTTACACGGGATCAATTTGACTTTGGTCTTAACTGTTGAAGTCAAAATTTTCCAATAGCTAAAACACAACTGAGACGTTGAAATACTTCATGAAGTTTGAATTATTATTTTTCCTTTCTTGTCTGAGTAGGTGTTCTAGACGAATTTATAAGCCCTGAATAAAAAATGTAGTCATTTCCAACATAAGGATCCTGACCCCTCTTACAAAATCTTAACGCTGTGTTTGGGAAGGGAAGAGGGGAGGGGAGGGAAAATTTTAGGGGAAGGAAAATGAAGGGGGAGGGGAGGGGAGGGGAATTCCCCTTTTTGCCTCCCTCTTTCCCCCTCTTTCCCCCCATTTTTGAAGGGAAAATTTGAGGGTAAAATTTTCAAACTTTGACCCCCAAATTCCCCTCCCCCACTTTCCCTCCCCACTTCCCAAACACCCTCTATTTTCACTTTCCCTCCATTTTTTCCTCTAATTTTTCCTTCCCCTCAGTTTCCCAAACATAGTGTAAGAGTTATATGGCACCCAGTCAAGTGAAGGACGTGTTACATGGAGCATAGTATCACAAGCGCGGTTAGAAAACTCGGCGAGTTGGCTATTGACTCTACCGAGCCACCTCATTTTGACGAAAGAACGAGTCGAATATAAGGCCAACTACGCCGAGTGAAATATAAGTAATTAATACCGATGGTTTGGAGCTAGAAACTTAAAAATAATTTATTAAAATGTAATAAATTTACTAATTTGAAATTTGGGGATTTAACCGGAAAAAATAGATTAGGTGACCACCATACCAAAAAGGTAATTTTAAGTACCCTTGCACCAAATCAGTCATTTTGCCCGAAAACGTATTTTTTTTAAACATTCTCTACTAGGGTCCCTATCGACCTTCATTTGCAATGTTAAGGGTCGATTGAGACCGTGCGGTCATCCTAACCTTCACAGAACTCCCATTTACTTTGTTTGTAGGGTCTCAATCGACCTTTATTTGTAATGTAAGGGTCTCTATCGACCCTGCGGCACTATTCTTGAAAAAAGACAACCATGCTCGACTTGCTTCCCCTCCATAGCATATTCCCACCTCTTGAAGACCATTAAGTCACATGCTATTGTTTGGTGGAGAACATTAAAGTGCATATGCTATTGTTTGGGCAAACCAATGAAATGTGGAGTTTGTACTTTCTCTAAAACATGATCTTTACTTTTCAGAAACCCTTTTCATAATTTCTAGTTCCATGTCACCATGGCTTGATGGAGGACCGCTAGGAACCACTGTGAATACGCTTGGCAGCTGATGTGGAGTCACAGTCAACGCTGAGGAAGAAAAATGAAACAAACAAGCGAGCCCTAAACTGTATGAATAGGTCGAACGCAAGTCCCTAGCGACCCTTAACATTAAAAAAAAAAAGGTCGATAGAGACCCTAGTAGAGAATGTTAAAAAAAATTATGCTTTTAGGCAAAATAACTGATTTGGTACAAGACACTTAAAATTACCTTTTTGGTATGGTGGTCACCTAATCTGTTTTTTCCGATAAAATCCTCATGAAATTTTAAAACTTTCATAATTAATAAATACTTGATCAAGTTGACTCTCTTTGGATTCGATGTATTTTTTTTTTTTTTTTTCTGTTTTCGGTAAAAGAGTCATGTTGATATTCCAGAGCTGGACATGTTGTGTCCAGGTCGATGATTTTTCCAAAGTTGGTTATAAGCACAGGAATTCCTCTACAACCTTCCTTCCAATATATAAGAGGATCCAGACCCACTTCTCCAAGAAGCCAATTTGAACTCAAGTCAAGCCAATCATCATAGCCAAACTTGAGCTTGATTTGGGCTCACAGACATCATAAGAAGAAACCCTAAACCCGAATCCAAACTAACATTAACCCAACTCAAGATCAGCCACCACACTAACCTGCACCAACTGGATGTTAGGGAATCTGGACCTGAACCTCTCGATCACATCCATAGCCAGCGGCGCACCACCGCACCCCACCACCTGCAGTGACCTCAGATCGTACCCCTCCGCCGCCTCCCCCCTCGCCATCACCACCACCACCGGCGGCGCCACCACCACGCGCGTCACACGAAACTCCTCCACCGCCCGCAGCATCCTCCCCACCTCGAACCTCCCCTCCATCACCACCATCACCTCCCCCAACGCCGCCGACCTCAGGCACAACACGAACCCGTACACGTGGAACATCGGCACCGTCAACAGAGCCACCGCCGGCGCCGCCCCCAAGGCGTACGATCCGGCCAGCATGGAGATCAGATTCCGATGCGTCAGGACCACCCCCTTGACGTTCCCGGTCGTCCCCGACGAGTACAGGATCGCCGCAGGGTCCGACTGCCGTACAGACGTGGGGCCCAGCAGATGATGGTGGTGGTGACGTGGCACATCTGACGATGACGACGACGACGCGGAGAAGAGGGAGAGGAAGAGAGGGGAGTCGAGGAGGAGGGTGGGGAGGGAGGAGGGGAGCTTGTGGGAGGTTGATGACGTGGCGAAGGCGATGACTGGGCTGCTGAGCTGGATCTGGCGGGAGACTTCGGGTGCTGAGCTGGCAGGATTGGATGGGGAGACGACGATTCCTAGAGAGAGGAGAGAGAAGTAGAGGACTGGCACGTGTACGGTGGATGGAGAGAGGACGAAGGCGATCTGGCCGTTGGTCAGGAAAGGGAAGTGGGTTTGGAGGAATGAAGATAGAATTTGGATGCGGTCGAAGAATTGAGAGTAGGAAATGCGAAGGGAAGTGGTGGAATCGATGAGAGCAGGAACAGTTGAAGCTGAATCTGAGATTGAATTTGAAGAAGAAGAGAGATAGAGGGAGAAGGCATAGGAAGCAGAGGTTAGAGGGAGAGTTGAAGAAGGAAGAGGAATTGTGGGACGGATGCTGTGGAAGGTTTTAGTTGCAGGGCAATAGCCGGTGTCTGGATTGATGGTTGATGGAACAGAAGCAGCCATGAGAAAGAGTAGGTGGAGATTAGGGTGTTGTGGTGGAACTGAGTCGGGATTCTTGTTGAGGTCTCACTAGTCACCAATCACGGGACTAATAATCCTGAAAGCCATCGTTAAGAGAGTAGACACACCCAACCGACATGGTTGTAAAACGAGGTGGGGTTTGGGCCCAGTGGACCAGCAGTGTCTATTTTTTATTATCGAATCTGTTTGGAAGTCTCACTTGTTTATGGACTAAGGGCAGAAGATGGATCATTTAAAAATGAATGGGAATTGATGATGCCAAAATAGGGTTTCGGACACCACCGGTCAAGTAATAAATGTAGTCAATGCAATAATTAGAGAAGAGAGAGAAGGGATTATAGTGGTTCGGTCAAGATGACCTACGTCCACTTCATAAAGGCAGAGATTGCCTGTGGTGTTTTACTTCCTCAATGATTATTACAAACTAGAGGAATACAAGCGTCGAAGTGAAGAGAGAGAGAGATCCATTTTTTTTGAAGTGCTGGTGGGGCTCCTTGATTTATAATCCTCCCCTAACAGATGGGGACGACTCTTCAGCAACGTTCGTCCTTGAAGCCCTCGAACTACCCTCGCGCTGGAGGAGGCAGGTGAGGAACTGCCATCACGCTGGACGAGGCAGGTGCGATATTTCTCCGCAGGACCTGGTAGGAGCGGGATTGCTTCCGGAGCAACGTGGCTGCCCTGACTTGGTCTCTTCGTGGGCTTGGACCTGAGCTTCATCCTCATGGGTTGGGTCATTTGGGCCTGACTCATCAGGAATTATACCCTCTCTGTGACTTTTCTCTCTTTTATTTTCTCAGCTTTATCCCTACTACCTGATCTATAAATTAGTTCTAGCTATTTGATTAAATAATGCTTCCAAACTAAAACACAAAAGGGCAAAGCTTTATTTGAATTGTTATCAATTTTTGAATTTTTTTTAGCCATGATCCACATCGCGGGCAGGGGCGGACCTACATGATACAAACCTGCGGCGATCGCCCCAAGTATGATCCAAAATGCCCTATGGCCCATGCCCCATTCTACTTTTTACTTTTTTTTTTAATTTTATTTTCTAAGTTGGAGCTCAGATAAATGCTGCTAGAAATTCAATCATCCGCAATGATTAATACTATGACCTAATCAACAAATCCTCCTTGTGATCAAGGATTGTGCGGTAGGCAATTATCATGGCACGTAGTGTGAGACAAGATCAAGCCTTGAAGTGTAAGGGTGCATTCATGAACTAGCTATGGAACCTGCATTTTACGTATAGCAAGTGAAGCCCCACAGCACTAGAGGATCCGAATCTTTTTGTTTAGGTTAGGAGGGGATACGAATCACTCTTTTTTCTTTTTTTTTTATAGAGAATTTTACCTAAAAAAGGCCCCAATATGGCCTACAACCAAAAAATGGGCCACTAGTAAATATGGTTTTAATAATGATTGAAACTTGTGACGAAGTCGTCGCTCTTAAAACATCATTTTCCCCATTTTTCCCATCGTTTTCCCCTCATTCCCTCTTTTAGACCACTCCCCTTTTCCCTTCTCCACAACACAGCAGCCCCCATCCCTCTCATTCTCTTTCTTCCTCTCATCACTCTATCTCTCGTTCTCCACTCCCTCTCCTCGCTGCCTTGCCGCCGTCGGACGACGCCGCTGCCATCACCATGACTGAGCTCCTCTCTTCTACCATCTCTCATTTCTCTCACTTATCTCTCCCTCACCCAGCCATGCTCCCGGAGCTCCCTGTCGCCGTCCGCGACCACCACCAGCACCATCACCGCGGGCCACCATCATCTCCGACGAAACTCCCCCCAACCCATCTCTTTGTTTTTCCCCATTTTCCCTTCACTTTTTCTCTCTTTCTTTCTCTGTTTTCTTTTTTCCTTTCTTCTCTTCCTCACTCACCTCCCTGCCAACGTGATATACCCCCCCTTCCTCACTCACCTCTCTGCCAACGTGATGTACCCCCCTTCCCACCCTTCGCATTCTCTGTTTCTCTTTCTTTCTTTGTTTCTCTCTCTTACTTTCTTCCTCTCTTTCACTTCATCCACTGCCAACGTGGACTAACCCCCATTCCCTCTTTTAGACCACTCCCCTTTTCCCTTCTCCACAACACAGCAGCCCCCATCCCTCTCATTCTCTTTCTTCCTCTCATCACTCTCTCTCTCGTTCTCCACTCCCTCTCCTCGCTGCCTTGCCGCCGTCGGACAACGCCGCTGCCATCACCATGACTGAGCTCCTCTCTTCTACCATCTCTCATTTCTCTCACTTATCTCTCCCTCACCCAGCCATGCTCCCGGAGCTCCCTGTCGCCGTCCGCGACCACCACCAACACCATCACCGCTGGCCACCATCATCTCCGACGAAACCCCCCCAACCCATCTCTTTGTTTTTCCCCATTGTCCCTTCAATGTTTCTCTCTTTCTTTCTCTGTTTTCTTTTTTTCTTTTCTCTCTTCCTCACTCACCTCCCTGCCAACGTGATGTACCCCCCCCCCCCTTCCTCACTCACCTCTCTGCCAACTGTGATTTACCCCCCTTCCCACCCTTTGCATTCATTGTTTCTCTTTCTTTCTTTGTTTCTCTCTCTTACTTTCTTCCTCTCTCACTTCATCCACTGCCAACATGGACTAACCCCCCCCCCCCCCCCACATTTCATTTTCTCTCTTTCTCTCCACTCACTGTCAACGTGAGTTGACTTCCACCCATCCCCATCCCATGTTTCACTGATTTCACCAAAGAACAAGCAGTAAGTGCACTAATTACACTGAACCGATCAGCTTCGATACCACACTCCATCATTTCTTGGAAGCACGACTGCGACTTCCACCCATCCCCATCTAAAGCATACCCACCAATCATCGAATTCCAAGAAACAGAATCCCTCATCAGCATTTCATCAAACACTTTCTCTGCAAAGTCAATACACCCAGTCTTAGCATACATAGAGATGAGCGAATTGCCAACATAAACATCCAAGTCAAATCCAACCTTAATCAACTTACAATGAATCTTTCATCCTTCCATAAACGAACACAAGTCCGCACAAGGTGGGGGATTATTAGAATGTTATGGATTATTGAATGTACAAAAATCCATAACATTATTGGGAGAGACCGTTCGCTTGTTATGGATTATTGAATATTGCTTTATGGTGGATTATTGAATGTTTTAATATGAATTTTTGAATGCCAAGTTATGTGCTTTTTTATGGCAAGAAACGAAGCTTGTATGTCCATGTCTTGTATTGCGCTCGCACATAAAACCAATACACACATCATTTTTTTCTATTGCAATGGTCAGTGACGACGTTGTTGCCACACAGAAGATAAAATTTGGAAGGAAGTGTGCTCTAATATCTGACGACGACGTTGCTTCACAGAAGCTAGTGGAAGAAAATATGCTTTAATATTTGACGACGTCGTTGCTTCACAGAAGCTAGTGGAAGAAAGTGTGCTTTAATATCTGACGACGTCGTTGCTTTACAGAAGCTACTGCGAAAATTGCTGTGTTAATCTGTGACGACGTCGACGCTTGTAAAAAATAAGCAAAAAATATATATATTTTTGTGGGAATACCGATTTCGTAGCATATAAACTAGTGTCCCATTTTTCATCTAGTGACCATCTAAGGTCCTTTTTCAAGTAAATTCCTCTTTTTTATAAGAAAGACAGACACCATATTATAAGTTATAATATCACATCTTCTCTGTTAAAACGACAAAATCTCCAAGAGAGTCCCCTTCTTTTTCTTTTTCTTTTTTTTTTTTTTTCTGTCTGGTGGTCTACCTACAGTACCTTTGTCGTCTTGGGTGAGTCTTCAGTTTCCTCATCAAAAAAGCTAATAATCCCAATATACAGGGCACGTGGAACAGTGTCGTTTGAATTTTGGGCTATCAAGTGGGCCCACATCTTTTGTTGGACATTTCTCGGATTAAGGTAATTTGTTTGCCCCAATTTACACTTGGTATGGCTATGTTGATGAGGTAGCTAGTGATGAAATAAAAAAAGTGAGCAAAGATAAAGCAGTTCCATAATTCCATAGAAAACAGAGGAATCTATTTGGCATCATTCTCCAAATGTTACATTCTATGAATGAATGAAGAAAAACTTATTTAACATGCATTTTGCAAGAGAGAAATGAGAAATTGAGAGTCAAATTTTTTTTATAAATGTGCAGAAAAAGGAAGAGAAAATACCTACCAACCAAATTTTTCTTCATTCATTCTTATAGTTAAACATTCTCAAAATTATGCCAAACATGTCCCTTCTGCTGGGAAAATCTAATGATTTTGCAAATTTTGGTCCCCTCTCGTTTAGAAACAAAATCTTGCTATCCTACCACCTTCATAACAAACCAATGTTTTCTACTGTGAGTCACAAGAGAGGCATTGGTTTTGAAAGCTTCAGATTTAACTAAAATGGTCCCACTCCAGCATAGTAGATCGAGTATTTCATGGTTTCAATAATTAAAAATATGTGACCTCCAGCTGCAAACACCATTGCATGCATATACAAGAGTTTGTTAGAGGTTCAACAAAAAGTGTCACCACACAAGTGGATATATACCCAATCGATTTTTGACACTAGTGATCGGAGATGATGCAAGACAACAGTCCAGCTCTATACAACTATCAGAGGGGTCAACTACCCAAACTAGCTTTGCTCAGGGGGCCTTATGAATTATGAATGATGATCCATTTCAGTGGACCATAAAACAAAGACCTTCCCAATAATCACCAATCCCAAGTTAAATGGATTGGAACATTGGATTGATTAAAAAGTCATTCTGGATGGCAAAAACCTGTGTATTGTTGATCAAGTGGATGGATGATGACCCAACCCTCCATCACCATACACTTACGGGCAGTCAATCCAACGATACAGTTCTTCTTCTTTTTTAATAGCATCTAACGATTTAGTTCATTCGGATTGGGGTAAAAAAAAATGAAATCAGCAATTATCAAGGGGTGTATTACACTTGAAATCAAGTGTCGAACGGACCTAAGTTGATTTGATCATTAGTAAAAAGAAAATGATTATATATTTTGTGCATGATTAAAGCAATTGCATTCATTATCTGAAATCGGATGATTGCATTTACATAGATATGCATGAAACAGATAAACCACTCATTTTAATTATGCGAGAAAGAAAACTATTGTGTGCATTTAGAAGCTAGGATATGAGAAAGGATTAATCCCATCAACCGTTGATGGAGGGACTAACCCTAACTATTCGATTGAGGGTTTTGTTTATTTATATACGTCTTGCTATTTGTGTTCGTAATGCGCCTCCTCTCCATTTATGCTTTGTTTATATGGTGGTCTTTCCTTTCCAATTCGAAAATGTTAGTGGATGCCGAAAGGACCTCACGTCACACCGATGGTGGAAATGGAAGCAAGCTGGAAGTAGAAGAAGAAATCATTCAAGGAAGCACTCAGTCTCAAAAAAAAGAAAGGCTCGTCGGCCATGGAGAAGAACGAAAGAATAGAGACCGGCAGAATCGAACGAAGGGGAGCGAGATAATGAAGAACGACTTAATGGAGACGGATAGAACGGAAACGAAGAGGAGCGAGATGATGAAGAAAACCTTCACAAAGAGGGTCAGAATCTGAACGGAGAGAACCAGAACCTGAACGATGCTCAGAATCAGATTCTCTCCGTTCAGAAGCTAAACCGTTCGATTTAGGATTCAGAACCTGAACCAATTATGTCGTTCTTCATCATCTCGCTCCTCTTCGTTCAGGTTCTTTCCTTCTTCCCCATGGCCGACGAGCCCTTCTTCCGTCTTAAAGACTAGTGCTTCCTTGTATGATTTCTTCTTGTGCTTCCGACTTGCTTTCATTTCCACCATCGGTGACATGACGTCCTTTCGGTCGATTCTCCTTGATCAAGGATCCGTTACTTTCTCGAATTGGAAAGGAAACACCAAGAGAGAGACAAAAAATAAAAAGCATAAATGAAGAAAAGGCACAGCATAACAGAAACAATACATATAAATAGACAAAACCATCAATCGAACTGTTAGGGTTAGTCTCTCCATCAACAATCCTTTGTCATATATCCTACATGGGGGCGAGGTTATCCAATCCCATTTCTCCAACCGAATGCACAGCATATTTTTCTTTTCACACTCACTTAGGAGTTGCTAAATGCACACATGATTTGCTTTCCATGCATATCTATGTAAATGCAATCATCCAAATTTCAATCAAATAATGCATGCAATTGTTGTAATCATGTACGAAATATATAATTATATTCATTTTACTAATGATCAAATCAGCTCCCGTATGACACTTGAGCCCCGCTAAGAGGCGTGCACCGTAAGTTCCATGCACACCGGCCTCACCCAATTTATATATAGGGAGATGCTCCTATGAGAGGAGCCTCTCACCTTATTATGAGAGATAAGGTGGGAGCCCTCACATTTAAGTTGTTGGCATTGAATATGGATGTGAGAGCCCCCACCTTATCTCTCATAGTAAGGTGAGAGATGCTCTCATAGGAGCATCTCCCTTATATATTTCCTATATATATTCCTAAAGTTTAGCACCCATATGAATGAACTAAACCATTAGATTGATGGTTAATTTTATAAATATATATACAAATATATATCCATTAAATTTGTGGCCACCTATGAAAAGAGTTGAAGGCAAAAAATTGACCCCAATTTATCAATTCATACATCTGGGGATTTTATTTTCCTATCACCCACCATCTTCCAGACCACTTCTGCACTTAACTAATGGCCTAATCATTGATATGACCCACGAAAGTTCAATGGTTTAGGAATTTGGATGATACTTCTCAAGTAGTTTGTATGTTCAATTTGTGGAGATTTCAGTTCCAAAATAAAATCTAAAGAGAGATGAATGAGCATAAAAGATTATGATAACAGAGCATAGTCCACTGTAATTGAAGGTAAGTGAGCAGCTGGAGCAATAACTAAAATCAGATTTTATATTAAAATGGAGCAAAATGAGTATTCCAAGTACAAATAGAGCGCAAGGATGAATTCTATGGCCCTGTTTGGATCCTAATGCTCAGTTGCCTGCACTCAATTCATCTGTCAAATTGGTTATGGCAAAGAACAAAACAAACATCAGGTACTCAGTAAAACACAAGAACTCTCACTTACATGTAAACCAAGTCACCAGGTCCATCATTCAGTTCTCGTAACTCAAGCCCCAAATTCCATTAAAGAATGCAAGAGTGATGAAGTGCACAACGATGCCTAACAGGACTTCCCAATTCCTAGAACTGATACCAGGTGCATTTGGCTATCTGTATTTCCATCACTATTTTCAGAAAGCATAACTGGTGTTTGGATACTTCCATTCCCATTTAATTGCATTCACTGTCCCATCTCATACCTATTTCCAAGTTTCTATTGCTTTACTGCAACATAGAGAAATATAATGAAATATAATTCTATTTCATCATTGTCCTTTTCTATTGAAAATGCACCCTAATTTCTCATTGTAGAAATATGAAACAGGCACTTTACCAAGGAAATCCAAGTAGCAAATGCAGTTTCAGGTAATTACTTTTACAAATGCAGCTTCCAGAAGCTTCAATACCATGAGGCAGAACTCTTCCATAATGAAAAGCTCTCAATATGAATGAAATGCCAAAGCAGAAGGAACAGTGAAGCTAATTCAAAATCAAGTTCAAGAAAAAGAGACACCTATACAGGAGCTTAATGTAGATTGGAACAAGCACACAGAAGCCCAAAAGAACTTCACTCAGATAAAAACAGTTCCAGGTCCCCTGAAGGACAAACAGATAACACTACGCAAATTCCAACGATACCAGTAATTGGTCATGTGAGATAACATCAGTATTCTCCTATGACCAGAAAAGGAAAAGAAATCAAGAGTATATAATTATCTAGTGTGTGAAAGAACATGACAATAGGTAGCTAACATGAAGTATCTAGAACAACTTAATTTTGTAAATGGGCAAGCCCCTCAATCATCAAAAGGGAATTTGACAATAGGAATTAAGGAAATGGTGAAGATCATGGTTATGACAAGCAAAAGATGCATTCAAGCTTCTTGGTAAAATCCTAATTTGATTATCAAGGAATAGATATCTCCAATGCGCCCCTGCCCCTAAAAAAGGTGCCACTACGGTATGGATTCAACTCGGTGCATTGGACCAGAGTTAGGGCAGCTCAGGTGAACGAACTGACCAGAACCTGACTTGACCCAACACCAATTCTGAGATCAACCCAAACTTGACCCAAGCTGCACCCCTTGGTATGTTATATTATACTATTCTAGGATTCAACACAACCCAGACTGGATTTGACCATTCTGAACCAGCCCAAATTTAATCAGTCAGTAAATCCATTCCTAATCCCAACCCAAGTAAGATTTTCAGTTGGGTCGGTCAAGTTCAGGTTGGGCCTGATCCAAGTTGGACCTCTTCGGTCAAACATTCACATTAAGACCTCTTACTCGAGAGATAATACCCCAGGATATCCCCATACTAGCTTTCCTTTGTTATTTCTTGTTTTTTAATAATGTCCTTATTAAGCCAACCCATTGTTGCTCTGTTATTGTGTTAAGGCATCATTATGAAAAATGCTTGCCGGGGAGGCAAGTACACACCCAGCCAAAATAAAAAAGGAGGAAAAAATAAAAAGAATTTTATAATGTCCTTGTATGGAAGCCAGGGACCCTTTTTTTTTTTTTTAAAGGTGACTATATTCATTGCTCAAGGAAACTGGTATTCTTACTTAAATAGTGTGGCCCACCAAAGATAAAGCTCACATGGCCCACATGTACACTAGTCACATGTAATATCCCAAATCTAGTATTAATATATCTCCACGTGAGTGAGTCAGAAATTGTATAGTTGATATACTTAGGAGATACTATTTGCTATATGTAGATAGATTTCACTGATTTAATTGTAATCCTTGATTGTAGTCTTTGATTGGCATTATATGTACACAGTCGCCGGTCGGTTCACTGGTATTCTTACATGGCATCAGAGTACCACTGCCAAGTGGATTATTGAGATATTTCTTCATTCTTTCCCTGAAAAAATAATTCTGGAGCTTTATTCTAAAGAATCAAAGGGACTTTCATTCTCCCTTCGAAGGTGTTCTCTCAGTCAACAAATTATAGGACGTCAAACTACTCCAATTGCTGTGGGTCCCACCGGACTGAGTCAAAGCCATTGACAAATCAAATAGCCTTGGGCACCTGGTGTTTTTTCAAGATTACTGTGATTTTCATGGAATTTTTCTGCGAAGGAAGGTGGGTGGATTTCTATTTTTTTTTTCTTGGATTTCTAGTTTTTTTCCTTTCTGGAGTTTTCTACAGACAGTTTTCATCATGACTGTGATTTCTCTGACCAGCGGTTTCATCATTATTAGATTTCACATAGGTTGTAAAATCTAGCATCTCAAAGACCTGGAAGTTGGATATGTGATCCCATGTCCTTTTGCTTGAAAAGAAGGCTTTTCTGTGATCAAACTGTGGGTTGTCCAGCACTGATTTTCAGAAAAAATAAAATTCTGAAATTTCTCTTATGTTCTACTTCAGCTGCAGCTTCTGTATCCCAAGGGGCCTGCTTAGCAAATTTTATATGTTTGAAATAGAGCTGAATAAAATAGAGCAGTTTCAATTAACTCAAAATTTGGGACTGTTTGGCATGTCTAATTCAATCAGAAACCTGTCATTCTATAAAAATTATATGGGTAAAGTTGTCATATGCTAAAAGGCAGCAGAAGCAAATTTGTCACGAAGTAGTATACACAAACTTATCATAGTATAAAATTTGTAAGAAAAAGGTTGTTAAAAAAGGGCAAAAAGTGCCTGTTTGCTTTAGACATTCCTGTATAAAATTATATGGGTAAAGTTGTCATATGGCAAAAGGCAGCTGAAGTAAATTTGTCACAAAGTAGTACACATAAACATATCATAGAATAAAATAGGTAAGAAAAAGGTGGTTAAAAAAGGGCAAAAAGTGCCTTATTGCTTTAGACATTCCTGTCTATTTGACCTTTTGGTTGAGGCAAAACCTCTTAATGCTGATTGAATCAGGAATCCACATCAGTTTTGCCAAACAGTCTAAAGTAGTGAAACATCTATTTCTTTCCCTTTTTTCCAACGGCTCTGGTACGCACACACCCACACTCCCACACTATCCAAGTCCCTATCCAACAAAACTAGGTATGGATCATTGGTTGTATCTATGAATAGAAAGATGCCTCACCACTTGGGCCACAAGTGGATTGGCAGTGAAACAACTATTTCAATTAGTTCTAACTCAAATAGACACAAAATCGACTCTCCAAACAGCATCTAAGTCCAAAGGTATTCTCTATATTGTATCTTTCCCTCCATTTTTCTTCTTGCTTTCTAGCATTATTCTTTTCCTTGTTATTAGTAATTTCACCGAACGACGACTGGGAGTATCTATTAAAAGATGATAGAGACAGCTATCGCATATCTTAATTTGCATATGAGAGAGAAGCTCACCATACTCACCTTAATTTGAATTAGAATTAATATGAAAGTTTTTCATAGTTATATAGTAGAACTATTCAAGCACATCCAATCATCATCAAAGTCATCACTTTTTAGTTCTCCCTACAAAAAGACAGTGCAGTAGGTCTCATTCAACATAGTGATACTATAATTAAGAAACCACTTCAAATTTAAAACCAAGAGATCCTCTACCACCTAACCATAAAATATACAATGATCTGAGTCAAAAGCAAAAATCTGAAAGTTACCTTTCTTCTGGTAATCTTTCCATCAATTGTTTCAGGTCTAAAGAGCCAAGAACCTCCCCTCCACTTCACACCAATCATCTCTTGCAAAAACAATGTTAAATCAACAGAAAGAACACCAATGCATGAGATATCCTTATAATATATAAGAGACGTCCATATTAAAGGCGTTTGAGCCAAATTTTTGGAGCTTGTTTACAATGTAGAAATTAAACAATGTTACAGAAATGTTTCAAATGAAATCAAAAGAAGACTACCAAGCCACACCTTGGATGGGAAGCTGGCATACTTTTTATGGTTACGAAGCTGGAGTACAAAAGATATACTGCAACATATTATGATTGATTGCAAACGAGAGAACATCTTTCTCCACCCAAAATTGTCTGGGGGAACCTGCTAAAGAATAGAATCAATCATTGAAAAATTAACAGAAGTTTCCATCTTCGTACGCTGTGCCCATCTCTCACCTCAGAAGCCTTCATCTGCACTTGTTCCAGCGAAAATCTGACCGAGCAGACTTGAAACAAAATGTAAAAAAATTTACTTTATTTCAAGCCAAACAAACTGCTGCTTACATCAGGTTGTTGTGCCTCCTTCCTTCGCAGCTCTTCTAAAGGGTCAGGACTCTTCATAATTCTCCGCAGACGCCTAACAATCATGCATTAATAGGAAAATTAAATAAATTAGAGGTAAAAAAAGGAGAGGAGAGCAAAATGAATATTAAAACAGATACCTGTCTTGGGCATGCTGAGCAGGAAAAGTTGGCATAAAATCTTTTGATTTGGGCAGAGGGACCTCACGAAACCAGTCATGGTCTAGAGCATCTGCTGCTGTTATTCGCTGCATAAAAATATCATAGAAAACTTTAAAATATAATTAAAAAAGGAGCTAAACAATAAAACAAACAATATTCAATTTAGTAATTAATGCCTTTTGGAGAATACCTTCTCAGGGTTATAAGTAAGAAGCTTGTTCAATAAGTCAAGTCCAGCCTCAGAAAGGGCTGGGCGTCCAGAAAATGATGTCGGAGGGAACTTTTCACGCAATTTGTTATACCTGAAAGGAAAACATCAGTGGTTACCAACAAAGAAAAGAGCCACGTAGTACATAACTGAAACGTGCCACCAAGGCAAACCAGAAAGCCTGACCAGAATCACGCATAGCTGGAAGCCTGGGAAAACAGTGGCAAGAAGAAGAACAATATTAAAACCTATAGAATGCCATAGCAATGTACACTATAAATATGAAATAAATACTTACGGCTGCTTAACAAAGTTGACCTTAACACCAGGCAATTGACCAAATCCGGACCATATCTTCTCATTTGGCGTGCCGAGAGTTTTAAATATCTACATAAAGAAAAACCAAACGAAAATTTTTAAGCAATATGGGAAAAAAATAGGAATGAGCATAAGTTGGTGGAGATTTTCTCAATGAAAATCGAATACTTGGATTACCTTATCAAGCTGATCAAATTCGCTTTTCCCATTGAATAATGGTGCCTTGGCTAGAAGCTCGGCCATAATGCAACCCAAAGACCACATGTCAATAGCCGTTGAATACTGCTTTGCTCCCAATAGTAGTTCAGGTGCCCTGTGAATAGAACAGGGCAGCAGTACTGTAAGGGTGTGGAAAAGAATAATTGCAATGTTTTGCAAAATGTCAGCAGAAGATTTTTGAAGGTGAAGGAATATGATTATCAGGACAATAATACCCACACCCCCAGTCCAAAGCCCAAGAGCATGCAATAGACATGTCTTGGATTTGTCCAAGTTCCAAATATGATTCATTTTGTAAACATAAAAATTAAGTGCAGTCAGATACAGATACTAAAGATATCACATAACAGCATAAGATTGCAATCCATAGCAATAGATAACATTCAAAACATGATGACCCAGGTTGCCAGTTAATTTACTGCTACATATAAGGAAGATGCAAACGCCTAACAACAGAATGTGCAGCCAAACCAAACCAAACCAAATCAAGCATTTTTCCACTCGGTGGGGTCGGCTATATGGATTTGACGACGCCAATCAAATCTGTTTAGGGTCATGTCCTCCGTTAGATCCATGTAAGCAAGGTCATGTTTAATAGTTTCTTTCCAACTTCCCTTGGGTCTCCCTATACCTCTCCTACTCCTGGCAATCTCCATGCTTTCACACCTTTTAACAGGTGCCTCCGTTGGACGCCTTCTAACATGGCCGAACCATCTAAGTCGATTTTCCTTATTTTATCTCCAATCGGTGCTATTCCCACTTTACCCCTAATCTCCTCATTCCTAATCCTATCTCTCCTTGTGATCCCGCACATCCATCTTAGCCGAATGTGCAGCAACTGAAAAAAATGCACAGCTTCTAACAACAGAAAGTGCAGCTTCTAACAACAGAATGTGCAGCAACTGAAAAAAAATTAATGAAAAAATGTACATCACTGAAGAACCTGCACTCCATAATTATGGTTATCCTTAAATGCATCAGGCCCAAGAATAAGTATTTCTCCTAGGGAAACAAAAAGAATTGGAAAGTACTGATGTAAGAACACGAAAAAGATCAAAAGACATGAAATTTACCTGTACCACAAAGTGACCACCAAGGGAGTATAAGGCTTCAGTGGGCTTCCATATTGGCGAGATAATCCAAAATCACAAATCTTCAACTCACCGCGATTGTTAAAAAGAATATTAGAAGTCTTCAAATCCCTGGTGAAAATGAACCTCCAGTTAGAAATCGTGATTGAAATATAATGCACATTAGAATAATACTGAAAAAGAAAATTTTAATCAAGACTCAGGATACCTGTGAAGCACCCAATTGTCATGAAGATACTTGACACCCTCCAAGAGCTGTTTCATCAGGCACTTAACTTCACTCTGACTAAATGGCTGCCTCATAGTCTCCATCAGCCCTTTGAGATCATGCTCCATGTATTCCATAACCATGAAAATACTATCAAGGTCATCCCCTGCAACGACTTCCTTAACATCCACAATTGATGGGTGATGAAGCGACAAGAGAATGTTAATTTCCCTCAGAGAAGTCAAGGGAAAACCTTCTCTTTCTTTCTCCATCTTCACCTTCTTCAATGCCACAATCTCCCCGCTTTTCTTATCCTTGGCTCTGAATACAACACCATAAGTACCTTCGTCTATCCTATTCAGCTTCTCAAATTTATGAACGCTTCTACAACCCTGTAGCATGTTTATGCTCCTTTGTGAGGGCACCAAGGGCTCTAGAGTCTCATGGGAATTCTCCTCAGAACGTGTTTCTGTCTGGTGACCATCAACACTGTGGTTCACATCTTCACTATCAATCTCCATATCATTTCGATCAAAATCAATGTCAGTGTGCTCAACTTCACTAGCTGAACCAACACTGTGGCCATTCTCCATCAGAATCGATTGACTTGGCTTGAGATCCTTCACAGCTGTCTCCCGTGAACTCTCCAGCTTCAGGGCTTGGCAATGTTGATTTTAACTTCACACTAACCAAGTCCGGTCCATGCATTTTTTCTTTCCGTTTAATAACTTGTTCATCATCATAAAACTCACCCTCATCCCGAGGAGAATCGTTCCCATTTGCCCACCGCGACGCCGAGATATTCCACTTTGGAACATAGTCATCATCCTCTTCCAACTTCCCAAGTTCCTGACCATTGCTCCTGTGCTCCTCAGGCCCCGATGCATGTGAATCTCTAGCCGACAAATCCGTAGCTACAGACACCACTGAAGCAGAAGTTAGTGAAGGCTTAAATGATGATGGTTGGGAGCTGCGGACCTGAGGTATATGTGGATAAGGAGAAACAATTTTAGTTTTATTTCTAGATGAATTACTCACACGTTTTTCTTCTCTATCCCATACAATAGGAGAAAACTTCCTTTTTCCAGCAACTGGAAACCAAGTCCCTTCTTGGGGCTTCAAATCCTCTTTCTCATTGACCTGCAATTCTGGCCTTTCTGCGTCATCAGACCCACTTCCACTTGACAGCTCACCGGGCTCCCGGTCTGCCATTTTCACCGGAGACCCTCTTCTCTTCCGACTATCACAGCTGCTACCCGAATCGTTTGTGCTCGAAGAAGAGTGGTATCCACAATTCACCACTTCTCTCTCCCTAACATCCCTCTGTTTACTCCTGACCCTATCCTCATAGTCCTGCACCTTCCCCCGCTCAAGCTCGCAGCCTCCACCACTCCGGTCACACTCCAAGTCTACTTTGCTGTACCGACCATAGTCTTCTACAGAATAATAGAAATCCCTCCTCCTCGACAAATTAGCATCCAATTCACGGTCCCTGAATTCATTTCTTCGGTAACCTCCGTGTCTTCCCGCTGCCATATACACACAGTACCCTCTGAATCACACCAACAGATACCTACGAAACCCTAGAATTCAACTCTCCTTACACCAACACCGAAACCCTAATTCGCAGATTTGAACCCCAAAAGAAAAACCCTAACCCTCGACACCAACCCACGTCCAAACTTAAAGCCAGCAAATCAAACAAACACCAATCACCACAAAAAGAAATCAAAACCCTAGAAGAGAATAGATAACAAGAGATCCAAACACACAAGAAGGGTGGGAAATCTGAAAACCCCTAGAAAACTAATAAAAATAAGAACTTTACGTGCTCTTCAGAATCTTCTTTTCCCCTTGTCTTTTGTTTGGGGGAAGGAAACCCTAGAAATCGAACAAGGAAGAAAAGGCAGGAAAGACGATAACACGAAGGAAAGGTGAGAGATTTCTTCTCTTTGCGTGCTGTAGCTATTTCAAAAAGGGAACTTTTTTTATAGAGAGAGAAGAGAAGATCGAAAGATCGCTTACCAGGAAGGCAGGAAAGAGAGGAAGATGAGCAGAAGACGCTGGCTTCGCTGCTTCTGGAGAGCGGCAGCAAAGTCGCGTGCGTAAAAGGGTTAAAAATCTGATAAGGAGCGCGCTTTTATTTTGTGTGGCAAGTGGCAACGCCTTGTTTATTATGTTTATATTTAGTTTTGGGACCCTAGTCTCTTGTTTGGTAGGACTTTCTAGTTTTCAATCCAATGCAATAGGGGGCTTTCTATTTTATTTCCCTTGGTCCTAAGCTCGAATGCAACTCTAATAAGTTTAATTAGGTTGTGGGGAACTAACCCAGCCCTTGCGGGGCCGTGCTTAGAGATGTCAAATGGGCCAGGCCGGCTCGGTTTTCGGCATAGCCCGGCCCGCCGGTCAACGGCCTGTGCCCGGCAAGGCCCATGCCATGGGCCGTGCTGGGCCGAGGGTGCCAGGCACGTCAAGCCCGTTTGGCCCTCCAAGCATGTGGGCCGACCCCTATGGCCCGCCAGGCTTGCCATGCATGACCGGCCTGGCCTAGCCCGCCCAAAAATGGCTTTTTTTTATAAAAATATATCCATTTTACAAAATAATAAACAGCAAGGCTCATTTTATACATATAAATAGCTGATTTGCCAACTTCCTCCAAATGCAATGAGCTCCAAGAAGTGAAACTCAGGTACAATGGGCCGAGTATGGATCAAACCCAAGCCCAAAATGGATTGCACTGTTCATTAGCTCGAGTTTGCATTCAAACTTAGAAAATTTGAGCCCAAGCTCAATGCATATAATATTAAATTATATATTATATGCACCTATGTTGTATTCATAATTTATATTTATATAATAGCATTAAATATGTGCAATTCGTACACTAAAGCCCAATTTAAGGATCAAATTTCTCTTGGGTTAAAAAATCAAACCCAAAATCCAAACAAGCCCAGCCAAAATTGAGTTTTTATGCAAGCTAGGATATTCAGTCGTCTGCATTCCTTGACTCAACTACACCCCTAAGAATTAGATGCTCCATGTACATTCCACCATTGGTCCTTATTAACTAACCCATTGAAAAAAAAACACATCTTCCTAGGATTTTGCCAAATGTAGCTTGAAGCTACATCAGCACAACTAACTACCAATATGCAAGGTGCACATATTAAAGCAAAATAATCCTGGATACACTTTACATAAAACAGTCTCAAGAAACTTATACAATCCATATTTAAACCCACCCCCCCCCCCCCCCCCCCAACCAGCCACAAAACAGTCATTTATAAGGGCTATTTGAGTTTTTCATTTGTAATTTATAAATATATAAGTTTTTATTCTTTTTTATTTTTATTTTCTAAAAAAGATTGTAAGGTTTTGAAGATAGTCCTATTTAAAAACCTTTAAGAAGTTAAGATCCAAATGGTTCTCTCTTCTCAGTAGAGTAGGTCGAGTTTAACCGAACCACTTAAATATCTTTGTCATTCTCCGTGCTTGTGTTTTAATTTTTAATTTTAGTAGCGAAACGACAAAAAAATATCGAAAAAAAAATGAAAGAGGCTCGCCCAGCACTAAGGCACGGCACGGCCCAGCTCGCTCTAGCCCGGCCCATGGCGGGCTGTGTCGTGCCAGGGATTTTTCCTGGTGGCACAGGCAGGCTGAGACTGGGGCGGGCCGTGCCGGGCCACATGTCTAGCTGTGCTAGTTGCAACACTATATGGGTCTTTAAAGGCGCCACATAGTTTATTTTAAATTGTTTTGTTAATTAGCCTTAGGGGCATGCGCATGTTTATGTATATTTTATTTTTATTTTTATTTTTTTATTACTAGAGGATCAAAAAGGTCAATATATGCTAGGCTGTGCGTGACAGCGTCACCGTATTATTTTAAGATTTTATTGTTATTTATTCTAATTTGGTATGCTTTAATTCTGAATTAAATCTATGTTTTTGGCAATAATGAGTTTTTAATGCATGAAATATTTATTTATCATGATTTTATGATAAAATAATAATAAATCCATCTTGTTAATGATAGGCATGTTATTAATTTTGATTGTAATGATTATTGTCAAAGCAATAATTAGATAGTAATATAATAAAAATAGTAATATTGTATGCGCAAATTATATTGCTTGTGATAAATAAGGGGTTGAAGGTAGAGATGAAAATAGGTTGGGTCGAAGCCGGAACCATATTGGAACATTTTTCTAAATGGTGGTTTTGCTTCTGGACCCGGTTTTGGTTCTGAACTTATTTTCTAGTTCTGGATCTAATTTCAGTAAGATGACCGGTTTCGGTCCGATTAAGGAGAAGGTAAGAAAGCAAGGGAGAGAGAGCAAGGATGCTCTTTGTGTGTGTGAGGGGGAGAAAGATGAGAAGGGAGCTGGGGCACTAAGCTTGGGAGTGAGAAAGAGCGGGAACGAAAAAGAAAAAGAAAACCTAAGGCCCCATTTCCATACTAATCTTCAAATCAATCCACCATTCAAAAAACAAACCATGAACATTTGCCTCTCCCAAATCAAATATAGAAAATTTCAGTTATTGATACTTATATATCTATTACAAATTGCATCGGAAAGGGCATTTGGGAGGTCGAGATTCTGATTGATCTAATAAAAAAGATAAAGATGGCAAGATCCTACATTAGTTGTAAGTCCTCTTTGATCCTCTCATCTTTGAACTCTTCATGCCAAGAATGCCTCTCATCTTTGATGGTTTTTTTATGATAGGTTCTCCTTTCTAATCTTGGATTTTGTAGGGGTTTCTAATTGTGGGCTCTCCTCTCCATCGTGAGGGCATGGAGGAGATGAAAGCAAGAGAGAATAAGGGTGTGTTTGTGCAGAACCATGGAAGAGGAAATCCGCAGTTCTACATTTTCGATGGGGATAGATGGGAACCCCATCTCCCCTTCAGCGAGGAAACACGTACCAGAGCCTTGTCGGCAAAAGGTTTTCGCTGAAACCTACCCTGTACGAACAACTCCTAAGTGGAGAGAGAGATTGTACCCTTCCTATTAAAAAAAAGAGGGGAGACAACTGAAAGAGAAAGGGGTTGGGGAAAGAGGATTGGAGAGAGACGAGGGACGAGGGATTTGTGGGGATAGCTAGATCAAAGAAAAAAAAAAAAAACCCTCTCATTTCTTCGATGTGCAACCTTATTTTGCACTTATTCATCCCTCGCTCTCTCTATAACTTTAAGTTGGAACCTAGTTGGTTTTGGAACCGGAACCGGATCCGGATCCGTTAAGTTATAGGGACCATAAACTTGGGGCCTGTTTGGTATCATTCGGATGTTGTTCCAAATTCTATACTGAGATTGGGTTGTACTAATTAGATTAGGTTGTGCTAAGACTGTACTACGCAGATTTGTTTTGTAATATTATATTAAATTGTTCCACACAGAATATGCTATGTGGAACTTATTTGGCAACATCATAACAATTTTTTTTAATGGAAATTAAAAGGGTCACATTTGGTAGAACTATTGAGTTTTAAATAAGTTATAACTATTTATGGATTCATATTAAATATTAAAAAAAATATAAGTCTTAATTAATTAGGAATATTCATATCAAAACTTTTCCAAGAGAATAATTAGACAACTAATATTAGGAAAGCACAATACTATAATGCGGAAATTGGACATGATTTTTTAGCTACAACCCATTTAATCATGGTTTAGTTTATAGTGATTACAAATCGACATTTGGAGTTTTCGCGTCTTATCTTTACGGGATGCTAAAAACTGAAACTAGAAAAGTTCTATTTGACAATATAAAATGGCAGGAATTTGGAATGCCTTAATTAAGCCATTTAATCATGATTTTGTAGCTTCATGATATTCTAGTTTTCATGCCTTATGTTTGTATAGTTTTCGAGGAAAGAACTTTTCTCAGGAAAGAGCCAAAGTACAACCTCAAACCCAAAACCTATCATTAAACATACATCAAATCTAAGTGCTAAAAGAAACATGGAGGGATGGAACGAGGGGTTGCTATGGGGTGCATGAGAGAGAGATAGAAGAGGATCCTTGGTTGCTGGGCGGTGCGGGAGGGAGAGAGAGTGAAGGGGGTTTTCTTGTGTAGTGCATGAGGGATAAGAGAGGATCAGTGGCCGCTGGGAGGTGGAGGGGTGAGAGAGAGATATTACAAGTGGGGAAGACAGATTGGGTCATGCATAAAGAGAGGAGGAGAGAGGAACATGGGGAGATGTACTAAATGATATGCAAAGGGGAGTTCACAGGGGAGGCTAAAGCAGAAATAGGTGCCAACGAGTTGTATCTTTTAAAAAATGAAATAGTATTGTTCCGTGGATCTTATTCCCGAGGGTCATAATTTTTTAAATCGCTCCAGAGAGTCCGACATAGAAACGCCTAACAAATACTACCAAACACAATTCTCACATTCCCGTCCCATGAGAACTTGGGAACATCACAACGACACTTTGCCAAACGGGCCCCTAGTTTTTCTCAGGTTGAAACCTTCAGGTAGTTAAAGAATTTTGGATCCCCATAGTTGTCATTGGCTCTCTGGAGAATTCGACCGGCTTAGATATTACAAATGGGGCCCATAGGAATAAAGATTTGATATTTTAGGATATAGATTTATTCACAAATATCTCAAAATTCATAACTGATCAACAATTGAAATTTGACATAATAGTCGTTTTGGACTTTTTAATCATGATTAACGGTTTAGATATTTTTACGAAAAAAAAAGTTTTAGATATTCATCGTGGGATCCAAAAGTAATGTTCCAAAACAAAACGGTAACCTCTAAGTTAACGATTTTGACATTGTAGCGACGCTTGTGTTGGTTGGTTGATTTGAAAATACCTTCGACTGGTGATATATTTTTTGTAATTTTCTCATGATCCATGAATAATAACGCTTACGAAATTTGACCCCATAGAAGCCTTCTGAAGAGATTGGACGATTCAAATTTTACAATTGGGCCCACAAATTCCAAAAGTCGTGATCCAAAGATCTGGACTTTATTTTTTTCAAATATCTCAAAATCTATGAGGACTCAACGATTGAGATTTGACCACGTCCATTTTGGGTCTTTTAAACATGATCAACAGTTTGGATCTCGATTGTGGACTCAAAAGGTAGATTTCTAAAGCCAAAACTAGTAACATCTAAGTTCCACTCATATGCACTGTTCATCCTCTTTCTTCAATTGCGTGGATTATAAAGTCAGATAAGGGGTGGTCTGATTCTGCAAATATTCAGACGTAGAAATTTCTTTGATCCTTACCGCCATTTTCCGACCTGAACCAAACGTAGTTTTTCTAACCTCGAGTGGAAAAGCACAAGGGCTCTTGGGCGCAGACGGTTGCCAAACATGCCGTAAAATCTTAAGGAGGTCCATTATTTGAAATTTCTAATCAACCCCTAAAATATGTGTAAGAAATGCTATCCCTAAAATATCGAGAATCTCATATTTGCGAGAAAGAGCTTATACTCACTTCTTTTTATTGCAAGAAATATTGTTTTGATATTTATCTTTCGTCTATGATATCTAAAACCAACAAAACCATCCAGCTTTCCTTTCTTAGAATGTTACTCAAACCCTTCACTAATTACATTAAATCTCAGAAGCTCGCTCAATGCCATCCCAAAGACATTAGTGGGCAACATTAGAGTCAACTAAATCAATTATCCTCTCCATTAACATCCCTCCTCGAAATATCTCCACCATAATTTCTCTCCCATTAGAGTTATCTACATGTGTCATTATTCTATTGTTAATTGGCGATGACACATCATATTGATCATTCTACATCCTTTAAATGTTAAAGATCTTTATGAAAGAGGAAATGATTTAGAGAGATTGTATTATATGTAAGCTAGCTTTGTAGCGCCCACCTAAATTTGCGCCAACCATGAAAGGCATGACTGATTAGAAGGTCTTAATGAGGACTAAGTATATATATGCAAAAAACAAGCCCCAGTCCAATGTCGTTTGATGTGTGAAATGAGGCAACCTTTTCAATTGTTGCAGACGTGAACCATTTAGATGAAGAGGCTGGGATGATTGGATGGGGCTAATTGTTTTGCACATGCCTAGGTCCTATTAAAATCTCTCAATCCCTCTTAACCTTCATGGTTGGCATAAATGCAGATGGGCCTTAAAAAGTTAGCTCAATTATTGCGCCATCTCACTATATTGTGTTTCATTTATAGAATGTGCTTTGCTATTTTTAAAAAAATGAAGTAAATTTTTGTTAACATTTCAAAACTATAAATCGGTTAAATTCCATGACAATCCAAAATTGATTGAATTCCTATATTATAACACATGCCTCTTTAAGCGGTTTTGATAAGCCATCCGAATCCAATATCTCGCGGTCAAACCTTTGGAAAAAACGATGGCATAAAGCTTTAGGCTCCCCATACCTTCTCTTCCAAAGAGATCTCCATGAACAACATCATTGAGAACTTAGTCTCTAGCAATAACACTGTCTACAAGCCTGATAGGCTTTTCCACTTTTCTTGCTCAAATCATTCTCAGCTTTATTGTTGATATTGATTTGGCTCAGATGTGAAAAATGTAGTATCTTACCTATTGTGGTTTTTTATCACTGTCTCACCAAAATGCAAACCAAAGTAGGCAATCATTCATTTTGCATGTGCACCTTTACTGCAGGAAAATGTGTTTTTTTCTCTACTAATACTATTGATGAATGGATTTGAATGCTTCCCGGTCAATCATCCATGCCATCACAGGTGTTGTGGCCCATCAAACAATCACATGTAACCAATTAATAAAACTTTATAAATCAACAATGAGTGGATTGATCTACATGTGATCAATTCGGCATGGGGTCATACTTTGATTAAAATGGGACACAAATCTCAATGCTAAAATAAGGAGAAAATGATTATTTTGAGTGGTTTGAGTTCATTATTGTGAGACCTATTGTTTTTGTATTTAATTACCCTCACAAACTTATTGAGAAACTGTGTATTAGAAAATGCTGGGATAATTTTAAATAAGGGGTGGGGGGGGGGGGGGGGGGGGGGGGGGGTGGGGGGGGGGGTGGGGGGTGGGGTTTTGGATATCATAAAAAAAAAGAAAAAAACTTATTATAAAATTATCATGTATGAACATATCTTGCTATTATCCTTGCCCCCCAGAAATCTTAGTTTTGCATTAATTGCTCCTAAACCATTAACAACATATTCTTATTATTATTTTTGTATACTAGGCAAAACATTAGTTGGAATGAGGACAATATATAAGAATATCTAACAGTAAGCAAAAAACTGACATAAAAATTAAAAAGTACATGATTTTTTTTTTTTTTTTATAGATGTATAGGCAGTTCAATTCTATGGTATTTTGAGATAATATTACTAAATCAAGAAGAGGTGCCGCTCGCATCCATTAAAAAGAAATTAAGAAATACTCAAACTCCTCTAAAACCATGGAGACATTGTTGATTATTGAGATTAGAAGTCAACACACCATCATGCTTAATTTATCTTACCATTGTTTAAAGCCGATTTGTAGCTTAGGATTGATTTGGGGGAAAATGGCAAGTATTTGAAATTTTAATGAGGAAAATAAAGTTGATGGTTGACAATTATTTTCATGACTTCGTCTTGTAACATGAGGAATTGGGTACTCAGAAGATGTTTTTCTTATCTTAAAATTTGTTTTCTTTTTCTTCCTTTTAGAAAAATAATAAGGGGTGGGGCCACCTATAAGCCAGTCCTTTGATGAGGGGGCCCTGCCCAGCTCAGCCCGCAGAACCCCTCAAAGCGAGGGCTTCCTTTTTTGTCCTAAAGCCCGATGGTAGGATAGGGCCCTATTTTGAAAAGCCCGCAATCTTCAGGGCTGAGCTAGGACTTGACTTATTTGGCCCGAGGGGCCCCGCCTAGCCCTCGGTTTATAAAATTTTGAAATATTTGAAGAATTTTTTTGAAGCTACTTTTAAATTTTCAAGAAGTACCCATCTATTCATTTATTTTTACCAGAAGTGATTAGAATGCATAGTTTATTGGTACAAAAGTTAGATAGTATATATATCTTTTGTAGAAATATGGCTTGAAAATTTTGATAAATATTGAGAGCAATGTAATAAAGTATTTGAAATGACCACACTCATTGATCCTCAATATAAGCTGTTGTAATTAGAGTATGCTTTAAGAAAGTTATATAGATTAAGTGAAGATATGAGTATTCGTCGAGGTGATACTCTTAGACTCTTTAGAAGTCTTTATAAATAGTATTATATGATTTATGATACACCTACCATGACATTGTTAAACGTGGATAAAGTTAATTTGGTAAAAAAAGAGTTACTAAGTTTGAATATGATTTTTTAATGTTTGAGGAACAAATGGCTTAAACAATTATTTTAGATGAAAAATATGAATTATATTATTATTTGGATGAGTCAAGGGATAAATCTACTGATTTAAATATATTGGATCAGTGGAAAGTTAATTCAATAAAATATCCAGTTATTTCAAGAATAGCATGTGACATTTTAGCAATTCCAGTTTCTATAATTATTTTTGAATCGGCATTTAGTATAGGGGGAGAGTACTTGACCGGTATACGAGTTGTTTAAAATTTGATACTGCAGTTAAGTCTTAATTTGTGTAAAAGATTGGATACGTTCACAGCAACACAATGATAATAATTTATTAGCTGATCTTTTATATATTCTAAAGTAGATTGAATAATTAAATAACGAACTATTGCTATTTATTTTATATGCATTACCATTTATAGAATTATTGCTATATGCTTTATATTTTAAATTATTTTATCTCACCGCTAGCCTAGTAATAAAAAAAAAGTTTTTAACTCCGTCATGCTACCTTTCGCATTACATTGCTAGTATCTAATTCGGACAAAGGAGGATGGTTAGCATTAAGTTGGAAGTTGGTGGTGGCATAGGAAATATTTATTTTCTTTAAAGAAAAGGAATCTTCATTTCTTTTGGCCCTGGCTCGACCCTAGCCTGGCCTTTGCCCTAAGGGTAGGGCAAGGGCCTAAAAATTATAGGCCCGTTGTAAAAGTTGAGTGTTTTGCCCGCTTAGGCCCAACCCACACATGTGAATGTAGGATAAGGGCTTACCTCGGCCCGGGCCGGGCCCGACCCTTTGACAGCCTTACCAATAAGGAGAGCTCTTTATAAATATTAGAAAAACTTTCAAATAAGGTCTTAAACTTTTATCTTATTTCAAAAAAGGACACATGTTTTAGATTTTTTAAATTGAGGCATGAGTTTTTCGGTATGTTTTCAATCTGCTAGCCATTTAAAAGCAGATCTTCTTCGATTTTCCTTCAAATTTTCAAACACCCAAATTACCCTTTATTCACTTCCTTCATCTTCTCCTCCTTTCCATTATTGGTATCCTCATAATGATTTATGACAACCAACATTCTCACAATGATATAGGGCAAGTGGTAGTTGTTGAAAGCATGCTATGACTTTAAATGAAAGGTATTTTGGTATTTAAAAAAGTGAGGGAAAAAAGTCACCGGAAAGTACCTTTAATGGTCATATGTCCTCAATTGAAAATTTACTGGAAAACTTAGACCCCAATTTGAAAAGTTTTGAAGCCTGTATCATTTTTTGAAATAATGCAAGAACTTAAGCCTTATTTAAGATTTTTCCTTAATATTAATATCTAACCACGAGGACTTATATAGCTAAGCGAGCGGGTGGGGTGGTGGCAACTCCTATCTATATCTTCCAGCTCATTATGTTCAATTTGTCAATACTGAATTGATGGAATGAGATTTTCTAATGGCTCCTACAATAAGGCTCATTACTTTGAACAATTTGAAATCTCATATGAAGTCTAATTGAGGAGCCACACATATTTGTCGAGAGTGAAAAAACTGAAGAGGATTTAGACTAGTGGAAGGCCTAGGAAATCTCCACAGGAATGGGACAATGTAACATAATATAATAGCAAAATCTCCCGTGCATTCACTTCTCACCATATTATGGGCAAATCATGCCTCTTGGCCCACAGATCACTTGACTCGGCTTTGCCTCAACGGAGTCCTCCTAGGTTAGGGTCTTACAAACATCAAGCAGCCATTATGATCCGTCTGAATTATTCACACACATTTAAGACCTCCTTAATAGTCACTAGACCCAGGATACACTCACCAAATAGACTGGATGGTTGGATTGAGAGCCAACTTTTCTTTTTAATAGGCTTGTGGACCACAAATCAAGGGATAAGAGGTATGAGATTGTCCCCATTTTAATATCTGGTCCATCATGAGTGGATCTTTTCATCCCCCTATGTTCCATAATCCGTAGGGCCTCAGGTGGGTCTAAATGGCCAATATGCACGATAAGGTCACGCACACCGGATATGTAGGAATATTACCCCAATATTAATAATAATAATAATAAGGTCTTGTTTAATAAGAATAAGAGGTATTCATAAAAGCTTCGTACGATTTATTAATCAAAGGATGTTTGCCTAACATCGCTTTCTATGAAATGTTTCACTAAAAATGCTTTTCATGTTTACTTATTTTTTTATAGTTTAACACAACATATATATATTTTTAGGAAAATGGTGTAAAAAGATGTAAAAGAAAAAAAAAAATGCTGATAAATCACAATGCAATGGAATCAATCTATTTGTGTGGAGAGGGAGGAGTATCACCATTGACCTTTTAAGGTATCGTTGTGCAGCATTGTGGAAAATCAAACCTGTGAAAACCTTTTCTGCATCCCACAGAAAACCAAATACGACTCCAATCCCACTTCTAATCTCGGAAACATTTTTATTTTTTGAAATTGCAGAGAGGTTATATTCAATTTTTTCAGAGTTTCCTTATAGAAAAAGGATCGTATCAAATGTGAATTTTATTGTTGAGTGAAAAAGCACATTGGCTTTAGATGTTTTTTCCGTGAAAAAAGCATGTAAACAAGTATTTTGAAAACCTAGATATGTATAAAAGAATTTCTACGTATCGTGGAATAAAGTCCAATCCACCCGTTGAAAAATAATTTTATATAAAATAATAAAAAAATAAATTTCATTTTACACTTTTCCTCGTAAAAAAAAATGGCTGCACCAAAGTTCAATGGGGTTGAAACCCAATTAACAAATCGATCAAAAAATGGCTGCACCAAGCCGAAAGGTCCATCTATTTGCTAAATTCATAAGAGGGACCCCATACCTGGCTTCCTCCTGGTACTACTCCCTTCACCCTTATCCACCAAATCCCTTTCACTTTCCTACAGCCAAACACAGTCGCCAGAAGGAAAATATCTCACGTTTTCGCCATCTTCTCTCCCAAAAATCCCACCAAAATCCACACCACCATGAAAACCTCCAAGCCCCAATAAAAAGCCCCTACTCTTTCTCTCTCATAAAGCAACAACACTCAGGCCTCAGCCATGGAAGTTTCTTACATGCACCACATCCCCTTCTCCTCTTCCATTCGCTCTCTTTCCTCTCCTCGCCATCTTTCCTCTCTTTCAAGGGTTTCCCACGCATTCCTCCAAAACCCCAGAAATCAAAACACCCCATTCTCTCGCATCCGCCGCAGAAATCTCTGCTCTGCTTGCCGCAGTGCTGACACCTTGGTCGCCGGATCGCGGAACGAAGAAGGGAATTCTCGCCCATTAGTCAGGAATGGAGAAGGGGGGGTCGCTGATTTGAAGTCTTGGATGCACAGCCAAGGGCTGCCTCCTTGCAAGGTGGTTCTTAAGGAGAGGCCTGTGCATGGGCACCCGCCGATTCATTATGTCGCGGCGAGTGAGGATCTTGAGGTGATTGTGTTGTTGGTTTTGTATGGGTTGATTTTTTTCTTGGGGTTTGTTTGTTTGCATGAATTGGATTCGTAGGAATTGATGGTAGAATGGGTTTCAAGAAAGGTGTAATTTTTACGTTTTTCTGGGTGGGTAAAGCTACGATTGTGATGTTGATGATGAATTTTGGTTTTTTTGCAGGTGGGGGATGTGGCATTCTCTGTTCCAAATTCCTTGGTGGTGACACTTGAGAGAGTCTTGGGGAACGAAACAATAGGTGGGTCATTGTGTTTTGTTCTGTTCATACTCTTTTATGCCAGTGGTGTCATTGTCGAATTGTTATTTCGGTTTTTTCAGTGTTAGTTATGTTTTTTTTTTTTTTTTGGTTTAGAATCTAAATATGCTCCTTATTTCATTTTATACGCATTAGCACATTGCATTAAATTTTGATTCTGTTTGTTCTACCAAAACAAACACGGGAAACGGGAAAACGAAGAAGGCTAATTAGAAAACAAAAATACCAATGACAAGATACCATGAGTATTCAATATGAGGAACACAAACCTATTAGTGATTGAATGGAAAAAAAAGTGCACTTCATAAAGAGGAAAAGAAACATGCTTAATCAATGAAGTATAAAAAAGGCTAGAAATTTTTGACCTAGCAAAATTGAGGAAAATCTATGGAGACAAGATAAAAGTGGAATAGGGCAGCATCATGAGAAAAATGGTCAGCATTGAAAAAATGACACTATCACTGGTTCTGCCACTGATGATAATGGCCTGTTTGGAGAAAGACCAATAATATATCAGGATTTTATTTTAAACTAATATTGCATAAAGGAGATTCTGTTTCTAAGCATGTCCTTTTAAAACGAAGAATAAATAACTTAACTTTGTTGCAAAAGAAAGGATGAGAACCAGAAAAGTAAGTGTAGGCAATCACGTGATTATAGAGGGATGGGGTCCCTATTCTAGATATTAAAGTAATTGTTCGACTAACATCATTGTTGGCCAAACATTCCATAATGTCATTTGCTTTTATGTATTTACCAAAGGTTGAACCTTCAAGAGTTTACATGGGTCATATATGTTTGTACAATATCCCCAGGAGCCTCAATGGTGCTATTCTTTCATAAGAGCTTCTCAGAATTTGACTACGTTTGCATTTTGACTAAGTTTCCTTGGATTCTTTATTTGTATACTTTGTTGTTTTTTGTGGAAATGAATTTTACTGTTATAAAAAAAAGAGAGCTTCTAAGAATTTCATAGGATTTGCCTTTCACTTTTTGGGAAAAAGGCCTTTGATAGGGTGTGGAGGTGATCAATTTGGCAGTTGAAGAGGAAATTTATTCCCTATGGATACTGAGATTATACAAGACATGGACAAAGGGCACAAACAACTACCAAGTGTAAGAACTATTTGCGGACATACTTTTGAGTATCCTCGGAGTTGGCGTGATTTTAAATTATGTTTGGCATCTGGTTGACTCATTCTAGTTAACTTAGTGCCGGTCAGTTTGAGAAAGAGTCCTTGGCCGTTACAGGGTATATGGGCCTGTTCGATTGGTCTCAGACAAAGTCAGGAGCGACTTATCTTGACTCGTCTGGAATAGATTGGTATTGAACGAGTTGGAATGAATCGTCTCAGGTGACCCGTCTGACTTATCCAGTATAGATGTGAAAGTAGGCTTGTAAGCCCTCGATCTACCAACTGTTGAGCTAGAAATCAAGTATTCAAGCTCTATGCTTGAGATTTAGACTCGAAAACCTTGAGCAGTCAAAAAGGGCTTTGGGGCCATATGGATCCTTGTGAATTATGTATTTATTGGTTACTTTATACTCTTCCCGTGTTTAATGAACCGTCCTATTAGTTACATGAACTCATGAGCATCACATCAGCGGTCAACAAAATAAAAAATGTCTATAACTGAGATGAGATACTACTTAAATAACTCATTTTGCACATTTTTACCTTTTTCGTTATTTCTTATGCTCTATGTTTTTCAGAGGCTTTTCAGACCACTTATAACCTTGATTAGGCTACACATTGGTTCCCTTTGAGTCCTTGGCTTGATTATGAAGAATTCAATGGCTGAAATTTTGGTTGAATTTCCTTGTTTTTATTTTATTTTATTTAAAATTTTGTCTGATATGGTGGTTATTAGTCGAACTATAAATTAATTACCGCTCATTAGTACTATTGAGAAATGCTTTTGATTAAATAGTTCAAAATAGCAAAATGGAGATTGAGTATGTGGAGTACATGTTTAGTGTCTTTGACAGTGCAGAGATGATTTGTGGAAGACTCTAAACTGTAAACTGCTTAGTTTCATAACATGATAGATGTTAATATTTATGAGCTACCATTAAACTAAACATGAAGGGATTGAGGAGGATATCACAAATAGTATCATGCAGGGTCCACACAAGTAGATAGGGGCTAGTGGTGTTGTGATCCTCAATAGTCACCTCCACTGCTGTTAAATATGCATGAGGTGACGTTTGACTTGCATTGGTATCGGTATGTATAATGTTTTATCATTAAAAAAAAAGCAAATTTTTTTTGGTGACGAATTGGCAAAAATGACTGTACACATGATTTGTAAAGATGGACATGCTGCATAAGAAGAAATGATAGTACTAGCCTACTAGGATTTAGGAATGACAGCATTTGATGAAATCTGCAAGTGGCTCTAATGGAAGAGATTAAGAAAAAATCAATAAATGCCACTTGAGATGGTTAGTTCATACAAAATAGCCCCTTGTACAAAGAATTCATGTTTCAAATGCAAGGAGATTAGGGGGGTGAAAGACCAACAAAGCCTTGTGATGAACAGTATGCAATCATTAAGCCGACTGACAAAACATAATCCAGATAGGGACGAGGGGAAGAGTTAAACTTATAGTACTGATATAATATAGATGGATATGGCTTCAGTGTAGATGTTCATGATGACTCAAGTCGTCCAGTGGTTATCATATATCCACAATGGTGTCCATGCTCCTTGTTGCCACATCAAGGGTAAGGCCCAAGCCATGTTCATGCGATCATATCTCATGGTATGGGTAAGACTAATGAAGTGAAAATTGCCTTATGTTAGCTGAACCCTTGAAAATAGAAGCTCTGTTTATTTGTGTGCATATATGAATGTATATGTACATGACGGGAAATGTTCACCTACGAGTAGACTGCATATAGCTAATATGTAGTTCAGCTCGTGGGGCCCACTTAGATGCAAGTTTACCAGTTGGGAGGAGGGCAAATTGAAAGGTCTCCTTGTGGGCAAGAGGGATCCAGAAAATCAGGCCCACCAGATTATCCTAGCCTTTGATTTAATGACCTTAAACTTTAATAACATCTTAATTGTATATTTTCTTGAGAGTCAATCCAACGGTGAGTGAAGGTGCAATGAATGTAAAATTGGGCTGGATGCTAGATCATGGGATGAAAAGACTATCAAAAGGCACAAGTGGGTTCCATAGTCCTGGACTACACTTGCAAGTGCTCGTAGGAGAACATTTCCCTGTAAATGAATATATTACTTGTGTATTGATAGGTAATGTAACTCCTACTTGTAACCCTATGGTTGCATTGCGAGTCTTGTGACAATGCTCACCTTCCACATGTGCTATGCCTATGTGTTATTGGGAGTGGGCTACAGTGCTATGTCACTGCACTATAGTAAGGTGCAGAGATGGTCTGCATCTAGTAGTGGTACTATACATGTTGGGACTTCAAAACACATTCACATGGCTCTAAATGCATTTACGTCCATATTAAATTTAACTGATTTCCAATAATGCCCCTGAATTCAACCTTAACTCTTTTAATATGAGTTCTGAACATGGCCCCACCTTTATAAAAATTGAAATGTGGACCCACCTTTTGTGATTGCAAAAATGAGGCCCACCCTTTAAGAATTATAGCATGGGCCCACCTTTATGAATTGTTGTATCTAGAGCCGGCCTTTAGAAAAATTACAACATGAGACTCCCATTTATAAATTAGAACACGGGGTCCACTTTTATAAGAATTATAATATCGAACCCGCCTTGAGATATAAAAATATGTGGCCCACCTTCACGGAAATTCCAATGTGGGCACACCTTTATATGAATTACCATGTGGGCTCCATGTACAACAATTCATAAAGGTGGGCCCATGTTATAATTCTTAACGAGTGGGCCTCATTTTTGCAATCACAAAAGGTGGGTCCACATTTCAGTTTCTATGAAGGTGGGGCCATGTTCACAACTCATACCAAAAGAGTTAAGGCTGAATTCAGGGGCATTATTGGAAATTAGTTAAATTTAATATGGTTGTAAATGCATCTAGAGCCGTGTGAATGTGTTTTTGAAGTCCCAAACGTGTGGAGTACCGCTGCTGGATGTAGATCGTTGCTGCTCCCTACTACAGTGCAGCGACGCTGCACCGTAGCCCCGCCCTATGCTATTTCAGAACTCTTTATAGCTCCTAATGTTGTTGTTTTGGTTGCATTATCCAAGTTATAGGCTATGATTTGGACCTTTCCTGCTTAATTTTTGCTGCCTAGACGTGATTGAATGTGTTTTTGAAGTCCCAAACACGAGTAGTTCTGCTACTGGATGCATATCGTTCCTACACCTTACTGCAGTGCAGTGATGCTGCACCATAGCCCCGCCCTGTGCTATTTCATAACTCTTTATATCTCATAATGCTTTTGTCTTGGTTGCCTTGTCCAAATTATAGGCTATGATTTGGACCTTTCCTGCCTAATTCTTGCTGCCTAGACGTGGTTGAGTATGTAATGCATCTTTTACAATTAAGTGCCTTCATTTTTCTCCATGCGTGGGATGGCCATAAGCAATTTTTTTTTCATTTAAAAAAATGTTGTGAGACTTTGATATAGCACTGTGGTGTGTGTATGAGTTTGCTTTTGCATTTTCCTATTCTATTTTCTGTAGTTGAATGCATTTTGAGAATGAAATTTCATAACTAGTTAACATCTGAAATTCAAATCTAGGTGTTTTTGCTTTGAATTATCTTTGGGTGGTGCAAAATTCATTGTAGTTGAGAAAATTATGCAGCGGAGTTGCTAGCAACAAACAAGCTGTCAGAATTGGCCTGCTTGGCACTATATCTTATGTACGAGAAGAAGCAGGGGAAGAATTCTTTCTGGTATCCATATATTAGGGAGCTTGATCGTCAACGAGGGAGAGGCCAGTTAGCTGTTGAATCTCCACTTCTGTGGTCAGAACGTGAGTTAGCATACCTCACTGGCAGCCCCATTAAGGTATTGACTGCTCTAGTGACTTGGGCTTGTGCATGACGTCAAATGATTGCAATATTTATCATGACATGGTACCTTTCACAATTTATTTTTGTTGGTTGGAAATGATCACCCTATTTAAATTGCGAAATCAGTTGCTTTCATGTTAATATTTTAGGCTGAAGTTGTTGAAAGAGATGAAGGCATCAAGAGAGAGTATAATGAGCTGGACACAGTCTGGTTCATGGCTGGTTCGTTATTTCAGGTCTTACTTTTGTGTGACTTCATTAGCTTATGTAAAATTGAACACCTAGTTACATTTAATCTATTGAAAACACATTCATGGTTGGTGCTTTCATTTTTGTCATGGTTATTGTGATTGAATTTGTATATGCAGCAATACCCTTATGACATACCTACTGAGGCATTTCCATTTGAGATTTTCAAACAAGCTTTTGTTGCAGTCCAGTCATGTGTAGTGCATTTGCAGGTAATATCTCGTGGCTTTGGTGCTCTGATTCATTTTAATTTGATTTCTATCACTGAGTTTTGTTGATATATTTATGAGTTTGCCCTTAAAGCCATTTATTGTGTCTTCTGTGTTGCTTAACATTTGATGTAAAATTGTCTCTTAAAACATTGTGCACAAAATTAGATGGTTGAAAGTTTCTATTGATGTGACATTGAGAATGGAGAACTTTGTTAAGGGAAAATGACTTTAATGAAGAAGGATAAAAAAGGCACAGATGTTAGAAAGAGAGAGAAGAAGACCCACTTAAATGATTCAAAATAATTGGCAATGCCATGAAATATGACTATATCCTAAAACTGCAACTTTCTGAGAACCTCAGTGGCTCAGCATATTAGAGTACTCTTCATCCATATAAGAGGCCATTTCCTACCTCCACTTTTCCTGAGCCTCATTTCTTTGTTGACCAATTTTCCCTTTTAGCATGCCTGACGTATTTGGGTCATATGTAGATGCAATATGCTGATGCAGATTTTGATATTTTTCCCAATGTTATTGGATATCATTAGTTGCAAAAAGTTGACATTGTATATGGAAATTCCTAAAAAGCCATTTTTATGATCAATTTACACTTACTAACTTTTTATCAGTTTGGCAGTTACACTTAATGAACTTTTTGAGGCTTGAACTAAAATTTTTGAACTGTTGTCACTGTGCCACATGTTTGTTCACAATTATAATTATATGAAAATATTAATGCCACACAAGTACTCTTTTCAAAATGATGAAAGTTTCTTTCATTGAGATCTAAGGTAGAAATAATTTCTTCATAAAAGTTGCGATGCTTTATCTCTGCGCTATGTAAACTCAATCCCCTCACAATGAAACTGTAAATTGACATGTCTGGAGAAAATAGGTGGTCAGATTTGTAAGTGGTTCTTGAAAGGATTAAGACTCGTGAAGTTGTAGACTGATGGGACGACACTGAACTCAAAGTTCAAAAACCAGGAGGACCAGATTGTCAGCCTTCTTGCCGGTTGGGAGCAGCACCAAGTTGGTGCCATCTGCGCTGTTTGCTCATGCTGGTTTTAAAGAGTTACTAAAAATTCAGAAAATAATAAATAATAGAAAAATGTGCAAAATAAGCTATTAGAGTGGTATCTCATCTCAAATTGTGGATATATTTAGTTTCGTTGAATGTTGGCACGATGCTCATGACTTCATGTCAGATATGAATCTACCATGTGTTCCATGTTTGTTACTAGTTAGAACATGGTCCCGGACTTCAACTCAGTTCCCTCCAACCTCCAATGGGGCAAGAGAGAGCATCTAGTATATAAAAAACACAATAAATATGCCTCGAGAAAAGTGCCAAATCCGTCCTTTGATTGCTCAACCTTTTCAAGTCAATATATTCAAAAGCAGAGTTTCAAATCCTTATTTCTAGCTAATGAGTTCGTAGATCTAGGCCTTAGAAAGCTTGGACTGAGAAGTGAAAGGTCGGAAGGAAGAAAATGTTAATATGGGAGATAAAAGACCTAGGAGTTTAGATCATGAATGACGATGAAATGTTGCAATTACAATGAGTTCTTAGCACAAAATGACCTCTAGGAAGCCTTAGAAGAGAGGAAAGGAGGAAATGTAGCAAAATAAATGAATTAGGACCCATGATTGAAAAATGATGCAAAGAAGGCTTTAAAGGGACTTTTGATCTTTATTAAACGAGTCACAATTGGAGTCGCTTAGCGAGTGCTGGTCAATTCCAGATGAGTTGGGACAAGTTGCCAATGACTTATCCAAAATTGACTGAAATTGGCGTATATACCCTGTATGGGCAGGTGCTCATTTTGACCGACCGACGCTGAGTTAACTGAAATATTCTCTGTGCCGGATGAATTTTAGAACCATGCTTGTATGGTTCCCATAGTGTGTTAATGGCAATATGGTATACCCTATCTTCTCGAAGCGCATTTTTTCGCGTACATCTGTTGCAAGTATAGCGAGACATTGTTTTTCTTAGTTTTAAACAACAGCATGTTTCTTACTTTCCACCCCACCTCTCTTCTCTCCTCTTTTTGGCGTATGTCTTTCGTTTTTCTGACCTTTAAACAGAATAATTGAAGTTTTATTTATTCCTCTCTTCTAGTGGCAAACTGTCACTGACTGATTGTGTAAGTTGTTGTATATGTGGTGATGTACTAAGATGTTCTATTTCGTCCCTTTTTATTATAATTTCTGCTTACAAAAAAAGAAAAGAAAAATAAAATATTGAAGACAAATCCTTATTATTCTTTAACCGTGTTCTAACTTTTAAACATTTATCTACTTGGCCTTCTCAATTTGTTGCATGTAAAATCTACAATTGATGCTCCATTTAACAAAAATGTAATGGACCTTCACATAATGAGCTATAAAATCTTATGATGGTACACACATTACATTACACATATATGATGCCAATTTCTAAGCAACCATGCTGGTCCAACTTGATGTTTATATTGGATTGCTACAAAATTTAACTTTTGTAACTCGAAAGAAATGGCAGTTTTATCATTTATACAGACTGATATGGCATGACTTTACACTTAACACAGTTAGGAGTGTGGTTAACATAGAGGAGATCATGGTTGAAACTGAGGCATATTTGCTAATACAATCTTCTTAGAATTCCCTTTCAGATGCATTTAGTAATGTAAGGTGCTGTAGTGATTACTTTTTATATTTGTGTTCATCTTGTTATTTGGTTAAAAAACATGCTGTGTTGTCTACTCTTTGAAAGCTCTGATTTGTAGGTTTTGATGTAATCAGAAAGTCACTTTGGCACGAAGATTTGCTTTAGTTCCTCTAGGGCCTCCTCTGCTGGCTTATAAAAGCAGCTGCAAGGCAATGCTGACTGCTGTAGATGGTTCTGTTCAACTTGTCGTAGATCGTCCTTATAAAGCTGGGGACTCAATTGTTGTCTGGTAATGGTTTATTTTCAACCGTAATAATTATCTGTATGAATCCAAAAATTGGAGTTCTTACACCTCTTATGTGGGCATTTTGCTTACTTCTGCACTGCAAATGGGCTAAGTTATTTTTTTTTATACGGAAACATTGTAAATTCGATAGATTGTGTAGGTGTGGACCACAACCAAATTCGAGGCTGCTTCTGAACTATGGTTTTGTTGACGAAGATAATCCCTATGATCGAATAGTGGTTGAGGTGAAATCTTTGTTTCCCGATCTCTTTTGCAACTTACTTTGCCAGCTTATTTTGTTTGTAGTTTCTTATTCTCATGTATCTACTTCTTGATCTAGGCATCCTTGAATACTGAGGATCCTCAGTATCAGGACAAGAGAATGGTTGCTCAAAGAAATGGAAGACTAACTGTCCAAGTTTTTCATGTATGGAAATTATTTCTTTTACCATTTTGTGTCGCATTTCCTTGTATATTTTGCTTAGCGTTAGATGCCCCATCCACAGGTGTATGTTGGAAGAGAAAAGGAAGCAGTTTCAGATATGCTTCCTTATCTACGTTTAGGCTATGTTACTGATCCATCTGAGATGCAGTCGGTTATATCTTCTCAAGGCCCTGTATGCCCAGTAAGTTCATCTACTTTGAATTGTTTTTGAGTTCTTTTTTTATTTTGATAAATAAAATCTCCAAGCTGTCCATTGAATGAGTGAGGGCACGCACTCCCAACTATTTTGATACTGGAGATGCTGTTTTAGTCATTTCTCAGTGTAGATTTATTTAATGGATCTTTGCAATGCATGCACGTATCTTCTGACAACATGAACTGGATTTCGGATGCTTCGGTTTTTATGCAATAAAGCCTTTCCGTCTTCATCAGATATATTGATTTAGGGCTCATTTGGCAAATCTGATCCGTTTGACATAGAGCTTATTCTGTTATTTTTTTTTTAATAGTAACTTGTATTAATCAAAAGCTTGGCAGTACAAAAGAAATATACTGGAAAGCAATGAAAAATACCAAAAAGACAGGAAAACACAAATGAGAGGGGCAAAACCTCTCCGAAGCCTAAAGTCCTCAACTCTAAGCCCAAGGTACCCCAAAAAGTTAAGAAGTCACCTCTCTCCAGCTACGTAAGATTACATCAATAGACATTCCCCAAAACTCTGGGAGGACCGAAACCCGCGAAGCAACATGAAATTTTCATCTGTTGAAGACAACCAACGTAGAGGAGGATTTTCCTTCAAAGCTTCGCCGTTTTCTTTCTTTCCAAATGGCCCAAATAGTCGCAAAAAAGGAAGCCCGCCATAGAAGCTTTCTTTTGGAAGACCCTGACCCAAACATCTAAGCTTCAAAAAGATCATGTATGGACAAAGGAAGAACCCAACTATAGTCAAAGCTACTAAGGATCAGGTTCCAAATATCTTGGGCCATTGCACATTGAAGGAGGTGATCCACTGATTCCTCAGCAGAGAGACAAAGTGGACAAGCATTGATCACCAGCACTCTACGCTTGCGGAGGTTGTCCAGAGTGAGAATACTGCCTCGAAGCACTAACCACCCAAAAGCAATCACCCTAGGAGGAACCTTAGATTTCCACAAGTATTCAAACTGGTTCTTGGAATTGAAGTTGGTAGACAGGGTTGAGAAGAACGAAGAAACCGAGAAAACCCCATCTTGAGACGGGATCCACACTTTGCAGTCACTCCCCTCTTGTGGAATGAAGATGTGCTCTAACCTTTGAAGAAGGCAATATAGATTTTCCACTTCAGATTCCCGCAAATTTCTTCTAAATATCGGGCCCCAAGAAACTCGATTGTTATTTTTGACCATGTAGTCTTTAACCTTAGCCAATTTATTAGAAGCACATCTAAATAAATCCAGGAATTCGACCGATAGGTGCCTCTTCACTAGAGCCAATCTTATATCTGATATGCATGGCAAATCAATCTTTGACAGAAAGAATGCCGCTCCACACTCCAGCGGATCTATAAGATGGTCCAGAAATATCCCAACCATTTCTTCTCACACCATATTTTGCTAATAGAATCCGCCTCCATAGACTATCAGATATTTCCCCTATATGCCATAACCATTTACCCAAGAGAGCTTGATTCATTAGCCTTAAAGGCCTAAAGCCAAGGCCTCCATCCTTCTTAGGCTTACAAACAGAATTCCAATCAACTAGGTGAAACTTTTCCTTATCACTTTTGCCCTGCTACAAGAAATCCCTTTGCAGTTTCTCAATGCCCTTGATAATCGACGCCGCACATTTGAAGATTGACATAAAATTTATCGGGAGGTTGGCCAGAGCTGACTGAATTAGAGTAATTCTACCCCCAAAAGACAAATATCTTGCTTTCCATGAAGCCAATCTTTGTTCCATCCTTTCCACAACCGGATTCCATATCGATTTAGGAGCACTCCCAAGCAAAGAGGTAAACCAAGATATGAAATCGGAAAAGGGGCCACTTTGCACCCCATGATGTTAGCAAGCCCCTCGAGGAAAGGCTCCGCCACTGAAATGCCAACAATCGCACTCCTAAAAATATTCACCTTGAGACCCGAGACTGCTTCAAAACATCTTAAGATGGCAACCACATTCTTGATTTGATCCTCTTTTGCTGCACAGAAAATAACTGTCAGCCGCGAACTGAAGATGAGTGATCGTTGGACCATTGGTAGCCGGCTTGAAGACGCTAATGAGATTAGCCTTGCCCGCTGCCGAAATCATCCTACTAAGAGCTTCACTTACAATGGTGAATAAAAACAGGGAGAGGGGATCACCCTGGCGAAGACCCCTTTGAGCTGGGAAAAAAACTTTCAGGGAACTGTTAATCATTATGGAGAATCTAGCGGAAGAAAGGCATTCCAACATCCAAATCTGCCATTTGGCTCCAAAGCCCATACGTCCCATTAAATAAAATAGGAATCCTCAGTCTACTCTTATCATAAGCCTTCTCCAAGCCAAGCTTGCACAAAATACCTGGCTCCTTATCTAGGCCTAGAATGAATGCATTCATTATCAATAAGAACCCCATCCAAAATCTGCCTCCCATTAATAAAAGCAGCCTGCAAGTGGGAGATGATAGAGGGCATAACCTTTTTCAATTTTCCCATCAAAATCTTCGCCAAAATTTTATAAATGGTTCCTGATAGAGCTCATTCTTCAAACAAATCTATTTGAAATGAATCTGTTTCAATTAGAGTATTTTACAAATAGGCTGGGTGGTAAAACATGCAGTATGTCTGATTCGAATGGATCTAATTGAAAAGGCCTGTTTCGTAAAACATACAAATAAGAGCTTATTAGAGGTGCATTTGTTGTCTTTTTCTTGAAAAAAAGTTAAATTTCTTATAAAATTTGATTGCTGCCTTCATCAAAGTGTTTGCTAATTGTTTTTCTATCTCTTATTTATTTTGTGGGGCAATCTTGATCACCACTGTGGTTAGCAACAAGTCAAGCTGAAATAGTTAAACAACCTATTTTGCAAAAATAATTTTCAAGGGTTGTTTGGATCAGTTTAAGGAAAATAAACCCAGGAATTAGATTTGCCAAATGCCACCTTAATTGATCAGAACGTGTCATCTGCCGAAGTCCTAAAAGGTTCTTAGCTTCACCAATTTATTGTCTGCGCTTTCATTCTTATTTGTTAAAGTGGCTTTCATTCTTCACCAGATAAAATTCATTTACTACAGACGGGGAGCTGGTCATTTTTGATAAGTTAAGAGGTGTATTAGATTTATTGTGTAGAATGGGAAAGCTTTTTTTGTGATGCAGTTTGTTCAATGTTTAAAAATGTCATTTAAAGTATTTAAAGTTCAAGGCTGCGCACAACTTCTATAATGAATGAATTCCAACAGGTGAGCCCATGTATGGAACGGGCAGTTCTGGACCAACTATCTGACTATTTCAAGGCTCGGCTCTCTGGATACCCTACAAGCTTATCTGAAGATGATGCCTTGGTAATGTTAAATAACAGAGTTTTCTTCTGTTCCAGTGGGGCAATTGAGGTTTTCATTCTTACACTTCTCATTTTGTGAATAATCAGTTAGCAGATGGTAATTTGGACCCAAAAAGAAGAGTCGCAGTCCAGCTTTTAAAATTAGAAAAGAAAATGCTGAATGCATGTCTTCAAGCTACGGTTGAATTAATTAGCCATCTACCTGATCTCACTATATCTCCTTGCCCTGCTCCTTATGCTCCTCTTTTGAAATAAAAAGGTAATTTCACTCTCTCAGTCAGGGGATTTCTTGTATTAATATCTTTTAGTCAAACTATCTTGAAGTTCTTTTTCTTACAGAACTGTCTGACCTTCATATCGGATACCATCTTGCAAAGGCAACCAAGTCCATAGTAGCATTTTCTGTCTTGATTGCACATGTCTGACATAAATCAGGTATTGCCTTATGAATCCAAAAGTTTTCCTTCTGAGTGAAATCTATAATGAATTGGTGTTCTATTGGAATTGCTTTGTAATCTCAAAGAAAATCCTTTTATGGGACTATACAAAGTTACGTTTCAGTTTTCACACTTCTGCGACCAGTCAAATGGTAATGGCAGTTATTTACAACCAATTCTAGATCATAAAAAACAAAAACTAGTTACAACCAATTTGCTTGCCATGCAGGCTCTGTAATTGCCATGGTGACAAACAGTGCTTTTGGAGGTTGTTTTTATTCAAAAAATGAATCGAACAAGGCTATGTGTTGAACTTTTTTTTTTTTTCTTGCGTGTCTAATGAAAGGTAACACGGTTTATTAACTAGCAACAAAAATACAACAAATTGGGAACACCGGATTAAACCGATCAAACACCAACCAGCTGGAAGTATAAAAAAAAAATGGTTGTTTAGCTATAACCAATACGCGTCATTTGGCACTGAATGATGGATTTTCATCTATTTAATCAGCTATCCTTAGTGTTAGGAATGGAATGCCAGAAGCCCAGGTTGTAGCACAAAGAGCCACCTTTACACATTGACTCTTTAACACCCATCTTCACTAACAGCAATAAGAATGCTTTGGCATCATTGAAATCCCTATAAATCAATGTACCAAATAATTTAAGTTATTTTGCCTTCCTATCTCTAGTAAGATGACCGCACCAAAAGTGCTTGATATTGCACCTTGAGGCTGTGGGTTCAGGTCCACCACCACCTCCACCACCACCAACAACAATAATAATAATATGACATTTGATGCAGAGGAAAAGAGGAACCAATTCCTCCAGCTGCAAGTGAGAAGCATTGGCCACCCTTAAACTCCTAATGAATCAAGGCCCACTTCCACCTTAAACAGTTTATTATTTTTGTTTATTATTTTTTTTGAAGAGTTAAAGAAGCTATTTTATTAGTAAACAAACTAATAGTACATCCAAATAAGAAAAATCAGCTTTAACGAGGGATGGTCAACTAAGCGAACTCAACTATATCATCCTTAGCTATTAAACTTGCCACAATATTTGCCTCATGCAGGACCAGCTCTAGCTGAAAATTTGCTACTTTCTCACCTTGACAGCTGCTATGGACAAAGGATGTCCATATTAAGTTACTAACCCATTGAATTGTTGAGAGAATCCTCCACTCTAATCACCCCCATCAAGGCAAGCTCTAGCCAACAACTAAACATGTTTACCTCCGCTTCATTATTTCCATGCAACCAAGCTCTAGGCAGCTTCTAATAACTTGTTAACCTCTTCTTCATTAGAATTCATTGCTTTAGACTTGAGAAGGTCCTAATAGTCATACGTACTACCACCTGACGAAACAAAGAAATCATATTTGTTTTCAGAACCGCTGTCATTTCTCCCTTGAAAGTGTCCAGCAACCACCAAAGTGAGATCGACAGTCTCATTCCCCTTCTAGAAGAAATCTCTATATAGGCTAGGATACTTTTCATTCTTGGTTTTAGTGAATGAGGTCTTATGTAGATCTTCAAAAGCCCGATAGGGTACATCATGATCGGTGTGATCCCTCATCCCCCTGTATGACTAGTGTTAGACAGGCCCAAGGCCTATAATTAGATCCAGTCCAGCATGATTGTCTTACGTATTTTGATTGGGTCAAAGATTACACAGTTGTACATATCATCTTAATTAGATTGGTTTCCTAACTTAGAACATAATTGATGTAATTAGATTAAGCCTTGATTAAGGCATGTAATACTCTATATATTGAGACTCGTTCTCCAAAGGAAGACAAGCAATCATAATACAATTTCTCATAGCTTTATGATATTTCAAGTTCCATTCGTGAGTTTGTCTTGAGTTTGTCATGGTATCAGAGCGAGTGTTCAAGGAAATCTAGGTTCTTTTGATCTTACATAGCTTTAAGGCAACAAGATATAAGGAAATAAGTCTCTCTCGTGCAACCAGTAGATCCAGAGATTTCTTTTTCGAGCGTCAGCGACATCCCCTTGGTGGCCCACCCTTGATCAATCAGATCAAGTTCCAAAAACTACATAGACATGGTCGCCTGCTATTTCTAGGAATATTGGCGATTTTTTCAGGATTTTTCAGCACCTCCAGGTTGGATCTTTTCTCATTCTCGACATTTTTCAGTTTTTTAATACTGTTTTCATCTAGACCGTCCAAAATCTTGGATTCTCAGCAGAATTGGATCATTCTTCTTCCATTAGAAGCCAGATTACTGTGCTTCCATAGCTCTATGATCTGATCTTGGTCCAGCATCATCAGTGGGGCCCACGTACAGGATCTAGGGCCAAAATTCAGGTCGCCAGGGGTGTTTTTGTTTTTTTTGTGATAATATTGTTCTGTGCTGTCTTGGCCCACCCCAGATCATCACAACTCTCTCAGAGATCCATATAGCCTTGGTCGCCTGTTTTTTCTCAGTCCTTTGGTTATCATTCTTCTAAGTGTGGATGCTTGTTTCCGCTGGATTTTTCTAAAATTTCTAGGGCTAGATTTGCCAATGATGTGTTTTGTTTTTCTATTAGAGATAACTGCCCATTGTGGCATAAAAGACTTGGACACCCTAATTCCTTGGCTTTGTCCCTTATTTTAAATTCTGGTTTATTAAATAAATCTATTGGCTTATCCTCTTGTGTGCCTTTTGATTGTACTACTTGTAAAATGGGAAAGGGCAAAACTCTTCCTTTTCCTATTTCCACTTCACACAGCACTCGGTGTTTTGATTTAGTTCATAGCGATGTATGGGGAATTGCTCCCGCTCTTTCTCATGCTCACTACAAATATTTTGTGACTTTTATTGATGATTTCAGTCGGTCCACATGGGTTTACTTTCTGCATTCCAAATATGATGTTTTCATTGTTCTTAAAATTTTTTTAGCTTATGTTGAGAATCAATTCTCCACCTGTATCAAAATCTTGTGATCTGATTCGGGCGGGGAATATGTGTCCTCTGATTTTCAAAAGTTTTTGCAAAACAAAGGCATTATTTCTCAGAGAACTTATCCTTATACCCCACAGCAGAATGGAGTCGCTGAAAGGAAAAATAAACATCTCCTTGATGTCACTCGTTCCCTTCTTCTTGAATCATCGGTTCCTACCCGTTTTTGGGTTGAGGCACTGGCTACGGCAACTTATCTTATAAATTGTATGCCTTCAACCTCTATTTAAAATCAGAGCCCATATTACCGATTGTACCAGACATCTCCATCTTATGATGATCTTCATGTTTTCGGATCCGTTTGCTTTGTGCACTTGCCTCCTTCTGAGAGAACCAAACTAACTGCACAATCAACTCATTGTGTGTTTTTAGGTTATGCGCCCTTCCAGAAAGGGTTCCTTTGCTACGATCCTCACATTTGTCGCTTACGGACCTCTAGGAATGTCGTTTTTTTATTTATTTTAACAACAATATTTTTTTCAAAAACAACTTGAACCTCCTGACTCCTCCTCATTGGTGTCTTTACCTGGTTTTTCTGACAACACATCCGTTGTTCGTTTTAATCCTAACTTTATGTATCAACGACGGAACATAGAAGCGCCTCCCAGGGATCCCCCTCCTTATCTTCCTCCAGCATCCGGTCCACCTCCGGCACCTGGTCCATCTGGACATCCTTCATTGCGTCGCTCCACTCGCATCTCGGTTCCACCCGACCGCTATGGGTTCTCCCATACTTAATGGCCACTTTGTCCTCTTATTCCATTCCCCAATCCTATTCTTAGGCTATGCAGGACAAATGTTGGAACAAGGCTATGCAAGAAGAATTGGATGCTTTAGAGAAAAATCATACGTGGGATATTGTCCCCTATCCTGTGGGTGTCAAACCTATTGGCTGCAAGTGGATTTTTTCCCTAAAGTTAAAATCAGATGACACTCTAGATTGATATAAGGCCCGCCTTGTTGCTTTCGGAAATCGGCAGGAATATGGCATTGATTATGATGAAACTTTTGCTCCCTTCGCCAAGATGACCACCGTACGCATAATCCTTGCTGTTGCTACATCTCAGTCCTGGCCTCTATATCAAATGGATGTAAAAAATGCTTTTCTTCATGGCGATCTCAAAGAAGACGTTTATATGCGTCTGCCTTCGGGGTCCTCATCTGGGAAGGGTATGGTTGCTAAGCTCCGTCGCTCCCTCTATGGTCTAAAGCAAGCTCCTCGCGTATGGTTTGAGAAATTTCAAGATGCCCTTCTCCGCTTGGATTTTCACCCTAGCCAGTATGATCCTTCCATGTTCTTCAATCATGCTCCGTCCGAGATTTATGTGCTACTGGTCTACGTTGATGACATTGTCATTACTGGTCCCAATGCACAAATGATTCAGGAACTCCAAGCTTCTCTTCATCAGACATTTCACATGAAGGATCTCGGGCCCTTACACTATTTCCTCGGTCTTGAAGTTCATCAATTGACTAAAGGTATAGTTCTCAATAAGCACAAATACGCGGCTGGCCTTACTTCTTCTGCTCCAGTAGATACGTCGGTCGAACTGAATGTCAAACTCAGTAAAGAGGAGGGTGACCTTCTTCCAGATCCCTACCGCATATCGCTAGTTAGTGGGTAGCTTTATCTACCTCACGATCACCCGTACTGATATCTCATTTGAAGTCAACCTAATGAGTCAATTCATGACTGCTCCTCGTCACCTTCATCTGGCTGCTGTTCGTCGCATCATTCGGTACCTTATTCGCACACCGACTCGCGGGTTGTTTTCTCCATCAAACAATCATTTCTCTCATAGCTTATTCAGATCCTGATTGGGTTAGTTGTCCGGATACTCGTAGATGGACTACAGGATGGTGCATGTTTTTGGGTGATAGTCTGATTTCCTGGAAATGCAAGAAACATGACAAAGTTTCCAAATCTTCTACCGAGGTTGAGTATTGAGCTATGTCTGCTGTGTGCTCCGAAATCCTTTGGCTCCGAGGTCTGCTCTCTGACATTGGATTTCCCGCAGAAGGAGCTACCCCCCTATATGCAGATAATACAATTGCAATTCGGATTATTGAAAATCCGATTTTTCATGAACGCACTAAACACATCGAGGTTGATTGTCACTTCATACGTGATGAGCTTAAACGTGATGTCATCAGCCTTCCGCATGTCTCCACTGAACTTCAAATTGCTGATATTCTCACCAAAGGTCTTCCACGACCACACCATAGTTCTTGGTTGGCAAATTGATGCTTGTTGATTCTCCCGCATCAATTTGAGGGGGGTGTTAAACAGGCCCAAGGCCCATAATTAGATCCAGTCCAGCATGATTGTCTTACGTATTTTGATTGGGTCAAAGATTACACGGTTGTACATATCATCTTAATTAGATTGGTTTCCTAACTTAGAACATAATTGATGTAATTAGATTGATTTCCTAACTTAGAGCCTTGATTAAGGCTTGTAATCTATATAATAAGGGAGCTCAGTTTTTGAATTCCCCATATTTTGGACCATTGGATTTATGTACATAAATCCTAGGGATATTTTGGACCCTTGGATTTAAGAGGGGAATGAAAAAAGGGGCTAAAAGTTGGAGAAATTTACAAGTTTTTGCCATCCTCATCAAAAGCACGTTCACATCTTGGTTTGTACGGCGCAAAAAGGGACAACAAGTTTGAGTTATTTACAGGTATTGCCATCCCTTATTCATTTAAAAGAAAAGCAGGAGTTTTTACTTTCTTATTGTTCTGCCATTGATAAAAAAGGTGTCAAAAGCAAAAAAAAAAACTTCTTTTGTCAAGGAACTCAGTTTTTGAATTCCTCATATTTTGGACCCTTGGATTTATCTACATAAATCCTAGGGCTGAGATTAAGAGGAAAGGGGTTGAGGGGTTGAAGGGGGTTTGAGAGTCCAGGGATCTGGGATACTACTTCCCCAGATCCCTGGATTCTTTCTCCTTTATCCGGGGCGACGGGTCAAGGAGTCTGGGCCATGTCTGGGGTTGGGTTCAGGTTAGATGGGTTTGGGTTCGGATTGATTTGGGCTAGAGTTTGATGGGTTGGATTGGGTCAAGTTCAGGTCAGGTCTGACGGGTTTGTTAAGGGCCCAATCAGGGTCTAGATCAGAGGTTTGGGGCCCAAAAGGTGGGCTGCAATGGGGTCCGATCTGGGCAATAATCACTGGGACCTAGGTTTCGCAGATTTTGATCCGCCGATCGGATTTCAAAGTTCTATATATGGATGGAAAGCCCTCGATGAGTAGATTGCGATGAGCCAACTTTCGGGGCAATCAGGGGTCTAGAAGTGATAGGTGATTTTTCAGGTGGGCACTATGGGGTGCGGGACCTACTATTATGATTTTTGATCCGCCCGTCGGATCTCGAAGTTCTATATATGGACGGAAAGCCCTCGACGAACAGATTGCAATGAGCCAATTCCTAGGGCAATCAGAGGTCCAGGAATAATAGGTGATATTTGACTCAAGACCTAATCAGGACATCGTTAAATAGGGTGGACCGAATTACCCCTCATAGGGTGCCAAAATTCAGGTTAGTTGTTAGGTGGTCAAAAGAAGAGTAATTAGATTTAGTAGTGCTCAGAACATGGTGCGCCGTGCCTTCAGGTACGGGCAATCACTAGTACTCTATATATTGAGGCTCGTTCTCCAAAGGAAGACAAGCAATCATAATACAATTTCATAGCTTTATGATATTTCAAGTTCCATTCGTGAGTTTGTCTTGAGTTTGTCAACTAGGCCATAGGACTATGAGTTTCTTTTACAGAAGTGATGAGGGCCAAAATCTTCTGTGGTTCTAAAGTAAAAAAGAGGACCTCCTAATTACACATTTGCAGAAGCATGTGATGATATGGAGAGGTTGAAGTGATACAGAGATCAGTGCGGTGTTTTAATGTAAACAAAGGGATTGATCCAAGACAATTGCAGATCAATCAGGACTGGTCTAGGCCACAATCAAATTTTATGGCCTCACAATTACTAAACACATTTTAGTATTCAACAGATCCCTATAAATTCTGCAAAAACTAAACTGTTACAGCCCGTAATCTTACCAGGCCCATAACTAGTTCTGAATGATTCAAAAGAGGTGGAAATTCTGTCCAGATCAAGTGGGCTGGGATGGTTAACTCTAAATTCAACCAGGAACTGATTCCAGAAACTAATCCAACAGCAGTGAAACGATTGATAATTTTTATGTTTGCTATCAATTCCTCAGTATGCTCAGATTAAGTTTAGAAATTCTCATCCAGACTGCTGTTGCTCACCTCAGAAACTGCACTATATACGACATTGAGATCCTATAATAGGAAGCCTCAAAAAATAAAAAGTTTGATGATTAGTTCAGTCCACACATCTAAGGTCCTGAAAATGTCAGGCTGTTTGCTGTCCACAGATAGTCCAGATTAATGAAGATCTAAATTTCTATCTCCACTGAAAATAACCGATTGACCTTGATTTTGGAGCCTATGATTCCAGTATCATCAGGTAAACAATAATATAGTAGCAAATACCAACGAAGCAAACTAACAACAGCCGGAACGACAAGAGAAGGAAAAGAAGATGCATATATAATAGGCTTCACACCCGTCTCTTATAGAAAAACCTGTAGACTGAGTTGGGATCTCTCACGTCATGGCTATATGTAGCATTCAACTCTATTGTACTATCCGCTTGTCTGGCATCTATAAAATGAGCAAGGGCAATAGATAAGATCTGTGCATTTTTCTGTTGACTTACGAAGAGACCTCTTATTGTTGAACTCTGAGATTGAGAATATTTCTTGAGAAAAACCTGTAATTTGGAAAATCCTCTGATAATTACCATTAAAAGTAAAATAAAAATAAAAAAAATCCTCTGATATTTTATGAGGCGAGAAACTGTGGAGAACGAGATTAGTAATTGTAACCATGGTCGTTTACAGTTTGGCCTGAGTTACTAAATGTTTTTTTTCTGGAATGTATATGTTCCTGCATCCGCAGTCATGCTTTTGTCCTGATGAAGTGATGAGGCCTTCAAGGTTTAGTAAATCTGGTGAGGGATTGGAAGAACATGTCATTTTTCTTGTGTAATTGAATCATCACATCTATTTTTTTTTTCTCTCTATTTGGTGCTGATAAAATAAAATGTTCATGCTATTTATCACTCACTGCTCATCTGTAATAAAAATCTCCAAGCACAACTAGTTTCCACTTTAGATTTTCTTTGTACCTCTATGGGTATCTGAACTATTCCTCATTTTAAAGCCTCTTAATATGTTAGTGACTTGACTTATTATCATCAATTTTGTAGATAGATTATTGTCAGATTACTTGCAATTAGAGTGGTGCACCGGCTTGGCGATGGACACAACTGTTGCTGCCATTACGGAATGTAACATGGCAAATGTATCCAAGTCTTACAGTTCCTTCTGTGTACCTATTGAAGTGAATGCTGGTTGTTTTACTGTGGAAATGAACACGTATCATGATAACTTGTGCATAAATGTTGTTTCAAGATCCCTCCAATTGGCATGATATTCTGTATGATGTAGGAATGCATAAATGGTCCGGGCGGCGTGTTTTTGCTTTGTGAACTCTGGAATTCAAGGGCGGAACTACAATGCAGCGTCCTAGCTACTCACATGGGTGGGGCCCCACCATTCAAAAATCCAAACCGCTTGTATATACATATCAGCACCTATTGTAGGGATCAATATATAAATTATTACTCAAATCAGTAAAAGATGGCGACTGTTAGTTTGACCAAATCTTGAACGCATGATCAACTTCTCTTCTTTCTAGATATGAAGGGAAGGAGTCCCTCATGTGTAAAAATAAGTCATCAGTCCAACCGTTGGCCGCTGAAATTGCTTTGAGAGTTTAGATACAGAGAATACGTGTTCGAGCTGATAAATGGTATGGATTTTCGAAAGGTGGCCACCACCTTTGTGTTTAACATTGCTGCATTGTAGTTCTGCCTGCAATTTAATGGCTGTGGAAGAATTATTATGTTGCAAAGTTGGTGCAATGATTAAAACTGTGATCAGGCACGGGTTCTGGTCCAGTCCTGTCTGATTGTGAAAGTGAGATCCACCTGCCTCTCGAAATACATGAACACAGTTTGATGGACATAGCTTGGGTTTCAAAGAAGAAATCCTATCTCTTGAAATCCAGTTCAAAGAGTGTCTCTTTACCTATGCATAATTTAGGTGCCATTTGAATCCTTCGAACTTTTTACCCTGCACTCAGTTTACCTATTAATCTAAATACTCACAGCTCTGATACACTTGCAAATGGTTTTTGTAATGAGCGAAAAAATTGAGACTTTCAGGTAACAGACACATTTTATCTAATAAACATAGGGGTAAACAGATATATATATATATATTTTCTAATGAATCCTTTGGGCTGGACTAATCCCTCCAGACCCATAGAGAAGCCGGATAAAACCCTCGTGGTCCCAAGGTGGTAGCACAAGTGGACTCAACCTTCGGTTCTTGAAGATGGGGGAACTGTGGGTTGATACTAAGACCTCTAGCTCCGGAAGAGAGAGGAACCGTGGTCCTGATCACTCGGCCAATTTTTGTGCACTTGGTTCGCAAAGATCAAGATAGGGCCCCAGGTCTTCCATGCTACTTGGCTACAGAAACATCTTAAGATGCCACATTTGGAGGGAATTGTGCACACAATAGAAAGGGATTAAAACAAATGTGGAGTGGCTGGTGCTAATCAGATTAATCACTGTGTGAGACGGGCACAAGCTGTCAAGACCACCAACTCAACTAATTGCACTCTAAACTGCCAACCTAACCGGTTAATTAAGATCTTATGAGGGTTAGGCATGATCCTGTTTTGACTTCCAGATTGGTTTCATTTTGACATTTCCAATATGTTCTATAAGTGAGTTTGGGTGGGGCCCATATTGGTAGCCTATGGTACTCAACCTAACCGGAACATAGGCTCCTCTAGTCAAGTACTGTTGGTTGGCCCAGTTGGGGCCTCACACAAATCTTGAGGCCCTTTTGTGCTGTGAAACTAATGAAACAATGAACCCTATGGTTCATGTATGGCTGCTGAAAAGACTGAAGAGGACCAGTTGCCCGTCAGTCTCTCCCCATTCGGTTTTTGTGCCATACATTGATGCCTTGATGGGGTACTTTTGGATATGTACTGTAGATTTTTCTTCATAGTTGATGCATTAAGTTGTGTATAGTGTCTTGAACCATCAGCCCAATTCATGAGCCATTCTGCAAGTGGGTCAATGTATCCATGCTTCCATTTATCTGATGGTCACTACCATGGATGCAGGATGCCCCCAAAAAATCTTTCAAGTAGGAACTGTAGCTAGGATTAGACAAAAAAACAGTCTTTCCCATGAAACAGAAATGGAGAAATGTGGATAAACATTGGGATCCTAGGCTTTCATCATCCAAGCCAATCAGGAAGATGTTTGTGTAATCTTCTATCACAGTGGGTCCATCAAATTAACATTCTGGATTTTGCCAAACCATCTGGCACAACTGTTTGGTGGCCCATCAACGCATCACACAAGTCATGATCCATCAAAATCTAAGTTCTCTCACATTGGCCAAACCACAAACTAGAATCACAAAATGGGGCTGATATTTTGGGGATTTTAACATGCCACAGATGCCATTTTAATAAGGCCTTCACACTGTCAAGAAGGAAAGCTCATCTTACTAGATTTTAGTAGACACATATTTTATAATCCTTACAATTTGAAAAACAAAATCTGAAGCCTGCTGCTTATGTAAAAAAAAGAATTAATTATAATACTAAGAACAACATACTTCAAATGAATACAATCCAGGTACAAAATGAGGATCAAAATTTCAACTTAGTTCTCCACATATTTCCAATGACTTGCCTGGGTGAAGGATCATCTGGTCCTCTGTCACGCTGTCCCGACGTAAAGTAGAGCCATCCATCCCAGAATCCCACTAGAGTAGTTTTGACACGGCAAGGCATCCTCCCAATAACTGACCATTCCTGTATAACAAACATGCACTAATATTTAAGAGTGATTGTCATACTTGCATTTGGCAGAAGTCTTGAAAGAGAAATTTCACTCACAAACGGCCTGTTAAGAAACCATGGGAAGAACAATTCTTACACTACCTGCAATGCAGGTCCACATTCTCATCACATGGTAATTTATCCTTCCTTTATTTCCAACAACTTTGTCTTCAAAATCTTCATTCAGATTCCCAGATAAAGTTTATTTTTTCTAATCATTTGAAAGAGGTTGAGCAATCAATGAAATGCCTTTGTGAGATGATGAGCAGCCTGAATTCTAGTAGCTTTAGAAATACTTTCCTCCCATTGTTTCATTTTCCCTTTTCTTTTATTCTCTCTATGTAATCTCTTCTCGTTTCAATAAAAGTTACTGTTACCGATAAAAATTAAAAAAATTCAGGTCCTAGCTTCTAAATGGGCCCCAACGCCTACTAGGAAAGTGCATAGCAATGCAAATAGACAAGTACATTACCTACAACTCTAAAGCAACTTAGTTCTATCTCTATAATAAATATCAGAAATACTATCAAAATAAAATCATAGATTTCACTCTCTGGCAATTTTAGTGAAAGTATATAGATCGGAATGGATTGATACCATTTTATCTAAACGAAACCGGAACACTTCTCCAACCAGGACCATCTTTTTGGTCACAGGATGCTTTAAAGTTGTGCCACCCACAATGACAATGGAATTGTTGACGACAACCCATGCAAACTCTATGTGAGAATTGGGCTTTGGCATTGGAGGCAAAGTTTTCCACTTCATCTCGTCATCTAGCATGTAAACATCGCCATATTGAACCTGAAACAAAGGAGAAGAGAATATGGAAACTGCAGTCTATTGAGGAGCACAAAGAGGAAAACATGTAGAAGGAAATAAACATAGCAAACCAACCTGATAACTTAAGATCCCAAAGTGTCACTATTATTGAATTACAATTTAAAATAACAAATCCAAATTTATTAGAAGAAGAAAGTCACAAAGCAGGACCATGTGTGAATTGCAAATGTAAAGAAACACTGCCTCTCATCAATGCTCTTTCCACAATCATGCACTTCAAGGTTAAGGATAACATAAAGCCCGAAGGCATGAACATGAAACAATTCAAACTTTACTCCATAAAATATCAGGTGGGTTCATAATGCGTAGATCATGCACTCTGCAAGAGAACCCAAATTACCAACAAAATGAACATTTGCAACAATCTTGAGAGGATCCTCACTACTTAAAAACTGCGAGGCTTACAGTTTGATTCCAACTGTCTTTACCACTTCTTCCTATAAGTAGGGGTGTTAGTGGGCCTCAAACATGTCAAGTCCGAGCCAGCAAATTTAGTCAATCGAATCCAAGCTCGATAAAGCCTGATTAATACTAACAATAGAAAATGACAGATCTTAAATTCAAATCTAAGTCAGTCTTAAATTCAAATACAACTGTAGAAAGAGTAGTAAAAAAAATAAACATATCTTAGACAGTTACAATTGTGTAATACATCTATGTTTAGGAATGCTCTAGTATCTCTTGGTCGGGGAAACCTATCCTGATTCAGTCCTTTTATCACTGAATCCAAGCACGGCCCAATTATTAAAGAGGCCCAAATCTTAGATTCAGGCCCAACCCAAGAACTAAAACCTAAGGCCCACAGCCAACTCAAAGTGGGCTGGCCCAGCCCATGAGCACCGCCATAGTTGTCAATTCCGTTTTGGTCGTCATTTCGGTCTAGCCACCAAGACGGAATATTTCGGTATTTCGGAATTTCGGCAAAACTTTTTGGAGTAACTTTTCGGAATCACAAAAATTAAAAAATATATACATGTATGTAAAAAATAGAAAACAAAAGCAAAATATAAATTATGCATGTTTCTTGATATGGATATTGAGCAAAAAATAAAAAAATAGTGAAAATTGTGCTACAAACCAAAATGGACTGGAATAGACCGGAATGGACATCCGGAATGGACCTGAATGGGCTGGAATGGACCAGAATTCAAATTGGAATGTTTTGACCCCCATTTCGTTTTGGCCAAAGGACCGGAACGAGAAATTCTGGCCATTCTGGCCGAAACGAAACGGAATTGACTACTAGGGCACCCCCGCCATAAGGTTAGATAGATGATAGAAGATAATTGATCATGGTCAAAACTTGGAGATTTCCCGTTATCATGTCTTAGCAGAAATTCTTAATAAATGGTGTTAATTTATTGTCGCAGACAACTCCCAAGTAATTTGAGCTTTACCTACAAGCAATGAAGATAGATCTGGCACATATCACCTCTTGGAATTTCTGGAAAAAAATCAAGTGTAATATAATATGCACATGGTAAATTCTATTCCTCTCAAAGCTTTGTCCTAGACTTACCACCACCTGTAAACGATTTACAATACCTTCATAGAATTACTGTTCTTTTAAAAAAATTTGAAGGATCACAATTAGAAGGAATCTGTTTCCTTCAAAAATATCAACTAATCTCACTTCCATTTTCTGCATTTATTTCAGTCTCCCTGACACAATCTATAGGAAACTTTTGAAGGATGAGATGTTTTTCTCCTACTTTTAACCTGAAAATCACAATTATATGAGTCATCTGTTTCAAAATCTTGATATAAATGGCTCATGCACCAAAGATTAAAAAAGAAAAGATTTGTATATAATTTCTTGCTCATTTCTGCAAGGAATCTCTTTAAACTTTGTAATGGGATAAGTCAGTTGTATCATTTGATTATTCTCTTTATAATTACAAGGGAACACAGTGAAGGAAGTCAACATCTTACATAAAGCTTGGAATTTGTTGATCATGGGGACTCAAGTAATGAAGTAATTCCGGTAAAGAAGGTAAAATCCAAGAAGCAAGATAAAATAGAAGGCTCCACAAAAAGGAAAAAAAAAAGTAATTATAATACGAAGAACTACCTAAAAGCTAATGGGCTATAAACTCACTACTATGGATTTAGAAATTTAATGAATATAAATGTGACGAAAACCAAGAAATCAGCCAGCTCACCTCATGCCTTCGAGAGCACTTAAAAATAGGCGATCCAGGTTTGGCCATAAAATCACCTTCTTGACCACCAATAACAAAAAGGCGGTCATCAACCACAACGCAAGATCTGTTAGTTCAAAATCAAGAATATAGCATCATGTACTATTATATGCTAATCAATGAAGGGGTCCTTACAAACTATGCAAACAATTCAATAACAAGAAGACGGTCTCTATCAATGTATTTTTAAGTCTTTTTGAAACTGTGTCACCAGTGGTACTTCTAAATGACACTAAGGAAGTTGCATCAATAGTATAAAGAAAATCAAATGAAGAAAGAACAGGATTCAGTATACTTAGAAACAAGGCTTTAAGTTTGGTCGAGTTGAAAAGGAGAACCCACACAGCCTGCTCAGATGTGATTAGTCTTTGATGCAGGCCCTAGGGTTAGGGTTTGCGTAGATGTCGAAGCATGTGTCAAAGACACCTCAAATTATCTCCGCAGAGATTTCTAACACGAGGAACAACCTCTCCAAGGGAAAATCCCAATTTTATTTAACTCCAAATCTAAGATATCATCTCTACAATGCAATATAAATAGGCAAAGTAAACTTAGGGCCTAAGATAACCTAATCTCATAATAGAAACTATCCCAATCAAACTAGGAAACCAAATAAATCATAATGCTAATCCTAATTACAATAAAATTAGGAAGCTACTAAAAAATAAATATCCTCAAAACCATGTTGGGTGGGCCCAATAGTGGAATAGTAGCCGATACTGCATCATTCCCCCCAACTTGAAAGAAGAGTTCGACCTCGAACTCGAGTCTTCTTTAAGTTGCCTCTGTATATATGATGTACGTGAAGCACTTCCTTTATAGAATTGGCTCTGGATTTCTTCTTCGGGGATTCTGGTTTCTTGGGATGGAGAGTAACTTCCGTTCCATCGTGCATGAAGGTATACGTGTTGTTGCGCAACCCATGAGTGCCATTCTTATCATACAGCCATGGGCGACCCAATAGGATATCTCCACTGTCCATTGGTAGCACATCGCACCAAATTGTATCTTTGTAATAATTACCAACTGCAAAAGTAACCTGACATGTATGTCGCACTTGCGCTTCATCACCTGTCATGAGCCATTTGACAAAGTAGGGGCGATTGTGTTTGTAAACCTTCAACTTCAAGTGATCAACAAGAGTTTGAGAAATAATATTCTCACAACTTCCACCATCAATCACAACTGTACAATTTTGTCCATGTATTGTACCTGTGGAACGAAAAATACTTTTCCGCAACCATTTCTTTTCAACAGTGGGTATAGACTCTTGTTGCACCAAGAGAAGTTCACCATCTGTTTCAGCTGCTATTTCCTCCGCTTCATCGGATTCTTCACTTTTAGGATCATCTTTTGTTTCCGGTTCTTCTTGTGCACTTTTCATTAAATTTATTCTTTTTGGGCATTCAAACGCACGGTGACCCTTTTGCTTACAATGAAAACATGTGAATCTATTTGGATCTTCAGACTGGGAAGAAAACTTTTCTGAGGAATTAGCATTTGGATTAAAATCTGACTTTGATGGAGTCTTTTGCGCAGACCATTTAGACGCATTAAGTTTTCTGGCTTGATGATTTGCAATCCCCTCAGCTTTGATAGCATGCTGAACAATCTCATCAACGTTGTCAAAATGCTTGAATGTGAGGATATGTTGTATATCAAGTGTAAGCCCATAAAGTATCTGTCGACTAATACATCATCATCTTCATTCAAATCACAACGAGCTTGCATGGTCATGAACTCCTCTGAATACTCAACAACCGTCTTAGATCCTTGTTTCAAATCCTGAAAACTTGAATGCAGATCTCTAGAGTAATTGACAGGAAGAAATTTTGCTTCAATAGATTTTTCATCTCGGTCCATGTGTCAACGGGGTCAATTTGTTGGTTTCTGCTCTTCTTTTGCAACTCGGCCCACCATATTGCAGCATAATTGCGAAATCGAGTTGCCACCAGTGTAATTTTATGACCATCCTTCATTGGCTTGTATGCAAAAATATTTTCAACACACACTAACCAATCTATGAATTCATCCGGTTTCAATTTTCCATCATATTCAGGAATCACGAGTTTAATAACCAAATCACGATCAACAGTAACGGCATGTGGATCTCGTTGATTCCGATAATGTCCTCCATCATCTCGATGATTATCCTCACGCCGATGAGTTTCCAAATTGGTTAATCGGGTTTCAATTCTTGCTAGAGTCGCTTGCATTTGAACCATCGTTGCGGATAGTTGATTAACAGTGACCGATAATTCCGCAACGGTTTCCCTCAAATCATCATCATTATTGGAGGAAGACTCCACTTCTACATGCTTCTTGGGAGGCATTTTCTTTTTTAATGCAAATTAAAATTATGACTGACCCGATGTGTAGATCTGCTCTTCACGATCACGCTGTCGAAGACGAATCTGAAATCTGACGGTAGATGACACTGATATTGGGAAGAAAAGATGTAACCGTCGATCAAGCTAAATCAGCCTTTGATCGGGTGCTGCTGATGTAATAACTACAGCAGAGAAAGTTTGTTTCTGGGCTTTTGCTGTTAATGAGTCAGACTGACCCGAATCCGATGGGTTTAGAATTCTGGCCCAAACCTTCAAGAACTAGTGACTTCACGAGTGGCAGGTGATCCACCCTCTTGGGTTTGCTGCAACGAAGGGTATTCTCTCCTTTTCGTTTCTGTTAACAAGAAAAGAGGAGAAAACCCGGAAGAAGTTCTGGCGACGATGAGGCTGGCAGTTCGGCAAAGATGGTGCGAGGCTGACGATGGCGAGCGGTGGCGACAACGTCGATGGGCAGCGGCAATAGGCAGCGACGATGACTGCTCCTCGGTGTACGGTAAGCGTCCTTCTCTCTTCTTTGCTTCTTTTTTTTTATTTGCTCTCTGGGTCTGGGTTGTGCAAGGTAGAGGGCAGGACCGTGGGTGATGATGATGGGGAGTTGGCTGGGTCGCGCGCAGACAGGGAGCAGGGTGGTGTGGGTTTGTGGATTTTTGTCGAAGAAGGGTGAAGGATTTCCGATTTGGGTTGGCGGTTGGGGGTTGGAGTCGTTTTTGGGCAGTTGGTGGTTTTGTTGGAAAAGGTGATGTCGACAGTGAGGGGGGTTTCCGCAGGGAAGGGGCGATGATAGTACGGATGGAAAGGGGGATGTGCTCCGATCGGTGACCGGAGAAGGATCGGAGCGATGTGGATCTTCGCTCTGATACCAATTGATGCAGGCCCTAGGGTTAGGGCTTGCGTAGATGCCGAAGTACGTGTCAAAGACACCTCAAATTATCTCCGCAGAGATTTCTAACACGCGGAACAACCTCTCCAAGGGAAAAATTATCTCCGCAGAGATTTCTAACACGAGGAACAACCTCTCCAAGGGAAAATCCCAATTTTATTTAACTCCAAATCTAAGATTATCATCTCTACAATGCAATATAAATAGGCAAAGTAAACTTAGGGCCTAAGACAATCTAATAATAGAAACTATCCTAATCAAACTAGGAAACCAAATAAATCCTAATGCTAATCCTAATTACAATAAAATTAGGAAGCTACTAAAAAATAAATATCCTCACAACCATGTTGGGTGGGCCCAGTAGTGGAATAGTAGCCGCTACTGCATCAGTCTTTGATGATGATGGATCAGAATCAATTTTCTCATTACAACCAAAGAAAATACAAGTAAACAGATAGATAGTGGCATACAATTTTCTCATGACACAATTTGCTACAAGGGCAATGTGAAAGCAAATCTGAAGAGCAATACTGTTGACTGAGAAAATGCAATACTGCTGACTGAGAAAATTACGTCAATTTATTAATATTATTTTTATTGAAGTTGAAACCTCTAGAAACTTTGTTTACCTTCGCCAATGTATAGAATGACCTCACAGTTGAGCAGGTTTTATGAACTAAAAGGTGAAAAGTTTATCTGACTTGCTCCTGGGAGCTGATAAGACTGTCCCATGTAAGAAAAACCTTTTTATATATAGAGTTTCTTCATTAACTGAATCAATCAAGTAATGAGCAGGTGTCTCCCTTTAAGGAACTGGGAAAGTCTTACCAAGTATCTCCAGATTTCAGGGTCAGGGTAGAGATTGAATCTTAATGGCTGGAAGGAAATCAATTGGTGGGCTTCTAAGCATTGTCATTTTAATCACAAATTCAACAATATCTAGCAATTGGGTGTTCAACCAGATATCAAAGGCATGGATACAAGATTTCATTTGTATGATCGAAGCTATCTGGATCAATTTTTAACAAATATCATCTGAATAAATAGGCTTCTAATTAACTAAAATCGGCACAAACTCTATTAATAAAAAAGCTTATTTGAATTGAATTCTCAACTGTTCAAGGTATTTGATCAATGACTTGACTTTCCAATGTGTATGTGTTCTTTTGTTTTTGGCATTAAGAATATTTCCAAAGTTGAATCCTTTCATTAGACACACATAATGATTGAACAGGCCAAAAAATTCTGGCTGCATAAATGAATACAAGATGAACAAGCTTGGCATGGAATTAATGGCAATAGCTAATCTTCATCTTTCAACTATGCCTATATGATTTAAATGGGTGAAAAATGGAAGGAACAACAATAACTTGAACTCTTGCAGAATCATGTCATGTATCTGGCTTTTCCCTGGCTGCCCTAGAATTATCATCATCACTGCTATTGTTTTATTTTATTTTATTTATTTATTTATTTGTTTTTGTTTTCTTAACCATAAAGACTCTAAACAGATCACTGAAAATGGTCCAAGTAGAAGTAGGACACAAACCTATGAGGCCCACCACGAGGAATGGGAATTTCAGATCGCCACTCTTTCTCCAAAGCTTTGCCATCCTTGACTGCAAGACTCCAATGCTCTAATCCAGGGTCATAGCGATTCTCCTTGCTGCCACCCATCACATGCAGTCTGCCTCTCCAAAGCTGGGTTGCAGGAGCATATCTGGACAATGAACTTCTCTCTATTAGTATATAATTCTATAACCAGTTTACAACCTAATAGTAGTCCGGACGTACAAAAGGGAATTACAGGAAATAACTATAACATGGAGAAAACAACAGGGAAGTCAAATGTTTGTCAAGCAAAACACATTCCATGCACAGCAAATATAAGCAAAAACTTAAAGCTCCAACTAAGCTTGAATAAAAACCAACATATATTTTTCTACTGAAAACAAAAATATTAGTAGTCAATGAAAGATCAATAGAACAACCAAAATAAGTCAGCCTTGCAACATTTATGAGACAACCTCTCACAACCACCAAAAATGAAGAAAACTACAAGGAGCTAAGAATAGTCCCTAAACTGGTCCTATAAGAAAGAAAGACATCTATCTAACTAGCTAGGTCACAGGACAAGATAGATGCCCTCCCACCAGCAATGATGTCGCCGGCTCAAGTCTCCCAGAACTCTCAATAATTCCTTTCTAATTGGCTAACCAAATTTCAAGGTATCTCAGAACAGCTTCGTACAGAATACAAATAGAAGGTTAACAAAATAAGAGTATTGACAGATAGCATTGACAGTGATACTAAATAATCATATAATTATAGATCTTTCTCATTATGGGGCACTTAAGTAGATTCATAGTAGATCATTTCAAACAAAGAACATACTCTTTCCTTTTAAGTGAAACAATAAATTGCAATATTATTGGTGGCCATCAAAACTTCCACCCTATAAAAGAAAGAATAAATTACGTTAGAAGTTAGGATAGAGTTGGGTTCCTGGTTTTATATATGAGCCGAGTCTGAATTGACTTGGACTCGACATCTACCGAGTTGAGTTGGCCCTTTGAGTCACTCTCCAGCAGATTTCTTTGAAAAAAGGTAAATTTTGATCTCTCATTTTTTTTTTTTGTTACACTTTAATATTGTGAGAAGATATGAGAGCTTATGTCCTTTTCCAATGATTCTTAAGATTGAAATTACATTGTTTGGAAGTTTGTAACATTTGAAAATTCCAAGATAATATTCATTCGGCTAAGTAAAGAACAAATGCAGCCGATATTACTACTTAAATTCATTCTTAATGATTAAAAAATGTCTTAAGATTTTAGATTCATAAAACACCATTTTTTTTTTATTTTTTAAAGATTGTTCTATCATTTTTACAAAAGTAATAAATGTTTTAGGGCTCCAAGATGTGACTTAATCCGACTCAGCCATGTCTCCCCTGAGTTCGAGTTTTAAAACCATGGCGGAGATGTTAATGAGACAAATAGAATTGAGGATGATGATGACTCAATCTGACTCAGCCATGTCTCCCCTGAGTTCGAGTTTTAAAACCATGGTGGAGATGTTAATGAGACAAATAGAATCGAGGATGATGATCTTCTTGGAAGGTTTGGATATAGTTTATTGATGTTGTGAAGTACAATAAGAGAGCATGGAAGATGATTTGATCAAAATTGAAGATCACATAGTCCATCAATACAATACTCTGTTCTGGGAGCAACAATATCACAAATGGATAGCTTGGTGAGGATAATGCAAACAAGATTGATGCAATGACAAGATAAATCTAGCATGTGAGATTATCTCCCATCAGTTTCACTATTATATTTACTTTTATTTATTCTTCAATATTAATAATTGAAGTATAAGTTAATGAGCCTTACCATCCAAGAAGAACACATTTAATGAAACACCTTGAGAACTATAATAAAAGAAAGTCTTTGAGGCCTAAGAAGGGACTAATGTACATAAGGAACTAATCAAGCATCAATATGTGAAGTGAACACAAGAAATCATTTTGGTCAAGATACAATGAAAAAAATAAAAAAACAATTGTTGAGCATAGTTGTCTTAAATTATTTTGGCATATATATTTAGAGTAGGACTTTTAAGGGTCCAAGTCATCATCATCATCAAAGCCTTATCCCAACTAGGTTGGGGTTGGATACATGAAGTCTATTTCTCCATTCCAGTCTAACATGGATAGGTTGCACTTCTTCAAATCCAACCTTACTACTTCCACCTGTGTTCTCTTTGGCCTATCCGTTTTCCTTGGCAGGGCCATCTACTTGCAGGTGATATGCAGTGCATATCATTTGACCATATCAATAAAAAATAGATTGAAAAACACACAAACAAAGATTTCAATGCAACAAATGATATTAATTGGCCACAAAAACAACGCTAAGCAATCAATTATGCATATGTATGTTTGAAAAGCAACAAAAGATGACAGGAAATTACATTTCAAGTAAAACGGGCAGTACTACCATGTATCTCTAGATTACTAGATTACCTAGGGGCAGGTAATGTTGGCAAGTCCTGCCATATTTTTGTCTGTGTGTCCAAGACAAAGCAGCGAGCTGTAGGCCCTCTACATTGCGGACCGTATTGTCCAGTGACTGCATAAATGTATCTTCCGTCTGATGCCATTCCAAGATGTGAATTTGCCATTTCTTTTGGGATAGGGAAGCTTCCAGTCCATGTGTTGTCCGTAAAATTATAAATATCAACATGAGAATGTACCTATAGAATATATGAATAACAAAATCATTATGTTCATCTAGTAGACATTGCATATTTGTCCCTGAAGTAAAAACATTGAGTTTTTCGTGCTGATTGTTCAATGGAAACAATATACAGAATTCGATTACAGTATTCAATCAACCCAATGTCAGTAATTCTTTCAAGCATTCCATGTAATGCATTTCATGAACCAGTTTAACATGCAAACTCCAAATAGAATAGCTAGAAGGAAAAATTTATCATTCAGTGATGGGGTGTTCATAGAAAAGAAGACGTTGCTCAGCAAGTGGCAGATTTGGACAGAGTATCGCTTGGATGCCGAGGACATTCACAGATTTGGATAAAGACCAAAGAAAGTAAAGAAGTTGACTCAAATAAACATCATAGAAGAATGAAGTTCTTGTTAAGTAGTTGTTTGCCGCACCTTTGACGCCTAGGCATTTTGAGTGTATCGGTTAGCAACTTGAGATGGTATTGGAGTCAACACGTCCTGGGTTTTAATCCGCGTAGAGAAAAAAAAAGGCCCCATGACGCGTTTTGTGTGCGGGCGCATGTGCACATGGCAAAAAGGCTCCATGTAGCATCTTGTGGGTCGTGTGCTTTGAGTCTAGGCGGTGTCCCACCCGACGGTGGGTGTTAATTAGTTAGCTTGCCTCACCTTTAATGCCTAGGCATAGGGGTGGAAGTATGGGTTTTCGGTTAGGTTTTAGACCGAAGCCGAAAAAACCGAAAACCGAAATTTCAAAATATTACAAACCGAACCGGACCGAATAACATGTAAATCCGAACCGAACCGAAAATAATTAAACAGTTTGGTTTTCCAGTTTTTCGGTTTAAACCGAATTTTTCAATATCTGCACCTGCACCCTTTCCCATTTGGTCTTTTACTCTTTTAGTCTTTAGACTATAGTCTATTAGTCTGTGTAAATTACAGTAATACTATACTAATATTATTCCAATAGAGTTATAGTCTGTCTAATACTGACATATATATTTAATTTAAAACATGAAATATAGTTCGGTTTAAACCGAAATTATTTTCTAAAATCCAAAATTGAACCGAACACCGAACTTGCTAAAAACTTAAAACCAAAACCGAACCATAAACCGATAAACCGAACCGAACTTAATTTTACGGTTCGGTTTACGGTCCAGAGTTCGGTTCGGTTCGGTTTTTTCCACCCCTACCTAGGCATTTTGGGTGTATTCGTTAGCAACTTGAGAGTTCTAAACATGGAAAAATATTGTGAGATCTAGTGGGCGTGGGCCAAGGTTGCAGATTTGGTTAAAATCTAGTGTATCACTTGCCAAAGAACACCCGGGATACAAGTGACTCCACAAGTCCCATATCGGAAATATTCAAGCCCGACCCTGGGCTTATAAGTCAAAACCCTGTCTTAACTCAACATGACGCGTTTTAAAGCCATGCGGCCCAGATCCCATAAGAACTCCGAAGTTAACCCCTCCTCACGAGGACCAAAGTGGACAATATCATGCTACTGTAAAAAAATATGAAAATTGAAAAAAAAAAGAAAAAAAATATAAAGAATTGAAACTAATACTTAAAATGCTAAGATATAGGCAAGTATTTGCAAAAAAAGCATTAATATCAGGATAATTGATTTTTTTCGGTATTATGTACTTAAGAAACTGATATAAGCCTTTAATAAATCTCTAGATCCTAAAACAATTCTTACCTTGGACTCATTCTAATCCTAGTCCTTTACTATATCTTTTTTTAAAATGTGCTATAACAATAATAACAACAATACAAGACAAGTCTTAGATCACCACATATTAGTTAGGTTTCAAATCCTGAGCAACTATTAATGCTGTTGGTGAAAGTTCCCATTGGTAGTAGAGTCTACTGACACATACAAGTTGGGGTGTTTCTGACTTTCTGGAAGTGCTAGGAGTTAATGGGTTTGTGATAGATTTGACAAAGCGAGATCAGGCTCATGGTTTAATTAATCTATACTCCGCTTAAGCTGACTCTCAACAATTTTTTTTTTCTATCGGAGGGTTCCCAACCCTTTGGGCTGGACTAATCCCTCCAGGTCAGAGGGAAGCAGGATAAACTCCCCTGTAGCCCTAGTGTAGTAGTGCAGTTTCAAACCTACAACCTCCGGGTGCAAACCGTGGTCCTAGGCCAACTGAGCTACCCCTTGGGGTTGACTCTCAAGAATTGAATCACAAATAAAATTGGAATTCATTTAATCCAATTACACTTAAAATATTGCCTCAAATGAAGAACAAAACCTAGAAGTGAATTTCAAACATAGTACCGAAAATGTACAATGAACAGAAACACATTCAAAGCAACACTCAAAAGGGTCAACTTCTAAAGAAAGGAAGTTTGAGTTTTGTAGGTGCAGAAAATAATGACCCATAATAAGGAGGGAGCCTTATAGGACTTATCCGATGACGATGATGACTGGGTGCCGTCCGAAAGCCTGAAAGAGAATAGCAAACGATCAAAGGACCCTGGCCTGGGCGGCGCAAGGCTCTCCGATGCCAAAGTCAGTGTGGGAACTGGAACAATGGAAGGAGAGGGAGAAGAGAGACAGAGTAACGGCTTTGTGAATGAAATTGTGCGTACCTTAGATGGTGGTTTGAGCCTCTATTTATAGAGTTTGGAACGTATCTTTGGGAGATATTGTGGTGTGGGTCCCGTGATTCGAATGGGAAGTCACGATCAGCCCACATTGCATTAATTGCGGTCCAATCCAGCCCACTCTGTATTAAATGCGCGTCGGGTCAGCCTACGTCGCATTTAATGCACATCTTGTTGGGCCAGATCGTGTTGGGCGCCTTTGGCGGTAGGGGTACCAGCGGATCTGCCCTCGGGCCCTGCCCTGATGTGGCCTCAGCCGCTGGATGCCGCCCTGTCAAGGATCTGGCGAAGATTGTGAGCGGCTGGATGTCGCATCTGTCCCACTAGCTCGCGCCCCTATTCTTCCACGTGCCTGATGACGTGGGGGATGAGGGGTGCAAGTGAAGGTTCTCTCTTGCTTCGGCTTCTGTCCCGGCTTCTTCAGCCGAGGTGGAGTTTTCTGCCGAGATGGGTGCCGGAATGGACACAGGGGTAGCCGAGTTCGGCGCTGGCGGTCCGGGGTTGCTTGAGTTCGGCCGAGGCCTTTGTCCTGGTAGCCGGGGTGAGATTGGTGCCACGTGGATGGCACGAGGATGGCACGTGAGAGTGTTTAGCCTCATCTGATGGCTGCGATTAGCTTAATCCTGTGGTTCTGGAAATCTCCCCACACAATTGCCCCCTAGCTTTTGACCTCTGAAGTGTGCTAGCCTTTAGGGGTTGAAAGCTAGAAGAATCCGTCTGGGGATGCGGTGATCATTGCCTGGTGTCGCTTCAACTCTTTAAAGCAATAAATGCCCTGCCCTGTTCGTCTTGGGAACCGAGTTGACGGCTACACGCGTAGCTTCTGCGCTGATTGCGTTGTCTTATTGATGGGACGGGCACGGGCTTTGAAGTGTCTCTTCGAATTCGGAGGCGGTACCCAAATGAGGGTTCCCCTTCTACAAATAGGGCCGTCCCCTTCCTTTTCTCGCTTCTGACTCCTTTCGCCTTCGCCTCTACTTTCGATTTTTGCTCTGGTGCCCGAGATCTGTTCAACGAGGACGACCGTAGGACGCGCCCGGATCTGCTCTTGATCTGCCTCTTCGTCCCTGTAAGTCGCTTTGTTCTTCCGTCTGGTTCTTCTTGGGGTTTTTCGATTTCTAGGGTTTTTCTTCGTCGTCACCCCTTCTAGACATGGGCACCCCTAGATTCAGGGTAGATTCCGATGAGGGCTTAGCCGAGTTTAGGGCTGCCTTCAACATTCCGGAGGGGGTCCTCCTAAAACCGGCGGACCTCGCCGACTGTGCCTTGTATCGCTGCCACGGCGGCTGGATACCGTTCCCTCTGATCTCCGTGATCGGGGGTGGGGTCAGGTTTCCACTGCACCCCCTGCTTAGGGCCTGCCTTAGCCTTTGGTCCCTCGCCCCGGGCCAGTTGATGCCCAATGGCTACAAGGTCATCATGGGCACAGCGAAGCTGAACGAGATCTTGGGGACCAACCTAGGCCCTCACGACATCGAGGATACATATGATATCTGCAAGGCTGGGGAGGGAAGATATTATCTCCGTGTGAAGCCGCAGCGAAGGGGCTTCGTCCTAGCCTTGGAGGATTCAAGTAAGAATGCCGAGGAAGATTTCTTCTGTGTCTCGGGGGACTGGGAGTTCGGCCCAGGTGAAAGCAGGAGGCTGTCGGTCCCACGTCGCCCTGGGGAAGTCCCAAGTAATCATCACTGCTTTTCTCCTTTTTGCTTTGCTTACCTCATTGATGCCGAACTGATACTCTTTTTTGCCTGTTGAGCAGAGGCGGGTGCAAGGCGACGCCGAGCTGTCAGCGAAGGTTGGAGGAGGAACACCGACGACATCGACAAGGTCGAAAGATATAAGGGGCACGAGACCAGGTCAGCTTGGAAGCTGCTCGGGTACACGCCGAGGTATCGCGGCCACTACCACAGGACTGGAGTACCTGAGGTGGACGAGACACACCCTGACCGTCCAACCGTATCAGTTGCGGTGTTTAGCGGGGTCCCCTTGACCGATCCCGTTGCCGACCGAACTGCGTCTGGTGCCGAGGCGTCTACTTCTGATCCGGAGCTGCCGGACCTGACGCAGATAGTGGACGCTTATTTCTCCGATCGAGGAGAGGACATGGAGGGAAGTTCGAGGGAGCCTGCTGTCAAGGACCTGGCTGCTAAGTTTAGGCAGAGGTCATCGTCTTCTGGGGCCCCATCGCCTGCCGGTACTCGTGCTGCTTCGGGTCCGGTGGGCGCTGGTGCTCTCTCTGCTCCTGCCCCCGCTCTGAGCGGGGGCGCCCGGCGACGCTCGCCGGACCGCTCGAAGGAGGGGTCCCCACCCAGGAAGAAATCGAAGGCGGGGGATAAGAGTTCGAAGGCTGACCTGCAGCCGAAGGGCAAGACTCCCGCTCACGCCCCTGGAGCTAAAGCTCCATCCGAAAAGGGGGGTGAGAAGAGCGCGCCGAAGGAAAAGAGTGCGCCGGCCGAAAAGAGTGCGCCAATCAGCAAGTCGACTGTCGGGCCAACGCGCGAGCCTCTCATCTCGGCGGGGCAAGGGTCAGGATCGGCCTCCGGGCCCCGAACTGCCCCAGCACCGTGGAAGCCGAGAATGGAAACACAACCCGGCAAACCCCTGAGCGTTGAAGACCGACTGCTGGGAAATGCCGAGGTGATCGGGGCCCTTGCCAGGGCCTGTGCTCTGCCACGGGATACGGAGGAGCACGAGAAGTTTGATGACGAGAGCCTGATGTTGACAGCGATCCAGGCCGACATCCTGGTAAGTGTTTTTTGTGTATTCTTTCAAGTGGCCTAGCTCGGCTGTTCCTGTTTTGACCCTCCCTTTTCCCTTGCAGAACGTGCAGAGGCTCCTAGCCATCCTAGGAAGGAGGGATAGGAACGCGTCGAGGGTGACCCGTCTGGAGTCCGAGCGGGAGAAGCTGAAGAAGGAGCTGGAAGTGCAGCGGAAGGGAATGGAAGAGCTCAAGGTGGCCAGTGCTGGAGAGTCCGCTCGGCTGGCATCGGCTCTGACTGAGGTCGCCGAACTCTCGTCCCGGGCCAACCATATGAAAGGCGAGCTTTGGACAAAGAACAAAAGGGTCTCCGAGTTGGAGTCGAAGTTGGCCAGGTCGAAGTCTGAGTCGACGGCTGAGGTAACGAGGTTGCGAGGGGAGGTCTTGGCTGGTCGCGCCGAGAGGGAGAAGCTGGTGAAGGCGAACGTTGACCTGGAAAAGGAGAAGGCCTCTCTTCTGTCCGAGGCCCAATCCGCCTTCCAGAACGGGGTGGACCGCGCCACCGAGCTGTATGAGAAACAGGTGGAGGAGATCACGTCCATTCTGTTCGAGGAAGGATGCCTGGCCGCACTGAGACGTGCGGGGGTCCCTGAAGACCATCCTGTCTATCAGGACCTGCCGAAGTATTCGGACCTGGATCCCGAGCCGAGCTCCGCACCTGCAACTGAAAGCGCCTCGGTCGAAGCTCCTGCAGCTGAAAGCGCCCCGGTCGAAGCTCCTGCTGCGGACGACGCTCCAGCTGCCCCGGTCTTGAGCGATGCCCCGGTCGCCAGTGATGCTTCGGCCGTGCCTCAGGGTGAGACCTCTTCTGCCCCTGATTCGGGTGAGGTACCGGTCAAGGCCTCCTCCACCAGCGACGCTCCGAGCAAAGTCATGGTTTCGGCCGAGTCCACTGGTCCATCAGATGTGGTGATCGACCTAGTGGAGTCGCCGAAACCATAGTAGCCGGGCTCCTTTATATTTCTGTCTTCTCGCATGTAATATTTTTGCTTTTCAGCTTTGTAACACTTTGTCTATTCAATGAAAGTCGAGCTTCTTCACTTGTGCATTTTTCTCTTTGCATTTGTCTCTCTTTCATTTCTGGATGTGCATTGAATGGGACTGAATGCCTTTACTGTGTGGCGTGGCCCTTGAGGTAGAAAGAGTCAAACGGTCCTCATAGCTGTCAGCGCTGACTCTCCGTATTCTGGAGACCATAAATAACAATAAACATGGTGGCACGGCTGACGACGGAATCGGACGGATGTCTCCACGTGGCGCCATAGGGATCGCTGGTCAACGGTCGTGCATCCCCAGTAATGCGTGGGAGACTTCGCCCCCATAACCCCTTTCGGAGACTGAGCCCTTCTTTCGGAGACTGAGCCATTCTTCTTCCTATAAATAGGGATGGCAAGCTCGCCATGGGAGAAGAAAAGAAACGGAAGTAGGATAGCTTAATTCACTTAGCTGTAGGAACCATGTCTGACAAACATTCTGTAATCTTTATCCGGGGGGAACCCTTGCGCCTGTGGACGACTTTCTCCAAGGGGGGAAGCCCGTCGTGGTCTGCGCGCTCTCTGAAGGAACTCCCTGTGGACCACGCGCTCTCTGAACGCGGGTTCATGGCCATCCGTCCCTGGCCAGACAGAGTGAGGATGCGCTGCAACGCAACCGGGGGACGGTGGCGCATTCTCGTCCGACACGGTCTTGCGCGACCGCCGGACGGAAGGCGGGATTGAGGCCCCGCTGGACCTGGGGTTTCTTCAAGCTTGGCTGGTCTCACTGACCGGAGGGCGTTGAAGAGCTCAGCGAGGTCCAGGGCCTCCGCACTGGTGGGGCCTCTGCAGCCGCTTTGGTCTGACCAACCGTAGCGTGTTATAGAGCTCGGTGAAATTCAGGATCACTCAGAACCTCCAGGCAACGATCCGGCGTCGTGGAGTGAGCGAAGATCGGAGTCTCCCAGCTTTTCTTTTATTTTCTGTTTTCAGAGGGCTGTGATCCTCCTTTCTGTACTTTGCTTTCTGTTCTGTAATTCTTGTAATAAAGCAGTTTACAATGAATAAAAGGGAGGAATTCTGTGATCACCCAAACCGTGTACAATGCTTTTGAGTTCTTTTTCTCTTTCTTTGCACTGTTCTGGAATGCTTGCATTTTTGTGTGTTTGAGTGCTGGCACAGCTCTCTTCCTCTGGAAAGCTGCCCTTGGCTGAAATGGCTGGCTTCGGCCGAGACGAGCTGGCCTCTGGAAAGCTGCCTTTCACTGGTCTCGGCTGTGGAAGCGTGAGCTCGGCAATGATCTTTGAGGGGTGTAAAAACCCTAATTTTAGGAGTCCGGCCGAGTGTCCGAACTCGAGGCCTTTTCCAGGGCTGTTAACCCTTGGAGATGGGTGAAGACCCTGAGTTTAGGAATTGGCCGAGTGTCCGAACTCGAGGCCTTTTCCAGGGCTGTTAACCCTTGGAGATGGGTGAAGACCCTGAGTTTAGGAATTGGCCGAGTGTCCGAACTCGAGGCCTTTTCCAGGGCTGTTAACCCTTGAGTGGGTTCAAACCCCGGGACTTTAAGAAACGCTGAGTGTAAGAACTCCAGGCCATTTCCAGGGCGTAGAGCCTTGATTGTGTCCAAAACACGGGGCTTTAGGAAAGGCTGAGTGTAAGAACTCCAGGCCATTTCCAGGGCGTAGAGCCTTGATTGTATTCAAAACACGGGGCTTTAGGAAAGGCTGAGTGTAAGAACTCCAGGCCATTTCCAGGGCGTAGAGCCTTGATTGTGTTCAAAACACGGGGCTTTAGGAAAGGCTGAGTGTAAGAACTCCAGGCCATTTCCAGGGCGTAGAGCCTATGCTGCCGGGGTCGACCAGAGAGAGACGACAGATTGATGACAAGGCAAAAGCTGCTTTTATTGATTCTGAGATTCATTACATCTTTAGAAATAAGATTTCTTCAAGTGGGATGCATTCCACGGTCTCGGGAGCGGCTTGCCTTCCAAGTCTTCGAGCTTGTAAGCTGACTTTCCTGCCAATGAGACTACTCTGAACGGGCCATGCCAGTTCGGGGCAAGCTTCCCCTCGTTTGGTTCTTTGTCAGCTGGCAGGGTCTTCTTTAAAACGAGCTCTCCCGCGGTGAACCTTCTTTCTTTGACATTTTGATTGTATGCCCTGGCTAACCGCTGCTGATAGTCGGTCAGTCTCAGGGCTGCTGCTTCTAGTCGCTCGTCTGCCAGCTCCAGCTCCATTGCCAGGTTCGTCTCATTTCGGCCTTGGTCGACCAGCTCTGTCCTCAGGGTAGGAAGGCCGATTTCCAAGGGAATGACCGCCTCCATCCCGTAGGCCAGAGAGAAAGGTGTTGCCGAGGTGGGCCTCCTTGGAGTCGTTCTGTATGCCCATAGCACGCTCGGAAGCTCCTCTGTCCATCTGCCCTTTGCCTTGTCCAGTCGCTTCTTCAGGCCGTCCAGGATCACTTTGTTAGAGATTTCTGCCTGGCCATTACTCTGTGGATATGCCGGGGTGGAGTAATGGTTTCTGATGCCGTGCTCTTGGCAGAAGTCTTTGAACGGCTTGGAGTCGAACTGAGTCCCGTTATCCGAAATCAGGGTCCGGGGGATGCCGAACCTTGTAAGGATGTTTTTCCAAATGAAGTTCCTGGAGTCCCTGTCCGTGATGGAAGACAACGGTTCAGCCTCTATCCACTTTGTGAAGTAGTCCGTAGCCACTATCAGCCATCTCTTGTTCCCTGGAGCTCGGTGAAGAGGCCCCACAATGTCCAGGCCCCATTGAGCGAAGGGCCATGGGCTGGAGAGGGGACTCAGATCCTGTGCTGGCTGATGGAGGGAGTGGGAGAACTTCTGGCATTTCTCGCATTTCCTGGCGTAGACCTGGGCGTCCTTCTGCATGTAGGGCCACCAGTAACCCTGGCTGATTGCTCTGTAGGCCAATGACCGACCTCCTATATGGCTGCCGCAGATTCCTTCGTGGATCTCATACAGGAAGTCGTCCACCTTGGTCGGGTGGACGCATTGGAGGTATGGACCTGTGAAGGACTTCCTGTAGAGTTTGCCTTCGGGAGAGAGCCAGAACCGAGCTGCCTTGAGCCTGATCCTGTGGGCTTCAGCCTTGTCCTCGGGGAGCTGGTCGTCCTTCAAGTAAGCGACAATCGGATCCATCCAGCTCGGGCCGAGGTCAGCACAGAGGACAAGCCGAGATGAGTGGAGTTCTAAGCTTGACCTTGATACTGACCCAACCTCGATGGTCCTTTTTTTCCCCGCTTCGACAGCGGAGGCCAGGTTTGCAAGCGCATCTGCGTGCGTGTTGGTATCTCGAGATATTTGCCTGACCTCGGCTTTCTGGAATTGAGAGAGTAGTTTTTTCGCAAGGGCTAAGTAGGCCGCCATCCTGTCGTCCCTGGCCTGGTAGTCTCCAGCGAGCTGGCTAGTTACCAGTTGAGAGTCGCTGAAGATCTCCAGATGCTGGGCTCCGAGGATTCGGGCGCTGTTCAACCCTGCAATCATTGCTTCGTACTCTGCCTCATTGTTCGTCGCTTTGAAGTCCAAGGTGAAGGCTTGCTCTATGACCAGTCCCTCTGGCGATTGGAGAACTATGCCGGCGCCAGCTCTCTTGGAGGTGGACGACCCGTCGACAAAGATCTTCCATGCCGAGGTGGGAGCCTGTTCGACCTCAGTTTCTATTGGCTCGTGCCCTGTGCCCCCCAGTGCCGTGCCGAGCTGGGTCGGAGCCGGGTTGGGGGAGACGAATTCGACAATGAAGTCTGCCAGGATCTGGGCTTTGATCGCAGTTCGGGGACGGTACTGTATGTCATACTGCCCCAGTTCAACTGCCCACTTTGATATTCGCCCTGAAAAATCAGCTTTCTTGAACACTGAACGGAGTGGATGCTCCGTGATTACCACAATGGTGTGGGATTGGAAATAATGGGAGAGCTTGCGGGAGGCGCTCACGAGAGCCAACGCAAGCTTCTCCAATAGGAGTTACCTGGTCTCGGCATCGAGCAGGGTCTTGCTCGTGTAATAGATCGGCTTTTGAACTCCCTCGTCCTCCCTGATGAGGACGGAGCTCACTGCGTGATCCGAGACCGCAAGGTACAAATACAGAATCTCCCCCAAAGTTGGGGTGGAGAGTAATGGTGGTGACATTAAATAAGTTTTGAGTGCGGCCAATGCCTGGTCGCACTCAGGGGTCCACTGGAACTTCAAATTTTTCTTTAGAAGCTGAAAGAAATGCCTGCACTTATCTGATGACCGGCTGATGAAGCGGTTGAGTGCTGCAGCCATTCCTGTAAGCTTCTGAACTTCCTTCGTGGTAGAGGGGCTCTGGATGCTCTGGATCGCGGTGATCTGGTCCGGATTAGCCTCTATCCCCCTCCGCGTTACCAAGCTGCCGAGGAACTTGCCAGAGGCTACGCCGAAGGCGCACTTGGAAGCGTTTAGCTTGAGCTTGTATGCGCGGAGGATGTCGAAGACTTGGGCAAGATCAGCCAGATGATCGCCGGAGTGCACTGATTTGACGACCATGTCGTCGATGTAGACCTCCACCGTCCTGCCGAGCTGAGCATGGAACATTTTTGTGACGAGGCGCTGATAGGTTGCCCCCGCGTTCTTTAGCCCGAAGGGCATCACCTTGTAGCAGTAAGTGCCGCGGGGGGTTATGAATGATGTTTTCTCCTCGTCTGGCTCGTAGAGCGGGATCTGATGATAGCCTCGGTAGGCGTCAAGGAAGCTCATTCGGTCGTGACCAGCGGTGGCGTCGATCAGTTGGTCGATCTTTGGGAGGGGAAAACTGTCCTTAGGGCAAGCCCTGTTCAAGTCGGTGAAGTCCACGCACACCCTCCACTTCCCAGTTTTCTTCTTGACCACCACCGTGTTGGCCAGCCATACCGGGTACTGGACTTCCCGGATGGCTCCTGCTTTTAGCAGGTTGTCGATCTCTTCGACGACCGCATCTGTCTGCTGCAGCCCGGTCCTTCGGGCCCTCTGCACTACCGGCTTGTGGTCGGGGTTGACATTGAGCTTGTGGCACATGACCTCAGGGTCGACCCCAGGCATTTCGCTTGGGCTCCAAGCGAAGACGTCCACATTCTGCATCAAGAACCGAGAGAGTTCGGCCCTTTCTTCGTCTGGCAGCTGGGTGCCAATCAGGAAGAACCTGTCTGGGTCTGCCGGGTCTAGCCTGACCTCGGCCAGGTCCTCGATGCTCTTCTTCTCAGGGTCCCGGCCGATCTCATCGAGGCCTTTCTCGAACTCGGCCAGGTTGACGCGCTTTGGCTCCTTCACTGCTGGGACTGCGGCCAGCATGCACTGCCTGGCCTGCTGCTGGTCTCCCTCCACTGTGATTACTTCCATCTTGCCCTCCTTGTTCTCAAGGACGAACTTCAGCTTTTGGTGGAGGGAAGAAGGAACTGCCTCTAGCTTGTGGAGCCACGTTCTGCCCAGAATGACATTGTAGGGAGAAGGGGCGTCCACAACCAGGAAGTCGGCCAGCACGGAGGCTCCGCCAACTCGGGTTTCCAAGGTGATCCTACCCTTGGGATAGACTGGCATGGCGGATAACCCTAGCAAGGGTGCTCGGACCTCCGTGAGGTCTGCTTCGGAGAGCTTCATCCTCTTGAAGCAGTCGTAGTAAAGGACCTCGGAGGAGCTGCCGGAGTCGACGAGGATCCTCTTCACTGTGAAGTCTCTCAGCTTCATGGTGAGGAGCAGGGGGTCGTTGTGAGGGACCTGGATTCCCTCTAGATCTCGATCCGAGAACGAGATGGCGGGTCGGTCGCGGCGGGCTTTCTTGGATGCCGGAGCGAGTTCGGCTTTCATTACTTCTTTCCCGTGCGAAGCCCGCCTGGCTTCGGCACGGGCCTGAGAGCTGCCCCGGGACGAGGAAGCGGGAACTGAGGACGCCAGATGGATCACGTTAATGATCTTCTCTGAATCCTCGCTGTCTGGAGCCTGGGCTGCGCTCTGGTGAATTCGGCCCTCGCTGCCGCCGGCATCACCTGCCTTGATGAACTCTGGGATGTGGCCTTCTTCGGCCAGCTTCTCCAGATACCCCTGCAAAGTCTTACAGTCTTCGGTCCTGTGCCCGTTGCCCCTATGGAAGGAGCAGTAGAGCTTGCTTCGGGCGCCTTCGGTGGGCTCATTCTTCATGGGCGGAGGATACTTGAAGAACGGCTTGGACCTGATCTTGGTCAGGATGCGGTAGATCGGCTCCTTGAAGACGACGTTGACGCTCTGACTGGCGCTGGAGGGAGGTCTGGGCTTCCAAGTGCCCCCAGACCTGGACGACGAAGGCTTCGCCGAACTGGAGACCCAGGCCCGCTTGGACTCCTGCTTCTGGGAGGGCCTCCCGCCTCTCTGCCGAGGTTGGCCACTCTTCTGTTCGGGCTCCGGGTGCCCGTCCTGATCCCTGGCCCGGATCTCGTCCTCCTCCTGGGCGATGAAGCGCTTCACCCGGGACATCAACTCTGGCATGGATTCTGGGGGGTTCCCGGCCAAGTCCTTCTGCAAGTCGTTGCCGGGGATCAGGGCATGCTGGAAGGCGTAGATTGCTATCCCTTCCCTCGTGCCCTCGATCTGGCTGTGGACCGCCCAGAATCGCTGGGCGAACTTGGCGAGGGTTTCGCCCTGCTTCATTCTCAGGGCGAGGAGGTCCCCTTCCTTCTTGGGAACGACGGTGTAGGCTTGGAACTTCTTCAGGAAGGAGAGCTGGAGCTCCTTCCAACTGGAAACCGACTGCTCCGGGAGAGAGCAGAACCACTTCAGGGGGAGGTCACCCAGACTGGAGGAGAAGATTTTGCAGTTTAGGTGACCCTCGTTCCCCCAGATGGACATCTTCTGGGAGAAGTGTCGGAGGTGTGCGGATGGGTCGGACAGCCCGTCATAGGGGACGAACCGCGGGACGGAGAACTTTCTGGGCAAGGGGGTGCGCTCGATCTCTTTTGTGAAGGGCGAGCCCCCCAGATCAGTGTGACCACAGATCTACTTCTGGTCCCGCATGTCCAAGTTGTGCTGGAGAGCCAATCTGACACGTTTGTCAAATCGCTCTTGCTCATCGTCCTTCTCTGGAGTCTGAGCTCTGGGCTTTCGCTTGGGATGGCTCGGGCTACGACGGCTATGAGTTCGGCCGTCGCGGCTATAGTGACTTCGGCTGTTGCTCGAGCCTTCGTCACGGATCTGGCTCCGTTTCTGGTCCAGATGATTTCTGAGGTCCTCGCGGGGAGGCTGGGCTGCCCTGCTGGGGGCGTCCCTCTTTTTCCCTTGAGGCTCAGAGACCTGCCTCAAGGAGGCAGTTTGCGCTGCCCTCAGCTGCTGTTGGAGCTGCTGGAGCTCTCGGACTAACCGCTCCTGCTTCTGGAGAAGAGCGTCTTGGGCTGCGACGTCTCCTCCAGCGGCTGGAGGTTGATCGCGGCGCGTCTCCTCTACGGCAACAGCTTTATCTTTGCGGGGACGCTCGCGCCGGTGCTCGTCGCGTCGGGGTGGCACGGTTTCGTCCGCTGAGAGCGAGGCCTCGACTCCCTCTTGGAAGGGGATCTCGACAAAGAGTTGGGAGCCCAGGCGACCCTCGCCTGCGGATGTGCCTTGGACCGTTCGGGACCGTCCCTGAGGAGGGACGTCCGTCGACGGTGCTAGCCGCTCGAGGATTGCCCTCGAGGACTCTCTGCCCTTCTTAGCTTTCGGTGGCATGGCTTCTGAGAGATTGAGGTTTAGAAGGTTGGGAAGGTTGGGATATTACTTCCCCACAGACGGCGCCAATTGTAGGTGCAGAAAATAATGACCCACAATAAGGAGGGAGCCTTATAGGACTTATCCGATGACGATGATGACTGGGTGCCGTCCGAAAGCCTGAAAGAGAATAGCAAACGATCAAAGGACCCTGGCCTGGGCGGCGCAAGGCTCTCCGATGCCAAAGTCAGTGTGGGAACTGGAACAATGGAAGGAGAGGGAGAAGAGAGATAGAGTAACGGCTCTGTGAATGAAATTGTGCGTACCTTAGATGGTGGTTTGAGCCTCTATTTATAGAGTTTGGAACGTATCTTTGGGAGATATTGTGGTGTGGGTCCCGTGATTCGACTGGGAAGTCACGATCAGCCCACATTGCATTAATTGCGGTCCAATCCAGCCCACTCTGTATTAAATGCGCGTCGGGTCAGCCCACGTCGCATTTAATGCACATCTTGTTGGGCCATATCGTGTTGGGCGCCTTTGGCGGTAGGGGTACCAGCGGATCTGCCCTCGGGCCCTGCCCTGATGTGGCCTCAGCCGCTGGATGCCGCCCTGTCAGGGATCTGGCGAAGATTGTGAGCGGCTGGATGTCGCATCTGTCCCACTAGCTCGCGCCCCTATTCTTCCACGTGCCTGATGACGTGGGGGATGAGGGGTGCAAGTGAAGGTTCTCTCTTGCTTCGGCTTCTGTCCCGGCTTCTTCAGCCGAGGTGGAGTTTTCTGCCGAGATGGGTGCCGGAATGGACACAGGGGTAGCCGAGTTCGGCGCTGGCGGTCCGGGGTTGCTTGAGTTCGGCCGAGGCCTTTGTCCTGGTAGCCGGGGTGAGATTGGTGCCACGTGGATGGCACGAGGATGGCACGTGAGAGTGTTTAGCCTCATCTGATGGCTGCGATTAGCTTAATCCTGTGGTTCTGGAAATCTCCCCACACAAGTTTCTACAGAATTATCAGACATTATGAAATTTGCATAACAGCAGGGATAATGGGAACATACACTATCACAAGGCTTCTACAGGAGAAGATGCCATTGCATTTACTCAATCCATTTAAAGGAAGTAATTAGAAAATTAAAAAATGAAGCAAAATTAAGTAATTATAACAAGCACATCAAAGCGAATAAAATAGACGACAGTATAAGAGCAGAAATCAGAATGAAGACTATAGGCAAGGCTATATAGAAGATTATACAAGACTTATTTATGAGAAACAGAAACTATTTCTAAGAGGTGAAAGGTTCTCACACGGTTGATGGAACCATATCCAGCAAAAACATATAGAAGATTCTTAATCTGGATTGCAGCTCCATCTAGACGAGGTACAGGTGCCGATGGCATCTCCTCCCATTCTAATTGTGGAGCAGGTATATCAGCAAAAGTTGCATTTAGATCATCCCTTGCTAGTCTGTTATTGTACTTAACAATTTCAATCTGCAAATGACAAAAGTGCAGACCGTCAATCACCTAATGTAAGGCAATACTGTAAAATGTTTTCATCAAATTTACCAACTTCAAATGCATTGCAAGATGCCCCTGTAAGGAAATTACTTTTAGGTCCATTACTTGGACCACAAGTCATTACCTTTCCCTAATTGTGGTCATTATAGGAATCCCGTTTTCATAGGATACATGCTATCTTTTACTCAAATACGGTTTCCTAATGAGATATATTCCATAATAAACTCTACCTTGATGGACGGTTGAGATTAAAAACTAATGGAATCCTAATTGGAAATTCGGTCATCTCTCCACCTATAAAATAGAGTCTTTCTTCCATCACAAAGACTCACTCACGAAATTCAACACATTAAGGTTTATAGGCAAGGAGAGAGAAACCGAAGTTATTCCCTAAACTCTTATTGGACGGATCTCAACATCAACCAACAACAGCATCAGACAGCAGGATCGGAAAGCTCTCTGCATCAGAATGTCTGGAGGTAATCTTTAATCTATTTAAGATTAAATCCTACATGTGATCCTACATGTGATCCTACATGTGATTATCATGATGTTCTCGATCTTAGGGTTCATGTTAATAATAGACTAACATGTGGTATCAGGGCATGGTTATTGGAGAACACATGATCATCCATTAATTAGGATAACTTTGCATTGCCATAATCGGCAAAAATAGATCCGTTTCTAACTCTGTTTTGCAGCAATATATCGATCCAACTATTATGGCCTGCATGAATGGTTTATATTTATGTTATTCCGTAATTTTAATTTGACCACGACTGTTTGATCGTGATTTATTTAAAGTTTTGAATTTTTTCTTTCGTTATGTATAAAACTCCTGCGTGAGTAAAAATTCAATGTAATAGTTAAATAAGATATGTAACTGGAACGTCGTGACTGAAGTGGAAGCTGTTTCGAGACTGAAGATGGCGTTTTTGAAGCAAACGAAGATAAAGACAGATGATAAAAAAGGATGACAGAAAATAGGCCATATAGTTGGATCATATTTTCATAATTATTCAGTATTATGCTGATTATCTTTAGTATGTTTCTTTATAATCAATGATATAATGCCTCAAAAATTTTTTCCGAGGCATTTGCCCCGGACCCCGCCTTTATGTTCAGCCCCAAAGAGCCGGAGGACTGCCCTCCAGGGCTCGGCCTTCTTTATTAGTACTTTTTATATAATGTAAAATGTTTTCATCAAATTTACCAACTTCAAATGCATTGCAAGATGCCCCAACACAGCTGTTCAACTAAGAATCATATGTTCGAAGCAAATGTGAAGCAAATGTGCAGCATGGTACAGTTCTCAAATGGATAATTGTGTAATAAATTAACAACCATAAGAAACATTGCAATAAAATTGTCTAACTATAAAGGGTAAATAGATGCTTAGTTTAGCAAAGAAAACATGACACCTTGCTTGGATCTGGTGGAGCATCTCGACCTCTCCTCGTAATATCATGTGATAATATTGCATATTTTCCAAAATAACCAAATTGAGTTTTTTGAGAGAAAATCATGTTAATGTTATGATAAAAATGGAAAAATAGGTAGAAACTTGGAACATAGTTTCTAACACTATTTCATATTTATTTATTGTGTTTTATTATTTAAAGTAGTTTACTTTCCACAAAAATTTCCCAAGAAAACCACTCAATTTGTTATTATCTGACAATTTTCCAAGACCACAATTTCCTAAGAACAATATCTGCGACAATGCTAGCATCAACCAAGTGAGATTCAGGTTAGTTGCAATTCACAGGTGGTAGAATTGATCCAAGGGTCTGCCCCTTGACACTTGAATCACCCAGTTCACAACTTGCAGCTCTCTCTCACCCACAGTTATCCACGTCCATCACCCACATATATCATATGGCAATCCAACTAATACCCAAACTTCAAATAAAAAAACCCAAACTCTACAGCATTTATAACAATCAAAACACAGTAATCGACTAATCATCCCATTCCCATCAAACCACATTGATGACCCATTACGTTTCTAATCATCAGATTTTAATGAAAACCGAAATCATACATTTATCTCATCCACAGACACTCCTTCAACTACCCAAAAAAAAAAAAAGTTTCAGAGTTCCAACAACACGTCTAATTCAAAAGCTAATTCCTGTATTGAAAGAAACGTAACAGGATCAAATCAGCATTACCTTCTCTTCCGTCTTTGGAATGACTCGACGCACGGCCCTGTGGACGGACAAGTTCGACACGAGGGAGAGATATGTGAATGAAGAAGAAGCCCATATGAAATCGAAAATCAGAGCAGCTGTAAGTAGAACCAAACACGAAGCGATGAAAATGAGTTTCATGGAATTCTGGGTTCCGCTTGTTTTCCTCATTTTTCTTTGTTTCCAAGCAGAATAGGATGGAAATGGGAAGAAGAAGAAGATGGAGTTCAAAAGAGGAGAAAAGTCGGCGCCAATGGTTTTGGGTGTTGGTTTTAGTGATGACAGTGAGGAGACATAACTGTGGGAAGTGGGACTTTGATTTCCCGGGTATTTATGCTGTGTTTGATGGTTTTCAGTTATTTTCGGTGGGCTGTCGGTTTCTGACTCACGAGGGAACGAAAAATTCTACGTTACATGGGGTTGGCACTTAGCGGGTGCTACTGGGCAGTCCTAGAGGTTTATTAATGATTAACCGAAGGGAGTCGGTGGTTCTTATATTATAAAAATAAAAAAAAATAAATTATATGTTATCCACACTTAAAATGTTGGACCCATACTTAAAATATTTGTGCGGTTAGGAAGTCCAGTTTTAACTTAGAGGTCCTGCCTTCGAATCCCTTTAAGGCCTTAACCGATACATAAGGCTAGTGGGTGGTTCTATGTATCCGTAAGTTTACTAATGATCAACTGAAGGGGGGTCGGCGGATTCCTATATTATCAAAAAAAAAAAAAAAACTATATGTTAACCAATGATCAACAATGATCAATCGAAGGAGGGTCGGCAGGTTCCTATATTATTAAAAAATATATATATATATTATTTTCCTTTAAAAGATATTTTTCTGGGAACTTCATAAAAATATAAATTTTTTTTGCTATTTTTAAAAAAAGTGGAAGATTTAGATATTTCAAAAATTATAAAAGCTTTCTGCAATTTTTTCGATTAAATTTTTTTCATAATTTTCTTTGAGAAATGACAAAATGCTCTTACTGACGACATAATTTTGTCTTTTATTAACCGCCCCTGGCCATTTTGGTTTTGATAACCGTTAAATAAAATTAGTTTTTTAGTAATTAAGATTTTTTTTTTAACCATCCATGCATAAAGGTAGTTGAAGTGGCCCCTGTCATTTGGATTGGACTTGAAAATTTTTACTAAATGATTTATTAAAGGGGAATTTTGAAAAATGACATAAGAGTATTTTTGTCATTTCTCAAAAAGCTTTTTATAGAGACAACTTGATGGAAAGAATTGTGAAAGTTTTTTATACATTTTTTGAAATATTCAATTCTTCATGTAATTTTTAAAAAATGATCAAAAAGCTTTATACCTTTTTAAAATCTTTTCTTTTTTTCCTCTTACCCCGTAAGGGTAAGACCCTCTGACCCCATAAGGGTAAGACCTCAGTGTGTTTAGACTTGAGGTGCAAGTATCAAGTTCGAGTTATTTGAGGATTAATGAGAAATTTCTCTTGTGCACGCTCTCCTATGAGAGCGCCTATCGGGACCCCCACCCAACCCAAAACAATGGGTCCTCCTTGATGAATGGCACTGATGCACAGTGTAAGAAAATTCATCCCATGATTAGCACATCATTACTCATCATACTATTTGTTGATGGTCAATCTTAGGGTTGGACGAGATCCAATTATACTGAAATTTGGGGATATGCTATATATGGGGAGGATGTTCTTCTTGAGCGGCTCAGATTTTCAATGGGTAAACCCGTTATACAGTTTCACTTCTCAAATTTCTTGTAGTCAGTGCTTTAGAGGATTCAGACTCAATTAGTATCTAAAGTGAAAAGGAAATTTAAAAGAAAAAATAAAAACCAAGTACAGGGACCCATCTGTGATCAATTTAACCCTCCTATGGGCGTATCCTTGGATGAGTCACGATAAAAAAGGGTGTGGACTTGGGTATGGCGTTGGTGCAGTTGCCACATCTTTTGAAATTTTAGAAAAACAGTCAAACCTTTTGAAAACTCTTCCAAAGTTGGTCTTGATTTTCTTTTCATGTTTTCCCTATATATATATATATATATATAGGGAAATTCTAAAAAACGCCCAACTTTTCTTCATCTTTGGATTGACATCATAACAAAATGATGCCTCTAAACCATTAAATTTTAGGGCCATAGATCAAAAGGTTTGGATTATCTTTTGGGCTCAAGATTTTGTATGTAAATACGTCTCATATGGATCTTTTCATCCAATGTATTTCCATGATCATCATGCATCCTAATGGGCCAAACTAGGAGGGGCGTTTTTCTTTTTATTTTTTTTCCCTAAAAAACGCACTGGCGCTGTGTAGAGCGCTCCCAAATATATAAATCTATATAGCTTAGGGGAGCATCAGCTGAATTGTGGGAATCCTACATGTGGAGTTTTTCAGGGCCTGCCTCCATATAGCAAAATTTCTAACCTAAATCGAAAATGGTTCCCTCTCGCCTCTCTCCCCTTCTGTCTCTCCCTTTCGGTCCAGAGCCTCTCTCCGTCTCGCGCAACGGTGTCTGATTACCCACTCCTCTGCCTCTCTCCTCTGTTAGGTTTTTGTTTATTGGCTAGTTCATGGGTTGGACAAAACTCTGGGTCTTTTGAGTTGTATTGTTTATTTAGAAAATGACTCTGAAGATGAAAGACTAGAAGGACTCAGAAGAAGAAAGCTGGAAGAAATTAAAAGAGCTGAAATTCCTGATCAACCAGAATGGGGTCCGCTCGAGTGACCAGATCATCCGCTCGAGCGGACATGAGGCAGAATGGACAGCGCTAAAACAGAACCTCATCCGCTCTAGCGGACGAGGCGACAGAGTCAAAGAAATTAGAAACTGAATTCTAATTGTGCCAAAACCGCTTGTTTTAATCCTAATCAAGTTAGGTAACTTTAAGCACGACCTAAGGGCTATTTAAAGGACTCCAGGGCTATTCTAAAGATACACCTCACCTCTCAAAGTTCTGAGTTAGAGATTTTAATTGAGAGAATTATTCTCTAGAGATTTCTTAAAAAGTTGTGCTAACAAGTTTTTTAGAGTCAGTTTCTTCTGCATCCTTTGTAGAAGATTGTCTTCATGCGTAGAAGATTTGAGGAGTCAATTGCTGGATTGAGTTTGTTGTAATCAGTGGTGTGAAGTCGTTGAAGCGTGAAGCGATACAGGGTAACTTTAGTCCTTAGGTAGGGGATATCTGGGAGGAAATCTGAGTTTCTTGTAATTGCGAGATTCATAGTGCTTGATTATTGATCCAGGTTGGATCGGTGGTTTTTTACCCGGTTAGGATTTTCCACCTTAAATTTGGTGTCATTGTGGTGTGTGCTTGAGTTTTATTTCCACTACATTATTGTTTATTCTTGCACACTATTGGGTTGATTAATTGAGTAGACCAATCTAGAGATCTCGAACCCTTAAACTTTCAATTGGTATCAGAGCAGGTTGCACTAATTTACTGTGTTTGATCTAAAGAGATTTCTCGAATGGTACTCAATCAATTCTTGGTAAGACCTTCTATGTTTGATGATGATAATGAAGATGAGGTGTCAGATCAAGAACAAGATTGGGAGAAAAAATATTACTCCACATTTAATGATTGTGTGAGGATGACCGAGTATGGTAAGAAGGTTACAATCAAGTTAAAAGCTGCTCAAGAAGAAAATTCTGCATTAAAGAATGATTTAGAGCAAGCACTTGAAAAGATTCGTCTATTGGAAAGTCAGAAAAACTGCATGGCTGAAAATTTGACCACTGAGAGTAAAAAAACTTGAAAAGGCTGAACAAGAGATTGAGAATATGAAGACGGAGTTGCAGACTGTTAAATCTGAAAAAGAAGATTTGTAAAGAAGACTGAAGATCACTCTGTCTGAGTTAGAAGTCAAACAAGTTTTGCTAAACAAGATGAACACTGGTTCGAAAACTCTTACAAATATCTTGTGCAGTCAGAAGTCTCCTTTTGACAGAAGCGGTCTCGGTTTTGATTATGGTGCAACCACTTCGGGTACTAAAGGTAAAATAATTTTTGTTTCAAGCTTTGCACATACTACTCCACATACTGCACATGTTAATAATGTGGTGAGTAGTTTCAAGAAAAAGAATGTGTCATGCACTGCCCGCACATCCACTTGTCATCATTGTGGGTTAAAAGGACACATTCGTCCCCATTGCAAGAAGCTGAATAGTCTACCAAAGACCAAGCAATGGCGGAAGAATTTTCCTCCACCCAAGATGTCTCAAATTTGGGTAAGAAGGTCTGATTTGCCCTTAGGAGTTTGCTCATACTATGCTGAAAGATCAAACTAAACAAGTGTGGGTGACTACATATAAAAAGCCCCGATGAATGAGATCAAGCTCTCCCACCCCCAGCGCTGCTACGAAGAAACATTCAGGGGGAGTTGCTTTTGAGGGGGAGTTATTGATCCTAATTGACAAGAAAGCTGCCTATAATTATCTTTAGCTTTGTCAGTTATGGACAAGAAGGGGGAGAAATGTTACAGATCAAGGGGAAGAATAAGAAGTTTAGAAGAGTCAAAGACATTACAGATCTACATGTGTTAATTGCCAAGTGCTGATTGCCAATTTTTTTAATTCCATGTATTTTGGGTTTCATTGTGGGTAGATCAAAATGTATTGTCTTAGGGAGTTTTGTTCATGAATTGCCAAATGGGAGGATTTGTTAGGTTTTTGTTTATTGGCTAATTCATGGGTTCGACAAAACTCTGGGTCTTTTGAGTTGTATCATTTATTTAGAAAAGAACTCTGAAGATGAAAGACTAGAAGGACTCAGAAGAAGAAAGCTGGAAGAAATTAAAAGAGCTGAAATTCCGAATCAATCAGAATGGGGTCCGCTCGAGCGACTAGATCATCCGCTCGAGCGGACATGAGGCAGAATGGCCAGTGCTGAAACAGAACCTCATCCGCTTGAGCGGACAAGGCAGCAGAGTCCAAAGAAAATTAGAAACTGAATTCTAATTGTGCCCAAACTGGTTGTTTTAATCCTAATCAAGTTAGGTAACTTTAAGCACGACCTAAGGGATATTTAAAGGACTCAAGTGCTATTCTAAAGATACACCTCACCTCTCAAAGTTCTGAGTTAGAGATTTTAATTGAGATAATTATTCTCTAGAGATTTCTTAAGAAGTTGTGCTGCCAAGTTCTCTAGAGCCAGTTTTTTCTGCATCCTTTGTAGAAGATTGTCTCCTACGTAGAAGATTTGAGGAGTTAAGTGCTGAATTGAGTCTGTTGCAATCAGCGGTGTGAAGTCGTTGAAGCGTGAAGCGACACAAGGTAACTTCAATCCTTAGGTAGGGGATATCTGGGGAGGAAATCTGAGTTTCTTGTAATTGCGAGATTCATAGTGCTTGATTATTGATTTAGGTTGGATCGATGGTTTTTTACCCAGTTAGGGTTTTCCACCTTAAATTTGGTGTCATTGTGGTGTGTGCTTGAGTTTTATTTCCGCTGCATTATTGTTTATTTTTGCACACTATTTGGTTGATTAATTGAGTAGACCAATCTAAAGATCTCGAACACTTAAACTTTCATCCTCTCTCCATCGCCTCTGCACATTCCCTCTCTCCATCGCCTCTGCGCCTCCCCTCTCTCCCTCCCCAAACTGCCTCCCCTCTAACATAACGATTGAGGGGACTCTTTCGACTGCCAGACCGGATCTGCGGCCGCCCATCGCCTCTGCACCTCCTCTCTGTCTCTCTCTCTCTCTCTCTCTAATCGGTAGAAACCAGAAAAAAAACCCTTCTGATGAGTCTTATGTGTCATAGGTTTTTTCTCTCAATTGAAGCACCTACATAGGATAATTAGCATGAACTCTGCAATATGAGATGCCTTTTTGTAAACCATTTGAATTGAAAAAAAAATATTTACTTTTGATTAAAACAAGAATATTCATACTTGGACTGAACCAAACCAAACCAAATCAAGCCTTTTCCCACTAGGTGGGGTCGGCTATATGGATTTGACGACGCCAATCAAATCTGTTTAGGGTCATGTCCTCCGTTAGATCCATGTAGGCAAGGTCATGTTTAATAGTTTCTTTCCAACTTCTCTTGGGTCTCCCTCTCCCTCTTCTACTCCTGACAATCTCCATGCTTTCACACCTTTTAATAGGTGCATCCGTTGGACACCTTCTAACATGGTCGAACATTCTCAATCGATTTTCTCTCATCTTATCTCCAATCGGTGCTATTCATACTTTGCCCCTAATCTCCTCATTCCTAATCCTATCTCTCCTTGTGATCCCGTACATCCATCTTAGCATTCTCATCTAGGCAACTTCCATCTTCTTGACATGATTATGCTTTACTGCCCAATACTCTGATCCATATAACAATGCTGGTCATACCGCCACCTTATAATACTTTCCTTTAACCTTGAGGCGTACTTTCCGATCACACAAGACCCCCGAAGCATTCCTCCATTTGGTCCACTCGGCCTGAATCCTGGACTTACATCAGTATCAATCTCTCCATCCTGTTGCACCATAGATCCAAGGTACCTAAAGTTTTCTTTCTCTACCATCTTTTGTGTGCCCAAACTTATTTTTATGTTATCAGGTGTCCTATTTTGACTAAAATTGCATTCCATATATTTCGTTTTGCATCGACTTAGCCTAAACCCTTTTGTCTCTAATGTTTTCCGCCACAATTCTAGTTTAGCATTCACTCATTCTCTCGTCTCATCCACTAAAACAATGTCATTTGCAAATAGCATACACCACGGCACCTCATCCTGGTTATGTCTTGTAATCTCATCCATAACTAGGGCAAACAAGTACGGGCTTAACTCTGAGCCTTGGTGTAGACCAATCGTGTAATAGGAAGCTCCTTAGTTTCGCCACCAGTCGTCCTTATAGATGTCATGACTCTATCATACATATCCTTTATCTCCTCAATATAAGCGACACACAATCTTTTCTTTTCCAGAACTCTCCAAAGAATCTCCTTAGGAACCCGGTCATAGGCCTTCTCTAAGTTAATGAACACCATATGTAAATCTCTCTGACCTTCTCTATACTGTTCCATTAACCTCCTCAGGAGAAAGATAGCCTCCATAGTTGATCTCCCAGGCATGAAACCAAATTGATTCTCTGAAACATTTGTTGTTCTTCTTAGTCTTCTCTCAATAACTCTCTCCCATAATTTCATCGTATGGCTCATCAACAAGGACCAAAAAAAGACAAACTCCCAAACACATGTTCATTTATTTCACTCAAGATAGATTACATCTAACATGTTCTGTTCATGATATGATTCTCATTCCACTTTTTTCTTCTCTAAATAGACCAATAGAATCCTCAACTCATAGAAGAATAATCTAAATCCAGTAACTGGATAGATGCTGGAGAAATGGGGAGGAATGGAATCATGGAAAACACTAATGATCAATTTATCATTTCTCAAAAACTTATCAGTTCATATTTGATTTTATGTGGATAACTTCATTGTGAAACCACATTATAGAGTCTTTGCATAAAAGACACAATACAATATTTTATAGCCACAACCTAGCCCTTTTTATTTCTCCGTTTTCATCTTTATGCAAACCACAAAGCATTTGGTTCATCAACTTTTAAGGAACCTTATCCAGATAAACTCATTAAGTGCGCTGATCTCAAGTTCATGTAGGCCTGCCTAGCCATTCCCGAATAGATGAAGCTAAAATGGAAAAAGAGCAGGGGAGCCAGCAACAGTGAAGACCCAAGCATGGAACGGAAGAAAAACAGTTGGGACTCTGCATCAGTAGCTAGTCTACAGAGGCATCACATGGAAGCTAGCTGAAAGCCACTCGAACGTGGCGCTGCGTTTCAGATGAGGGAATGTGAAGGAGAGCTCGATCTAAACCTGGAGAAGGTGATGCGTTTTAGATGAGGAAAGGCGAGGGAGATGGGAGACTTTTTCCCCCCTTCTCTGATCGACTAGGTTAGAGAGAAAAACAGGGAAAGGGGGAAAATGCGTGGGTGTCCAAAATGAGTTCCACGAATTAGGACTTGCACCACACGTGGGATTCCCACGATTTAGCTGATGCTGCCTTAAGCTGCAACTTAGGGGAGCCCTTCTCATATATATATATGGGCCAGCTCTCCTAAGCTCAAAGCTTAGGACAAGGTAAGCTCAAGTGTGTGGTGGGGCCCACCTGGGGACCCACATGGGGATTTGGATGGGGGATTTCAAGGACTCCCTGTGATCTTCTTCTTGTAAAAAATCAGCCCTAATCATGATTTCTATCATCTCCATATGGGCCGCAAAAGTTTAATGGTCAATAGTCCATTCGAATCGATACATAGTCGATCCAACGATTCAGTAAATTCGAATCTGATCGAAAGTTGGTGGACATGTACAATTTCAGGGGGGTCGTGTGTTTGGTCAATTTGGAAGGACCAAAGGGTGGGCCCCACAAGCATGAGCTTACGAAATTTTATCCTAAGCTCCAGCTTCAGAGAGCCTTGCTATATATATATATATACATACATGAGGAGTATTCAAGTGCATCTATCCCTCACTATAGGGTGAGGGACACTCCCCTTTTTGAAAAGTTTCAAGTACATAGGGAGTATTCCTATGTACTTGAAAAGTCACTTTTTTGTACTTGAAACTTCCCAAAGAGGGAAGTGTCCCTCACCCTATGGTGAGGGATAGATGCATTTGAATATTTCCCTACATATACATACACACACACACACATATATACATATACATTATCCTAAGCTCAAGTGTCAAATTTTGATGAGATGAGCCCACCTGCAATATTTAACTGTTCATGAAACATGGAAGCCTGATATCTCCAGATTTCCATAATATAGGGCTTTCCTGCTTTCCATCGAGGCAGCTTCCATTCCAACACTAACACATTGATGAACTTCTCCACTGCATTATGGTATTGGGTTCCCTGTAACATGGATATGCAAATTGAAACACCAAATTAGAAAAATGGAGATGATCATCATTAGAGATATTTTAGCAACGCCAGACGAAGTTGTTGAGGAGATGAAAACGAGCACTATATCCCGTGGAGCAAGAAGGGGAGATGTGGGTTTGGGGTTTGAGATTTTTAAATTGGTCTACTCAATAAATCAGCCCACTAGTGTACAAAAAATAATAAATTACGAAGTGGAAATAAAATCACAAGCACACACCACAGGACACCAAATTTAAGGTGGAAAACCCTAACTGGGTAAAAAACCATCGATCCAAAACTGGATCTAATCAAACACTATGAATCTCGCAATTACAAAAAACTAATATTTCTTCCCTAGATATCCCCTATCTAAAGACTGAATTTACCTTGTGTCGCATCACGCTTCAATGACATCACACCGTTGATTGCAACAGATCCAGCGCTTGACTCCTTAAATCTTCTACGCAAGAAGATGATCTTCTATAAGGGATGTAGGAGAACTTGGCTCTCTAGAGTCCTTGGTAGCACAACTCTTCAAAAATCTCTAGAGAAAATTTCTCTCAATTGATAACTAATTCAGAACTTGAGAGATGATCTGTGTCTTTTCTCTTACCTTTGGGTTGTGAGAAACACCCAATATATAGCTCCAAATTCGTGCTTAAGACTCCTAAAAAATTCCACTAAGAATAGAGTCATTTTCAAATTTTCTCTCAGAGTTCGGATCTAACTGGGCTCTGCGCGTCACCCTCGCTATAGCGAGGTATGATTCTGCCTCGGGACGATTTTTGGCCTGACAGCTTAAATATTCTAATTTTCTCCCCCTTTTGGCAATTCTTGGACAAATTTTCCTAATACAATATGATCTACCCAAAAGAAAAACCCAAAAAAATAATGAATTTTTAAATAAAAAAATCAGCACTGTAGATCTTGAATTGCCTTAGCTTGTAGAACTCTTCTGGACTTCATTCTTCTTCCCTTGAATTTGTCCATAATTGACAAACAAAAATTATCATTCAGCTTCCATCAATCTGGATCCAGCAGTAGCTCCCCCTCAATTTTAACTCCCCCTCACTATGATCTTCGTATAAGCACTGGGGGTGGGGACTTGACCTCCTTTATCAGGGCTTTTATGATTAGCCGCCCACACTTTTGTAGTTGGAACTTTCAGCATAGTGTGAGCAAACTCCTTAGGCAAATCAGATTTTCTAACCCAAATTGGAGTTGTCTTGGGTAGAGAAAAATTCTTCCGCCATTGCTTGGTCTTGGGTAAACTTTACAACTTTTCGCAATGGGGACGAATGTGTCCTTTCTTTCCACAATGGTGACAAGTGGATGTGCGTGCAGCGTGTGACACATTCTTTTTCTTGAAACTACTCGACACATTATTTGAAAGAACAGTATGTGGAGTAGCATGTGCAACACTTGAAATAAAAATTGTTTTACCATTAGTATTTGAAGTGGATGTATCATGATCGCTTCTGTCAAACTGAGACTTTTGACTACACAAGATATTTGTAAGAGTCTTTGAACCAGTGTTCATCTTGTTTAGTGAAGCTTGTTTCAGTTCTAGCTCAGACAGAGTGATCTTCAATCTTCCTTGCAAATCTTCATTTTCAGCTTTCACAATCACTATCTCTTTCTTCAGATTCACTATTTCTTGTTCAGCCTTCTTAGATTTTTGACCCTCAGTAGTCAAAGTTTCAGCCATGCATATCTTCTGACTTTCCAAGAGATGAACCTTTTCAAGTGCTTGCTCTAATTTAATTTTCAATGCTGAATTTTCTTCTTGAGCAGCCTGAACCTTGATAATAATCTTGTTGCCATACTTTGTCATCTTGACACAATCAGCATATGCAGCATGATACAACTCTTCATAATCTTTCTCTTGATCTGACATCTCATCATCATGATCTTCATCAGTATCATTATCAGACAGAGACTTAGTCATGATAGCCACAAACTTGCCATTCATAGATTCAGAAGTTTCAACTGAAGGATCTTGTTCTTCTTCTGATGACTGTTCCTCCCAAGTTGTGTTGAGAGCCTTTTTCAATGCACCATTTTTCTTGTTGGCACACTCACTAGCATAGTGACCATAGCCGTGGAACTCAAAACACTTAGTTCCTTTTGCAGAATCCTTCTTCTCAAATTTAAAACTCTTCCACTTGACTTGTTTTGACTTCATATACTCCTTGAGACAATTAAACATTTCAGCCATAACATCTTCAGCCTCAGATTCAGAATCAGACTCAGTTTTCTCCTCCGATTCAGAATCAGACTCAGTTTTGTTTTCAGGTTTCTTTCTTGATTCTGAGTTGGCTTTCAAAGTAATACTTTCTCTTTTGATTTTCCTTTATCCAAACGGTTTGCTTCAAAGGTTTGAAGATTTCCAACCAGCTGGTTTACCTTGAGGGTATCAAGATTCTTGTTTTCTTCAATAGCATCAACTTTAGAATCGAACCTCGAAGGTAGAGACCTCAGAATTTTCTTGACAATCTTATTTTCATGAATTTCCTCACCCAGATTGAAAACAGAATTGACAATATCATTCAGTTTTGCATAAAATTGATCAAAGGTTTCATCTTCTTCCATCATGATGGTTTCAAATTCTTTAGCCAGCCTTTGCAATTTAGATTGCTTTACCATGTCTGTACCCTCATACACTGTCTGTAAGACTTCCCACGCTTCTTTTACAGTTTTACAAGTGGAAATCCTACGAAATTCTTCAGCAGACACTCCATTGTATATACTATTCACTGTCTTGTTATTACAATTGGAGGCATGCTTCTCATCCTTAGTCCATTCAGCTTTAGATTTAGGAACAGTTTGTCCACTAACCACAATTGTTGGTCTAGAGTAGCCCTCCTCAATAATATCCCAAACATCATCATCAATGGACTTAAGGAACCCAATCATCCTTTGCTTCCAATATGCATAATTAGAACAATCTAGCAAAGGGGGCTTAGAAATTGATGTTCCTTCTCGATTGAATACCATTCTAGAAATCTCTTTAGATCAAACACAACAAATTAGTGTAACTGATACCAATTGAGGGTTTAGGGTTCGAGATCTCTAAATTGATCCACTCAATCAATCAAACCAAAAGTGTGCAAAAAATAATAAACTACGCAGCGGAAATAAAATCACAAGCACACACCACAAGGACACCAAATTTAAGGTGGAAAAGCCTAACTGGGTAAAAAACCACCGATCCAAACTGGATCTAATCAAACACTATGAATCTCGTAATTAAAAGAAACTCAGATTTCTTCCCTAGATATCCCCTATCTAAAGACTGAAGTTACCTTGTGTCGCATCACGCTTCAACGATATCACACCGTTGATTGCAACAGATCCAGCGCTTGACTTCTCAAATCTTCTACGCAAGAAGATGAACTTCTAGAAGGGATGCAGAAGAACTTGGCTCTCTAGAGTACTTGGCAGCACAACTCTTCAAAAATCTCTAGAGAAAATCTCTCTCAATTTAATCACTAATTCAGAACTTGAGAGATGATCTGTGTCTTTTCTCTTACCTTTGGATTATGAGAAACACCCAATATATAGTCTCAAATTCGTGCTTAAGACTCCTAAAAATATTCCACTAAGAATAGAGTCCTTTTCAAATTTTCTCTCAGAGTCCGGATCCAACTGGGCTCTGCGCGTCACTCTCGCTATAACGAGAATCAGGTATGATTCTGCCTTGGGACATTTTTTGGCCTGACAACTTAAATATTCTAACAGGAGATGAAACTAAGACCTAAAATCTCCTTTGACAATGAAGGGGAAAATCTCCTTGGAAACCCTCTCTCCGAAATGTTGAACCCGTTGAGCAAGAAAGGGAAAACGAAAGGGGAGGGATAGATGCACTCAAAGGGTGTAACACCCCAACCCGCCTTAATTTCATTTTAGAATTAATTAATTTAGATTAGTAGCTTATTAGATGTTTTGTATGTGTTTGGGCTTGATTAGATAGAATTAGTTGGGTTTGACCATTTACTAGGTAGGCCATGACTTTTGGAGTGTTTTGAGTTTGATGTGTGTATTTAGAAATTTTGGGTTGTTAGTGCATTGCATATAGCATTTATGGTCATTGACTTTCATGCTTTAACCCATTAAATTTGGATCCATCTTGACCTGTTTCCGGCTCATTACCAACCCCAAGCCCCTTCTTGAAATTTCCAATCTTTAATTGGACTTGCATGCAACTGCAGGAAGAAATTGAATCAAAACCCAGCCCAGCTACTCTACTTCTTTTCTTCTTTCATTTCCAGCAACTGAAACTTCATTTCCCTCTTCACTTCTTTTCCAAATTTTCTCAAGATGAGGCTCTAGGGTCCTTGCATGTGAACTTGGGAGTTCTACCTTCCTTTTCACCACCATCTACATCTTCTTCTACAAGATTTGTCATCTCCTCCAAGCTTATTTCTCTATAATATTCTCCATTGGTTAGTATTCATCTTCATTTCCTTTGCTTTTGTTTCAAATTATTCAAGACGATGTTACAAATTCTTGCATGCATCTTCTTCTTCCTCATTTCATTTCATTTTCACCATTTTAGGTGCATTTTGAGCTTGCATTTTTGGGGGTTTCTAGTTTGGAAAGCTTGGTTGGTTAGAAAAGATTTGAAGTGTGAGATTTCAGGTTCCAAGCATCTAAGGCAAGTTAAACTGATATGATTGTATGCATGCTTCCTTATTGATCCTTTGATTATGTTCAATCATGTTAGACACCCATCTTCTTGCTCAAATTTGGATTTTTGGTTCTTCTTTTGATGTAATAAATGGGTGATTTTCTTGTTAATGTAATGGGGTTGAATGAAGATCTTTATGAGCATATTTGAAAGCTCAATGCTACCATTAGATGTGGTTTCAACCCTGGAAGAAGGCCCTGAATGGTTTGGAAGAAAACAGAGTAGTTCAGATTTCGGGCCTAGAAATCTAGACAGTTCGCTCGAGCGAACCTGCTGACCGCTTGAGCACAAGGCTCTCTAGATGGGTCCGCTCGGGCTCACTTTTGTCTGCTCGAGCACTAGGCTCTCTGTTTGGGGTCCGCTCGAGCGCCCATCTGTCCGCTCGAGTGCACCTGATGCCTGTATTGTTATGTCAACTTCCAACGACCATATATTTTCAACCGTACGTCCGTTTTTAGAGGTTCACATACCGTTGGAAAGCTCTTGAAGCGTAGAATCTAATAGTCCCTACTAGCATTTGATTTGAGATTCAGGACATGAGTGGATATTGAATTTTATATAAACTATGGCAATCAGATGGTACCATGAGCCAAATGTTAAACTGTAGCATATTTAGATTGATTGGCCTGATCGTTGGACCTTAAGGATGGATTCCTTGAACCTTTTATCATGATCAATGGACTTGTATATTATGTGGATTTAGTTTGAGCAGCCGTGCACCCATAAGGGGCCTCGTGTTCTTTGGAATTGAGATCCGAACTAAATGTGTTATACTAAGGGATTCAGTGTCCAAATTAAGTAACGCCAATGGTTCTTTCGTAAGCCACGAACACTGAAATCCATAGTACTACGCCGAGTTGGACGGTGAAGACCACTAGCGTTCCTAAGACCGTAGGCTTGACTTGATTTACATCTTGATCCCGTATATGATCTTTATGTACATGCATTGCATTCCGTTTTCAGTGTTCTCATATGACTTGATCATACTTCTGTCTAGTTATGTATATCTCGTTTATGCAACTATTGATATTATTTCTGCTTCCGCTTATGTTCAGTTATATTTTTATAAGTCCTGATTTTGTACCAATATATATATATATTTATGATCTGTTCTGTACCAGTTCTGAATCTGCTCTATTAACTGTATATTTCGTTCCATGAGTCGGCACCACTTAGCTTCGACCCTATCTGAGTCGGACCCAGCTGAGTGTGGGTTTAGTATTAATTCTGGCCCTCTGCAGATGGTATTATAGTTTGAGGGTTGACCGGCACCCTAGGTTCACGATGGAGAGTTCTGGGCCCTCTGTCTCCTAGTGGCGCCATTATGTTTTGTTATGTTTTCTGCTCTCTCTTTACATTCATGTTTACATGGTTAGTTTGAGAGAATATAGCTAATGTGGATGTGCCATTTAGTTCTGTTGATATGTATCTATACCTGTCATTCATGATTCGTATGTCTCATGCTTACTCATGCTTAGATTTGCCTATTGTACACACTTTGACCTCCTATGATTTAAATTTGTCTAATTATTCATTTGTCACATCTTATATGATTTATATCTGTTTATCTTGCTTAGCTTAATTTAATGGCGCTACACTTAGCGTTAAAGGTGAATACCTCGATGCCACCGCCCTGGAGATCAACAGGGAGGAGGAATCTCCCCGTTATGTAGCCGAATGGACTTCTAATGATGTCTTCTAGACATCTACCCGTTGAGGTTGGACGTAAAAATGACCCATGGACCGTGGCTTGGATTGCCACATCTTTTGTTATAGTTTATTAACTTGTTAGCTTATGGATTGTAAACCTTAACTTAATTTACTTCTTTCTCTCTATCTCTAGTTCTCAACTTGAACCTTTAATCTATGCTCATGAACTTTTATGCTCTATATCTTGATAGATATGAAATTGTTTGGATTACAATTGGATATCAATTTGACAAAATTATACAGGTGGAAATACAGGTTATGGGGATTTGAACCTCACACGTGATATCTTGTGGGTGAATTCCGTTAGTGGGGACCAAGGGTCAACGAGTTTGACCCGAATCCCCATGCGGGCGTTTGTCGCACTCGAGATGGGTGCAGTCTTGGGCCTGGGGTGTGACAAAGGGGAAACCAAAGAATTCTCTTGAAATTTCTCTCCTTTTGGCGGGCTCTAGGAAGTTTTAATGCTTTGATCCACTGGGCCGGCTTCTTAATGCATTAAAGGAGAGGGCTTTCCACGTCAATTGTCCCTCACCAATATGGTGAGGGATGGATGCACCAGAATATCTCCCTATATATATATGGGGCAGGCTCTCCTAAGCTGCAGCTTAAGGTATCCTAAGCTGCAGTAATGCAAAAATGGGTCACACATGTGCTCACACATGTGCGGTTTACACACTGCAGCTTAGGATACCCTAAGCTGCAGCTTAGGAGAACCTGCCCCTATATATATTAAAGCAATAAGGAGCCCTGCGCTGGAAGGTGCCACATCAGCATTCCAATAAAATGACATGCTGCATTAGAAAATTATTTAAATGATAACGATTTAGAGATTTTAATTAAATCCCTTAAATCTCTCTGAAAACTCTCCCCATCACACAGTTTCCTCCCTTAAATATCTCCCTAAGTTCCTATAATCTCCATATAGGTTTTATCATTTCTTAATCTTTACGCATTATCCTCTCCTTTAATCTCTCATCTCTACCGTCATCCTCTCCTAAAATCCTGTAGCTTATCAATTTAACCCATAATCTCTCATCTCCACCATCATCCTCTCCTAAAATCTTATAAATTATCAATTTAATTTTAAATGAGGAACCTAATCTAACCCATCCTATAATCCCTCTTTAAATCTTATACTAGCACAACCACCCATGCTCAACACGATATATCCATGCATTATAAATTAAGTATTTGTACATTAAAAAGGTTACCTAGATTATCTCTTTCCATCCATTGAGTAAGTTGAATAAATGAAAACGGAAACTAGGGAGAAAGGGAGTTGAAGAGATGGGGTGGAGAAAGATACTTCATAAAAAAAAAAAAAAGTAGAACTGAAGTGGAGAGTAGCGGGTGGTTTGATGAGATAAGAATATGAGTGGGTAGTTATGCGGAGAGAATGTGGAACATTTTAACAAAGAGAGATTGTCAGTCGAAATCATAATTACCGGTCCAAACCCAATCTAAAAACGCTTCAGCTTAATATAGTATAATGGTTTCTCATCAAACTAGCAGTTACTAAAATCTCTCATACGCTATCACACCTCAATTATAGTACTGATCACCCTTTTTTCTTCTCTCCATTTAGGATAAGCATCACACCTTTATTATTTCTCAAATCTTAACCACAACACAAAGACATCTCTTCCGGGAGCAGAACATTTTGAGGAAAGTCTCATTTATAGCTACACCTCTCTCTTTCCCTTCTGGTCTTTTTTTATATAAATAATTATGCTCTTTTTTTAATCCTTCTGGATATAATTTCTTTTAACATTTTCATGTTAATCTCATAATTAATCTAATTGAAAAAAGAATTCTCTTTGCATTATGTTTTTTTTAATAACTTTGTTATTTGCTTATTATGTAGGATATGATTTTTTTTAAATCATGAAATTAATCCAGTTGAGAAAAATAAAGCTTACGTTAAAAATTGGCATATGAGATACCATCATAGGAAATGATTAAGAATTGATATGAGGATTAAATCATCTCAGTATCATATTGTAGGGCAGGCATGGAGAAATATGACAATGCTTTTTTTTTTTTTGAAGATTAAGTTAGGTCTTCAATTTTCTCAAAGAAAAGTTACAGAAATGGAAGTATACTGTCAGAATGATTGTGCACTTCCAAAAGGGGGCATACCCCATCAAGTAACAAGTCAAACAAAATAAATGACAAAAGAAAGAAACTAAACTCAATCACATATAGAGTTATACAAAATATCAATGTTATCAATATTTACTGGTGAATTGCCCGAAGTTCTGCTAATGATTTTGCTGATCCGCATGGTGTAAGGATGAAGAAAAGAGAACTGCACTTGCGTATAACTTTTAAGCAATGCATGAAGCCTTCTAGCTTGAAAACACATGGGCCATTCAGATCGGTCTGGATTAAGTAGCACGTGCTGTAAAGAAGAGTCAGCCTAAATAGTAAGTGATGAAACCATTGTTGGAATAAGCTGTAGAATTTGAAAAATCCCATTAGCAACGACACTATGCGGCCCTTTAAAGGGTCATCAAGGTCCCGCCACATAATGCCAATCAAAATCTGATTGTTTGGAACTATGGAAAGACGCCAACCCAGGAATCCTTTCAGCTACCAGACGTGGACAATGCAATTGGTCATTAGATGGAACATTCCAATGATTCTGAATACTATTTGGTAAGTTGATGCCAAGGTAGAGGACCTTAGTGGTCACCACTTGAATAATTTGATGCACTATAGAAATTAATACTTGGTTTTGCAGTCAACCGAAAGATCCTTGCATTCCTTTCTGCCCACACGTGCCAAGCGAAAGCATTAAAAAGTAGCTTACTAAGTGTTAAAGCTCCTTCATCTTGCTGATCTAGAAATGATATGACTGAATTTAGTAGTTCCTGAACGTCATGATAGCTGATTGGGACCAAGTTCAATTTATAAAGAATCCTTTGCCAAATCTCTTGAGAATAGGGGCAATGAATCATAATATGTGAGGCTGTCTCCCATGTGCAATCACAAAGAACACAGCAAGAGTCACAGTTAATATTTTTTTTAAGAAGGAAATCCTTTGTTTTGAGTCTTCCATGTAAGAGTATTCAAGCACAAACTGAATTTTTTTTTAATACAACCTTCAAACCAGATAGATGAGGTCCACTGGATTTGCTAGTTAGGGATATTACAAATTAACTTGTATGAAGATTTCAAAGAAAAGTGACCATGCTCTTCTAGGGTCCAAACAATTTCATCATCAAACATACTCCAAGGGACGATCTCACTTGGGATTGACTGAAAAATATCAATCAAAGCAGTCGATGTTGGCATTGGAAGATGCCAGATATCATTTTGAAGAAACGAATTAACCCGAATATCAGTGCCCATACGAAGATCATAAATTGCTCGATCACCATAACGGTCCTTTAATCGCCCACCATTGAGCCATGGATCAGTCCAAAAGTTGTGAACCGCCCATTCCCAATAAAAAATCTTATGTGAGGTAACGCAAAAGATCTGAGAGCTAAAATACCTTTCCACCCCCAACAAGCATGTTTTGGACTTGATATATCCCAAAAGAAGTCCCTTTCAAATATCTTGCATTAACCCATATATTCCAACAAGTTTGTTTGTTAATGACAATATTCCATACCTGCCGTAGTAGTGCAGCGTTGGCAACTGCAAAGATAGACCGACTACCTAGACCTCCCTAGTACTTGGCTGGCGTATGGAACTCCAAGCTATGGGATGAATATAATGAGTGGACCAGCAGTTTCAAAAGAAATCCCTGACCTGACGATCTATGGCATGCAATGTTGCTTGAGGGAGAAGGAAGACGGTCGCCCAGAAAAGATGGAAAGAGGATAACATCGACTTAATCAGCTCCAATCTTCCTGCATAAGATAGAACTTTGGCTTTCCATCCTGATAAGCGCTGTTGAACTTTGGCCAAAAGGATTTGACAATCATTGAAATTTAACTTTTTAGATGAAAGAGAAACTCCCAAGTATCTGATTGGAAACTTTGCTTTTGGGACATGAAGGGTTGAAGAGATAGCCTCTTGGTCCTCCTCATTACAGTTTGCATAAAATATTGCACTTTTGAGCCAATTAACCCCGAGTCATGTGAACTCTTTGAAATGATGAAGAGATTTTTTGAGGTTAGCAGCTGCACCTTAGGAAGCCTTGCTAAACACTATCAAATCATCAACAAACATCAAGTGATAAATAGTGACATCCCTCCTCACAAAGGGAGATGGAATCATATGTGCAGAAGCATATTTATTCATCATGAGAGAGAAGAAATCCATGACTATAGCAAATAGAAATGGAGATAATGGGCAGCCCTGTCTCAACCCTCGAGTACCCTTAAAAAAACCTTCCACATTACCATTAACTAGCACTGAGAATTGTGCTTCTGAGACACATTTCATAAGAATCTTGATAACTTTATTTGGGAACCATAGACATCTAAGAGCAGCCTCCAAAAAATCCCATTTAACACTATCAGTAAGCTTTGGCAAGATTCAAGCTTAATGCACATTCTAGGAGTACCTTGATTCAAATGAAAGTTATGATCGAGGTCCTGAGCAAGGAGGATGTTATCTGTGATGCTTCTTCTAAGAACAAAAGCAGACTGCATTGGCCTTACAATCTTAGCAATGATTGTTTTTAACCGATTAATCAGAATGCTACTAATGATCTTGAATAATTCATTTGTCAAAGCAATAGGTCTAAATTTATCTGGAGAACTTGCATTTTCAATTTTTGGTACCAACACTATAAAAATGTTCTTAAGCTGCTTTAACATTGAACCATGCTTAAAAAAATCCTTAATGCTTTCACAAACACCTTTCTTATAATTGGCCAACACACCTTGAAAAAAGGGCATTTAACCCATCAGGCCCCGGGGCTTTATTTGGATTAGCAGCCTTAATCACATCCTCAATTTCAGAAATTATAACTGGTTTCATGAGATTTACTGCATCTTCTTCAGTAACATGAGCATGAGAGATGATATGACAATGCTTATGATAAACAAGTTGTGCACATATGAGATTAGTATGTCTTCTTTTTTCTCCATTTGTATTCATCATGTAAAAATTGTGCACATATGAGTTTAATATATGACATTTTTTTCTAAATTCGTGTTCATCGTGTATATGGCCCTAGCCCCAAATCCAAAAGTACAAAGGCCATTTTTTTTTAAATGATCACATTGAATTAGTTGATTTTTTTACAACGCAATGACACGCTCTCGTTGTGGTATTCTTATTTACAAATTGACCTTGCAAAATCCTTCACATCAAGTTGTGGAGCAGGCATGGAGTAACGTGATAGGGCCTATCATAAATATTAGTCATGCACATATGAGATTAATATTTGTCTCTTATTCTTTGCCATTTGTATTCATCATGTATACGTCCTTAGCCTCTAAATCGAAAAGGCAAAAGCTAAACAAAAATAGAAAGATTAATAGAAAAAAGTAGTGTCGATTTTTATTCTTAATAATATTTCACTAAATCTTATATTTTAACATATTCTTATTTTTTGGCCCAGGTTGAGCATGAGCCTTTGTTACTAGGTTTCAAGTTAAAAAAATTGTCTCAAATTCTCTCACGCTCCCTTACCAAAAAGAAATGCAAAAACATCAAGTCCGGATCCCTTGTTTCGTACAAACAGGGAGATACCGTTTCATCCAATACACATTCACCAACTGTGTAAAATCTCTTCCTTGATTTTTTCATTCCAAGAAAGCAATTGAGAGGGTGCATTAGCTAGCATAAAGATTTTACACAGTTGGCGAATGTGTATAAGAAAAAACAGCATCTCCCTATTTCTACGAAACAGGGGATCCAGACTCAAAAATATCTCACCCACTTTCTTTCTTGTCAATGTCTTTCTCACAAAAATCCATTACCAAAAAGAAATTAAAAAACATCTCGCCCACTTTCTTTCTCGTCAATGTCTTCCCCACAAAAATAAATCATGTTCTCCAACAATAAGGGGACCCACTTGGGCCTACCTTTGATTAGTTCAGCCTCTTGAAACCTCATCTCATCCTATGATATGGCATTAGGACTAATTCTACACTCATTAAACCTTCACTCACCGATGAATTGTATCTCAAAAAAATATTGGTTAAGACGACATTTAACTTTAATGCTGTTAAATCAACAATTGAGATAATCTGGTAAGGCTGGTTTTTTCTTCTTTTTTGGCTCTCCCTTGACTATAAGGAGACTTTCCATCTACTCTTTCTCATTGATAGACATATATCTAAGTAGGCCCCATGAGATGTACTACATGTTATCAATATGCAGTATGCTCGTTGGAGAACATTGTTCCACAAAAATATAATAATGAGCCCCATATATATCTCAAATGCAAACATTTCAGATTAAAGCTTACATTTTGTAGCTCCAGCAACTTGAAGTGCAGTGGCACCTACCTTCCATTTGATTATTTACAAATGTGACTAAAATTGAAAAAAAATAGAAAAAAACAAATCAAGAAAGTGAATCACTTTAATTCTGGCATTAAATTGGGGTGGAACCGAGATTTTCTTTTAAGACAAAATTAGCGAAAGGTCCCTATAAGTGAATATATCCAGCCTCCAATCCAAGGAAAAACTTTTTAAGGCCTGTAGTCCATGCAGCTGGACATATTGCGGCGAGAGGTCCCTGGATATATTTTTATGACTGATTTACCCTTTCAATCGTTTTAGGCATTAAATTTTGAAATTTAAAATTTCAAAATTTGTATTATCCCTCTTCTTTTAGAGGAGTTTTCTAGATCTTTTGAGCGACACCACCAACATCCAAACTTTCCCTGTCCCTGCCTCGCACAACCCAGTGAACCCCACCCTTGCCCTTCCATTACCCGAACTAGAAAAAAAAAAAAACCAGAAGAAAGAGAAGAGTGGTAAAAAACCAGAAGAAAGAGAAGAGTGGTATCATCATCCTCCCTAGCACAATCGACAATCACGCCACTCCATCCGAACCATCATCGTCCATCATCGCCATTCCCTTTTCATCATAGCCGCACCCACTCTGGACGTCCCTCACCACAACCTATCCCATCCTGCACCCGGCACCATCACCAGCCCGTTTCCCTACCCAGAAAAAAAAAAGCCAGAACAGAGAGAAAAAAAGGAGGATACATACCTTTGCCGTCGCCTGCCACCTGCATCGCCGACCATTGGCTTCATCTCCACCGAAGTCACCTGAGGCTTCCACTCCCACCTCTTCTTCCTTCCGAGAGTCTAGTTGCAGCGAAAAGGGCAGAAGTCCCATTTTTTCTTTCACCGGCATCGAGCCCGAGGAGTCCAGCCCACGTGTCCCACTTCAAGTGACATGACTAAGAAGGAGGATCGCCACGTGTCCCACTTCCTGCATGTCGCAGGAGAAAGAGGATCGCCACCGGACGCCGCGTCACACCATCACCTGAGTCGAGGAAGAAGGCAACAGGCTTGGTGGTTTTTCATTTCCAGTACAAAAATAAGAAAACGTAGGAAGGAGACAACCTGGGTTTTTCGCCCAAGCAAGGTTTTGTCTAGGTCCGAGTTGGGTTGACCTGACTCATTTGCTGACCCGTTTCAGAAGTCGGGTTGTTTTTTCGGCTAGACCCCACCGTGAGATCCGAACGTAGTCGACGATGCTATGCCATTGCCGAAGAAAGAAGGCAACAGGGCTGTTATATCATTTTTGAAAAATTTATCTGAGTTTTTGAAAAATTTAACCGAGCTTTTGAAAAATTTAACCGAGTTTTTGAAAAATTTAACCGAGTCTTTGATAAATTTAATCGAGTTTTTAAAAAATTTATCTGAGTTTTTGGCAAATATATCTGAGTTTCTAAGAAATTTATCTGACTTTCTAACAAATTTATCTGAGTTTCTCACAAATTTATTTGAGTTTCTGGCAAATCTTTCTTTGTTTTTGGCAAATTTATCTAAGTTTTTTTACAAATCTATCTGAATTTATGGAAAATCTATCTGAGTTTTTTAAAAATTTTATTTATATTTTTTTAAATCTATTCGCATTTTTTTCATTTTATTTGTTTCTTTATGTTTATTTGTGTTGTTTTAAATTTATAGGTTTGAAAAACATACTTGAGTTTTTGGAAAAAAAAAATTCTAAAATTCAGAAAATTGGTTTATCGTAGTTTGGGCAAATGTATTTGTGCTTTTTGAAATTTATTTGTATTTTTGAATTTTATTTATGTCTTTTGAAATTTACTTGCATCTTTTGAAATTTATTTACATTTTTTTAATTTTATTTGGGTCTTTTGAAATTTATTTGCGTCTTTTGAAATTTATTTCCATTTTTTAAAATTTATTTGGATCTTTTGAGATTTGTTCGTGTCTTTTTAAATGTATCTTCGTTCTTTTGAAATTTATTACGTTTTTTGAAATTATTGCATTTTTTTAAATTTTATTTACGTCTTTTGAAATTTATTTGCGTATTTTCAAATTTATTTGGATCTTTTGGAATTTATTTGTGTCCTTTGAAATTTATTTACATTTTTTGAAATTTATTTGGATCTTTTGAGATTTATTTGCATCTTTTTAAATTTATTTGCTTTCTTTTTTAAATTTATTGCATTTTTTAAAAGTTATTTGCGTTATTTTGAAATTTATTTGTGGTTTTTAAAATTTATTTGAAAATCTCATTAATGAGATTTCATTAATTGTGGTCAATTAAATGGTAGTTGACCATTATTAACGGGATATCCCACTAATTGTGGGATATGATTTTGAAGAAAGGGTAAATTAGACATTTTAGGTCTTCAAATTTGAAAAAATGACCTATCACACTATGAAAAAAGATTGTGGATCTAAGGCAATAAAGTGAAATGTTCAGGGACCCATCGCCGAATGCCCCTTCTTTTAATGAGTGGGTATCCCATTGTACCTATTCTCTAGATGCACACACGTGCACCTGTAGACACTTCATTTGGCATCCTATGTAGTACCCATATGGCATACCGTTATTATATATTAAGGCTAGGATTTGATTTTGAAATTGGAGTCCCATTTCGCAATTGATTGGGAAATTGGAGCTCAATCTCGATTTTTGTTTTCAATTGATATTTTATTTGAGTGAGAGATTTTAGGAATTTAGACAGAGAGGCTATCGATATTATCAATAAGTGGGGTCCATAATAAAGCTCCACACATTCCACTTATGCGAAGTGTCTAGGAGGGGGTCAGGAGAGTGTATATTCTTTGGATGTGATGTATAATCTAAGATATGAAATCGACATATGACCATTGATATCATTTATAGGTCATGTTTGGCAACCAAATCTTTAGGGAAAAGATTTTCGGTTTCCCTCATGTTGTAGTAAATCCAAGTTTGGCAATTGTAACTTCCTGAAGATTTATATGAATGAAAATCTTTATTTGTTAGGATTTTCATATCCGACCACCCCCATAAGATTTGACAACCCTTTTACTTCAGTGGATTTACACACCCAACCCTATTTTTCTCGGCTATATGAATTGATACACACCAATATCAATGTGAAATCCTTAACTATACAAATCCCCAGCGAGGAATCCTAGTTCTAGTGGCAGTGAAGAATCATCAGATGTATGGATTCCTTGCCTGTTACCAAATATGCAAAGAAGAAGAGATTAATTGTTACAAATCCACTACAATCTCCACAAACAAAAAAATCCACATAATGTGAATTCAAATCAAGGTTATTATTTAGGTGTAAAGAAATCGGTTTGTCTCTTGTTACCACATAGGTTTCATTCGATTTGAGAACTATGTGATTTCAATTTACTTATCTCAACTTTACTTGAGTCCATCCTTTCGATACTTAAGCCAAGTTTAAAAAAAGTATATTGCATTTTATATAGATATATTATGAGAAAACTACCTGAAAAATCCCCATAGTGAGCCATGAGTGAGGAGAGGACCCAGCAGGAGTTTAGAGACGGCAGGGGTCCTTTTTTGTTGTTTACCGATGTTGTCGATATCGACAATATAGTTGTCGATATCGACCAATATGCGTCAACCATTTATACATTGCCCTGTGGCTGCATTTTTTTGACAGACCTTTTTCATCGACTGCAACTTATCAAGGAAGGGTCTCTCGATCCATTTTAGGAAGGAATGAAAGATTTAAAAATGGAAAGTCCTGGTTTCTCCCCTGCAATGGCCGTTCGAGTACTACTCCTTTCCCACCATCAAATCAGAACACTAACCCATCATCTCCTTCACCACCTAAACCCTCACATCTCTCGAATCTCTCAAAACCCCATATCTACTTCTCTTCCGGGAATTATGCTTTCTCCACAACTTAATCTCTCTTCAACCATTGCCTCAGAACCCCCCAATCCAATAGTTGAGGATGTGAATGAAATCTGCAGAGTCCTGAGCGATTTTCGCAGCCCCCACCACGACATCGAATCCGCCCTCCAACCCTTCTCCTCCAAGATCTTCACCAACTCCGTCGAGCAAGTCCTCAAACGCTGCTGAAATCTCGCAGTCTCGAGCCACCGATTCTTCTTCTGGGCCGCCAGAGTTCCGGGTTTCTTCCATAGCAGAGAGAGCTACCACATCCTTGTGGATATTTTAGGCAGTTGCAGAGAATTCCCTTTGATTTAGGACTTTCTCTCGAAGATGAGAGATGGGGGTGTCGAGATTAGGCCAGACATTTCTTAGGTCATGTTCAGATCTTACTGCCGTGCAAAGTTGTTGCTGGATGCCGTTAGGGCTTTTTCGAAGATGGGTGAATTCGGCCTCCAAGCGCGCGTCGACGATCTCGATTATTTGCTTTCGGTTTTGTGTTGAAATGGTCTTATTAGGCAAGCGGAGGTGTTCTTTGAGGAGGTGAAGTCGGAGTTCGAGACAGGGGCAAAAAGTTATAGCATTTTGATGAAGGGATGGGGCGATCGTGGAAATGGGGAGGACGCCTTGAGGGTGTTCGACAAAATGCTTGAGAGAGGTTGCGCTGCAGATGTGGTCGCTTATAACACTCTGTTGGTGTCTTTGTGCCGTGGGGGATTAAGGGCTATTGATTGAAGAATGTTGAAAGCCTATTGAAATTCTTGATTTTGCTAGAGTTGTTTGGGAAATTAGGCTTTTTTTAGATGTTTCCATCAGAAGTCTTTTGGGGAATGATGGTTGTTTTTCCTGTTTATGTTATGTGTAGATTAAATCACTAGAAATTAAATGTAAGTTTGATTCTTTGGCTGTATGGATGGTAGTTTTTTTTGTGATCCCTCTTGAGTAGGGTGAGATTTGTAAACTACATGTCTAGGATACTTTTTGTATTATCTCTTCTAAAACTATACCAATTTCTGGATTCTTTGTAGTTGATGAAATATGTCTTGTAGTTAAAGAGAGGCATATGTTGCTGCCCTGTAGGTGTTTGATATACTGTGTCTTGTAGTTGAACGGTGGCATATGTTATAGTCTAGTAGTTGTTTGGTGAAATATATCTTCAACCATGCTAGAAAATGGTATCCCAGCCTGAATTTTGACAAGCTAAGCATTTTTATCTCAGCCTTCATAAACACTAATTGCATGGCTAAGATTAGTTCATAAAACAAAGAATCTTTGGGTTTTAGAGTTTTAAAAGGGGTTTGATGATATATTTTTTGTTGTACTTTTTTATTAGAAATTGTAACATTGGCTTTGATATGGTTATGTTTCATCAGTCTGTCAGGTTGATAGACTTGCACTTAGCCTCATTTTTCCATTGTACATAATGAATTGTATTTCTATATAGAATCCTTTTGTTGGATCATATATACTTTGCGTTTGATTGTATTTTTTCTTTACTGGTAGTAGATTGTATATAGATTGGTTGAATATATGTGTTAGAGTTCCACAACATGTATATAGAATGGTTGAATGCATGTATATAGAATGATTGATAAAGGAGTGACAAGCAGGTTGTCAGCTGCTGCCGAAGAGGAGAAGAAAGAGAAGGGGGTGGGGTTTTTTTTGCTATGTTGGGGGTGGATTGTTAAAGGAGTTGTTTATTATGAATTGCATAAAGCTGTTTGATGCTGTTGTTGTTATTTTCACAGCCTTCGGAATTCGCAAGAACAGATAAAAGTTGTCGATAGCGACAACATTAAATTGTCGATATCGACTAGTTTCATCGGTGGGATGAATTAAAAGTTGTAAGTAGGCAGCTACTGGAACAGATAAAAGTTATCGATAGCGACAACATTAAGTTGTCGGTATCGACTAGTTTCGTCAGTGTGATGAATTAAAAGTTGTAAGTATGCAGCTGCTGGAACAAATAATAGTTGTCGATAGCGACAACATTCGTCAGTAGGAGAATTAAAAGTTGTAAGTCAGTAGCTGCTGGAACAAATAATAGTTGTCGATAGCGACAACATTCGTCAGTAGGAGAATTAAAAGTTGTAAGTCAGTAGCTGCTGGAACAGATAAAAGTTGTCGATATCGACAATATCGCGAATAAAAAAAAAGACGATAATATTAACGTTGAATCTGCAGGTTCACCCAAGGATCATCCAACCTCGCCTCCTCTCACTCCCCTTGGATCTGCAGGTCCTTAGCCCTCATCCCCTCCCTCACCCACCACCTATAGGCCCGGGCCATCTTCCTCTTCTCCTCCTACGACTTTGGCTCCATTTCCCCTCTCCTATTCTCCCTCCTCTTCCTCCCTCCCTCCCTCCATGGCGATCCTCCCTCCTCCTCCGACGAAGACGACCCCATGATCGCCGCCCTCCATTTCTTCATATCATCCCTCTTCCTGCCTTCCCTAGCCACATCCACCATGCTAGAGCAGTACCGGCAACAAACAAAGAAAACCCCACTTTTTATTTGAGTTCTGCAAATCAATAACAACCTGTAAAGAGTGGTCGATATCGACAATGTCCTAAATGAAAAAAAAAAAACTAAAACACACCCAAAGGAACCCTCCCATCTCTAAACTCCTAGTGGGTTGTCATCTTACCAATGACATACTAAGGGGACTTTTCTGGTAGTTTTTCCCTATTATTATTAACATAATGTTAATAAAGAAAAATTAAATTAAAAAATACAATAAATATGCTTTCTTTCTTTTCTTTTCTTCCCTACTTTAAATCTGCCTAATTTCATGTTTGGATGGTGGACTTGATCTACTTTTAGTCGATAAACCTGCTTTTACATGCAAGAGGATTTGTGCAAAAATCTTGATTTTTATCATTATCTCTTTGCAATTTCATTTGAGACTCTTACTACTCTTTTTCATTTAATCAAGATTTCTGTTTGTTGTTTGATTTATTTTAGGGGATTTGACATATTGGCCCCTGCTAGACCCTAATGTCCCAATTACATGACTCATACTTTGCTAATGTCACCAGAGTCGTTTGACTCTGGTCTCCCTTTTTTTTTTACTTTTTTGCCCCAGGATCCCATGATATCATGGGATCCAAATGTAAAAAGTAAAAAACAGTGCATCTGTTTAAAAGCCCTTTTCACTTTTAACCTTCCCCTTTCACCCATTTCATTTTTCACCTTCCCCTTATACCTCTACAACGAACGGCAACCATTGGGTTCTTCTTCTCCGATCAACAGGTTTGGCATCGACGAGAACGGCGGAAGCAGTCGTCTTCCTTGTCTCTGACTGGCAGCGATCCGGCTACAGCAACAACCAAGAAGACTCATTTCTCTCTTCGTAAAAGAGGCACGATTTGTAATGTGAAATTTCTGTTTCTGTAATAGGATTCTTTTTCTTGTAGTTTTTCTCTTTTGTGTTGATGTTTGGGAAATGGGTTTTCTGTTTTGGAAATGGGTTTTCATGTTTATTGATGATGATGATTTGAGAGCTATGTCAGGGATTGGGTTCTTTTTCCTTGTCATTTTCTTCTGGGTTGGGTGTGCAAAAAGGGTTTTCTCATTGTGTTTTGGATGGGAGAGAGATGGGTTCGAACTCTTGGATGATGTCAGATATGGGTTTGCTATTTTAAATGTGTTCGTTTGACTCTGGAAGATGAAAATGGGCATGAGTTCTTTTTTATTTGATGATGATGTTTGCTTTTGTTTGATTCGTTAACAGAAAAATGTTTGCTTCGTTTTGATCAATGCAGACAAACCCTTTCTGTGTAAAGGAATTGCAATGCAGCTTTTCTACCATTCAAATGAACTTAAATTTACATTCACTAGAGTTTGGATCCTCATATTTCCAATGTAAATGTCAAAACAGGAAAAACAAAAGTTCTCTGGTATTCCATTCACTACCCTTGAATTAGATAAAGTAAGCAATCCCCAATATATGTCTGTGCAGAATTTACATCAAAGATTTGGGGTTTATGCTAATTAGGAATACATTTGGTGATGTGTAAGATGAACGTGCGCATAGATGTGAATTGTACGATAAAATGTTACTTAGAAAATTATATTACTGTCAATTCTAAGTGTGTATACCAATTTAGTAGCTATGATTGAAATGGATGATAAGTCATGCTTACCTATCCTCTCTATGTGGAATTTCATGTCTCGTTAATGTCTCATGGTAGAACTCAATGTACCGTAATTCAATTCTAAGGGCCATACTGAATTTTATTTATAAACTGATTTTATGTGACATATAATGTACACACTCCCAAAGTACTCCTAAACGGGATGTAAGTAGAACAAATGGCAAATGGACTGACATATGGCAGTGGGATCAAATTGTACATACAAATTGAATTTTATCTCTCTCATATGGTGTACACACTTACATTGATGGATTTGGTTTTATTATAGATGGCTGAATTCAACCCTGGTCCACTTGACAGAAGCATTCTGCAAGAACAAGATAACCATATTTCTGAAGTCATATGGAGTGGCAGGGTATGTTGAACTCTATGTATACAATAACACATTTTGTTTAAGTTCTCATATAACTGTGCATGGTATATTTGCATTAATTATTTTGATACAGGATGTGGGACCACTCGTTTGTAAGCCGGCAACCATACTGCAAGATAAATGGTCTTTGAATGATACTCAAGAAGCATTCGTTCAAGAAACGGGCCTCCTTCATCTTTCTAAATTGCAAAAAATCACAATTGACCATGCACTAATTTCTGCATTAGTAGAGAGATGGAGGCCTGAGACAAACACTTTTCATTTGGCTAGTGGAGAAGCAACAGTCACTCTTGAAGACGTTGCTTACATATATGGGCTACCCATCAATGGGAGAGTAGTTACAGGGCGTACATTCTCTAGCCCTAACACAGTTAGTGAGGTGTGTTTAGAGTTGCTGGGTAAACAACCTCATCAAGACAGGGATTGCAATGGCAGTGACTTAAAATTGACTTGGTTGGTGAATAACTTTAGTAAACTTTCCAAGAAATCTTCGAAGAATGAGCAAATAATGGCTACAAGGGCATATCTTTTTTGTTTGGTGGCGGGCCAAATTTTTACGAACACTTCTGGGTCGATGGGGGGGGGCATGGATTTTAGAGCTTTTTAAGGAGTTTAAAAGATTTGCTTGGGGCCCCGCATGCTTGGCGAACCTTTACCGACAGCTATCAAGAAGAACAGTCGCCAAATTAACCAGCAAGCATAAAGGTTCTAAGAGGCCTACTGACCACCAGAAGACCTTAGGCGGGCCTGTTCAACTCTTGCAAGTAAAAACACTTACCCACTTGTACACACTATATGTAAGAATTGTATAAATTCTACTCCATAATATTCTACTAATGCCTACTAATTATTTGAATCAGATTTGGGCCATCTCTCGTATGTCAATCGGGCGAGAAATTAAATCAACTCAACAATGGCATGATGACTTCGAATTCCCCCTTAGCCGGATGTGGTCCAGGCGCTTGAAGAGTCACAATACCTTCTCCACGGTGGAAGTTGTTCGTAAACAACTAGACAACCAAGATCCAGATAATGTAAGCGCTTAAATATAATATTTAATTATAGGATATACATATATTATTTGGTACTTTTTGAACATTTTGAAGTAGATAAATGTATTTGACATTTTATTTAATAAATGCAGTTCATTTGGCGGCCATATGTTGGTTTTAAAGATGAATTGGCCAAGATAGTAGATAACCATGAAATGGAGGTATTTTGCTCACAGACTGCGGTGGTCTGTTACTGGATTGTTGAACGCCACAATAGCAATCGCGTGATGAAGCAATTCGGCTTTCAACAAATAGTTCCCCCTCCATTCTACGGTGCATTCAATAGGGAAGATAGGGCTTTGAAGGCCACCGTAGATTATTCAAAGAAAATGAAAGAAGGAATTAAAGAGTGGAATGGTAGAAAGAAATCGGTGCTTAAAGGGGAAGTTGAAGTTGATAGCAACCGTCACTCCGAGGATTACTTTCAGTGGTATAGGGGTATCACCAGATTGAGGATCGGACGATTTGAAGTTGTGGAAGGCGCCACTAACCCTGACCTTGAGCAAGAGCATAATCACACACAACAAGATCCAGGTCCTTCTCAACCGCATCCACAAACAGATTTTTCCGACTCAACTATGATGGAGATTGGTGATTTTGCATCCCATTTATTGGTTGGAATTGAAGATATGAAGAAGCAACCAGGGAAGGAAAAAAAGATTGATGAATTCTTGGATAGAATAGGTCGTAAGATCAGGCGATTTAAATCAGCATGTGCTTCTAGGTTTATGGAATTCAAGATGCAAGATTGCATTAGCTCCAGCTCAGATGAGGAGGAGAGGAAAGTATGTGGCACACACTTATATGTTGTTAATCTCTTAAATTATACTAATGAAGGGGTTATGATTGAATAAATATTTATATGCATTACAGAGGCCAAGAACATCGGATGACAGCATCAGACAACTGACGCCCACTTCTGTTCCGTTACAAATGCCTCCACAATCCATCCCACCAAGCCCAATTCCTGTAGATAGTATATCCTCCCAACCTGTTGAGGATATCCTATCTAGTCCAAGTGGCTTTTTTACTCCTCCACAACCAGTTACAACGCAGGAATCTGTTGTAGATGTGTCACCAGGCGAGTCTCTCCCCTCCAGGATAATAAGGATCAAAGCACGGCACAGGAAGAATATGCTGCCTACGCGTTTTCAGCCATACCAGGTGACAACTTATGGAGCCCGCAGTGCTGAGTACAGTCTTACAGTTGAGGAGGCTGCCTTACTTGACATTTTCTGGAATGAATATAAAGCAAAGTAAGTTACTTCTGCTGACATCTCAAGTAGATAAGTCGTACCTAATGGTCATTTAGGATTGAATCAATTGTGGTTATTGCAGTGATCCCTCATTAGCCAAAATCTGCACGGTTATCCCTGCCATCAAAATGCGGGGCCTCCTACATAATGACTGGCTGGATACCAAGGTGACGACAAACAACATACAATGGATAATTGGTTTCAGTAACTTGTGTGTGTGCGTACCAAATATGTGATCTTGAATTATGTCTTCTGACCAAATCTAAATTTTGCAGGCAATGGATTATTGGTTTGAAATTCTGGCTACTAAAGTGCGGGGTGCTCACTTTTTCCATTCTAGCCTTGCGGTATGATCATAATGAAGCCTCCTACTAGCGTAATTTTCTGCATTCAAAAGTAAACATAGTCACATCAAACATGCCTCCATTCATTGTTTCCACAGGAATGGTACAGAGATCCAAATATACATCCGGATACCTACAATAATGCTTTTGGATCACCAGAGAGAAGATACCGTTACAGCTTCAGCTCTCGCGATTGGCTGGTATTTCCGATGTGTACAGACAGCCATTTTACATTCTTGGTAGGAAACGTCAAAGTGGGGAGATGAGAATATTACAACAGCTTAGATGGTTTTGGGAACGTTCAGTTTCTAGAATATTTTGTAAGTGCCGATTTCATCAGTTTCATCTAAGATCCATAACAAAAATTTGAAATGAACTAATGGTAATGCATGTTCTTTACCAGACCACTTTTGTCTCATCACGGCTTCGTGACGATGGTTGGCCCAATCCCGCAAGTTGGAGGCTAGTGAGGATACTGAATCTGCCACAACAAGTCAATGGGTGAGTAGGTATTAAATCAATAATCTGTTGATTTCATTATTATTGCATAAAAATATACTAACATGAAATAGACGTGTGCAGCAATGATTGTGGGTTTTTCACTTTGGCGTATGTGGAGCACATTGTCACAGGCCGGCCTATGAATTTCAACCAAGATGACATGTGGTATTATAGAGCGAAGGTCGTACACGATATTTACCTACAACAAATGGCAACACATCAGGATCAGCTTATTCAAGAGCACTGAAGTTTGTGTTCTTTTTTGAATGTAAGTATTTTGTGACGATGTAAATGGAAACAATTTGTACTTGTAGGTGGATATATTTTGTGAATACCGTATGGATGATGGGATGATGTATAACTAGAAACGATCTGTTATGGAATGTGTAAATACTTCTGAAGGAGATGTTTTTTCACATGGTGTTTGAATTTGTTTGTGGTTTTATTTCTTATGTTTGTGTTGCAGGGTGTTTACATGATATCATGGCTTTTCACAGGCTGACATAGATAACTCTAAATCGATGATGATATCCAACTGTTTTTACATTATATTTGCATAAAATTATTTGAAATAAATCATTGTGCTTGATTGTTGCATTCAACATATGCAATAGAGACTTAGTGATTCATCCATAAAATACAAATCAGTCTTACAAAATGAAGACACTTTGTATCGAACAAACTGAAATGCCATGATAGCATGGGATAATCCCATGATAGCATGTCATTTCTGCATTTAATTTTGGGTAAAATGTTAGTCTAACAACAAAATATTAAAAATGAGTCTTCACAAAAATCACTCTTGTAACCTTCCCATTTATGGTCACTTGTCAATTAGGCATAGTCTATTATTATTGATTGCTAAATAAAACACATATGTTACTTATAAATGCAGGCAGTTTGTGATATAGAAGCTGAAAAATCCATGATATCATGGGATAATCCCATGATATCATGGCATTTCTGCAAATTGTTTTGACAGACTGTTAGTCCAGCAACGCATTCTTTAAAAATGATTGTTAAAAAAAAATCACTCATGTAGGCTTCGCATTTGTCCGGTCATTTGTCAAAGGCATGGTCTATTATTATTGATTGCTAAATAAATTATGACTGTTACTTACAAAATGCAGGCAGTTTGTGATATAGAAGCTGAAAAAGCCATGATATCATGGGATAATCCCATGATATCATGGCATTTCTGCAAATTGTTTTGGCAGACTGTTAGTCCAGCAACGCATTCCTTAAAAATGATTGTTCAAAAAAAATCACTCATGTAGGCTTCGCATTTGTCACGGAGGTTTGTCAAAGGCATGGTCTATTATTATTGATTGCTAAATAAATTATGACTGTTACTTACAAAATGCAGGCAGTTTGTGATATAGAAGCTGAAAAAGCCATGATATCATGGGATTATCATGGGATAATCCCATGATATCATGGCATTTCTGCAAATTGTTTTGACAGACTGTTAGTCCAACAACGCATTCTTTAAAAATGATTGTTCAAAAAAAATCACTCGTGTAGGCTTCGCATTTATCTGGTCATTTGTCAAAGGCATGGTCTATTATTATTGATTGCTAAATAAAATATGACTGTTACTTACAAAATGCAGGCAGTTTGTGATATAGAAGCTGAAAAATCCATGATATCATGGGATATTTCTGCAACTCGTTTGGGCAGACTTTTAGTCCAACAACGCATTCTACTTACTAAAAGCAGAATGAATGATGCCCATGTAGACCTATTTTGCATTGTATGCCATTATATTTTCCCCCTTAAAATATAGAATTCACTACAACAACTGATGGGGACTGATTTCTGCAATAATCGTACCTTAGAAATGGCAGCCATGTTTTTTTAATACTTTTCATAGTCTCCAATTTTTATGGCACCGTCTAAGAAAAATACGACTGTGCTTGTTGTTTGCAGAAAGTCAGTGCGATATGGAGACCGATTAAACCCCCCATATCATGTGAATTGTGGTTGACGATAACTTGTGGGATAAACTGGTTTCATGGGACGGTGCCATGAAATCATGGCTTCTCTGCAGAAGACTGGGGTCCAAAGTTCAATAACAAAAGTTTATATTACACTTCATCAAAAGTTCAACAGCATATTGGGGTACAAAGTAGCAATACATTTGGTGGAATTATATTACACTTCTACAGAAAGTGATTATATAACAATAATCAAAATAGGTGTACAGATCTACAATTGGTTAGTGTCTGTCTTCAAAACAAGATGTGTCTACCAAAATTTATATACAACACACCATATACACCTGTTACTTACAAAAAAGCTATTATGTAAATCACTTCAATTTCGGAATGGAGGATTGTTGCAAGACTGACGATTATGTCCAACTTCTCTACAGTTTGAGCATGTAACTTGTCTGATGGACCGCGCTCCTGCTCGGTTCCTACCGAGGTCGGCGGACGTGGGAGTCCGTTTGGTTCCGACCCTTTCGTAACCGGGGGGCAGGGGCGTGCATCAACATTTCTTTTTTTGTGGGTGTGCCAGATTTTCTATTTTACTTGGAATTGCAAGTGGTGATCCGGGGATCAACCTTCGCAAGTAAAAAGGAAATCAACTTCTTTTCAAGTTTTCCATTGCACATATATTTAAGAAAAGAGACATTTTTCTTGGTTTGCCGTGAAAGGCGATTTCTTTGGCATTTATAGCCGATTTTGGCGTTTATAGCCGATTTTTGGCGTTTATAGCCGATTTTGGCATTTATAGCCGATTTACAATCCTTATCAATAATGAAAGACAAGAATTGTGATTTTTGTCTCTTTTAAAAAAAATATAAACTACAATGAAAGCAAGAAAAGGAGGATCTAACTTCTCAGGAGATTGTGGGGGACTCGTTTAGACTGACGGTCGCAAGCCATATGTGGGCTTCGCCATCATCCATGCAGATGAGAACAGAGGATGCTATTGATTCGCTTGGCTTGGCTATAACCTCGGGTTTTTAGAGGACAAAGACCAAAAGGAGGTCCTATGTCCAATAAAAAGCCGAGTAGACGGGCTGAAAAGCCATATCTAAGCCATTGGAGGCAGAAGGAGAAGACAAGGACCTTGGGGGGGGGGGAACCCCCCAGGGGACTTTTGTCACCTTGTTGCGGTGGCCGGTGAGGAACTTCCGCAGAGTTTTCTCTCTTTTTCCTTTCTCTGGATTTCTGTCTGTGTGCTTGTGCTTTTTTTTCTCTGATGTTTCTGATTTTTTCTTCTTGGAGAGCCCTCCTATTTATAGGCTTTTAGGTAGCCTTTTAGGTGGGTTTATGGGCTTTTATTGTCATTTAAGCCGCATAATGGGAGGAGTTACAAAAATTGAATTGTTTATTTTGTAACTCCTTTTTCTTGGCTTCTGATTGGCCGGAGGAGATTGAGGGCATTTAATCGCCTTTAATCGCCATGATGGGAGGAGTTTCATGGGTTAAATGCCATGAATCTCTTGACTTGTAACTCCCGAATGCTTGCTTCTGATTGGGCCGTCCAAAGAAATGGATTAATGACTGTAATAAAGCTAGTCAATTAATCGCATTAAGTGGTCGCCGAGCAGCTGAAGAGTCGCGGGCCGTGCCACGTCTTTTGAGATTCTTCTGTTGATGATCATCGATGGATCTTCATGTAGATCGACATCAGATGATCATGTAATTTCAGGTGTTTGTTGCCAACAGCGGGTCGGTGCCATCTGTCCTGTCGATTTCTCGATCGGTCGGGTGGAAAGCTTACTTTTTTTGGTTGACCGGGTGGCGATCAATACTGTCTTCGATACTCTTGATGATTTACCCGTGTTTTGGACGGATGTCAGAGGACTTGGTGTCTCAAAAGCATGAATTTTGGAAAGTACCAGGGGCTGGGTTCCTCGAATCGCGAAAAAAAACGGCGAAAACCGGGGTTTCCGGGGCTTTCCCGGCGACCCCGGGGTCCAAGGTCGCCGGCGACCCTGGCCCAGGGTCGCAGGGGTCTGCGACCCTGGGGGGGTTTTCCCCCTTTCGTGTCCCGTTTTGCGTCCGTTTTTGCTTTTTTCTGATTCTTTTTTCTTCTGTACTTTTCCTTGACATTTTGACCATTTATTGGCCTGATTTCTTTGTAGGAAACCTGATGAGAATCCTTGCATTTTATTTTGCAAAGTTTCCAATTTCCTGAGAAAGCCGAAGACTTTGTCGCGCAGAGCTGCCGATTTTCCGTCAGAAGCTGAAACTGGGCCAAACGATATCGGAATGACCTGAAATTTGGTGTGAAGCCTCCTGAGCAATAAATAAGACCAACCATAGGCTTTTGTTTGAGTTTCGAAGCCGTTGGGGTCCTATCACCTGCAGACTTGCTTTTTGTCGCGATGAAGATGTCGCGGTTTGATGTGCGGTCAATCGATGTCCGATTGACTTGAAATTTGACAGGGAACCTATTGGAGTCATTTTAAGATGATCCATAGGCTCTGTCTTGGAAATCATGGTCCTGGAGAGCTTTTGTCGCCGAGGGCTCCTTTTCGGCTGTCGGAGAAGCGAAGTTAGGCCAAATGATTTTGAAATGGCCCGAAACTTCTTGTGTACTCCTCTTTTGGCTGTCTGGAAGAATCTTGCATTTTTTTGTTTGATTCTGACAAGATTTTATTTTTGGAAGCAGCATTGCCTATTTATGGCAGGTTGCGACTTCATGTAGCTCTTTGGATCTTGATGAGGCAAAGTGACATTTTTGGTGTCAACATTGTCGTCGTACCCGACCCTCAGTTCTAATCCTGTTTTTCTTCGGTCGTCCAGCTTGTCGCCTCGCATGTGGAGGTAGTATTGGATGCTCCTGTCTATGCTCCCACTGATGTATGTCTGTTGTTGCATGCACTATTTGATTATAGGTTGCACGGTAAGTTTCTGCAGAAAACCATTCTTCACAAAAATCATATGGGTCCCGACTTCTGAAACTAATTGCTGACATAGCATGTGAACAGGGAATGCCCATTAAATCCCATTTTCGACAAGTGCAAGAACGTCGATCGAGATGGACAACATCCATAAAGTAGCCAGAATCAATCTGATATTCTTCAGGACCTGCTTGCCTTGCATGTATCGACGAGAACCATCTTTTTCTTTGCCCAAATATCTTTCAAAATATGGTGTCAAACGCGATTCTATCATCTGTGAACTGTCACGGCGGAGTTGGAAGAAATCCATTAATTTTATACGAATCTCCTCTACCTGCCTTGTTATAGGAAGCTCTCGGATGTCCTTCAGTAAGCTATTTGTACACTCAGCTGAATTAGTAGTTAACATGTCATATCGACCTGGATGTACAAACGCATTCGCCCAACGTTCTTTGCCAATATTCTCAATGTATGCATATGCCTCTTCGTTCACATTCCTTAACTCATTGATGTGCCTTTCATAATCACAACTTCTAGAAGACTTCACTACACACCAGAACTTTGAAACAATTGCTCTGTCTTTAAAACGCTCACGTACATTTTCTGCAATATGACGACAACAATAACAATGGTTGGCATTTGGATATACATTTTTAACAGCTTCAACAAGGCCTTTTTGTCTGTCTGAAACAACGGTTAAACCTGGTAATGGACCAAGGGCGATCTTAAAGCAAGATAAGAACCACACCCATGTGTCATAACGTTCGATTTCAGCTATAGCAAATGCGATGGGGAACAGCCCATGATTGGAGTCTTGAGTCACGGCAACAAATATGACTCCTGGATATTTGCCACGGAGGTGCGCTCCATCAATGGCGATCAACGGCCTCATATAAGTCTTGAAGGACTGGAGGCTTGACCCAAAGGCAAAGAAGAATTTCGAGAACGAAAAGTCCTGATCCGTATCAAGATGATAATGGGACCCGGGGTTCGTTCGCATCAACTCGGCACAATAATTTGGCAATATCCTAAATGGTTGTTCGTATGAACCTCGAATTGCATCCAGTGCAATCTCTTTTGCCCTATGAGCCTTCCTGTAGCCAATAACAACACCGAACTCCAATCTAACATCATTTATAATTTGCTTCGGTTTATACTCTGGATGAAGACGCACTTTTTCCTTGATGAATTCGGTTATTAAATTAGCTGTTGCTTGAGGATGAGTCATTCCCATCATTGGTCTTGAACAAGTATGATTAGGATTATAGGTCCGAACTCGAAATTGAGGCCCTGATTCAACTAATGAAGCATGAATACGCCATGGGCAACTTTGAACTTCGCACTTAGCAGTAACTTGTGTCCGAGATGTCTTCAAATGCTGCAAACTAAAATTCGTATACATTGCAAACTTGCTCAAAGTTTTCCTGAATGAGCTGCGATCAATAAAAGTTCTACCATTCCACATATTATGTGCAGATTCCTCTTGAGTCACAAAATCTTCAACCTCATCTTCCATTGGCACTAGTGTGTCCTCAATATTACACTTTTGCATAATATTGGATTGATGTCTGTTGCATTCTAAGACTTCTTGTTGGTAGCTTAAACCATTGACACATCTGACAGAATCATGTGGGTTGCCTGCACTATTGCAATCATTATCACTTTCATCTTGATTCAAGACATCAGCCAAATCCTCATTGGAATCTATATCATCATTCTAGTTTTCAAGACTTGCATTCGTTTCAGACGCAACCTCATTGGTTGGGTACGAGAAATGATTATCTACATCTTCTGCGAGATTGACATCTGGATAAGTGTATTCGTGGATATTATCCATTTCAGCCCTATAAACATCTGACATAACATCCACTTCAATATGAATAGGTGATTTGCTGGGACAATATAATCTGCAAATGAGAACCTCCATAATTAGTACATTCATCTAAAAATACAACAAAAAAAAATTCTTGCATATGAAACGGAAACGAACCTGGTGGTCAGCCCTCTACACGGTGAACCCTCATGATCAATAGCCTTAGTCTTCTTATGTTTAGATAAATGAGTTCTTGGCCTACTTCCATGTGGATTTTCATTGCAACAATGTCCATCTCTAATTCCGGCATTCTCTTCAACTTGTTCATTCCTTCCATGCATGTAGATCTATTTATTAAATATGTACATGTATATAACTTGAAAAATTATTATTCTAAATTCTAAACATTGTCTTACCAAGAAATTGAATGGTAATGATCTGCACCATCATTGATATTTCTACTTAGATATATGTAGATAGAATTTGTCACCTCTCCACATGCTTTGATCATTACCCGAATATCTTTGTTATTCTTTATACTAATCAAGGTGAATGCTTTGCCATTTTGATGTAGGTATTGAATACGAGGAGGCTCTTCAGACATTACCCAATTTGTTGCTTGTAAGACAATTTCGACCAATGAGATGTATGTTAAGTTACGATTAACATAGATAGCAGTTTGATCACCATCGATGTAGTTAGGATGAACTCTATCCCACTCAAATTGACCACCGAAGTGGACCACTATCAGTAGCTCGCCATCCAACATCTTTAAGGAATGTGACACTGTCCATGATAAAAATGAAACATAAAGGAGTAATATTCATAGTGAGCCATGCTAATTCAAAGCAACACAATCATAGCTACTAAACTGGTATACACACTTAGAATTGACAGTAATATAATTTTCTAAGTAACATTTTATTGTACCATTCACATATATGCGCACGTTCATCTTACACATCACCAAATGTATTCGTAATTAGCATAAACCCCAAATGTTTGATGTAAATTCTGATATGAAAGTTACAAAAGCATTGGCAAAGTTACTTAGAAATAGTGTTCAAAGCAACATTATTTCCCTGTATGTTTCCTCCTGTTGATTTTTATGAATCACAAGCTAGTACTCAGTTTCATGGCATTACATTCTGCTAATTGCGAGGAAATCATGTTCAATGACAATATTATTGCTGCCATTCTCTTTCATGATTTAGTACTTGATCCATATGCTTAGCTTGTAACTAAATCATATTTACAACAAATTGAGATGTACAAATATGGAACTCTAATGTTCCTTTTGCAGGTCTTGTAAGCATTGACTGTGGAGGTATGTACAAGTTCAGAGACGATGTCTTTTATTGATTAGATTCCTGATAATCAGGTCATCTATGGTGTTAAAGCCAACTTATTTGTTACAAATGAGAAGCCGAAGCAATACACTACATTGCAATACTTCCCTGCTGATAGCAGATCAAGTATTGTTTATACGTTAAATGTCAACCCAAGGACTAGGTACCTTGTAAGAATAACCTTTTTACATATGTAAATCACATTTACGAGAAGATGCATAAAATACGAATGACCCCTAAAGTATTTCATAATCCTTAATAACCAAGAATTAAATTAAATAAGGCAACAATTAAAAGGTCTTCAAAGATCCTAACTGTTTCGACAAGCATCCACACAACTGATCCAGACAAACAAAAGGGCCAACAATTAACTACTACGATTTCTCCCACAGTTGGGCCCCAACACACCAACTATCAGCACAGAACATAACCCAATTGATAAAGAAATGGATCAGAAAAAGGCATATACCTTACACTACAGGAGACCAATGGGGCCAGTTGGCGAGGGATACAATGGAAGCTGCCGGTGATGTGGGTTGCACTCAGGAGAGAAGCGACAAAAAGAAAATGGAACAACAGAACTGGACGGTCAATCTTTTTTTTTCTCTTCTAATCCTCTCCAAGACTGGGTTACTCCCCAATGCTAGTCTTCCTTTACACAGAAAGGGTTTGTCTGCATTGATCAAAACGAAGCAAACATTTTTCAGTTAACGAATCAAACAAAATCAAACATCACCATCAAATAAAAAAGAACTCATGCACATTTTCATCTTCCAGAGTGAAACAAACACATTTAAAATAGCAAACCCATCTCTGACATCATCCAAGAGTTCGAACCCATCTCTCTCCCATCCAAAACACAATGAGAAAACCCTTTTTGCACACCCAACCCAGAAGAAAATGACAAGGAAAAAGAACCCAATCCCTGACATAGCTCTTATCATCAATAAACATGAAAACCCATTTCCAAAACAGAAAACCCATCTCCCAAACATCAACACAAAAGAGAAAAACTACAAGAAAAAGAATCCAATTACAGAAACATAAATTTCACATTACAAATCGTGCCTCTACAGGCCAAGGATCGCTGCCTAGGGGTGTACATCGGGTCGGGTTCCGGGTTATCGGGTCGGGTTTGACCCGACCCGATTAGTTTATGCACACCGGGAACCGACCGAATACCCGGTTAGCTATAACCGGGTTTGTCGGGTTTACCGGGTTACCGGGTCGGGTGACCGGGTAACCCGGTTATCTTTTTTTTTTTTTTTTTTTTTTTTTTTTTTTTTTTTTTTTTTTTTTTGAAATCTGAATCTGTTTTTTTATTTTCATTGGCACACTGAGGGAGAACCACACCCTCTGTTACGTACAAGCGACAAATCTCTTTGCATGCCTCAAAAGTTGATACCTATAGGACAATTAAAAATAAGAAGAATCAGGGTCTTTTGTCCAAGTGTGACAACTGACAAAGGCAAAATACATCGAGCGTAATAAGTAATAACTAGTCAGCTGAGACACATGACATTTCAGTGGCTTGGGAGATGCTTAAGTGGGTTGTGGATTATTACAGGAACAATTGATCATGTAATTCGGCATCTAAAAATGTGATGTAATTGACCTTTTAAATATAACAAAATGTAATCATTTTGTTTTTATACTTTAGGTAATTAGTTTGGATCATATCGCAAAAATGTTCTATGAAATTGATTCTTGATAAAGTCATAATCTTAATAAATTTATTAAATTACCTATCCATATCACAATTATGATAGGTGAAGGGATCCTATCACAATGTCATGGGCCATGTGGCTTAGTTATCATTATCTACAATATGAAAAATCATCCGCAGTCTGATCAGCATGTCTTACTCCTTCACTTTTCTTTCCCTCGATTGACCATATCTTATTTGTTAAGTCTTATCTTTAGGTTAGTTGGATAGGTTTTATTAAGGTTAGCTAGATCTATATCTAGGGTTCATGAATATTTTAGTCTTTGTAGTAGAGCTTTATTTGGACTTAAGAAAGAGAATGTAATATATATTCATGTAACTTGAAGCATTAATAAGATAGAGAAATACATCTAAAAGCACTTTTCCGCTTGGAAAGTCGGATGGCATCCGGCGAGAGGAAGTTTGGGCCTTCCTTTCTGGAGAAAAGCATAAGATAGGCTTTCTCGGTGACCAGGGCGTCATCGGTTCTGAAGCTGTTCGAGAGATACCTGACGAGGCTTTGGAGCAGCTAGAACAGGAGGAAGCCGAACTTGGTGCTTGGATGCAAACGGCACAGAGGCAAGCTTCCGTGGAGTCTACTGGTAAGAGCAGACCATCCAGTGATGAGTCGAGTGGCAAACCTGACTCTGACAGCGGGGCAGGTTCCTCTAAGAAGCAAGCCCGCAGGAGTAAGAGGAGGAGTCATCATAGTAGCAAGGGGCAGCATGAGGACTCTCCTAACTTGGAAGTTCCTCTTACTATCAATGAGGATGTGCCAGTGGATGCTGACGAGCCTCCGGAGAAGAGAAGCCGAGAAGAAGAGACCGTCGGTGAAGGTATGATTCTTCCTTTTTTTCTCTTTCCATTTCTTTTCATGGGATTTTTTCCATGTTATGATTTGCTTCTTGTTTCTGTTTTTTTTTTTTTTTTTTTTTTTTTAGCAGAGGATGACTTGGTGATGCCTGAGGTCCCAACCGATGAGGTGGTGATGGATCCTGTTGAGGCACCTGAAGAAGAACCGAGGGACTCTGGAGTAAATCCAGAATCTCCAATTGGTACGACTTCTTTTGCTCTCTTTTTTTTTGTTTGTGACTCGGTTTGCTAACACATTTTTTGTTTTTGTTGCCAGCTGACTTACCACAGGGTTCTGATGACTTTGAACCATCGATGGACGCAAATGTTGATGATGCTTTCGATGAGTTCATGGAGGAAGAAAGTGTTCCGCCAGTCGTCGAAGAAGGTATTTTGTAGTTATAACTCTGATAATGATTTTCAAACAGGGTCATATTCATACCTTTTTGTGTTTCCTTTGCAGGTTTGAAGTGGCAGAGGAGGATCTCCGTCGCTTCCAGAGCAAGAGATGCCAGAGGTTGATCCAGAGATAGAGATTCCTGGGACCAGCTCTGACAATATTGAGGAGATTCCTCGCGCTGAGATTCCTTCCCGAGCAGGAGCAGCTTCAACTGGAAAGAGTTCTTTTGTTACTCTTTCAACAGATGATGATATGAGCAGCCGACCAACGGAGTTGGGCGAATCTTCAGCTGGGCCATCTCTTCTTTTTGCGAAGAAGGTGGTGGTGCGAGTTCTGAGCTCTTGGATTGAGACTCTCATTTCTGGGCACTTGGAAGCCGGATTTGGCATGATCCAGCATGTGCAGGAGATTCTCAGTGATGCTGAAGAGGCTGGTCTGGATGTCACAGGTGCCAGGGCGATCGTTGATAGGATCATTGCACTGGGTGACAAGTGGTTTGAGACCGTGAGTTTGGCTGATGACTAGTTCTTCAAGGAGATGTTCCTAGACCCTGCTGATAAGGCTAAGTCTGACCTGGATGAGGCTACAGAAAGCAGGAAGCAGGCAGTCCGAAAGAGGAACTTAGAAGAGATAGCCATCATCAGGCTGACACATGACCTTAACATCCTTGACAGGGAGGTCGATGAGGCTAGGAAACGTCTTGAGCATTTGCAGGCACAAGTCGCTGCCAAGTGGACTGCCATAATAGAAGCTCGCGACAGGGAGAGTGCCCTGATTCACCAGGTTGCAGATGCCGAACGGGTTCTCAAAAGGAAATCTGATGAGGATGAACAATGGCAAACTGCTCGAGGTAAGCTTCCTGGTGTGAGAGAAGGGGTACAGCCCACTCTAGCATCTCATGGCAAGTTCCTGAAGAAGCGTGCCTTGGAATCCTTGACGGCTGAGGCTAAAAGTATGCTTGGGGAGCTGAACTCTTGGCTGGAGACCATTTTTGATTGAGCTCCTGTATACAGAAACCATCCTTCTTTCTTTTCTTTTTTTTTGGTACCACTTGTATTTTTTGGTACTTATTTTTTTTTGTAGTGCTTGTGAACACTTTCTTTTTTTTTGGTACCACATGTATTTTTTGGTACTCTTTTTTTGTTATTTTTTTTTTGTAGTGCTTGTGAACACTTTCTTTTTTTTTTTTTGTTATCCCTACGCTCACTTGAATCTTTTTGTGATAAAAGTAATTGCTAAATGGGATTTGATCAAAAGGTTGTCATTTTGTGAAAATCTTTTGTCAAGTGATTGTTTTGGCATGAAAGCCAGGTTTTTTGTTTGTGGCATGGAAGCCAATTTTGGCATGAGAGCCAGCTTTTCTTGTGGCATTGATAGCCGAGTTTTTTTTTTTTGTGGCATCTATAGCCAGTTTTGGTGGCATTGATAGCCGGTTTGTTTTGTGGCATTTATAGCCGGTTTTTTTTTGAAATCCAAGTTTTTTTTTGTGTGGCATTGATAGCCGGTTTTGTTTTTAGTGGCATTGATAGCCGGTTTTGTTTTTGGTGGCATTGATAGCCGGTTTGTGGCATTTATAGCCTGTTTTGATGGCATTTATAGCCTGTTTTGATTTCAAAAAAAAATGCAAGTATCGACTAAAAGTCGCCTCCCTGCTGAATGTTCTTGCAAGTATCGATGGAATGTCGCATCCTTGCTCATTCGGTTGCGAGTATCGATGGAATGTCGCATCCTCGCGGATTTGGGTGCAAGTATCGATGGAATGTCGCATCCTTGCTTTTCAAAAATTTTGGTTTTGCGGGTACTGACTTGATGTCGTTTCCCCATGATTTTTGAAATTTGTGGTTTTCTCGAACCTTTGGGTTATGGATATCAACTGAAATGTTGCGTCTCCACAGTTTTGGATTTTGCAAGTATCGACGAAATGTCGCTTACCTGCGATTTTGGAAGTGTCGAACGTGGTTCGCTTGCTTCCGATTTGTGCGAGTATCGACTAAGCGTCGCTTCCTCGCGGGTTTTTGAAAAACCATTTTTTTTGTTTAAAGACACGAGGGTCATAAATTTTGACCTAAAACCATTTTGGCGGTAAAAGGCAGGGTGGATTAGGGTGGAAATCCCTGAATCCGGATTTTTTTTTCAAACCATGAATTTTGGGTTCAAGGGTTGAAAATTTTGGTCAAGTTAGGGAAAGGTTCCTAAACTTGATTTTTTTTTTGAACAATGAAACGATGAAAGTAAGCATTGTTTTAGATTTCTAGAAATTTCAACATTTGATATGAAAATTCTAAAAAGGGTGGGTTTAACGAGCGTGTACCTGGAAACCGGTTTTGGCCGTACAGGTATTGCTCTTACCCAGTTGGGTAAGTCTTCAAGGGTAGTACCGCTTCAAGAACTTGCCATTGATGGGCAGCATACATCTGTCACCTTCCATGTTTAGGAGTGCGTATGCGCCATTGGAGAAAACTTTGTCGATGACGTAGGGTCCCTCCCATTTTGGCTCAAATTTGCCTTTGGACTTGTGAGCGAAGACCATTGGTCTTTTTACCGCAAGAACCAAGTCATTCTTTTTGTAGGCGCGTTGCCTGACCTTTTTATCGAAAGATCCTGCCATACGTGCTTGGTAAAGTTCAATGCTTTGTTGAGCTTCGAGCCGTCTCTCATCGAGATTGTCCAGCTCATGGAGCCGCAATTTGACATTGCTTTCTTGAGTCATGTCATTTTGCAAGGATACCCTCATGGAAGGAATTTGTACTTCCAAGGGCACGACAGCTTCGCATCCATAGACCAAGGAGAATGGTGTGCTATGGGTTGGTCCTCGAACGGTGGTTCGATAGGCCCACAAAGCTTCAGACATTTTGTCGCTCCAGTCTCTTTTGTGATTAGAGACCATTTTTTTTGAGGATCTTGCAGAGTGTCTTGTTGAAAGCTTCTGCTAACTCGTTTGCTGTCGGATTGTATGGAGTCGAAGGACAGCTTTGGATTTTGTATTTGTCGCAGAACCTGTAGAATCGATGATCCCGGAACTGTGGTCCGTTATCATGGACGAATCTTTTGGGTATGCCGAAACGACAAATGATGTTGGTGCGTAGGAACTGAAGGACTGATGAGGTCTTCATTTCGTTAAACGCAAATGCTTCTGACCACTTGGAGAAATAATCCGTAGCGGCGAAGATGAAGCGATGACCTTTGCTTGAAGGGGGAGAAATAGGACCTATGATGTCCATACCCCAGGCTTCGAAAGGCCATGAGATCGCTGTAGGATGCAGCCATTCTGGAGGCATGTGAATGTAATCTCCATGAACTTGGCATTGTTGGCAGCGCTTAGCAAATTGCATTGCGTCAGCTACCATGGTAGGCCAGTAATATCCTAACCTTTTATCTGATCATAGAGCTTAGGACCAGCCTGATGAGCTCCACAAAGACCAGCAAGAACTTCTTTGAGTGTTTCTTCAGCCTTTTGTTGTGACAAACAACGTAGAATTACTCCGTTGAAGGATTTCCTGTAAAGGATTTTTGAAGGAATATCCAAATGGAAGCTTGGGGTTCGCCTTTGGATGCTTACCCGTTCTTTTGGATCTTCAGGTAGGATTCCGAACATAATGTAATCAATGAACGGATCCCTCCAGTCGTCAATTGAAGTTTGAAGGATTGAAATCCGACTTCCGACCACTTGGTGGCATTCAGCAACTGCTTGGTGTGTGTTAAGAGGAGGAAGGATTCTTCTTTCGCACACTGTGACTTGCATGTTTTTCCCTTCCTGGATTGCCATGGATGCGGCAAGTCCGGCTAGGGCATCTGCACGTATATTTTCACCTCTGCGAATGTGGGTGATGTGACAGATGTCAAACTTTTGCAGAAGTGATTGTGCCTTGTTGTAGTAGGGCAGCAAATCTGGCTTCCTGACTTCAAATTTCTGATTCATCTGGTTGACGATCAGTTGAGAGGCTCCAAAGACTTCCAGCATGGTGATACCGGATTCGATGGCGAGTTCCAATCCTAAGATCAGAGCTTGATATTCAGCTGCATTGTTTGTGCATGGTTCCAGTAGCGAGAAAGCGTGTGGAATCATGTATTTGTCGGGGCTAACAAAGAGGATGCCAACTCCCGAGATCAGCTGTCTTTTTTCATTTGTCCTGGTTGCACCGTCAAAGTACATGTCCCAGGAGGCACTTTGTGAGAAAGTCTCCACGTTGTAGACTGGTTCGTCTGGGAGATCATCTCTGAGTGGAGAATCTTTAGGCAATGGATGCTCTGCGAGGAAGTCTGCTAGAGCTTGCCCTTTGATTGCTTTTTGTGGTACATACCTAATATCAAATTGTGACAGAAGGATGGACCATTTTGCCAGTCGAGTATTGAGAGAACCTGCCTTTGTGACAAGGACCTTCAAGAGGTTGACCCTCGAGACCAGGTAGACTGTATTGGAAAGCAAGTAGTGACGCAGCTTTTGTACGGCGAACATCACTGCAAGACATTCTTTTTCGACTGGAGAGTAGCGATGCTCTGCACCTACTAGCATGCGGCTGAGGTAATATAGAGCAGCTTCTTTTCTTTGATCATTTTCTTGCGCAAGCAGAGCTCCCAAAGAGTGATCAAGGGCTCTTGTGTACAAGATGAATGGTTTTTCCAGTGGTAGGAGCAGCTAACACTGGAGGTTTTGTCAGGTATGACTTGATGTCTTGGAAAGCAGCTTCACAGTCAGCATCCCAGACAAAGTTTACACCTTTTTTCATCAACCGGGAGAATGGACGGCATTTCCCCGAAAGATTGGAGATGAACCGCCTGATGTAGGCCAATCTCCCTTGAAGCCCTTTGAGTTCTCTCAGGTTTTTTGATTTGTTGCCGATGATCATGGAGCGGATTCTGGCTCTCATGTTGTTTCGGCAGATGTCGACTAGCGACGCTTGTGGCAATACATCAGAGCATTTGTATGCCATTGCTTTCCACTTGTGAATGAAGTCATATGTTGATTCATTCTCCCCCTGTTTTAGGCTGCACAGCTGAGCCATAGTAGCGGGGTGATCCTCACCTTTGAAGTGAGTCAGGAAGCGTGTCTCTAGCATGGCCCAATTTTGGATTGAGTCCTCCGGCAGAGTGGAGTACCAATCGAAGGCCGTACCTTTTAGGGTACTTGCAAAGAGGCGGATTTTGAGTGCATCTTGATCCGCGATAGCTCCCGTCAGGATCTTGAAGTGGATGACGTGCTGTCTGGCTGATCCTTTCCCCGTATATGTTTGGAGAGTAGGATGCTTGAATTTGGTGGGGAACGGGACCGAGTCCATCCATAAGGGATATGGTGGCTTGATCCCATGCTCCTTGAGTATATCCTCTTCTTTTGCTTTGGCGAGGATACCGTCTACGTCCTTTTTGGTAAGGGCGCGTGACTCATTTTCTTCTCTATTTACCTCGTCGTCTTGATGATTCGGAGGAGGTTCATTGTTCGCCTGATTTTGGAAGGCGAGGAGAAGGTTTTCCATCAGAGTTTCAATTCTCTGCTGGCCCTGTTCCAACTGCTGGATGCGGGTGATCGCATCTTCTGGAGGTGGATTGCGGGGTGGTGGCTCAGAATTTGTAGCCAAGACATTCATCCTTCGTGATTCGAACGAAGAAACTGTCCTGGTGACTGAGCTGGGGCTCATTCTTTTTGAAGAAGAGCTTGAGGAAGGATCACTCTGCTGTCCTTTGCTTGAAGGAGCAGGGGATTCTTCTGAATGTCTTCTTGTCCTTGAGACGCTGCGGGTCATTGGACGTCGGACATGGATTTTTGTTGCTGATTTTTGGCGCCTTCTGGTTTTTCCAACCATATGGACGGCAGCAACTTGGTTGGGTCTTTCTTTTTCGACCCATTTGGGAGAGACTTGAAGTGTGGGAGGCTGGGTCCTTTGCTTCTCTAGTCTCTTTTGTCGGTATGACGCGCGGCGGCGTATACGACGAGCAATTTGAGCTTCGGTCAGCTCTGACTGGGCTTTGACGATGAAGGATGTGCTCCCTCGGGCGCAGCAGCCGAGCCTGTCTTCTCTGTAGCTGGGCAAGGATAGGATGCGAACCCTATCCTTCGCCAGTTGCAGCGAAGCTTTGAATTTTTGAAGTTCGGCCCCTGTAGATATGAAGGGTCGAACTGCAGATTTGTAGGCCTTAGCAGATGCTTGTGGAGGCCTTGTGATGCATGACTTGATTTTGGGCTTGTAGGAACAAGCCGGCTCATGCTGGGTTGACTTGAGAGTCAAGTTGGAGATGGGTCTCTCCTCTTTCATGTAAGCAAGAGGATAGAACTGGTTCTCCTTGAGTGGGGCCAGGAATGCTGGCTTAGTGGATGTCTGGGACCTTCTCTGTTTTGGTGAAGGTCTTGGGGACCAAGTCTTGGGGTAGACCTGGTTGTTTGCAGGTTGAGGCTTCGTGGGGCTGCCACGGGCTTCAGGCCTTCTGGTGCTCGCCTTTGGTGTCACGGTAGTGACACGTTGAGAGGCGAGTTTCTGCTTCTTAGAAGGAGCAGTTTGTTCCTCAGGAAGTGGGAATGGTCCCAGCGTCCCGAAGACGATAGTCCGGGGAGTCGAGGTCGACCCGGAGTTCAGAGAGTTGCCGAGGGAGTTGACGCTTCGGCAGCTGATTGGGCGCTTGTAGGTGCGCGTGGTTTGCTTCTGTTGAAGCATGAGTTGGTGCTTGTTTTCGTCGAAAGTAATGGTTAGTGAAGCTGCCATTGTTAGTTTTTTCGAAAATTTCTGAAACAAGACCACATCCATTTAGTAATCACAAGAATATAATGATCATAAATGGGAAGTTCTATGGTTTCGTCTTTTCAAATTGCTCGAGGTAGATGACCCAAGCAATATGAGGAAGGCAAAATGCCATAGAGGGTACAATTGTTCTGATCGCAGGTATGGTAAGCCCAGAATGGGCATCCCAGTGACTGCTAGAAGCAATTGTGAACTTAAATTCGACTTATCGAGAAGCAGAGCTTGCTCGAGGTAAGAAGAATATAAAGTTGGAGTTACAAATGTGCCGGTCGCAATACAGTAGACCCTGAAAGGGCGTACTAGTACCGCTAGACACAAATGTTTTGAGACCGCATCTATGAGATGAGATTCTCTGTTTTGAAAGGTCAAGATTGGATTCATCAAAGAGAGCAGATGGTATTCCAATCTGAACACGGTCTCGGCGATTTCCGCGAGCGCCAGTGCTCAGAAAGAAATGAACCATGATTTCTCGGATCTGAATCTAAAAATGACGAGTTTTTTTTGAAAGGCCAATATCGGGTTCATCAAAGAGAGCAAAAGGCACTCCAATCTGAACACGGGCTCAGCGATTTCCGCGAGCGCCAGTGCTCAGAAAGGAGAAAACCAAGATTTCTCTAATCTAAACCCAAAATGACGGAAGTTTTTTTTTTTTGAAGTTTTTTTTTTGTAGATTTTTGAAGATTTTTTTTAAAAAAAAAAAATCTTTTTTTTTTATTTTTTTTATTATTTTTTTTAAGATTTTTTTTTGAAAGAAAAAAATTTTTTTTTTATTTTTTATTTTTATTTTAAAATTTTTATATATTTTTTTTAATTTATATTTTTTTTATTTAAAAGACGAGAGAGTACACATAGGCCTCCTAACCCGGTCTTATGAAATCTTGATTGATAGAATTGCCCCCAGGTAAGGGTAGGATTACTTAATGAACCCGTTTGGAGGACCCTTGCCTAGAACAGTCAAGCTGTCTCCACACTCTGGACAAGGCGTTTCTTTGAATCAACCATGATCAAAGAACACAGTTGGTTTAACCTTAGTGGTCTATGTCTTTTTTTTTATATTTTTTTTATTTTATTTTTATGAATTCATCGAAGAGAAACAATGGCCCAAAACCTTAGTCGAACAGGCTCAACATTTCTGCAAGCGCGATGAACGATAGGAACGGATCAAGGTTTCTCAATTTTGAATCCAAATTGAGAAATCTAAAATTTTTTTATATATATATATATATTATTTTTTTTTTTAGATTTTTAATGAACTCATCGAAGAGAAACAATGGCCCAAAACCTTAGTCGAACAGGCTCAACATTTCTGCAAGCGCGATGAACGATAGGAACGGATCAAGGTTTCTCAATTTTGAATCCAAATTGAAAAATCTGATTTTTTACTTTTTTATATTTTTTTTTTTTTTAGATTTTTAATGAACTCATCGAAGAGAAACAATGGCCCAACCCCTGATCCGAACACGGTCTCGGCGATTTCCGCGAGCGCCAGTGCCCAGAAGGGAAAGGATCAAAGTTTCTCAATTTTGAATCCAAAAATGAAAAATCTGATTTTTTTTTGTTTTTTTTGTTTTTGAAAAGAGAACGAGTGGAAATAAATTCAAAGAATTAGAAATTTCCAAACAAAAAATCTCATCTCATTTTTTTATTATGCGGAATTCAACATAGGCCACCAATTATAAAGTAGCCAAGGGATCAAGAAAAGAAATATAAGCATAGAGCAAAATATATGATATGCAAATATTTCATTTCTAGCATCGTGTTCTCAAATAAACGAGTCCCACCGGGTGTGCCAGCTTGATGGACCGCGCTCCTGCTCGGTTCCTACCGAGGTCGGCGGACGTGGGAGTCCGTTTGGTTCCGACCCTTTCGTAACCGGGGGGCAGGGGCGTGCATCAACATTTCTTTTTTTGTGGGTGTGCCAGATTTTCTATTTTACTTGGAATTGCAAGTGGTGATCCGGGGATCAACCTTCGCAAGTAAAAAGGAAATCAACTTCTTTCAAGTTTTCCATTGCACATATATTTAAGAAAAGAGACATTTTTCTTGGTTTGCCGTGAAAGGCGATTTCTTTGGCATTTATAGCCGATTTTGGCGTTTATAGCCGATTTTTGGCGTTTATAGCCGATTTTGGCATTTATAGCCGATTTACAATCCTTATCAATAATGAAAGACAAGAATTGTGATTTTTGTCTCTTTTAAAAAAATACAAACTACAATGAAAAGCAAGAAAAGGAGGATCTAACTTCTCAGGAGATTGTGGGGGACTCGTTTAGACTGACGGTCGCAAGCCATATGTGGGCTTCGCCATCATCCATGCAGATGAGAACAGAGGATGCTATTGATTCGCTTGGCTTGGCTATAACCTCGGGTTTTTAGAGGACAAAGACCAAAAGGAGGTCCTATGTCCAATAAAAAGCCGAGTAGACGGGCTGAAAAGCCATATCTAAGCCATTGGAGGCAGAATGAGAAGGCAAGGACCTTGGGGGGGTACCCCCCAAGGGACTTTTGTCACCTTGTTGCGGTGGCCGGTGTAGAACTTCCGCAGAGTTTTCTCTCTTTTTCTTTTCTCTGGATTTCTGTCTGTGTGCTTGTGCTTTTTTTTCTCTGATGTTTCTGATGTTTTTTTCTTCTTGGAGAGCCCTCCTATTTATAGGCTTTTAGGTAGCCTTTTAGGTGGGTTTATGGGCTTTTATTGTCATTTAAGCCGCATAATGGGAGGAGTTACAAAATTGAATTGTTTATTTTGTAACTCCTTTTTCTTGGCTTCTGATTGGCCGGAGGAGATTGAGGGCATTTAATCGCCTTTAATCGCCATGATGGGAGGAGTTTCATGGGTTAAATGCCATGAATCTCTTGACTTGTAACTCCCGAATGCTTGCTTCTGATTGGGCCGTCCAAAGAAATGGATTAATGACTGTAATAAAGCTAGTCAATTAATCGCATTAAGTGGTCGCCGAGCAGCTGAAGAGTCGCGGGCCGTGCCACGTCTTTTGAGATTCTTCTGTTGATGATCATCGATGGATCTTCATGTAGATCGACATCAGATGATCATGTAATTTCAGGTGTTTGTTGCCAACAGCGGGTCGGTGCCATCTGTCCTGTCGATTTCTCGATCGGTCGGGTGGAAAGCACACTTTTTTTGGTTGACCGGGTGGCGATCAATACTGTCTTCGATACTCTTGATGATTTACCCGTGTTTTGGACGGATGTCAGAGGACTTGGTGTCTCAAAAGCATGAATTTTGGAAAGTACCAGGGGCTGGGTTCCTCGAATCGCGAAAAAACGGCGAAAACCGGGGTTTCCGGGGCTTTCCCGGCGACCCCGGGGTCCAAGGTCGCCGGCGACCCTGGGGGGGTTTTCCCCCTTTCGTGTCCCGTTTTGCGTCCGTTTTTGCTTTTTTCTGATTCTTTTTTCTTCTGTACTTTTCCTTGACATTTTGACCATTTATTGGCCTAATTTCTTTGTAGGAAACCTGATGAGAATCCTTGCATTTTATTTTGCAAAGTTTCCAATTTCCTGAGAAAGCCGAAGACTTTGTCGCGCAGAGCTGCCGATTTTCCGTCAGAAGCTGAAACTGGGCCAAACGATATCGGAATGACCTGAAATTTGGTGTGAAGCCTCCTGAGCAATAAATAAGACCAACCATAGGCTTTTGTTTGAGTTTCGAAGCCGTTTGGGGTCCTATCACCTGCAGACTTGCTTTTTGTCGCGATGAAGATGTCGCGGTTTGATGTGCGGTCAATCGATGTCCGATTGACTTGAAATTTGACAGGGAACCTATTGGAGTCATTTTAAGATGATCCATAGGCTCTGTCTTGGAAATCATGGTCCCGGAGAGCTTTTGTCGCCGAGGGCTCCTTTTCGGCTGTCGGAGAAGCGAAGTTAGGCCAAATGATTTTGAAATGGCCCGAAACTTCTTGTGTACTCCTCTTTTGGCTGTCTGGAAGAATCTTGCATTTTTTTGTTTGATTCTGACAAGATTTTATTTTTGGAAGCAGCATTGCCTATTTATGGCAGGTTGCGACTTCATGTAGCTCTTTGGATCTTGATGAGGCAAAGTGACATTTTTGGTGTCAACATTGTCGTCGTACCCGATCCTCCGTTCTAATCCTGTTTTTCTTCGGTCGTCCAGCTTGTCGCCTCGCATGTGGAGGTAGTATTGGATGCTCCTGTCTATGCTCCCACTGATGTATGTCTGTTGTTGCATGCACTATTTGATTATAGGTTGCACGGTAAGTTTCTGCAGAAAACCATTCTTCACAAAAATCATATGGGTCCCGACTTCTGAAACTAATTGCTGACATAGCATGTGAACAGGGAATGCCCATTAAATCCCATTTTCGACAAGTGCAAGAACGTCGATCGAGATGGACAACATCCATAAAGTAGCCAGAATCAATCTGATATTCTTTAGGACCTGCTTGCCTTGCATGTAATCGACGAGAACCATCTTTTTCTTTGCCCAAATATCTTTCAAAATATGGTGTCAAACGCGATTCTATCATCTGTGAACTGTCACGGCGGAGTTGGAAGAAATCCATTAATTTTATACGAATCTCCTCTACCTGCCTTGTTATAGGAAGCTCTCGGATGTCCTTCAGTAAGCTATTTGTACATTCAGCTGAATTAGTAGTTAACATGTCATATCGACCTGGATGTACAAACGCATTCGCCCAACGTTCTTTGCCAATATTCTCAATGTATGCATATGCCTCTTCGTTCACATTCCTTAACTCATTGATGTGCCTTTCATAATCACAACTTCTAGAAGACTTCGCTGCACACCAGAACTTTGAAACAATTGCTCTGTCTTTAAAACGCTCACGTACATTTTCTGCAATATGACGACAACAATAACAATGGTTGGCATTTGGATATACATTTTTAACAGCTTCAACAAGGCCTTTTTGTCTGTCTGAAACAACGGTTAAACCTGGTAGTGGACCAAGGGCGATCTTAAAGCAAGATAAGAATCACACCCATGTGTCATAACGTTCGATCTCAGCTATAGCAAATGCGATGGGGAACAGCCCATGATTGGAGTCTTGAGTCACGGCAACAAATATGACTCCTGGATATTTGCCACGGAGGTGCGCTCCATCAATGGCGATCAACGGCCTCATATAAGTCTTGAAGGACTGGAGGCTTGACCCAAAGGCAAAGAAGAATTTCGAGAACGAAAAGTCCTGATCCGTATCAAGATGATAATGGGACCCGGGGTTCGTTCGTATGAACCTCGAATTGCATCCAGTGCAATCTCTTTTGCCCTATGAGCCTTCCTGTAGCCAATAACAACACCGAACTCCAATCTAACATCATTTATAATTTGCTTCGGTTTATACTCTGGATGAAGACGCACTTTTTTCCTTGATGAATTCGGTTATTAAATTAGCTGTTGCTTGAGGATGAGTCATTCCCATCATTGGTCTTGAACAAGTATGATTAGGATTATAGGTCCGAGCTCGAAATTGAGGCCCTGATTCAACTAATGAAGCATGAATACGCCATGGGCAACTTTGAACTTCACACTTAGCAGTAACTTGTGTCCGAGATGTCTTCAAATGCTGCAAACTAAAATTTGTATACATTGCAAACTTGCTCAAAGTTTTCCTGAATGAGCTGCGATCAATAAAAGTTCTACCATTCCACATATTATGTGCAGATTCCTCTTGAGTCATAAAATCTTCAACCTCATCTTCCATTGGCACTAGTGTGTCCTCAATATTACACTTTTGCATAATATTGGATTGATGTCTGTTGCATTCTAAGACTTCTTGTTGGTAGCTTAAACCATTGACACATCTGACAGAATCATGTGGGTTGCCTGCACTATTGCAATCATTATCACTTTCATCTTGATTCAAGACATCAGCCAAATCCTCATTGGAATCTATATCATCATTGTAGTTTTCAAGACTTGCATTCGTTTCAGACGCAACCTCATTGGTTGGGTACGAGAAATGATTATCTACATCTTCTGTGAGATTGACATCTGGATAAGTGTATTCGTGGATATTACCCATTTCAGCCCTATAAACATCTGACATAACATCCACTTCAATATGAATAGGTGATTTGCTGGGACAATATAATCTGCAAATGAGAACCTCCATAATTATTACATTCATCTAAAAATACAACAAAAAAAATTCTTGCATATGAAACGAAAACGAACCTGGTGGTCAGCCCTCTACACGGTGAACCCTCATGATCAATAGCCTTAGTCTTCTTATGTTTAGATAAATGAGTTCTTGGCCTACTTCCATGTGGATTTTCATTGCAACAATGTCCATCTCTAATTCCGGCATTCTCTTCAACTTGTTCATTCCTTCCATGCATGTAGATCTATTTATTAAATATGTACATGTATATAACTTGAAAAATTATTATTCTAAATTCTAAACATTGTCTTACCAAGAAATTGAATGGTAATGATCTGCACCATCATTGATATTTCTACTTAGATATATGTAGATAGAATTTGTCCTTTGATCATTACCCGAATATCATTGTTATTCTTTATACTAATCAAGGTGAATGCTTTGCCATTTTGATGTAGGTATTGAATACGAGGAGGCTCTTCAGACATTACCCAATTTGTTGTTTTTAAGACAATTTCGACCAATGAGATGTATGTTAAGTTACGATTAACATAGATAGCAGTTTGATCACCATCGATGTAGTTAGGATGAACTCTATCCCACTCAAATTGACCACCGAAGTGGACCACTATCAGTAGCTCGCCATCCAACATCTTTAAGGAATGTGACACTGTCCATGATAAAAATGAAACATAAAGGAGTAATATTCATAGTGAGCCATGCTAATTCAAAGCAACACAATCATAGCTACTAAACTGGTATACACACTTAGAATTGACAGTAATATAATTTTCTAAGTAACATTTTATTGTACCATTCACATATATGCGCACGTTCATCTTACACATCACCAAATGTATTCGTAATTAGCATAAACCCCAAATGTTTGATGTAAATTCTGATATGAAAGTTACAAAAGCATTGGCAAAGTTACTTAGAAATAGTGTTCAAAGCAACATTATTTCCCTGTATGTTTCCTCCTGTTGATTTTTATGAATCACAAGCTAGTACTCAGTTTCATGGCATTACATTCTACTAATTGCGAGGAAATCATGTTCAATGACAATATTATTGCTGCCATTCTCTTTCATGATTTAGTACTTGATCCATATGCTTAGCTTGTAACTAAATCATATTTACAACAAATTGAGATGTACAAATATGGAACTCTAATGTTCCTTTTGCAGGTCTTGTAAGCATTGACTGTGGAGGTATGTACAAGTTCAGAGACGATGTCTTTTATTGATTAGATTCCTGATAATCAGGTCATCTATGGTGTTAAAGCCAACTTATTTGTTACAAATGAGAAGCCGAAGCAATACACTACATTGCAATACTTCCCTGCTGATAGCAGATCAAGTATTGTTATACGTTAAATGTCAACCCAAGGACTAGGTACCTTGTAAGAATAACCTTTTTACATATGTAAATCACATTTACGAGAAGATGCATAAAATACGAATGACCCCTAAAGTATTTCATAATCCTTAATAACCAAGAATTAAATTAAATAAGGCAACAATTAAAAGGTCTTCAAAGATCCTAACTGTTTCCACAAGCATCCACACAACTGATCCAGACAAACAAAAGGGCCAACAATTAACTACTACGATTTCTCCCACAGTTGGGCCCCAACACACCAACTATCAGCACAGAACATAACCCAATTGATAAAGAAATGGATCAGAAAAAGGCATATACCTTACACTACAGGAGACCAATGGGGCCAGTTGGCGAGGGATACAATGGAAGCTGCCGGTGATGTGGATTGCACTCAGGAGAGAAGCGACAAAAAGAAAATGGAACAACAGAACTGGACGGTCAATCTTTTTTTTTTCTCTTCTAATCCTCTCCAAGACTGGGTTACTCCCCAATGCTAGTCTTCCTTTACACAGAAAGGGTTTGTCTGCATTGATCAAAACGAAGCAAACATTTTTCAGTTAACGAATCAAACAAAATCAAACATCACCATCAAATAAAAAAGAACTCATGCACATTTTCATCTTCCAGAGTGAAACAAACACATTTAAAATAGCAAACCCATCTCTGACATCATCCAAGAGTTCGAACCCATCTCTCTCCCATCCAAAACACAATGAGAAAACCCTTTTTGCACACCCAACCCAGAAGAAAATGACAAGGAAAAAGAACCCAATCCCTGACATAGCTCTTATCATCAATAAACATGAAAACCCATTTCCAAAACAGAAAACCCATCTCCCAAACATCAACACAAAAGAGAAAAACTACAAGAAAAAGAATCCAATTACAGAAACATAAATTTCACATTACAAATCGTGCCTCTACAGGCCAAGGATCGCTGCCTAGGGGTGTACATCGGGTCGGGTTCCGGGTTATCGGGTCGGGTTTGACCCGACCCGATTAGTTTATGCACACCGGGAAACCCGACCGAATACCCGGTTAGCTATAACCGGGTTTGTCGGGTTCGGGTTACCGGGTTTACCGGGTTACCGGGTCGGGTGACCGGGTAACCCGGTTATCTTTTTTTTTTTTTTTTTTTTTTTTTGAAATCTGAATCTGTTTTTTTATTTCATTGGCACACTGAGGGAGAACCACACCCTCTGTACGTACAAGCGACAAATCTCTTTGCATGCCTCAAAAGTTGATACCTATAGGACAATTAAAAATAAGAAGAATCAGGGTCTTTTGTCCAAGTGTGACAACTGACAAAGGCAAAATACATCGAGCGTAATAAGTAATAACTAGTCAGCTGAGACACATGACATTTCAGTGGCTTGGGAGATGCTTAAGTGGGTTGTGGATTATTACAGGAACAATTGATCATGTAATTCGGCATCTAAAAATGTGATGTAATTGACCTTTTAAATATAACAAAATGTAATCATTTTGTTTTTATACTTTAGGTAATTAGTTTGGATCATATCGCAAAAATGTTCTATGAAATTGATTCTTGATAAAGTCATAATCTTAATAAATTTATTAAATTACCTATCCATATCACAATTATGATAGGTGAAGGGATCCTATCACAATGTCATGGGCCATGTGGCTTAGTTATCATTATCTACAATATGAAAAATCATCCGCAGTCTGATCAGCATGTCTTACTCCTTCACTTTTCTTCCCTCGATTGACCATATCTTATTTGTTAAGTCTTATCTTTTAGGTTAGTTGGATAGGTTTATTAAGGTTAGCTAGATCTATATCTAGGGTTCATGAATATTTTAGTCTTTGTAGTAGAGCTTTATTTGGACTTAAGAAAGAGAATGTAATATATATTCATGTAACTTGAAGCATTAATAAGATAGAGAAATACATCTAAAAGCACTTTTCCGCTTTTACTTTGGATGTAGATACACTATCAAACCGCATAATACTCATGTTTTTCCTTATGTGTGATTGTTTGATTAGATCAATATGTGCATACTGTTTCAGACTTTCAGACTCAGTAAAAACAATTAAACAACAATGGAAGAGAAGAGATGCTCAGATGCCCTAGGTTTTAACTTTTAATATTATAAAATATTAAATTTCTTTTATTTTAATATTTTTTTATAACCGGGTTATCGGGTGACCCGATAACCCGATTAGCAGGATATGTGTAACCCGGGACCCGGTCCGGATTAATACTTACCGGGTCGGGTGAGACCCGACCCGGTATGAGACCCTGTATCACCCACCCGAATACGTCCGGGCCGGGCCGGGTTACCGGGTCGGACCGTGTTTCTAAACCCGGTGTACACCCCTATCGCTGCCAGTCAGAGACAAGGAAGACGAATCAGATTGCTTCCGCTGTTCTCGTCGACGCCAAACCTGTTGACCGGAGAAGAAGAACCCATTTGGGTTCTGGCTGGCGTTCGTTGCAGAGGTAGGGGAAGGTGGAAAAATAAAATGGGTGAAAGGGGAAGGTCAAAAGTGATAAGGGATTTTTAAACGGATACTCTGTTTTTTACTTTTTACATTTGGATCCCATGATATCATGGGATCCTGGGGCAAAAAAGTAAAAAAAAAAAGGGAGACCAGAGTCAAACGACTCTGGTGACATTAGCTAAGTAGGAGTCATGGAATTGGGACTTTAGGGTCTAGCAGGGGCCAATATGTCAAATCCCCTTTATTTTATCCCATTTGAATCTGCCTAAATTCTTGTTTGGGCCTTAGAGTCATCCTATTTTCAATCGAAAAATCTGCTTTGATATGAAACAGGATTTGTGGGAAATTTCTGACTGTTATTGTTATTTTTATCGGATTCTTTGCCATGTATCATTTGAGACTCTTAATAATCTGTTCTAATTTTATGATGATTCCTATGTTATTAACCGTCTATTATTTTTTATCATCATTTGATAAAAGTTGAGGAATAATCCCTACGAGCCCAGGGGAAGCCGTACAAATTCCATGTGGCCCCATTGTGATAGTGCAGTTTCGATGATATCATATTGATATAGCCGGTAAATTAATTAATAATGATTTTTAGATATTTGTGCATTAGATCTACTTTGGTAAGTTTATGGTTATGACATGCCATTATTACATTTGGTTCTTTCATTAAAAACATTCCTTGTCTTATCAGGAAATCTTAATTCTATTTTCAATAGACTAATTTTGTGGAATGATAAAAGCTTGGAATACTAACCTTGAACCATTCCCCTTTTTTTTTTCAATACGAGACCTTATTAATTTTATTTCTCTATCTTTGATGTGGAGAGTGTTTGAAGTGGGAATGGGATTTGTCTATTTGATTGGTGAAATTAAGCAAGTGCACCCATGGCATGGGATTAAAATTGATATTACTTTTGTTCTATGATTGGAATTGTAGAGATTATGGATTTGGGCTTTCGATGAGATGAGGCTATTTAGTTTGGTTGAGTCAGTGTCTCAGTGTGGTAACCATGAGAATGATTTTCTATATATAGAGCCCTTTGAAGGCATTCAATAACAAATTCATCCCTCTAAGCATATTGAAGGTCTTTTTCTTGGGGCAAATTCAGGAGTTCTTTAGTGGGTTTCAAGCTTTTGATCTTGTCCCTTCCGTCCATCCGTTCCTCCCATTTGCTTAGTCCGAGAGCTATCAATATATATGTACGTAAGCTTTTCCTGGCTTTCGTTTTGTCTTTCTTTAATATCTTTGGCTCTTTTATGAGCTTGTAATCCTTTTTAGGGGCATTTGCCCTTTTCTTTTTTAAATATATTCTTACCTTTCAGCAAAAAAAAATAGGCATTCAATAAGTATTGGATATCTTTCCTTAGTATTAAAGAGGCGCATTTAGCATGATAAAACCTTCCAGTTGGTTTAGACTTAGGTTTTGATTAAGACTAATGGATCCCAGAAGCAAATAACTGATCAGTTTTGCTACCTAGCTCGATCCAGAGAGAGAGAGAGAGAGAGTAATTGGAGATAATTCAAGTACATCTAAGGCTAACAGGCCTTCTTAGGATGTTCATAACTCTCTGATTAAAGATAAAAGAGATATTTCTATTTTGACCTTGCACTCCATAGCCTAAGAAGTTAGAAGTTAGATCACATAGTTATCTTAAATCCCTTTTTATCTGATGAAGCAATCCACCTGGGAATTTTACTAACCATTGGGTCTCTCACTTCCAATTTTTTACTATTTTGATTTTACGGGCCAATATCTTGACCATCTCAGATCATTTGGATCGGAGATTTGGTGGGCCCCTTATTCAAGCATAGACTTTTCCCTCCTCCTACTAGGTGGGCTACACTGTGGCTATTGCCCCCATCACTCATGTACAATCTCGCTTAAGAGATTGTGCATGCAAATTTTCCGTCTCTGTTTTCACATGAGAGGGCTACCTATGATCAATCCAATTCCTTTACTTGTCTCCTACGATTCAGAATTGTTCTAATTTGATACTTGTCCAGGCATCAACTTGGATATTTTGTTTTTATAAAAAATTTGCAGGAGGATACCACTAAACTGAGTAACTGAAACTATGGGCAAGGATCACTTGATTTGCCTGGCCCATGCAAATGGGCGCCCCTAGAAGTGGATGTTTTTCCAAGAACAACGCCAGTGCACACGCAATGTAGTAACTAATATTGATGACAACCCAAAAAATATTGAATGCCTGAGGGACCTAAATCAACCTGGCTGAACTCCAACTAAAATTGGGTTGGAATTTTCAGTAAGGATCAGATTCTGATAGGTATGTGTAATGTTTCTTTTAGGTTGAGCTTGGGTTTGAATTTACCCACAAACAATTCGAGTCGGGCTTGAGTTGACTCAGTAGCCCAACTGGCCTGACAGTGCTACACCCTTAACCACACGCTTTGGGAATCCATTTAGTGCACCTTCACAATACGGCCTTCATGAAGGGGCCTGCTTGATGAGAGGCATACTATTTGGCCACACGATCAACACATATCGGGTGGGCCTCTCATGGATGGCCAGGATGTGTTTCTATACCTGTCCATGTGGCCATCTGGAATCACTGAGTGTATTAAGGAGCATTTGATCATTTAATCATAATGTTGCTTCATAAACTTTTAACAAATAATCAAACCTTCTATGTTGGTACCTCTCACTCATGCAGTGTTGATTTCCCATAAAATGGAGCATTAAAACAAGCTGAAAAAAAAGGTTGGATAGCTGTGTGATGATTATTGAGAAGATACAAAGAATGCATCTTGTCAATGCTGAACACAACCAATTTACGCACACTGAGCAAGCGTAATCAGAAGCATGAGAAATAACAAGCAGTGCGAACTATACTAAACAGATATTATTACATGGTTCTTACCAAAACAGACATTTGCATAGTAGCTACCAGCAGCATGAAGGCAGCTTAAAAGATGAAAAAGATGATGGCATATGGCCAGTCCTTCGAATGTAATCAGCTCTTTCAGAAGTCCTTACTGCCTGCTCGTTCATTTTGGCTGCTGCATTCGCTCTCTTCTCTTCAGCTATTCTTCGGGTTGCTGCTAGCTTGTTTGTTAACCTCTCTTGTCCCCGCGATTTCAACCTGTCAGCCTTCACCTATGGATAGTGTTTTTACATCAGATGAAGAGGAGAACCAAATAATAAATGATTGACAAATAATCAGCGCACTATGTCAGTGGCTTCTACTTTTCAGTCACAATGTGCACAGGGGCTGTTAGCAAGAAGCGTAATTCTGCACCATACCTTCACAAAATAAGGGCTGAACATTTTAAGAGGGACATGGTACAATCAAAGTATACTTTGATAAAATCCTCTTCAATGAATGGAATATAATATTTATGAAATTATGCTTTTTAGGTCCTAAAATCTTCCGGTGCAGAGCCATGAGGCAGGGTTTCAATGGCCAAGTTGAATTACCATTTGAAGTACAGGAAAGATACATGCATGGATATAGGCTGAAGCCAATATATATGTATATATGAGAGATGAAATCAAACTGGTTTGGATCAGTCTGTCCCTGTTTGGTGTCTATAAGTCAGATAAAGGCTGAAGTCTTATCGGTAGGAAAAAATAGCTTTCCAGTTCAAGACTTATTTAGCATGGATCTTCACCAAGGAAAGAAGATTGAAAGACATCACGTGATTGGAATTTAAATTCTACTGCAGTGATGTAGTCCAATAGGCCAAACCAAGCATTAAATTATACAAAAGAAGTCCCAAGGGCACACTAGTCAACCAGCCAGCATGATGGGGGCTCAGTTTACTTAAGTGCAAGAAATTGCATGCTCAGAAAGACATCAGTGAGGCAAATCTGTCCAGGGGGCAGGCACATGCCCAAGCTGTTCATAACTTCATATCTTTCATTTTTAGCTAATTATCTTAGTGCTTGATTTGCTTAGAGACTCATAGAAACAGATTTTCTTAGAGAGCAATAAGTATTGCTATTTCCTTATTAAGAAAGTCATATATCATATCTTTCATTTTTAGCTAATTATCTTAATGCTTGATTTGCTTAGAGACTCATAGAAACAGATTTTCTTAGAGAGCAATAAGTATTGCTATTTCCTTATTAAGAAAGTCATATATGTATGTGCGTGTGAATGCACGTGCTTCAATTCAAAGGAAGTAAAGGCAATTCCTCTTTCCATTTTAGTTGTGTGATTGAAATTGAGCATGTGTCTCCCTTGTGAGAAGAACTAGGTTGCCAATGGTGATGACTGCGAACTTTTTTTGTCAATGCTGAATGTGCCAATACTCAAGACTCCATCCATCATTCAGTCCCATTGCATTGGCTGAAAACCCTATGCTCACTGTGCTGCTTTTTTTAAGTAGTCAGTGAAATCGAAATCTTGAACTTTGGGCTTACAATAAATTCCTTGGTCTCTGCATCATATTGAGAGGAAATATTAATTCTGGGGTATATATCACCAACTCAGGTGTGCCAATAGATGCTTATTCTGTGCCATCTTAACAAATGACATGCCCAGAAGTACTTAAATATTGAGGTTATCCATCACAGGATATAAAGGCTGATCTCTGTGTAAATTGTGGTCTACGTGCAAACAACAAAATCAAATTGAAAAGCGGTGGGTAAGGTAAAGTATCAATATAATTTATTGATCGGTCTGCAATTTACAAGCAGAGATTCTGGGCAGCGCTAGACTCCCAGTCGACTTTATCAGGTGCTGCCTGCATCCCTTTACCCAAGACCAAGAGAGAATCCTCAGTGGGAAGGTAGGTTATCCTTACGTGGCTTTGCCGCTCAGGCTCTGTTAGCTTAGTCAGTTGGATAAGGGGACTTCCTTTCTGCATTCGACAGGCTTAGAGCTGTGACCATTTTTCCCACCGTCAACCGACTATCAGCTATCCAAAACCATTGACCAATGATTAAACGACCCCTCTCTGAGGAGGCCGAGGGTCTTTTTTAGGCTCCTCTTGGGAGTATGGCAATGGGGAAGAAGATGTTTTCCTCTCAGCTTTGGCAATGGGTGAGGGACATACAGTGGTCCCCCAATTCCCATCTGTCGAGCACATGCTTAGTTTTTATCCACTCGAAGTGGGTGGCGACCCCTTCTTGGGTGTGTTATCCTTGTGGGCTCAGTGAGATCCCACCCATTGTGGTAGTCCCACAGAATTCAGACATTTTTAAATGCCTACAATCTCCTGCTTTTGGTTTAGTCCTGACAAGGCGACTAGGATATTTTTTAATCATCTCATGACCCCTTGAATAATCAAAACCATATGTCTATCAAGCCAAGGACATGGAACAGTCTAATCTGGCAATGAGACTTGAGTTGAGTGCCTGTGCCTACAAGTAGGGATTGTGTGCCAATGATCTGGATGGTTAATCTAATCGGTCCCATGTAGATATATCATGCCCACTGCTCTACAATGGGGACAATATTAACTATTCACGTAATGACCTGCAGACATATGGTCAAGGAAGAAATACTGCAATTATCCATATTCGTAAAGCTTTACTAATTATTAGCAGGCTAGGATTCAGTATTCTAGGCCATAGTTAATCCATGGTGGGACCCATCAAATCATTGTGCAGATCCTGATCTATTGTCCCCACATGCATGGTACGAATTCAAGGTTCAAGGATGCGATGCATAGAATCCCACAGTTGCAAACCATGGGAACAATCATCAAAAGGAATCTCTTCTGCCCGGGTTCATTTGATTGGTTGTAGTGGTGCATCAGCATTACATCACAACAGTGACAGTAAATGTGGAACACCAATCCATCATTAGCTTATAGAATAAGAAGTAGAACTCAAGGGGGAAAAAATCATTGATTCATGATAAGAAAAAGGGAAACAAAGAAATGCTGTTATTGTTTAGAAATACCTCCATCCTCCTCATTTCTATTTCAGCTTTTCGTTTCTCATGATTCTCCCAGGCTTCTATCTTCACTTCTTCGCGCTTGTACCTAGAAAATGGATGGAACAGTAATTTTAGAGAAATGGTTCACAAATTCTCATGGAGGTGTTGCTATAACCATCTCTACACAACACAACAGAGAAAACCATAGTTTCTCACTCAGTCAGAGTAGAATGTATTACAAGACAAAATCAGCCATTAAATGCATGCCTAAATATCACTGTATTGTTACAACACAACAGATGTCACAAGATAATAAGTTGAATTAGTTGTTTGTTGATGATATAATATGATAAGGCGCTCGGACTAAAACATCATATGAAATCTTCATCGTTTGACATCAGATTTAATTTAGAAAATGCATATGCTAAAACACATGAAAGAAATAAACACCAAACTATTCAAATTTGAGTCAATAACTGAATTTCTAATTTTATCTGCCAACACCGCAGAAAACTGACAATCTTTCATGAAGATTGTTCTAAAGAAGGCAGCTTGGGTATTTTGAAGGCTGGCTGAAGCCACTTTCCAAATGCCAAAAACAGAATATTGTTCTAAAGAAGGTAAGTTGAGTATATTGAAGGCCATCTGAAACTACTTTCCAAATGCCGAAAACATACATGAACTCCATACAGATGAAAACCGGATGCATAAATTACATCTATGCATGAATTAACGTGTAAAATCACGTTTTCAACCTATTAGCTAATATATAAGAGAATAGCTTGATGCCACCACTAGCAAGCTTGATGATTAAGGGTGTCATTGGATGTAACCTGAAATGTAAGTGGTTGGCTTCATTTGGTAAAATGGAAAATTTCTTTGTTCCGCCACATGATTTCGTAGCAGCACAGCACAGAAATCGGGAACTGCAGTTGGGACAACGTTTTCCAAATTTTCTGCTCCAAACTAGTGTCAACTTTAAGTGCTGATAATGAAATGAAAGAAACATACTAGAAAATCAGCTCCCACTGCTTGTGGTTCAAGTTCCCAATCAGTCATCCCAAATGCATATTTTAACTGGTGTAACCATCCATTCTGCCACAATTGCAAACCAACTGTGGGTGGGTTAATCACTTGCACACTAAATCACACAGAGAAAAATATGTTTCATTGACAATTTAAATTGTATAAGTTGATCATTTGAGAAGCTTATTTTGAGGGGAAAAGCAATTAGAAACATAAATAGCATGCAAGAGGCAAAGTACTTGTCTACCTTGCCATGTATTTTGCACGTTCAGCTTCATCCCAAGCAATCGCTCGAGTCTCCAGTGAATTGGGCTTCGCCGCTTGCTCCAAATTTCTCTTTTCAACTATGTTGTAAGCATCTGATCCTTCTCTGGTTGGCCACCCAATCAAGTTCGCTCTGCCAAAAAGAACAACATCGTTTCTACTTCCCAAGGAACTTCCACCTGTTTGGTGGCTTGCAATGGCCTGAGATCCTTGATGACATCTACCTGGACTGGATGATCTAGAAGAAATAGGACTCCTTACAGCTGGCGTTGTAGCTCTGAGTGGAGTACCTGTTCTTGAAGGCTCTTGACTGGCAATGGGGGTCATCTCTGTCCCCATGTCTCTCACACAAACCGATTGCATATCTGACAATGAATCTTCCATAGGTTTATTGATTCGCCAAAACGATTCATTACAGTCGATCTTCTTCGTTTCTCCTTCATCTTGATTCATGATTTCCGGTCCCCTGTAATCAGCTCTTTCCTCAGAATTGTTACAAGAATCCTTTCCTTTTTGTGGAACAGAGCCATTTAATCTAGAATCTTCAGCATTTGAAATCCGAGGTTTGTACTTGGCATAGTTTGGGTCTTCTCCACTAGATAACCCAACCAGCCATTTTTGGGCATCGTCCCATTTCGACGGAGTTGGTTTGCTAAGTGAACCCAGGACGGTTCGGTGATTAGAATTGTTGTTTGCAATGCTTCCTTTGTGAAACTCGAAATTACAAGCATTGATGCTTGAATTATCCTGTGCTGGTCCGTAATTGCAACACCCCTTATCCTCAATAGATTTCATTCTCTATTGTCTGATCAAATACAGGTTCTCAAACCAATCATTTGGGTAAGTTTATGAGCATGCGTCATTCATTTTTTTTCCTTCTTTCTCATAAACATCCATTGAAACCGAGTAAACTAGAAGCACTGGCCAATATCTAAACCAAATGTGTTCTAAGTCAGTGTAGTTAAAGCCATCCAGAGTAACAAGAATATGATTTAATCTAATATGCATTAACATTCACAGATCAGACATAAAGAGAATAGAGCCCAATCACAATGGTATCTCTATAAAGAAAAAGAAAAAAAAAATGGAACTTCACGCATCAACTAATAAGGATTTAGCTCATAGATAGCTAACAAACACAAACCTGCTTCCTTGAAATGTAAATCATAGAAAATCAACAAAAAACAGTTTCCTCAAAATATAAACTTTTGATGGGATTTGCTTACGTCAATCCCAAAGATTTTGGACAAGCACCTAAACTTCTAGCTGGAAGTTACATTCTACAGAGCCTTTTCTCAATGGAAAGGACAAATACTGCCAGAACAAACAGAACTAGTTCCATATTTTCAGTGCAGGAACAAACCTAGATGGAGTTTTCCAACCAACCTCCTGCAAACTATCCAAACTCTCTAAACCATTGATGGAGAGTGTCTAAAAGATATAGAAGTTCATTCCAAATAATACCCAAGTCCCTCCTTAATTATAGAACCAGTATGTGACTTTATGTTTGGACTAACCAAAACAAAACCAAGTAAAAAGGCTTTGAGTCTTTATACGGTTATACCTATCTAGGAAAAGAGCAAAATACTCACTTCAAACCAAACTTTCACTAATCCCAGATGGGATTTTGCAAGAATAACTTATCTTCAGAGAGAGAATAAAAGAAACAACCAGAAGTCATGGATGTTACCTAACTGCCAGAGCAATGCACTAATCCCAGATGGGTTTTGCAGGAGCTGCTTCTACAAAGAATAAAACCATGAAGCCGTTGGTTTTAGTGATTTGCAGAGATAGGGAAGAAGATCAAGATCTATTGGAGTTGGAGATGTTAAAGAAATAAAAAACAGAAAACAACTCAAAGATGTTGTAAAATAAAAAGGTTGAAACCAGTATGACACAACACTCACAATGGTAAAAGATATGCAAGTTCTACCTGGGAAATGGTAGCATTTCTACTCAATGGAGATGGGAAGCATCTCAAAACCAGAATCTTGGGAAGAGGGTCCAGTGACAGGGAGATTTTTTTTAGTCTATGTTTTTTTACTTATTTATTTGGAAGTCCTTACAGTAGTGAAATTAAATTTTTTGACTAACTATGGGCTTGTTTGGATAAATGAGGAGTGTAGTAAAATAAAATGGATTTCACATGTGAAGTGGAGTGGAGAGAAGTAGGTTGAAGTTAAAATATAGTACTTCACTTCACTCCAATTGAATGTTTATTTTGAAGTTAAAGTTTGGAGTAGAATCCACTTTTATTCAAGGAAATGGAAGTATTTAGAGTTGAGTGAAATGGAGTACATGTGGCTCACAACATTACAGGTCAGACTCATTCAAACGGGGTAGAATTGAAATTTTAGACTGTTAGGGCCTATTTAACTTCACTCTATTTTATTTTTTGTCTATCCAAACAAGATTAAGGTTTTTTAAAGTGTAGTTCTTTGGGTAAGATTTATTAATCCAGCCCCCCTCTACTGAGCACCTTGTACTCTGCATGGTCCTTGTGGGGGCTCTCCCCGAACCTACTTGTGTATGGTGATGGAGGCTGACTCGGATGATCATCATAACCACTTAATTAATGTCCTACAAGTTTCCACCATCCAAATAAGTGCATAGTCGATCCAATGGTCCAGTCTAATTTGGATGGGTGCCAAACTTGGGATAAGTGACTATCGAAGGAAGTCCCTGATTGATGGTCCACTAAGATGGATCATAAAGTGAGAGCGTGAGCACTGATACCCAGCAGAGATCTTCCATATAAATCAAATGACACAAATACCCCTTTGTTATGAAATCTTTTGCCTTTTTTAGCTCATTGACTTTTTTAAAACTATGATCATTAACAATCCTTGTCCCAACCCACCAATCTAGCCTATTAAACTTTGTTCTCCCTAATAAATACTTGTGTTAATAGAAATTCTGTATAAGACTTATTGAGTTACATATAAATAAAAGAAAAAATGGGGTGGGGTCGGTCATGCACAACTAAAATCCATATCCATATCTAACTCGGGTCAAAATCTTAAAACTCAAGTTTGCCCCAGACCCAACCAACCCATTATCAAATGCAACCAAAATACGAGCATGTCAAGGGAAGTCGACATTCAAACCCAACCTATTATCATCCCTAGGTTAAAATGGTCAACCTAAATACTTAGTTTTGAAGATTGAATTTGATTTTATTGGTAGGTCATAATGCATGCAATAAATTAGATTGGTAGATCAAATAGTTAAAATGGTAAGCATTTTTTACTGAAGAACTACCACATTAATTGGTTCATCAATGGCTACATTTGTAATTGTGGTTTTACAAGTAAAAGAATGAAAAAAAAAAAAGGAGATTGATATTGGCACTCCCTTTTTTGATGGAGGCACTCCATTTCAAGGTTTAGAAATTGGATTGCCTCCATAAAAAAAGGGCAAAAAAGGAGTGCCAATATCAATCTCAAAAAAAAAAAAAGAGAAACAATTTCATCATAGAAGGGTATTTTTATCATTTGTTATTGATAAATAGGATTGTAATACACAAAAAAAAAAAAAAACTTAATGAATCCAGAATAATGGAAAATATTCTCTGCACTGGCAAAATCCCAATCTTAGAGGTGGCACCTGCCTCTGCAACTGTCTGGATCCATGGTCCTAATGCATAAAGTTTTCCAAGAATAATTTTTAACACTACACAGATTTCTAATAATTAAGTGAAAATGCAGGGACTAAAGAATAAAATTCTCAAAGGGATCAGTGCTTGTCCTTCACTCCAAGATATAGAGGGAGAGGGATATCTTCGAAAGACGAGCGCTTTTAACGGCTACTAAATTTGTAGAGGCATTATTTGGTACACTGCGAGAGTATGATGATCCATGCTCACATGCATGCCATCATCACTGTACAGGTTGCATACAAAGCACAAATGGGTCGGGTGCAGGGACATGGAAACAATGGCCCAAGAGGACTCAACATTACAATCCAACAATACAGGTTGAACTTCCATCAAAATGTTTGATTTACAACTCTATTCAAGAAGTTTAGAATGCTGTTTGGTTGTATTTTGTTGTAAAAACTATATTTTTGCATATCATTTGGGGTCATTGGATATTCACGTGGCTAAGAACTGGATCTAATTACCCATAAGATCTAATAAGAGGGCTCAAATGGGATTTCTGGGTGAGAATCTTCGGGTAATTAGGGTGGCAAAAATAGACCACCCCAATGTAAATGCATTTATGTGGAAGAGGAAGCGCAAACGTACACAAACATGCCCTTAGTACACCTAAATGCATTTTTAAAAATCATGTTTATCAACTATCTCAATGGGCCACCCTTTTTCGAGAGAGAGAAAGCTCATACCATGGGAAAGAGAGAGCCCACACAAGTGTAAAGGATACTTTTTTTCCGACATATCCACTTATTGATCCCAAGACAATCAAAAGACATGGAGGATGACTAACCTGCTGAGTAACCTCTTGTTAAATTCTAAAGTCTTTGTTAGTAGCCACATAAATGCAGGACAATCATGAGAGGATAGTGTGGTGGAAATGTCTTATTTTTTATAAGATCTTGGGCGAATATTATCTCAATCAAATCATCGTGAGCAAAACTCAATCCAACGGTAAGTAATTTAGACTATTGTCAATTTGGGTTAGCCTCACCTCACGAGTGGTTAATGGGTGTGAGAGGGTTGGAGTTAAATTGATTAAAAAGAGTCCAACAATGTCGTAAATAAGTTGAATTATTATAGTACCTCCTGACTATGTAAAAACATATGAAGACACAATTATTATATATATTAAAGCAAAGGGGGAGGTGGGCTGTGAGGGGTGCCACCTCATCCCTAAAAAGTCTCTTCTTTCAGAAAAATACTTATAAAATCACATAGAGTTTTCACAATTTCTCTAAACAACTTCTTCCATTCTTATCACACCTATCATTTCTCCAATACCGTAGGATATTTCTTTCAAGTTAAAGACCAGACAAACAAGGCCACCTTTAAACACATCATGATGCACCTTAATGAATTAGGATAAGAGGCTCACTTTTAAATATTACATCATGTGACCCCACCAATGCTCCTTGGAACACCACATCAACAAGGGCCTACTGACCAAATACTCAATTGGACACACCTTTAGATATTTGGATATGGGCATATCTTTAGATGTTACATCATGTGACCCCACTAAGGATTGTCGGAATGACACATCAGCAAGGTCCCACTGTCCAATTGGACACACTTTGAAGGAATTAGGATATGAGGCCCACCGTTAGATGTTACATCATGTGACCCCGCCAAGTTATTTTTTCTTTTTTTATTAAAGTTATATATATAATAAATATAAACTACTTATTTATTTATATAAAATTTGTTCTTTTCCGATAATATCTCAGAAAAGAATAACATATTTCATTATATTTTTTGAGCACAGGCACCATACCTCTCCATTTAATTCTGTAAGCTTACGCTTATGGGGCCCACCCTTGGTCCATCCAAATGGACCAAACATACGACCTCCCTAAATTGTACATGTCCACTAGCTTTTGGTCAGATCTGGATTTACTGGACCGTTGGATCGACTGTGTACCGATCCGAATAAATTGTTGACCATTAAACTTTTGGGGCTAGATGGAGATGGTAGAAACCACGGTTGAGACTAATTTTTTTGCAAAGAGAAGGGTCTCAGGAAGTCCTTGAAATTCCTACGTCACCACCCCCATGTGGGTCGCCAGGTGGGCCCCACCACAAACTTGAGTTTACTTTAACCTAAGCTTTAGCTTAGGAGAGCAGCCCCTATATGAGACACATTCATACTTGTGTGATGGTCAATGCCTTTAAATCCAAGAGGACATTATGTTATGTAAGTTTACTTCTCATTTTATATTTATTTTCATCGCATGTTAAAATATTCTAATATTCAAATATAATAAATTTCTTTCTTTTATACTTATTTTATCTTAATAATATTTTAAGATAATTCTTAAATTTCTAATATATTTTTACTTTTGGCGCGGGCTTTTGGTGCTTAGTATTAACTTACTATAAACATATAATTTGATTCTCTCTCTTGTTACAGATGATCTATCTACAGTGGGACTGGATGAATTGGACGGTTTTGGGTCATTGCACGAGCACTAGGTATTCATGGTGTCAGTTGTATCAAACATCTTTTTATTGAAGCCATTGTGAGAGGGAACGTGGAGAGATGAGACCAGCAGACAAAGCTGCTGGTTGTAACCACCATACTGCAAGGAAAGGAAAGTTTCTCTGACTGAGCTCCACATGGTGAAAGAGAGAGTACAATGGTAAGAATAAAAGAGAGAGAGAGTACAATTTACTGCGAGGGCTTTACCTTCTGCCCAGTCATGAAAGCTATCAAGACAATACCTGCACATTGCGTTTGATACTGTATAAGCTATTTTTATAGTTTTAAAACTAGGCCCAAACAGTGTCATTTCAACTCTTGGGTAAAGGCTCTGCCATGGCCATGATTCACGATGCCCTTGCCAGGGGGTCCACAATCCACATCTTCTGAGTGTCTTATACACAATTCCCACATTCCCAGCTTGGAGTCATCAATTGACAATCTTAACTATTTAAAATGAATGCCCTCGTTTTAATGAATGAAGAGAATATAATTCATAGAATTCATTCAATGTTAGACAATAGAAATTATCATGTGCACCTTATATAGGGCCCACCTGATGGTTCATTCGAGTGAATCATGCGTAAGGGACCCCCTTGAATTACACTAGATCTTTGGACTTGACACCCATTCAAATGGGTTGGATTATTTGATTGACTGAATTATTTTAATATATGATTGTTTAATTTTGTAGCAATTGATCAAAGGATTATGATGATGAGAGGGGCTAAATTTGATAGGCAGGTAAGGTCCATTGGATCCCCTAGCCCCATCCCCATCCCCATCTGTTATTCAATATCAATCGGATGCATTAGCTATATATTAACTACATGCTCAATGTAATAGTAATTTGGAGACATTGTAGGGAAAGAGTTCATTATTTGAGTTTTGATAAGTGGGCCTCAGGCGGAGATAGACACACAGAGGGTCCAGACTCATGGAAAGGATTGTGTTTTGGTTGGTTTCTGCCGCCTGTTTTAAAGGTACGTACAATCATGGCAGTGCTGACAAGGTTGCGTGGGCCAACTGAATCTACAGGCCTAATGCTTTATCTAACGTATGATTGATGATTTATTTATTTATTTTTCCCTCCTCCTAAAAATTGATTTCATGGCGAAGTGCCATATGACATGTACGAGAAATTAGGAACGTAAATGGGTAGGTTTTATTTCCCGTACATTCGTAAATGGGTTAGTTTTGGGCCGGATCCATGGTAGACCTGAAACTCGAATCGTCCCAAAACAGGTTTGGAACCTATTTTCTGATTTCGGAACCGGAATAACTAATGAGAAGATGGAACGAGAACCGAAACCGATTCCCTATATGTCTTGGGTTTGAGTATGGGTAAAGAATGATTTAGGGAAAAAAGGATAATTTTTAGGAGGATTTTTTAAAAATTGGAGTAATATGTTGGGTCTTGGGTCCACGGGCTGGAACCAAGGTGGAATCGGACTCAGACCCATTTAGGTAACAGGTCTCAAAAAAGCACCCAAATCCAAACCTGTTTATTGGAACCTAAATAAGAACCCAAACTCGGTTATTAAAAAGTCGGGACCTTTGAGTAATCGGAGAATTCGGGATCTATTTACCTCACTATGAAAAAACCAAATGCTTTTTAGGGAGCAAAGAGAGTACTGGCATATTTGATAAATTCACTTTATTACTGAAGTGAGGTAAGGGGTGGTCTTAAAAGACAATAAAAGAAAATGGAGAGCTGCTAAATACACACTGAGAATTGATCTTTGCACACTGAGGTTTTTTTTACTGAAATACCCATGTAGGAAATTACCTAAAAGGACACCTAACAAACTCTCTAAATCCCCAACTTCTTTCTACACACACCCACCCCCAGCCACCACTGTCCCCTCCGGCAGCACCGTTGGAGTGGGGGAGAGGGGGGGAGGGACAGAAGGCTGCGATTGGCAGTGGGCTACGGCGGGCTGGGAGGGGAAGAGGGATGGAGAGAGACAGGGAGAGGGAGAGGGGGGAAAGACTGGGAGAGGGCGAGAGAGACAAGGAGAGGGAGAACGGGCGGCGGGCGGGGAGAGGACGAGAGGGAGAGAGACATGGAGATGGAGAGAGAAAGAGGAGAGAGACATGTGAAAGTCCAAATTTATGGGCTACTAGAATGGAATACTACTAATTCTCAAATTAACAATCAGGCAATGCACAGCAGAAATAAATCAATCAGACAATAGAACTAGCTATCTACCAATCACACACCACAAGAAGGCAGACACAAATTATAGCGTGGAAACCCTATCCAGGGAGAAAAACCACGAACCAGAAATCAAGAGTTCACGAACAGTTACAAGATGTACTCACTAGCTCCCGTACCTCAGTCTGAACCTCGACCTCAGGACTATAGTTATTCTTGCAAAGAATCCACTGACACGAAATTTACGTGCCCCGTTCTCCTTATTTGATCTCCTCACACCTTGCAAGCACAAGATGAACAATCTTCTCCTTCGAAAAGCAGAAGCAGCAGCAACATTCTAGAGCAGCCTTCAGAACGATCTCTCAATGGCTCTAGAGAATAAACTCTCTCTTATGATCTCTCAAACTTAGATTAATGAGAGTGGTGGATGTACAATAAGGTTGAGAATAATACCCTATAAATAGCTCCAATTTCGTGCATAATACTTAGAACATAAGTAGGACTCAGACTGGGAAAACAGAGTCTCAAAAGGAAACAATTTCGTGCAAAAAGGAGACTTTCCCAAAATTTTGCGCACTGTTCGCTCGAGCGGACTCTTCAACCGCTTGAGCGGATGAGGCTCTGTCTCGCGGTCGCTCGAGCGAAGGTGAGAGCGCTCGAGCGGACTCCTTGCTGGAAGAGATACGGAAATTCAGAACTCTTTTCTACCAGCTTTCTTCTTCTAAACCATTCAGGCTTTTCTTCTTGGAGTCCTTCCCTCTTCTATGTTCGGAGTCATTTTCTAAATAAAACATACAACACAAAGACTCCTAAAGTTTTGTCCAACATGAATTAACCAATACAAAAATACCTAACAATCTCCCCCTTTGGCAATTCATGAACAAAACTTTTACAAAAGATCTACCCAAAAGAAAAAACCAAAATACATTGAATTTTCAGCACATAAAAAAAATTTATCAGCTCCTGTAGATCTTTGCCCGTTGTCTCCCCCTAGCTTCAGTATTCTCCCCCTTTTTGTCCATAATTGATAAACAATAATCTTCAAGCAGCTTCTGTCAATTTGGAGTCTGTAGCTCCCCCTCAATGTTGACTCCCCCTCAGAAAGATCTTCGTATCAGCACTGGAGTGGGGGCATGATCCTGTAGATCAGGGGTGATGAAGCTTCGGCACACACACTTGCATATTCAGACATTTCAGCAAAGTGTGCACCAACACAAAAGATAAGTCTTCTTTCTTGACCCAAACAGCTTTGGTCTCCTTTTTTAGAGCAGTCTTCTGTGTTTTCCATTGCATTCGATTTGGTGACTTTCGCAGCTTATTGCAACGAGGTCGAATGTGCCATTTAATTCCGCAATGATGATAAGTGAGAATTCTTTCAGGACGTGGCACATGTTTCTTCTTGGCGGCTGTATTTGCAACATGAACAGCAGAATTAGTAACAACTGAATTTTGAACAAAATAGTTTATACCTTTGGCTTTAGATGTAGATGCCTCGTTAGCGTAGCCAATGCCATGCTTATCAGTGTTTGCCTTTTGACCGCACAAGAAGTAATCTAATTTTTTAGACCCGATATTCATCTTGTTCAATGAAGCTTTTGCAGTGTCTAACTCAGATAAAACCATCTTGAGTCTTCCATTCAGATCAAAATTCTCTGCTTTCAAAGTCTTCATATCAGAATCAAGTAAGACAGACTTTTGTGATTCTGCAGTCAGATTGTCAGCCAACTTGTTATTTTCATCCTCCAATTTTTGTACTTTTGCAAGAGAATCTGCAAGTTCAGCTTTCAAGGAGGAATTCTGCTCTTCAGACATTTGCCAATTAATAGCAACTTTTTCATTCACTTTAACCATCTTCATGGTTTTCTTGAAAAGTGTTTCATATTCAGCTTTCCAATCTGGTTCTTCCTCTGAATCAGTATCTTGATCAGTCTCAGCTTTAGAAGAAACATGGAAGCAACAGAACTAGAAGTTGCCATAAAAGCAATAAACTTCCCCTTGCCAGTGTCAGACTTGTCAGACTCAGAATTTTCATCATTCTCATCAGAAGTGTCATCATCCCAAGTAGTATTCAAGGCCTTCTTTTGAGATTTTTTGTTTCCGCAATCATTAGCAATATGTCCATAGCCTTGACACTCATAACATTGAATCCCTTTAAAAGATTTCTTCTTTCCAGAATTTTTAGGGATCTTCACATTGGTTTTCTGCCCCTTCATAAAAAGCTTGAATTGCTTCATGAATTGTACAGCAACTTGGGGATCAATTTCCTCTGAATCAGAATCTGAATACTTGCAGCTTTCTTATATGATTCATTGGACGCTTTCTTGAATGATTCTTTGAACGCTTTCAAAGCAATACCTTGAGATTTTGTCTTCACATTAGTCCTTAGGTTTGCTTCAAAAGTCTGAAGGTTGCCAACTAATTCCTCAGCTTTGAGAATATTCAAAATTTTATTTTCCTCAATAGCCACAACCTTTGCATCAAACCTTTCAGAAAGAGACCGCATAATCTTTTTCACAATCCTATTTTCAGGAATTGGCTCTCCCAGAGTAAAGGTATCATTCACAATTGCATTCAGCTTCGAATTGAAATCATTAAAAGTTTCATCTTCTTCCATCTTTATGGTTTCGAAAGCTGTATACAATTTCTGAAGTTTCGACTGTTTAACAGTTTCAGTGCCTTCATGCGCAGTCTGCAGAATATCCCAAGCTTCTTTCGCAGTAGTGCATGTAGAGATTCTACGAAACTCATACATACTAACTCCATTATAAATAGCATTCAATGCTTTAGAGTTATAAGTGGCAGCCAACTCTTCTTCCTTACTCCACTTATCTTCAGGTTTGAGATCAGTTACCCCATCAGCAGTAATAGTGGGCAAGGAATAGCCATTAACAACAGATTTCCAAACTTTCAGATTTATGGCTTTCAAGAAGGCAACCATCCTGACTTTCCAATAAGCATAATTGCTACCATCCAATAAAGGAGGCTTATTGGTTGAAGTGCCTTCGCGGTAGATATCCATTCTAGCAAATATGGATCAACACAATAGAATAGTGCAACCCGCTCTGATACCAATTGAAAGTCTAAATTTATGGGCTACTAGAATGGAATACTACTAGTTCTCAAATTAACAATCAGGCAATGCACAGCGGAAATAAATCAATCAGACAATAGAACTAGTTATCTACCAATCACACACCACAAGAAGGGAGACACAAAATATATCGTGGAAACCCTATCCAGGGAGAAAAACCACGAACCAGAAATCAAGAGTTCACGAACAGTTACAAGATGTACTCACTAGCTCCTGTACCTCAGTCTGTACCTCGACCTCAGGACTATAGCTATTATTGCAAAGAATCCACTGACACGAAATCCACGTGCGCCGTTCTCCTTATTTGATCTCCTCACACCTTGCAAGCACAAGATGAACAATCTTCTCCTTCGAAAAGCAGAAGCAGCAGCAACCTTTTAGAGCAGCATTCAGAACGATCTCTCAATGGCTCTAGAGAATAAACTCTCTCTTATGATCTCTCAAACTTAGATTAATGAGAGTGGTGGATGTACAATAGGGTTGAGAGTAATACCCTATAAATAGCCCCAATTTCGTGCCTAATACTTAGAACACAAGTAGGACTCAGACTGGGAAAACAGAGTCTCAAAAAGAAATAATTTCGTGCAAAAAGGAGACTTTCCCAAAATTCTGCGCACTGTTCGCTCGAGCGGACTCTTCAACCGCTTGAGCGGATGAGGCTCTGTCTCGCGGTCGCTCGAGCGAAGGTGAGAGCACTCGAGCGGACTCCTTGCTGGAAGAGATACGGAAATTCAAAACTCTTTTCTACTAGCTTTCTTCTTCTAAACCATTCAGGCTTTTCTTCTTGGAGTCCTTCCCTCTTCTATCTTCGGAGTCATTTTCTAAATAAAACATACAACACAAAGACTCCTAAAGTTTTGTCCAACATGAATTAGCCAATACAAAAATACCTAACAACATGGAGATGAGGAGAGTGAGAGACCGAGAGAGGGAGAGTGGGCGCGGACAGGAATAGGGAGGGAGGAAGAGAGAGGGAGTGTAGAGAGAAGTTGAAAGTATAGAGATTATGGTATTTTGGAAAGTACATGGCGTGTGTAGAGAGTGAACATGGTGAGTGTAGAGAGTAGTAGTGTGCAAAGATCAATTCTCAGTGTGTATTTAGCCACTCTCAAGAAAATATGTCAAATAAGAAAGTATCATATTTCAAGCAACACCTCTATTTTTTTTAAAAGTCAAAAATCTACTTTCTTACATCACTAAATGACAAAAGGTCATCTTCTTTATTTAAGAAAAAGTAAAAAAGCTATATTCTCATTTCATTAAATGACAAAAAGCATCACTTTTTTTTATTTGACCACTATTCTTTTCTGGTCTCTTAATTTAACACTTTATCTCGCTTCACTTTTTAGTGATTAGTGAAGTTACCAAACAGGTCCTACATGTGTTCCTAACGCGTTGCATACTGCTTCCATTTATTAAAAAATCATCTAGGGTGTAAGATACCATATACCTTGATAGGTAGAACCAAAATCTGTCTGTTAGTGGATGGTATCAGAGATAAAGGTTACGAGATCAAGACCCCTGGAAGGCATGTGACCTTAATCTGTCTATTCGATTTGTTTGTTAGTTTCGAATTGGAACGGTTTTCTATTTGAGGGAGAGTGTTGATATAAATTGTTATGCCGTTTATTAAAAGCCCGAGCTTTTGGTATTGCTAGTCATTAACATAGTATCAGAGCGAGAGGTTATGAGTTGAAACCCCTAGAAGCCATGTTACCTCCATCTGTCTGATATGTTCCGTTCTATCTGTATGTAGGGTTTTGAATTCGAACGACCTCCCGTTCGAGGGGAGGTGTTGATATACATTATTGTGTTTCTAGTTATTAGCAGAAATATATTTCCATGGCTATTTCCATGGCTTAGAAAAATCATATAGGGGCACGTTTGATTACGACCCCCCCCCCCCTCGGGCTTTAAGGACATGCTTTTTGTAGTATCTACAGAAGTAAAAGTTCATGGACTTTCAGTTTCAGTAAAACATCCTGCCTTTCCTACTGTCAGAATAAGAAACACCTCTCCTTTGATTTAGGGCACGTTTGTGTAGAGGCAATTTCTATGGAAAGATGAAATAGCCACATCAACAAATTCTATGATTTTTAAATACCTCAGAAAAGGTTTTCCGAGGAAGGTAGAAATTCATGTTTGGTGCAAAAAGTTTTTCCTCAATGAATTAGTGCTAATGTTGTTTGGTGTAGCTGCGGATTTCTTTAGTGAAAACTACTGGGTGTGTGTGGGGAGGGTGGACGTGGGTGGGGTTGGGGTTGGGGTTGGGGTTGGGAGGGGAGGGGGAAGAAAGAGGGTGGCTGGGTGGAGTGAGGAAATGGGGGGTAAGTTTTTCATGGATATGGACTTCCCCTATCCCCCCTAGGAAGTTTATTTTCATGCCTAGGAAAGAAAAAGCTGACGTGGCGAAAAAATAGTTCCACGGAAAACTGCCACACCAAATACGCGAAAAAGAAGTTTTCCGCAGAAAACCATATCCTTTTCCGTGGAAATGGGCTATACAAACGTGCCCTTATAGGAAAGCAAACTCCTTTTGACGTGAAAGAAGAAGAAGTTTGTTAAAAAAAGAAGCATTCCACTCCTGTTCCTCTTCTCGCGTCAAATGTTATATAAATGTGCCCTAAATATTTATACTTTTAAGCACTTCAAACATAAACTTTGGTGAGTGAGAACGAGTTCTTAAACTATGATGTTTTTGCTTATGAAGCTGGGCTGGGCCTAAATTATTCATTGCTCTCGCCTAGATTTAGGTCCAATAGCTAAACAATTTGACCTTGCACAAGCTTCAGATTTGTCCCGCCTGCTCATGGTTCCATAGACCCAGATTGTTCCCAGGGGTCTCATTGGACGAGTTAGCATTCATTTGGACTGGACCAAGACTTTGCTTTGGACCCTGGGCCAAATGATTTGGCCCTTCTATTAAATGATCTGGGCGATGCCTGGCACAATGGCGTGAAATATGTAAATAGTCAGAGACTGGGCCGAACTTGAGGCATGTAAGCCTGATACCCCCTATTCGTATTACTAACCCGACAGTGACTGGGCCAGGACATATAGCTTTGGCCCGCCCAACCCAGACCATAAACATCCCTTTGTTGTTACTAGGTCCTGACAAATAGAAAATTCCTTGTTCCTTAGTTCCATATATTATAATGTGGCAATCATTTCAGTGATCAAGAGGCTGGATATGATGGACTAGAATCCAACGAGATCACAACCATCCAATACTATCCTTTTACTGCACTGTTGTGTATCAACCTCGCAGCCCTACGAGATTGACTCCTTAACTGAGTGGTACACGGTTTGAATCCTAGGTATGTCACTCTTCCCACGTGTGCGGGCTTTTCTTCTCACGTGTGTAAGCTTTTTTCCCGTGTGCATGGGCTCCTTTTCCACTTGACCGGGCTGTCTTCCTCTGTGTGTGCGGGCTCTCACTTGGGTTCAGCCCCCTAGGCTGGGTTAAGAAAAAAAAAAAAAAAAAAGCTCACTACCCTATGGTTGTAATTTTCCAATCAATCTGGGAGAGTTCTTAATTATCCATGTTCGCTAAAAAACTGTGATATAGCACTGTGGATAATGGTAAAGGGCATCCCAACTCACCTTAAGTGTCGAGAATCAATAATCAATCCCTACCACCAGCAGCGCACAGTTGGAATGTGTTAAGTGGTGGAGCACTTGGGCATATCACTATGGTGAAGTGGATCCCAACGAAGGAATTAATGGAGCACCCTAAGGATGATTATGGCCCTAGATTAGGCTAGTGTTAGTATAGGATTTGGATAGTTTAGAATTCCTCTCATGTAATATGTTGAGGTCAACGTCTGCCCTTGCTCATGAGCGGTCATAATTTTGGCCGGACCCTCGCCCCCACCCCCACAATAAAACCATTGTTGTGCCGTTTTTCTTCACCAATTGGTTTTGGGATAAATATTAGTTTTGGGATAAGTGATAGCTCAATGGGGTGTAAAATGCTACAAGTGGTATCATAGCCTGGGTAGGTTGGGTGTTCGAGCCACGGGATACGCATTTTGTGAGTTGCGCAACCGGAGTCATGGTGGGAATTCCTTCCATGCCATTTTCTGAGCTCCTTTTCTCTTAATTGGGGTTTTCAGATCAATCAAGAGATGGAATGTGGTCTTCCCAATCAAAACCAGTACATACCCATTTGAGATTAGATCAAGGAGGAGCTTCTCAGATGCTCAAAACATGTAGCAGATGACGGAATCTGCCAGTCTTGATCGTGGCCGCAGGTCGTGTTCATCATATTCTCTTAAGTTACATGCATTTGCTGTTATATTTATGGCTTATCTCCAATTGAATTCACTTTCAAATTTATTCACTTTGAAACAAAATTGTCTATGCCGTGATATGGAAAACCCAAACCAGTTGAATTCTTATACGTTCACATGTGCGACGTTCACATGTGGGTGATTTGGCCATGAAATTCAGGTACGTCCACCCTCGCTCCTTAACAGTCATAATTGTGGTCGAGCCTTCGCCCTCACAATAAAGCTATTGTTGTGCCGCGTCTTATCACCAATTGATTTTGGGATAAGTGGTAGCTCAATGGGGTGTAAAATCTTACAAGTGGTATCAGAGCCTGGTAGATACGCGTTTTGTGAGTTCGCGGCGGGTGTGCCGTTGATGGAGGGATTGTTGAGGTCAACGTCTACCCTCGCCCTCACGATAAAACAATTGTTGTGCCGTTTCGAGTTTTGGTTTTCTTGTTGGGATGTGTAAGGGAAGTCTTATGCAATGGCAAAGAGCTGGCTCACATGTAGCTAATGTCCTCTATTTATCTTGTTTTATGCCCATGATTTTATTTTCCTTTGCATTGACGGATGGAATGGGGAATATATCAACCATTTGGTTAAGATACACCAGACAGGTAACACTTTGAATGGGCTGGGTCTTGAACTTGGGGTTGTATTTTCTTTGGTCAATCTGTTCTTGCCCCTGGGCCCAAAGTGATGATTGGGTTTGTCTGTACTAGAATGTGTTCTAGATTTGAGTAACAGTTTTTTAGGAAAATTGATGTATATGTAGCTTGATTTTTAATTTATTTTTATATACGTGGAACAGTAGTGCTGATGACTTATTTTCTGCATTTTAGTGTTTTTCCTATTTGGGGTAATGAGAGTGGTGGTTATGGGATTCATGGAGATGGGGTTTTTGAGATGGAGATGTTTTTTTTTTTGATGCACCAGTCCATTTGAAAGAAATTGTGCTATAGGTACGTCTATATATATGTATAGGTGAGTGAGTGGATATGTATGTGGATATTGAATTTGTATGCATCACATATGTAGATCTAGTTGGAAGTATTAGGCATTTATGTATATATTCAATTGGATGTTTTCATCTTATATAGGCCAGGTTTTCATCAGCTGTTTCATCCTATATACATCTAATAGACCAGGTTCAATTGAATGTGTTCTTGGTGCGTGCTATCATTTGCAGTTGAGTTTGTTGACTGTGGTGTTCATGGTTGTTTGAGAACCTCTTTGAGCATGCTTATGTAATCAAATGTATAATGATGGAATATGCATATGTAATCAATTGTAGAATGATGTTATTAGAGAAGGATTTTTTTAACATCACCGACATTTTTCTTCATATATTTGTATGGACATGGCACGTGCAGAAAGAGAAATATCTAAGAAAAGTTAAAAGTGCCAGTGATGGTGCTTGCACTGCTAGTCAACTGTGTTTCCCGCATTGGAGACACTGGGGCCATCGTCATTTCAAAGTAGTAGATGAAAGGGTCAATAAAAATGTGCAATTATATCCCAGAGGTGTAGAATATTGCATTATTTAAAATGAAAATATTAAAACAGTACTTTTTTTTTTTTTTGACAGTGGGATCACCAGACCACCATTAAAATTGTTGGATAGCTGTAGAATTAATATTGCACCAAATTTGAACCGTTAATTTATCACGGTTATAAAAAAATTTATAAAAAAGTCACTCTGTTTTGCAAATTATAAGAACAAAATATAAGTGTAATAGATCAACGGCTCAAATTTAGTTATTAAACTCGTACAACTATCCAACGGTTTGGTGGTCCAACAGTCACGGAAAAAACATAAAAGAATGGATTGTTCAAGTTTCATTTATTCTACTGTGATTATCACATTTCATTATGTCAAAGAAGATTAACGATCTTGATTGTATTTATGGGGCCCACAAAAGTTAAAAAAAAAATAAATAAATATATGGTTATTTGGTTTTTATCAAATATCTTGAGATCAGAGATAAATCAACGGTTGAAATTTGATATATAGGCCTTGTTTGACCATATTAATGTTTCAGACGGTTTGAATCATTATTAATAATCACATAGTTTAATAAAAATTAAATAAAACGTTGAGGAGAGCATCAAATTGCTCCGCAAGTTTTTCCGCTAATTAGGCGAAATAGGAATGAGGTAACTATGTTCCAGACATCTTACAGTGGAGGAGCACGTGAATGGGCAGGACAAAAAAATTAAAGGCAAAAGCCAGCTGTTCCTTTCTTCTGATGGAGCCCAGGGAAAGGGAAAGGGTAAGGGAACGGGAACGGGAACGGGAACGGGAACGGGAAAGGCGAGAAAGGAAGAAGTAAAAGGAGATGAGTGAGGAAAGAAGACGAGGATTAAGAAAAAGAAAGAGAGAACTGGGAAGTGGAAAAGGAATAATGAAGAAGTAGCAGCTCCAGGTATCACTCTTTAATTTCTTTCCTGCAACCGAATGCTTCATTGCTCTCTCTATTTTCTTTTTCCTGCAACTCCTCCATCTGCAAAAGTTGAAAGAATATTATAGAAACTGAAGAAAGGGAAATCTACCTAAACCCATCAGCCTTAAAAGGAGAATCAAAACCCATCGATGGCGTTTGATCTTCTTTTCAAATGCAGAAGGGCTCACTTACTGCAATATCCATAGGTGCTATTAAAGTCTCCATTGTAGAGAGATTTTAGGATAGGATATGGATTTGGAAATTTATCAAAAGAGTTCTCCTTAGATTAACTTGAGGAGATAGAATCTCTCATATTTAGGGTGGACTCTTTGAAAAGAAATTTTTTTTTTTTACATGGGACTCTTTAAATCGATCAAAATATCTCAATCAGACAAAATCAATTGCAAAATTGAAAGCTAATTTCTCAATCAATTGTAGAGCTTAATTTCAAAATTGAATGCTATACCTATAATCTATATAATAAGGGAACTCCGTTTTTGAATTCCCCATATTTTGGATTATTGGATTTATGTACATAAATCTAGGGATATTTTGGACCCTTGGATTTAAGAGGGGAATTAAAAAAGGGGCTAAAAGTTGGAGAAATTTATAGAAAAAAAAACTTTTTCTTTTGTAAGGGAGCTCAGTCACGACTTCCCTAGATTCCTGGACTTTTCTCCCTTATCCGGGCGCTCCCTTATTCGAGTGACGGGTGAAGGAGTCTGGGCCAGGTCTGGGGTTAGGTTCAGGTTAGATGGGTTTGGGTTGGATTTGGGTTCGGATTGATTTGGGCTAGAGTTTGATGAGTTGGATTGGGTCATGTTCAGGTCAGGTCTGACGGGTTTAGTTAAGGGCCCAATCAGGGTCTGGATCAGAGGTTTGGGGCCCAAAATGTGGGCTGCAGTGGGGTCCGGTCTGGGCAATAATCACTGGGACCCAGGTTTTGATCCGCCCATCGGATTTCAAAGTTCTATATATCGATGGAAAGCCCTCGATGAGCCAACTTTCGGGGTGATCAGGGGTCTAGAAGTAATAGGTGATTTTTCAGGTGGGCACCCCGGGGGTGCGAGACCTGCTATTATGATTATGATTTTTGATCCGCCTGTCGGATCTCGAAGTACTATATATGGACGGAAAGCTCTCGACGAACAGATTGCAATGAGCCAATTCCTAGGGCAATAAGAGGTCCAAGAATAATAGGTGATCTTTGACTCGGGACCTAATCAGGACATCGTTAAATAGGGTGGACCGAATCAATTACCCCTCATAGGGTGCCAAAATTCAGGTTAGTTGTTAGGTGGTAAAAAAAAGAGTAATTAGATTTAGTTGTGCTTAGAATATGGTGTGCCGTGCCTTCAGGTACGGGCAATCACTAATATATAATAAATTAGAGCTCAATTTCAAAATCCCGAGCTAATCCCGGGCAATATAATTTACAATATTAAGAAATGACAAATAATTTAGAATTATTCAGTTTTTTAGTATAAACTATATTACGATGGTAAAAATTGCAATCAAATCGAATCACCTATAATATTAACAAAGAAAAACACATAATTATTAATTAGTTTTAAAATAAGATCGCTTTATTTTGCTATCATCCTAAAACTAATGATTGACTTTAATGATGATTTGGTCGCCATGGTAAAATGAGCTCCAATAAACATAAAAGTTAACTGGTAGAGCAACAAAGGCCTGTGCTAAACCCTGGCCCAAAAGTAGAAATATATTAAATTTGAAGATTTTCTTTAAGATATTATAGACAAAGAATAATTTTAGAAGAAACAAATCAATTATCTATCATTCTTAGAACTTGTTCTATAAACTCTTTAAATTTGATAAGATTACAACGTGCATTGGCCCACTTTAATAAGAAATCATTTATCAATGGTACCCACATTGATAATATTAGCTACATACAAATCCTCCACTTCAAGAAACCCATAAAGATCTAGTCATTTCCTCTACGTTCAAAAACCTAGGAATTAGTAAAAAGAAATTGGAATATATCAATGGAATAATAACATGTTCATATCATGTAATATATTCCAATAAAATGATATTTTGCCCCACAAGAAATTGTGTTGTGCTTGGGATTTGAATTATGAGGAAGGGGAAGGGTTTCGAGTTTGGACTATCGGGCATAAAAGCGGGTAGGGGCATACCTTTTGCAATTAGGGGGGCATGGGCCAGTGGCCCATTACATATTTGGGCATTTCCCAAATCCTAACGGGTCCAATGCCCATAATGTGGGTCCGCCCTTGGTCATATACTCGTATGCTCACTCTTACGATAGAGACCAACTTCTATTAATAAAATTTCTTGGAATTTCCCACTAAAGGGAAGGCATTCATTTTGACAGTTGCGAATTATCTATAGGTGTAGGTTCATGAGTGCTTATCCTTTCAGTTTCACTCAAACGCGTGTGCACTGGCTCTAGTGGTTGGGGTCAGGTTGTGTTTGTGGGTAAGTGTATATACTCACTTTAATCAGCCCAAGATGCATATATAATATGTGATGCAAGCATGATGCATTCATCTTTGATCTTCTATCCAAGATGCATAATTTGTGAACCGACCACCATAGAGGTAAGTGTTTACAACGTACAAGAAGTTGAACCTGTGGGGGAATGGCAGGTAACAAATTTGATACCATGTGTTTGTTGGAAAATCTAATTTATTATCAAAATGGAATTTAGAGAGGATAAAGAGTCCAGAACAAGACTCATTTTAAAATTTAAAAATTTAAATGCTAAATGCACATAAAAAAGAGTCATTTTAACTTGGTTGGATAGAGTTTTGAGCAAGGTGGAGTTCTTGCATCATCCGGACTCTTTAATCTCCTATCCATAACAGATATATTAAGATTTTAAATCCACCAAGAGAAAGTTAACAAAAGTGGACTCTTGATAGAAAATTTAAAATTTCTTTCCAATCAAAATTGAAATCGAAATTGGAGTTCTAACTTTGCAATTGAAACCAAAATTGAGATCCAATTTCTCAATCAATTGCAAAATCAGACTCCAATTTCAAAATCGAATCCTACACCTATAATATATAATAATGGGAGCAAATTTAAGCAATTTTTATTTTTATATATAAGTGGGCCTTGCTTGCAAAATTGCTTTGTAGTGATTAATTTGATGTGGTATCAACTACCTATATTGTGTTATAAAAGAGAGAGACCAAGAGAAAGAAGATTAGAGGGAGAAGAGAGAGCCTTTCTGATATCTCATTAACTGTGTCTAAATACATAGGGAGAGAGCCTATTTATAGGCAAAGTAAACTAAAAAGGAGGAACCCTAATTCTAACCCTATCTTATCACAAGTGGGCATCCACCCAAGATCCATATCTTATAACACTCCCCCTTGGATGACCACCATTTAATGACAGTTGCCTCATTAAAAACCTTGCTAAGGAAAACCCAGTGGGAAAAACCAAAGCGAAGGGAAAAAGAGTACAACATTCTTCAAGATCATTGAAATGGTGTTGGACGTGCATAATGCTGCCTCGTTAAAACCTTAACTAGGAAAACCCAGTGGGATAAAACCTAGGAAAGGAAAAAGAGTACAGCGCACAAATGTCCTGGGAAGCATACTTCAGGATGCTCCCTGATAAACTGCTCCCCCTGATGATTGCAACCATTTACATAGTTTGATGATGAACTCTTCGCATGCCAATCTCATATACAAACTTCTGGAATACTGATTTTGGCAAAGATTTGGTAAATAGATCAGCCAGGTTGTTACTCGAACAAACTTGTTTGACTTCAATTTCATTGTTCTTCTGAAGTTCATGAGTGAAGAAGAACTTTGGTGCTATATGCTTAGTCTTGTCTCCTTTAATAAAACCTTCTCGAATTTGTTTTATGCATGCTTCATTATCTTCATAGATAACATTTGGGATACCTGCAATAGAAGGTAATTGACAAGAACTACGAACATGCTGAATCAAGGATCTTAGCCATACACATTCCCTACTGGCTTCATAAAGAGCCAAAATCTCAGCATGGTTAGAGGAGGTAGCTACCAGAGTCTGTTTAGTAGAACGCCAAGAAATGGCGGCATTACCATTTAGAAACACATAACCTGTCTGTGATCGACCCTTATGAGGATCAGAGAGATAACCTGAATCTGCATATCCTGTAAAACTGGAATCTATAGGATTATAAGAATAAAATATTCCTAAATCAGTTGTTCCACGCAAATATCGTAGGATATGTTTAATACCAACCCAGTGCCTTTGAGTTGGTGCGGAGCTATATCTGGCAAGTAGATTCACAGAAAATGCAATATCCGGTCTAGTGCATTGTGCTAAGTACATCAGGGCTCCAATAGCACTTAAGTATGGTACTTCTTGACCCAAAACTTTTTCATTTTTTTCAATAGGACGGTATGGATCTTTCTGTGTATCAAGAGACCGGACGACCATGGGTGTGCTTAATGGGTGTGCTTTGTCCATACCAAATCGTTTTAAAAACCTTCTCGGTATAATTAGATTGATGGACCAACATCCCATTAGAATTTCTCTCGATTTGCAACCCGAGACAGAATCTTGTTTTTCCAAGGTCTTTCATTTCAAATTCTTTCTTTAAACAATCAGCAGTTTCTTCGAGCTCTTCTGGAGTCCCTACCAAATTGATATCATCCACATAAACTGCTAATATTGCAAATCCCTTCATGAATTTCTTTATAAATAGACACGGGCAAATAGGATCGTTTGCATACCCCTTTTTAGACAAGTATTCACTAAGACGATTGTACCACATTCTTCCGGATTGCTTCAGGCCGTACAATGATCGCCTCAATTGGATTGAGTATGTACTCCTTGGCTTTGCTTCAGGCAAAGGAAATCCTTCCGGGATTTTCATGTGAATTCTAGTGTCTAAGTCCCCATATAAGTAAGCAGTTACAACATCCATGAGTCGCATTTCTAGATTTTGAGAAACTGCTAAACTTATCAGATATCTGAAAGTTGTTGTATCTATGACAGGGGAGTATGTTTCCTCATAATCAATCCCAGGTTTCTGCAGGAAACCTTGTGCCACTAATCGTGCCTTATATCTGGTAATTTCATTCATTTCATTCCGTTTTCTTACAAACACCCACTTGTAACCTACATGGTTAACATCTTTTGGGGTTTGTACTATAGGTCCGAACACACCACGTTTATTGAGAGACTCTAACTCTGCTTTGATGGCACTTTCCCATTTTGGCCAATCATTTCTTTGTCGACATTCATTTATAGAACGTGGTTCTGTGTCCCAATCATCATCATCATTTACCTTTGATATTTGTGTAGCTATCGCATATGCAAATGCGTCATCGATGACAATATCATTTCTATTCCATCTCTCTTTTGAATAATTGTAAAATATAGAGATCTCTTCATTATCCGGTACCGGTGCCTCTTCAGGGGCTTCCAAAGTCTCACCAGGGACTTCCATTATTCTAGAGAGAACGGATTTTGTCATAACCTCTTCAGGAGCGTTACGTGCCTCTTCGGGAGGAACCTCTTCAAGAGTGTTACGTGCCTCTTCGGGAGGACATGATGATGATTGCTCATTTCTCCTTTTCCGCGGAGCTGAGTCCTTTGAACCTATAGGTCTGCCACGCTTCTGGCGTATTGCAGATTCTTTTGCGGTTGTATTTTGACTTTGTCCTACAGGGACATTAATCCTGGCAGGTGTATTCATAGCGGGCACATGTGATTTTGTCACCTTTGCTGCATCGTTAAATGCATCAGGTAATCTGTTTGCAATTTCTTGTAAGTGCACAATTCTCCGGACTTCATTTTCACATTGTGAAGTTCGTGGATCCAAATGAGACAGAGTGGAAGTATTCCATGTTAATTCTCGCCGTTCTTCAGGAACAGGTCGTTCTACAGGAACTATGTTATCTCCCCCTAACGGCGGGAATATTGTCTCATCGAATTGACAATCTGGAAAACGAGCAGTGAAGACATCTCCTGTCATTGGTTCTAGATATCGAATAATTGAGGGAGAGTCATAACCTACATAGATTCCCAATCTACGTTGTGGTCCCATCTTAGTACGCTTAGGAGGTGGGATTGGGACTTGAACTGCACAACCAAACTTGCGCAAGTGAGAGATATTGGGTTGATGTCCGGATGTAAGTTGTGCAGGAGAAAATTGATGATAGGCTGTGGGTCGAAGTCGAATTAACATTGAAGCATGCAACACAGCATGTCCCCATGCACTAACTGACAATTTGGATTGCATCAGCAGAGTCCTAGAAATGAGTTGGATGCGCTTAATCATGGATTCAGCTAAGCCATTCTGGGTGTGGACATGGGGGACAGGATGTTCGACAACAATTCCTATAGATGAACAAAAATCATAAAAAAACCTGTGATGTAAATTCTCCTGCATTGTCAAGTCTTATAGACTTAATGGGAGAATCAGGGAAATGAGCCCTAAGTTTGATTATTTGAGTTAATAGACGGGCAAATGCTATGTTCCTAGTTGAAAGTAGGCAAACATCAGACCAACGGGTGGAGGCATCAATCAAAACCATAAAATATCTAAAAGGTCCACTAGGGGGATTTATGGGTCCACAAATGTCACCTTGTATCCTTTGCAGAAAGGATGGGGATTCGTATGCAACTTTAGCAAAAGAAGGTCGGGTGATCAATTTTCCTTGTGAACACGGTGTACATAAGTACCCACTAGGTAGGGTCAATTGATGGTTCTCTAAAGAATGCCCAAAGGAGTTATCTACAATTTTTCTCAACATAGTAGCCCCAGGGTGACCTAACCTATCATGCCAGAGCTGTAAAGTCTTCGGATCACTAAGCTTCGGGCTTAGTTTAAGCTTCGGGCTTAACTTTGTTGTTTTGCTCATAACCGAATGTGATTCAACATTTAAGATTGTCATGTAATATAACCCTGAGGAGAGTGCACTTAATTTTTCTAGTATTTGCTTCTGGCTTCCAATACTAGTAACAATGCATAAGAATTCCTTGTTACCTTCACTTACAGTCTCAATGTGGTACCCATTCATTCTGATGTCTTTGAAACTAATCAAGTTTCTTCGGGAACTATTTGAGAACAAAGCATCTTTAATGAATAAGTGGGTACCATTAGGTAACATTATGTGGGCTCTTCCGGAGCCTTCAATTATTTGCACAGGCCCAGCTATGGTTGATACCTTTCGTGGAATAAACATCAATTCTGAGAAAAATTTCTGATTTTTCAGAATGGTGTGTGTTGTGGCACTATCTACCAAACAAAGATTGTCCTCAGTTCCATGATCCATACCTTAAACAAAATAATAAAACAATATAACTATGCAATCATATGATAAAATTGAAATAATTAAACCATTCATTAGGACATGAAATAAATAAATAAAAAGAAGTTTAAGCAACATGCATCTCAAAAGAAAAAAATTTAAGTTTGTAAAGTTTAAATTGTCCCCATTTATGTTAAGTGCTTTAAAGTCAATTTTAGCCAAATTTGACATCTTGCAAGAACTGTAATATGAAATATATATGAAGTTATCAGTGTGCATATAATGATAAAAAAAATATTAACATCAAAAGTAATTAAGAAAGGAATTTAAACATGGAAAAATAAAAATTTAACATGTTCTCATATTTGAGAATCAGAACTGCTGGTTCTGTCAAGACTTCAGGCTTGATTTAGAACTTCAGGTTCATAATACATGAAATTAGAACTTCAGGTTCTGTCAAATCTTCAGGTTTGGGGTAGAACGTCTAGTTCTAACAAGTGATCAGAACTTCTAGTTCTATCAAAAACTTCAGGTTTAATTTCATGGCTTTATAATTTATATGGATTGTTGAATCAAAAACTTCAGGTTTTTGATTTATTGATACGAATCTTCAGGTTCATATCATTATTCCAACTTCTACTGGTCCATGAATATGTGAACTTCAGGTTCACTTTTAGAACTTCTGGTTCTCTTTCTTTTTTCTTTTTTTTTTCTTTTTTTTTATAATCAATTTATAGCATTAATAAATTTAAATAAAAAATCGTGCAAGATAATGAATAGTAACCAAACACTATAATGACAGTAAAATAAATATCATAAATTAATTTTATGTATTCTAATATGTTGGATTTGAACTATGGTTTGGATACTACTTACTGTATTTAAAGAAAAATATTACTCTTTTCTGAAATCCACGCTGGGAAGGATTTTGCGATGGAAATCCGTGCTGGGAAGGAATCCGCCCAGGGAATCTACGATGGAAATCCGCACTGGGAAGGAATCTGGGATGGGAATCCGCGCTAGGAAGGAATCTGCACAGGGAATCCGCGATGAAAATCCGCGTAGGGAAGGAGTTTGCGATGAAAATCCACGCAGGGAATGATTTCTTCTCTTTGGGCAAGAAGACCTGGTTTTCTTGCTTCTCTTAGAGCTTCGTGCTGATAACGTGTTATAAAAGAGAGAGACCAAGAGAAAGAAGATTAGAGGGAGAAGAGAGAGCCTTTCTGATATCTCATTAACTGTGTCTAAATACATAGGGAGAGAGCCTATTTATAGGCAAAGTAAACTAAAAAGGAGGAACCCTAATTCTAACCCTATCTTATCACAAGTGGGCATCCACCCAAGATCCATATCTTATAACATATTGTTAAATTTTGTAATAACCACACAATATGGAAGCATCTTTCAAGCTATTTATATTTTTATAAGTATGCCCTACTTAAAAATAGGCCCTACTTGAGAAACTCTTTTGTATTGATTAATTTGACATGACATCAGCTACTAATGTTGTGAAATTTTGTAATGGTCTCTCAAGATGGGAGCATTTTTAAGCAGTTTATCTTTTATAAGTGGGCTCTACTTGAGAAATTGTTTTTTTTTTTTAAACTTAATTTGATGAGGTATCAACTATTAATATTATGAAATTTTGTCATGGCCCATAAAGGATGCGATAGCAGTTTATATCTTTCATAAGATGGCCCTGCTCAAGATTTTCATTTATAAATTTCTGGTGGGTCCAATCATTAGAGGACAGTTCTCAATGTAGTAGTACTATTGGGTTGAACTTGCCCAACATCTCATTTATCTAAAATTTGAAAAGATTTCAAATTTACTTCCCATATGTTTGGTTTGTCTCATATTTAAAAAAAAGTTTAGATGGAGAAGAAAATAATGAGAGAAATCAATACCCGGTTAGAGTTACTTATGTAGTTTATTTCTACAACAAATACTTCGATTACCTCTCTCCTCTCCCATGTTCTCTCTTATTTCTCTCTCATTGCAACTACTACCAACGCCAATTCTTGCAACAACTCTAGATATTCTTCAGTTGTTGTTGTTCGTGTTTATGGTTTTCCCAAATGCTTCACATTAGGGATTGATTGATTTTAGAAATCTTATACTGCAACTGTTCAATAAAGGGAGAGAAAAGTTATTCATTTTTATGTGATTGATTTCAAATAATGCTTGTTCTATGATGGCTGGAAGAATGACCATTCGATTAAATTAGATTGTTGAATAATTTGGGAGGGGGGGGGGGGGGGGGGGGATTTTTTTTTCTTCATGAATTCTTGTTTTTATGTCGATTTTTTTTTTTTTTTGCTTTTACTATGGGTTTGTTGTTGTTGTTTTTTTTTTGTTATTATTATTTTTTACCCCAATCATGGGGTTGGGACCCAAGGTAGCCCACACAAGTGGGAAGGTAGCCCACACAAGTGGGAAGGTAGCCCACATGGGCAAAGGAGCAACAAATATAGGAAGAGTGGCATTCCCTCGGTAGGGGGTGATATTTAGCTTGCTAACCAACCTCATGTTGTCTTTGTCGTCGTCACATTTGATGGTTTTTTAACTTTTTTTTAGTTTCAGTTTTTTTTTTTTTTTTGTATTGATTTCTCATGTGTTTGTTAATTTCTTTTTAATTATTGTTCATATTTCTATACATTTTTCTTTTTTATTTATTTTCTGTTATTTTTTTTATCATAGTTCTATTTTATTATTATTATTTCAGCTTTGTTGGGTTCTTTTGGTTTCCATGATGATAGGCTTTTATGGATTTATGGTTTTTTTTTTTTTCAATTTCCGGTTTTTAGGTATTAGGTTTCCATGCGTTTATTTGTTTCTTCTAAGTTGTTTTTATTATCGGATTGTCTATAGGCCTTTTTTCTCATGTTTTATTTTTGTGGTATTTTATCAATTTTATTTTTTTATTATAGGTTCATTCTTTTGATTTCAAAAGAATATTTGAAGTAAAATATTCAATTGATTTTGAACAAACTAATTAATGTGCTCTCTCTTTTAAGTTAACCAACTATATATTTTTGTTAGTATTATAGATTTTAATTTTAATTATGGTTTTTACCATCTCAATATAATTCAGACTAAATATTTGTTGAAACCTCTATTTTTTTAATATTATAAATTATATTGCACGGGCATATTTTGTTAATCATGTTAATTTCACGTTGCCGGTTTTTCTCAAGGAAAATGAGTATTTATAACCCGGCATTTGACATCGACATTGATGGTATATATTTACAATAACTTGTCCAATTGAGCTTAGAAAAAAAAATAAAAATGGTATATATATATAAAATTAGCCCTTGATACAATGGCCGGGTCTATTCGCATGGGTGCAAGCCCATGTGCTCTGGCATAATTTAGGGGAGTCTTGTTTATGTGGATGGTTAGGATTGGTGATAGGTATGCCCCATCATGGTGTCTCTTGCTCAAAGACGGCCCATAATGGTGTCTTATAGTGAGAGACACTATGATGGGCCCTACTTATCACTAAATGCTCCTGCTAGAGTTAACTGTCACCGTCCTACAGCGAGAGACACCATCATGGGGCGCACCTATCACCATTCTGAATCATCCACGCACATGTGGCCCCCTTGAATTACTCCGGAGCCCATGGTTTGCACCCATCTGAACGGACCGAACTGTTGGATCGAGGGTCAATTTTGTCTTTAGTATAAGTCGTTAAACTTGTGGGCTACGAATTAAAGGGTTAAAGGCATTGAATTGAACCCAAATTTGATAGATGGGACCATCAAAGATGTCTCTTTCCATCCCCCTAGTCCTAATTAAAGGGTTAAAGGCATTGAATTGAACCCAAATTTGATAGATGGGACCATCAAAGATGTCTCTTTCCATCCCCCTAGTCCTGGTGATCATTGGAAGCGTCTCTCACCATAGTTACTTTTATAGGAGCATTTCCCATATATATATATATATATATGCCTCTATGTATTTGTAAAACCTCAAAAAGGCCCCTATATTTTCAGTTTTATACTAGAACCCCCTTGACCGGGGTCAAATTGTCCAAAAGAGTAGCTACATCTTTGATAGAGAGCTTCTAAATGCACCCCCTCTCCAAAATTTATCTTTGCACGCCCCTCTCTCTAAACGGTGGGTGTGCAAAGAAAAATGGGGGTGCATTTCGAAGCTCTCTCTTTGATATTTTCGAGTGCTTTATTTTTGACCAATTTACCTCTGAAAACAACTAAAATCAAATATGCCTTGAGTTAAAAAAAAAAAAAGAAACTGCTGGATTACCTTTCTCTTTGTTCCTTTAACGGTTTTGTTGACCGGCTGGAGGGTTCTGATTTCTGAAACATTGCAGAAACTGGTAGCATACCAACCATCATTCGGTCATAAAGATAAATATTTCTAATTTTCAAAATGTAAAGTAAGCCTCTGATCCAATTGATGATCACCCTAATGTAATCATCTGATTGGTATTGGAGACCTTTGGTTCTCTTTGCATGACGAGAGTACCGTTAGAACTCATTTCTTTCTCCATTCCATTTAGACTATTCAGTCTATTTCGGCATTGTGAACACTGATCCAGATGGTTGCCTCCAATGGGGTCCTTTCAAATTGCCGAGGTTATTGCTCATTTAAAAAACCAACTCAGTTATTGAACTCTTGTTGTATGCTCCCAACCATGAAAACCAAAATCCCCTTCACAAACACATTTCCTTTCCCATATTCTCTTTTCTTCTTCTCATATTTTTGTTACTCTACAGTCTCATCTAAGAGGCATAGCAAACACCGAAACATATAGAGAGGGAGAGAAGAGAGATGGGGCGCTTGCAGTGGGATCGTAAGGCATAATAGGGAACGTAGGGATTTGGTAGTCCTCTCATCTTCTTCATCGATTCTTGAGTGGCTAAGATTGCTAATTCCAGCTTTACTTTCCAACCGAGGAACCACTCATTATAAGTACCATAACTCAAAAAAAAAGAAAAAAGAAGAAAAACCCATCCTCGGTCATCACTCAGACATATTTCTCAAATGGGTGTCTTTATTAGGGATAAATCCATAAAAAACAAAAAATTTGGACATTTTTTTTTTTATAGTTTCACCCTCATCAAGGGAGTTTTAGTAAAAACTCAAAATAAATGTGCCTTTTTGAGGTTTTATGAAAATATAGTTTTTTTTTTTTTTTTTTTGTTTTTGTAAAAAACTCTCTCTAAATATATAGGGATATTCACGTGCATCCATCTCTCACCATATGGTGAGGGAAAAACTTGAGGTGGGCCCCACTGATCATTGGACTTGGGGGGAGATGGAAATAGACAACTTGGATGGGCCTATATATCAAGTTTGGGGTCAATCCCATGCCTCCAACCATTTCATCCGTGGCCCACGAATTTAACAAGTTTATATTAAAGAAAAAAATTTGACTCTCAATCCAACGGTCCTGTCCGTTTAGGTCAATGTAAACTCGATGGATCTAGTGTAATTCAAGGGATCCCATGTGTGTTGAAGATTCGGATGGATCATAAATCCGGCTCCACCATGTTTCCCTTATCGTAATATGGTGAGGGAAAGATGCACATGAATGTCTCTACAGCAAGGATTCCGCCTAAGTGGATGTCTGTGAATCCTTTTAACACTAGAAAGAAGTAAGGACCCACATCTTCTCTATTTTAGTAAAAAAAATTTTTGTCAATTGATGGTACATACTACATAGCACATGATGTTTTTCTACTACTTAGTTCTTTTATAACAGGCCAAGAAAGATTCCAGCTTCTCAAGCTAATAGATGTTCCATTGCCTATATAACACAGGACCAAGCAAAGTAGCTCTGGCTCTGTGTATGCAAAGATCTCTTTTTGTGCACACTAAGTAAGATAGCATGGCAGATGCACTTGTGTCATTTGTTGTGAAAGAGTTGTATGACATGGCCAAAGATGAGTTTCACTTATGGAATGGAGTCAAGAAAGAGGTGGATAAACTTTCCAGCACATACAAAGACATTCAAGCTGCGCTGGTAAAAGCTGAGAGGCAGCAACTGACAGATCAGACTATCCCAGGTCGGCTGGAAAAACTCAAAGAAGTGGTATATGACGTTGAGGACATACTAGATGCATGGAGAATAGATGCTTTCAGATCACAGAGATATAAAGATGATATTCGTAGCTTGAGGAAGGTAAGCCCTTGCTTACTCTTTCCTTGTCTATTTTTCAAGCAAGTGAACATTGGACATAGAATAAGGGAAATAAGAGAAAGACTAAGTGAAATTTCATTGGAAAAAGCTGCTATTGGTTTTAAAGAGGTTAAAACAGAGGAAGTTGAGCTTTCGCCTAAGATGAAATCACGAGAAACCGGTTCATTAATTATTAAATCGGAGATTTTCGACAGAGATCGCGCTAAAAGGAGTATAATTAATGAGTTGGTTAGTCGAGAGCAGGAGTCAGTTTCCATTGTTTCGATAGTTGGAATGCCTGGATTGGGCAAGACAACTCTTGCTCAACTAGTTTGTGATGATGAGGAAGTGATTGCATATTTTGAAAAGAGGATAATTTGGGTCTGGGTGTCTGATCCTTTTGATGTGAATAAGATTGCAAGAAAAGTCATTGAAAGCATGAGTAAGTCTACATCCACGAATGCGGACGCAGACTTGCACACTTTACAGCAGACTCTTAAGAGAGTTGTTGGTGAAATGCCATTTTTACTTGTGTTGGATGATGTTTGGAATGATGATGTTGAACTATGGGATAAACTAAGGGTTCCACTTGCAAGTGCTGTCCAAGGAAGCAAGATTATGGTTACCACTCGTAATCGTAAAGTTGCGGAAGTAATGGGGACTACTTACACTCATGATTTGGACATTTTATCTAATGAGGATTGTTGGAAACTGTTTGCATCCAAAGCATTCAAAGGATGGGAAGAGGATGATCGTTGTAAGCTGACAGAGATAGGTGAGAAAATTGTAGAGAGGTGCAAAGGCATACCTCTTGTTGTATCAGCCATAGGAAATAGTTTGCGTTGTGACAAGTCAAAGTTGAGCTGGGAGCGCTTTTCAAAAATGAATATATGGGAATGGAAATTATGTGGCATTTTACCCAATTTCTTATTGAGCTATTATAGATTGCCTCTCCATTTGAAATTATGTTTTTCTTTTTGCTCAATATTTCCAAAAGGTCATGAGATGAAGAAGAATGAAAAAGTCAAGTTATGGATGTCTCTTGGTATCATTAAAGAGGGCGTTGAAGACATGTCTGAGAAAGAAGGCATTGAAGAAATTGGTGAAAGGTATTTTGATGATTTGCTGAAATACTCATTCTTTCAAGATGCAACGGAAGATGGTGACAGGATCATAGTTCAATGTAAGATGCACGATCTTGTTCACGATCTTGCAAAATTTGTCACAACTGGTGACTACTGTAACATGGAAATTGGACATTCAGAAATGGAAAATGGAAGTTCAGAAAAACGCTTTCCTGGTTGTCATCATCTATCATTACTCATGAAGCATGATGTGTCATTCATTCCATCTTCACTGAGCAACGGCAGAAGATTGCGTACCCTCCTATTGCTTGGAGCGTCGGGAATTAAGGAAATCCGCGATAGCTTATTCGATCAACTGAGATTTCTTAGAGCTCTAGATCTAAGTGGAACTAGCATTAACAATTTGCCAAGTTCAATACGGAAACTAAAACATTTAAGGTATCTCAGTTTGTGTAAGTCACAGATCAAGGATTTGCCTGAATTTGTAACTGATCTCTGTAATCTGCAAACTTTGAAACTTAATGGCTGCCAAAGACTTTGTACACTGCCGAATGGTATGAGGAAACTGCTTAACCTGCGGCATCTTGAAGTTGAATCGACTCCAGGTCTCATGTTTTTACCACATGGACTAGGGAGTCTGACTTCCCTTAAAACATTAAGCAAGTTTCCTGTGGGGGATGGGACCAAAAGAAGTAATCTTGGAGAATTAAAAACTCTCAAACTTCTTAGTGGAAGTTTAGAAATACAAAATTTGGAGAGGGCAATCGATGAGGAGGCTAGAAAAGCAGTGCTGAATGAGAAGTTTAACCTTCATAGTCTGTCTTTGCATTGTGTGGACAAGAGAGACCAAGAGTGGGGAATGTTACGAGCTGAGGAGATGTTAAGGATGCAAAGTGTGTTCGAAGGCCTGGAGCCACTCATTCAAAGCTAAAACAGTTGCAGATCATAAACTATGTGGGTTCAATGTTCCCCGCTTGGTTGGAGGATTCAAAGTTTTCTAGTCTAGTTAGAGTCACACTGAAGGACTGCAGAAAGTGTAGACTACTACCAGGTCTTGGGAAATTGCATTCGCTTAAATACCTAAAAATAAATGGAGCTCACGAAGTAAAAGAAGTGGGTGTTGAATTTTATGGGAATGGTGATGATACAGTGAGAGGAAGTGCATTCCCAAAGTTGGAAGAGCTCTATTTCTACTCAATGTCGACTTGGCAGGAATGGAAGTTGACAGAGGAGTATGGAGAGGTAATGCCGTCTCTTATAGAGTTGGAAATTTTCAATTGCCACGAGCTGAAGGCATTGCCCACCTGCCTTCCTATTACTTTAAGGAAAGTAGTCATTCGGGACTGTAATGAACTTACTTGGACTCCATCCAATCCACTCCCACTCCTTGAAAACTTGAGTCTATCAGACAATGTAAGACGGAGGTTACCGTCATTACCATGCCTCCCTGCACTCAAGACTCTAGAGATCAGGGAAACATTTCTTGAAGTGCTCTCTTCTGAGGGATGGGAACTATTTGAATCATTCCACACTCTTAAAATCTACAACTGTCTTGAATTGAAATCTCTACCTGATGGGTTGGGGCATCTCAAAGCTCTTCGGACTCTAGACATCAAAAGCTGCTCTCAATTGGCTTCTTTGCCTGATGGACTGGGGCAACTCAAAATGCTCCACACTATAATGATCAGCTCCTGCAATGGATTCACATCTTTATTCAATGGCTGTGGACAATTCAAGGCTCTGCGGGGTCTCTGCATCGATAGCTGTGATGGATTGAGGTCTCTGTCTGATGGGTTAATGCAACTCGAAGCGCTACAAAGTGTCTTGTCTCTAGATGTGCTGAATTGCAGTCTCTATTTCACGGGCCTGAACAACTCAAATCACTTCGTAGCCTCAACATCTCTGACTGCCCCGAGTTGCGGTCTTTACCAACGCTGCAGGCCACACTCGAAGAGTTAAGGATCAACAAGTGTCCACTTGTAACAAACCGGCTTGAGAAAGAGGACTGGGGCGACATATCCCACATTCCAAGTATTGAAATTGATGGCAAAAAGATTCAATAAGGTATGGATTATGAAATGGTTTCATGAATGACAATGACAACGTTTATAGAGCCATGCATATATTTTCCTTTCATTTTCACCTCTCTCTTGCAGCATTCTGAACTAGTGATGGTCGAGTAGGAGCAGAAGAAATGGATATATGAACAGCTGCTTGAAGCCATAAAAGTTTCTTCTGGGCTAGTTGTTGTTCAACTCAGTTCTCTTACCAGCTAACTTTTCTATTACCTCTTTTTCTTAGATTCTGAAATCTCAAATGGACATGTATTTAGTTGAAGATTTGTGATTTAATATCGCCTCTTCCACCTGTTTTAGACTTTTTCCAACTATTCATCAGGTGGCCACTTATCTAACAGTTGCTTGTTGTACGTGCATGATGTGCGATGGTTGGCATGCACACATACCGATGTGGTAAATGATGGATATGTATCAAGTTGAACATTTGTGATTTAATTTCTTTTCAGTCATCAGTGATGGAATTTATTCAACTGTTCAGACAGTTTTCTGTTGCAGAGGCATATTATGTGATAATTGACATGCACATGTCCCACTTGGTAAATAATAGAAGTTCCATCTCCACATCAATACATACATGTGGTGCCCACGATTTAAAAATTTATTTTATTGATATGATGGCCCCACCATGGATGGGGTATAGGCCCAAAATTATCTTATCATAGCCCATTAACTGTTTTAAAAAATGGGCCAAGCTCCAGTGAGACCTGGACTCTGTAGGTGGCGAATCGAGTCACCCTTCGAGTTGCCTAATTAGTTCCAGGGATTGGGTATGCCACTCTGCCCACATTTTTGGGCCACTCCTCCCACTTGTGGGGGCTACCCTGGCTCTCAAACCGAACCTCCTTGGCTGGGGTACCAGAAAAAAAGTAAAAATAGTGGAGTCCCATGGTTTTTGAGCTCTATATGCACTTATCTTAGGGGTGTGCATGGATCGGTTCGGGTCGGTTTTGGATTAAAACCGCCAACCGAACCGACCATGTCGGTTTGTATATTATGTGAACCGAACCGAACCAACACAATGGATTTATCCGATCCACAACCGACCCCGACTAGTGTCCGCCATATCCACCACCCGATCCAACCCGATTTTTTCATGGATATCCACCACCCGATCCATTTTTACCTTTTATGAATCTTTGATGGAGCATGCTTTGATGAGGAAGAAATCCATATTAGAACCCATGTTGCAGACGTTTCAAAGGAACCAGGGAAATGATGAACGATTGAAGTGAATGAGGAAGAACCCATATTGCAGATGTCCTGATCTTTTGCATTTTTTAAAAATTGGATGTTTGTCTTCCACGCTTTAATGTGCATATTTGTATTCCACTGAGGTGATATGTTAGAAGCAATTAGACTTATAGTAAATTCACTGTTTTGAAACTTGCAACGATTGGAAAACACCCTCCATTTTCCTTTTTGCATGCATCCCATTTAATGCATGGATAAGGTGAAGGGACATATATGAAAAGTGATGGAAGTTTGTAGCTTGTAGACTTGTAGACTAGTACTTGAAACTTGTAAGGGAATGAACAAATGGTATGGACATTCACGTGGTATGAATGTAGCTTGGGTCGGGTCGGTTATAATTGGATATATGCACACTCCTAACTGAGAACCGAACCAACCTAGTCGGTCTAACAGTTTTTAAAATCGATCCGAACCGACTCTAATTGGATAACCGACCCGTTTGCTACGGTTCGAGTCGGGTCGGTCAATTTTGTCGTATCAGATATATTTATGCACACCCGTAACTTATCTTCTTTTTACTGTTGGAAAAAGAAGATAGGCTTTAAAGCCTGTTGCATTCCATTCCAATTGCCTTTTGCTGTCACCACTTGGGGTTTCATACAATTTACTTGAAATAGTGCATTAACTGGCGGTTCTCTTTTCCCTTTTCTTAATTTCTTTGAGTTTTGATTTTGGGTTATTGTGTTTGGGTCTGTTTTGTCTTTTAACAAAAGTGCTTAGACCTAGTTATCATTTTTGTTTTTTGTTCTTTGATTTAGTTATGTTTTTTTTTTTTCCTGTGATTTCCAAGTTGCCGATTTATGAATATTCTTACTGTCATCTTTAACCAATGAAAGTATTAGCAGCAAGTAGATTTACAGTCATACTCGAATATGAAAATTAAAAAAACAAGAAATAATTATATTCTGAAAGCTAGATTTCAGATACAAGAAATCAGAATAGTAGAGAAGTAGATAGTAGTTGTTATCACTATTAGTAGTTAAAGCAACTCCAAATAGGTTATGCAGGAATCAATTTGTTCATCATTTATTAAAAAAAAATAAATATAAACAAACTTGTGAAAATTCATTTATTTGGACGTGAAATATATCGAGGCACCGTTAAAGCTATTTTCAGTGTGTTTAAAAAATATCCTTGGATGCTTTTGTTATTAAAAAGTTAGTGTCAAAGTTAAGATAACCAATCAATAATTTTTCTTACTCCTCTCACGGTCACATACCACGGTACGGTACTGTCAGAGTAGGGTGGCTGAGAAAGCATAAAAAAGAGTTTGCTTTTCTATAAATCAAAGGAAAAGTGTTTCCTATGGTGAGAGAAGGAAAGGCAAAATGTTTCAGTACTAAAATTGAAAGTCCATGAACTTTTATTTATGCAGATACTGCAAAAACATGTCCTTAAAGGCCCATTTATTTGCAAAACAATTGAGCTTGTGGGGGTCCGGGGGTGCATGTTCCTTTTAGAGCCTTCACTGATTACACCTTTTTGCGAGGAAAAAGGATAAAATCTAACTATTTTTTATAAGCCCTTGAAAATTCTTTTCCTTCCAAGGAGGGTTTTTTTTTTCTTCTTCTTTGGTTGAAAACAAGGAGGCTAATTTGCTAATGTAATCAAACGTGCCTTCATATGTAAGTCCATGGAAATATATTTTCCGCTCAAACGTGCCCTGGATGATTCATCGCATATTTTTCTCTCCCCACCGCACTAGAAGACAAAATTTTTTTTTTTCACAAACTACCCATCTCCTCCTCCCTCCTCTTCCCTCATCTCAAGCCCACCCCCAGTCTCCGGCTCCGGCAAGGAGGGAGCCCCGACGGAAGCTCCGGCCATCGGAGGAGGAGGAGGAGAAGAGAGATTTTCGTGGTGCTCTATGCATTGCTCTAGGCCTGGATTTAGGGCACGCTTAACAACAAAGTTCTTTTGATTTTAAAAGGCCTCACGTTGAGTTAAGACGGAATTTGATTTATAAGTGTAAGAATCTAAATAACTCATTTTCAGTGTGGAACTCGTGTATTCCTCACATTGTAAACGCAATCCATATATAAACCCTTTTAACCGCCTTCATCCGGGGTCACAATCGTGGGGAGTGACAGCCGAGCACATTGGGCATCCAATATGTAAATGGTCAGAGTTCGGTCCAAACTTTGGGCCTGTGAACCTGTCTACAGTATGAATATTAATCTGGACGAGTAACTGGCCCAGGACAAGATAGCTTTGGCCCGCCCAACCCGGACCCTAAACATACCTTTGTTGTTGCTAGGTCCTGGCAAACATACAATTCATTGTTCCTTAGTTCCATATATTATAATGTGGGGCCCCTTAGGCAATCATTTTAGTGATCCAGAGGCTGGATGTGATGGACTAAAATCCAACAAGATCACAACCATCCAATACTATCCTTTTAGGCCCAATAGATAGTGGGAGAGGGACCAATAATGGATCCCTACCACCAGCATTTGAAAACACGACCTCTGGATAGGGGTGTAAATGGGTCGATTTCGGTCCGAGTCTATGATGGACCCAGAGCTGGAACTATTAAGGAGAAGGTGGAATCAGATCTGGACCTAAAACCGTTTCGGAACTGGTTTTTTGGTTGCGGAATTAGAACCAGAACCATATATGGGACGGGTCTGGATCTGGGTCCGAGTCTAAGTAGAGAATAATATTAAAAAAATATGATTTTTATGAGAGATTTTTAAAAATTGAGGTAATATGTCGGGTCTTGGGACCACGGATTCGAACCAATGTGGAACCGGACTTGGACCCATTTACTTATTAGGGCCTAAATAAGGACCCAGACCCAATTTTTAACGGGTCAAAACCTTCGGATAATAAGAAAATTGGGGACCCATTTATATTCCTATCACAGAAAATATCTCCACCTTCATTACCACCACACTCCTAAACTCTCAGATGAAATGAAATGCAATGACAAATATATGAAGTAAAGAGAGATGGGTCGGGTCACATTGGTGCACCAAAAAACCCAAACCCACCTTGAACCCAATTTGTGTTAATGCATAAAAAACCATACCTGACATGAATCCTTCCAACACGCTACCAAAACTACCCTTAATAAGATCAGATCAGGGCAGTCCCCATTTAAACTCGACTCATTGCTATCCCTATTGGAGCACTATAGTGGGAGCGGACTATAGCAAGGGAATGGAGCCCCCTAAAGATGACCCTGGCCCTAGATTAGGCAAGTGTTAGTATAGGATTAGGATAGCTTACCATTCCTATCATGTAATAGAGAAAAAAAAAAAAAAAAAATCGATGGTTGATATCATGGGATCAGTGGGCCCCACGTAGTCAGTCATTTTGCCCTCAGTTGTTCTTCCACCATCCGTTCTCTTGATTTGAAAAGAAAGCCTCGTAGCAGTCTTCTTGCCACGCCATTTTCTGAGCTATTTTTCTGTTCATGGGGGTTTTCAGATCAGTCAGGAGATGGAATGGGGTCTTTCCAATCAAAACCAATACATTCCCATTTGAGATTAGATCAAGGAGAAGCTTCTCAGATGCTCAAAACATGGTAGCAGATGACGAAATCCTTCCCGTCTTGATCGTGGGCTCAGGTCCTGTTGGGCTTGTCCTCTCCATGCTTCTCACCAAATTAGGTACTTTCGTAGATTTCCCCATATGGGGTCCTCTAATTTTAGAAGATTTTGGTGTTCCAATGCGGTTCTTATAATATGGATTTGTGTTGGGCGAAATCGGTGCATCGTTTTATAGATTCTACTCGTTTCTTTTGTTTTGACTAGCTTAGTTACATCTGCTTCGAGGTGAGACTGAGGTTTCTGAATGATGAGTAGAAAACTAGAAATGTAAAATTGGCACTAGTGAATTGTGGAATAAGGCAGATGGGGTTATCTGTTAGTGGATTTTCTGCACTCCAATTCAGTATGTGAAATAAGAACAAGCCCATGGGCGTGGTGACAGCAAAAATCCTTATGGGATCTCATCCCGATTTGATCTGCTGTGTGATGTCCGCCGGAGAACAGGGCGGCCCACTTCTGATGAAAGATCTCCCCCTGAATGACCCATGTATCAGCTTTCCTCTAATAGCCAAGAATTCAGCTTTACTTGAATCACCCAGTACTAAATGGTTCAAAAACCCCTCCGTGCTAAGCTTTCTCCATTTGTGTGGAGCTGGAAGCCATCTCCTACTTTTCTTACCACTCCTTGTCCTCCTACTGAAGATCCATAGATGGGGTTTTGAAAGATTCCTTCCTTCAAGCTCCATTGTAGGATACCATGAACCATCCCTTTATCATATACACCACTGGTTTTATAGATGAGTGTTTTTCTTAAACTGTTGTCTGATTTCTTCCTTGCACATCCCCCATGCTATTGGTAGGGGTACCATTTTTTATGATCACATGTTCCCTTCTAGGAAATAAGCCGCTGGGCGGACAATCTTTTAAGAATTTAAAAACGGGAGGGGAAAGGATAGAGCTTAATGATATTCCAGATAAACACAAAGTAATTATTAGGCAATTCGTTTTTATCTATTTATTTAATAAAAATGATATAGGATGAGAGTTTTGTGAGCAATGCCCGTCCAGCAAAATGCTTTTGCCTTACAGGAGGGGCAGGATGCTGAGGAGTCCCATACTGCTGAACTTGGGGAACTCTAAATATGGATGCGAGACCATTAGCTTGGAAGGTCCTATGGGATAATGTCATCCAACTTCCTCAGCTCTAGTGCCATACTACCAATAGGGAAAACCACCAATTCTAGAAGATTCACCGTTCATTCCAGAACTTCAATTTTGTAATTCATTAGGATCTCTACAAATGTAACATTCCACACTTTGTTTCTTCCAACTCAATGATGCATTCTTCTATCACTGCTCGTCTACAAATTTGATACTGAATACAGCCTTTGTCAATTTGAAGTTAGAATTTCTTCAACCCACACATCTTTCCAATTTTTTTTTCTTTTTTGAGCAGACATCTTTCCAAAATTGGATCGAACTCCTTCTAATAACTTAGCTCCTACTCAAGTCTGAACATTCCCAAAGTGCACTTACTACTCATCGTTGCTTCTCTTTTTGGGCACTATTAGAAAGATATGCATTTTGGTCATTTCTTGTTTAATAAGACAGCTTTTGAAGCTGGCTTCACCCCTAGACTGATGTGGCAAGGCTGTGATGATTATGATTGTAAATTAAAAAAAAAGTATGAATTTTACCATTAACTTAAAATTGTTCAAGGATATGAATGTTTTTGTAATTTCTTCTTGGGTAATGTTGTCACTAGCACAATAACCGGTGCTTAGCACGGGTATATCAATAGCATTTCAAATTGAAAAACCCTAAATTTCAAAATTGGAAAAAGAATTAAATATTATTTTTTAAAAGAAAAATAAAAAAGAGAAGATTATGAAAGTACCTCTTTCTGCATGGAATAGAAAGGATAGAAATGAAATAAGAGTAGTTAAGGTTAGAAAGGCAAATGAGAATATGGAGAATTGAAGTTGTTTCATAAGAAAGGGAAATGGGAAAAGAGAGAGATGAGACATGAGTAGTTACATGTTAATGTGGAGTAAATGGAATTTGCAAGGGATAGCTGATGGGAAATGAAAGTTGCATAAAAAGTGGGATAGAAGTTAGAACCGCAATGATTCAAGATAAAGGGGATATAACCATTGGTCAAAATTAAACCAAAACCCTTAGCTTTAATATATTATAATTGGTCGAACTTGTAGTTTCACTATTGTGCAAATTTGGTTGATTGACTGCAAAAAAGTTTCACTTGTCTGTACTAAACAAGTTAATAATGCTTTCTTGTGTTCATGAACTTTATTTATTTATATGTTTTTATCGTTTTACTTTCATTTTTAAGTTAAGGATATGTTTGGATTCTAACTAAAATTATAACAATTCAATTCAACAAAGTGGAAAAGCTCATATTGAGGCTATCTCCACTAGATTCATATGTGGAATGTCCCCACATTGAATTACGCTAATTCTTGATCCAGGTTGAAGTTCTTGGATTGGCAATTATGGGATTTTTCATCATTATGAAAAGATAAGTTAATAAAAAATGGTGCAACCCCATTATTCATTTTCTCTGTTGCCATTTAGTTTGCTTATGCATCCAATCACACTGAAGGTAATGTTTGAGATTTTAAATTTAGGTTGTTATTTTGTAGGGATCAAGTGTTCTGTTTTGGAGAAAAGTATGGTTTTCTCTCAACATCCACAAGCACACTTCATTAACAACCGAACAATGGAGGTTGTTCTTTACCTCTGATAATATCTATACTTTGTTTAAGCATCAAAGAAGGCATGATGACACATCTTCCTGTTCTTCCATCTATCTTTCAATGTTTAGAAGTTGTTTGGCAACAGTTTTGTCAACCGTCATAGGTCGAACAGTAATTTGCTGACTCATGTTATACTGATGGGGTACTTACTCCACCTTTTGAATCATTCCTCAAGTATCAATGGACTGTTAGGCGGGAAATTTTGCTAGAATTTCAAAAAAAAATTTTTTTGCTAGAATTTTTAAAATATTCGATTTAATACTATTTGTGCAGGTGTTTCGCAAAATGGGTGGTCTGGCAGAGGAGATCTGTAAGTTGCAGCCACCAGTGGATTTGTGGAGGAAGTTTATATACTGCAGCTCTCTCTCAGGTTATATTTTTGGGTCAGTAGATCATATGCAACCTCAAGGTATGAATTCTAGTTTGGTACATTTCCAATATGACAATATTTAGAATTTAAGATTCAGTGTTGACTTCTCTTGAATAATTCAAAATTTAAACCTTTGTCACAGTCTAATAATCTGATACATGTGTGTGCGCACCTGATAACTGACACTTTGAGAGACAGAGAAAGAGAGAGAAACACAGAACAAGAGAGAGATGAATGTCGTGCCTCTGTTTGAGGATCGACTGATGTATATAAGGGCTTAATTCCCTGATTACAATCCATTACTCCTTAATTACAATCAATTATAAATCAAAGATCCTAAACTAAAGCAACAAATTAAGTAACACCTTTGACTAAGTTACAGAGTAATTAATGGATACAATAAATGGGCCTAAATGGATGGGCCTGGATTGACAATGGATGGGCCTGGATTGACCCCCCCCCCCCCCCCCCCCCCCCTCAAATTGATGCTGGGGAGTCATAAAGCAACAATTTGGAGACAAGAAATTGATGTCGAGGCCGAGGAAGACCTTTAGTGAAGATATCGGCAAACTGAAACTCCGTAGGGACATGAGGTAGACGAATGACATCACGCTTATATGCATCTCGAATAAAGTGGCAATCTACTTCGATATGTTTGGTGCGTTCATGGAAGACGGGATTTGCAGTGATGCGGATAGCTCCAGTATTATCAGCATGCAAGGGAGTAGGAGCAGTTTGAGCGAACCCAAGTTCCGAAAGAAGACCCCGTAGCCATAAGATCTCAGAACAAGCAGAGGACATGGCTCTATATTCAGCTTCCGTGGAAGATCTGGACACCCGTTCTTGTTTCTTGCACTTCCAAGAAATGAGAGAACTTCCAAGGTACATGCACCAACCAGTAGTAGAACGACGTGTGTCTTAGCAGCCTGCCCAGTCAGCATCCGCATAAGCGGTCAGATGAAGAGGATTATCCTTTGGATAATATAGACCACGAGTTACAGTTCGCAGTAGATAGCGAATAATCCGCTTCACAGCTGTTAAATGAAGGTGTCTAGGAGCTGTCATGAACTGACTCACAAGATTAACAGCATAAGATATGTCAGGTCTAGTGATGGTGAGATAGACAAGACTTCCCACCAGACGCCGGTATATATGAGGATCAGAAAGAAGATCACCATCATCTTTACTCAACTTAAGATTGACCTCTACAGGTGTATCAACAGGTGAAGAATCCTGGAGGTCAGCCAACTCGATAAGATCGGATGTGTATTTGTGTTGATTGACAAATATGTCAGAACAAGAGAAAGAATAGAGATAGAGAATTCTTTGGGATTGAATGATCTCTTGGATCGTTCACTGTTTCTATTTATAATACATTGAAGCCTTAATCAAGGCAATCACTATGCAATTACAATCTAATTACTAGGAAAGAATATAATTACATTTCCTACTTATAGAATGAAAGGATATACACATTGATGATATGCAATCAAGTCCCACGTGATTTATGGCATGGGCTTATTGTACATGGGCCATTGTATATGGGCCTTGGACCAAGTGGTACTAACATCCCCCCTCAAATTGATGCTGGTCAACGAGTAGCAATTTGCGAACCAGAAACTCATGACGTGGCCTAGGCAACCCTTTTGTGAAGATGTCTGCAAGTTGTAGTTCACTGGATACATGTGGAAGACTAATGACCTTACGATCATATTCATCCCGAATAAAATGACAATCCACCTCAATATGCTTCGTACGTTCATGAAAAACTGGATTTTCGGTTATACGGATGGAGCTAGTATTGTCCGCATGAAGTGGGGTAGCCGAAGTTTGAGGAAAACCAAGATCTGTAAGGAAGCCACGTAGCCAAAGAATTTCAGAACAGGCAGCTGACATAGCACGATATTCCGATTCAGTGGAAGATCGGGACACGCGTTCTTGCTTTTTACATTTCCATGAAATGAGGGATTCACCCAAGTACATACACCAACCGGTGGTAGATCTCCGAGTATCCAGGCATCCGGCCCAGTCCGCATCAGAGTAAGCTGTAAGTGTTAATGGTGTGCCAACCGGAAAAAATAATCCGCGTGTCAGGGAACCAAGAATGTACCGAATGATTCGTTTGACAGCAACCAAATGGTGATGCCGAGGTGTTGTCATGAATTGACTAACAACATTCACAGCATAGGAGATGTCTGGGCGAGTGATGGTCAAGTAAATCAAACTTCCGACTAAGCGTCTGTATAGTGTTGGATCAGATAGAAGATCACCATCATCTTTCCTAAGTTTCACATTTACTTCCAATGGAGTGTCCACGGGTGTGGCCTCTTTGAGCCCAGCCAGATCAACTAGGTCAGTAGCATACTTATGCTGATGAAGAAACAGTCCTTTCTTAGATTGGTGAACCTCAAGACCTAAGAAATATGTTAAGGGACCCAGATCTTTCATATGAAATGCAGTTTGAAGAGATGATTGAAGATTCTTGATCATATCACTGTGAGTGCCGGTAATAATAATGTCATCCACATAAACCAGAAGAATGGTAATAGCTTGAGTGCTTTTACTGATGAAGAGTGACGGATCATAAGGACTTTGAACAAATCCAAGTTGAAGTATAGTAGCCCGAAATTTCTCAAACCAAGCCCTGGGTGCTTGTTTAAGACCATACAAGGATCGACGAAGCTTTGCCACCTCATTTTTAGAAGTAGAGTCATAGCCTTGTGGAAGACGCATGTAGACATCCTCTTTGAGATCTCCATGGAGAAAAGCATTCTTGACATCCATCTGATAAAGAGGCCAAGAGCGGGATGCAGATATAGCCAGAATTGTGCGCACAGTGGTCATCTTGGCGACCGGAGCAAATGTCTCATCATAGTCAATACCATACTCCTGGCGATTGCCAAGAGCGACTAAGCGAGCTTTATAACGAGCCAAAGAGCCATCAGGATGTAACTTGATAGAATAAACCCACTTACAACCAATAGGTTTTATGGTAGGAGGACATGGAACAACATCCCAGGTATGATTTATATTCAGAGCGTCCAGTTCTTCCTGCATAGCCTAACGCCAACACTGATGTTGCACTGCTTGTGAAAAACTATTAGGTATCTGAACCGAGGACAGGGTGGCAATTAAAGATGTATGGGTGAAGCCAAATCGATCAGGGGGACGTGAAATCCTGGATGATCGACGGGGAACTAACTGAGAGATATCTGATGTTTGTGCAGGATCAGGCGCCGTGGAAGAAGATATATCTGGAGGCTCAGGTGCAGTAATAGGTTCCCGTCTACGCCTTTCATACACAAGAAGAGGTTTGATAGGAGTTACAGGTACAACCGGAGAATCAGTAAAACCAGGAACAAGTGAAAAATTAGGAGGTGAGTCATGATCAAGAGAATGCAGGAAAAAATATTGATGTTCAAAAAACACTACATTACGAGAAATCCTGATACGTTTGACCTTCGGATCATAACAGACAAATCCTTTCTGATCATTCGCATAACCTAAAAAACACACTTAGAAGATTGTGCAGAGAGTTTTGTCCGTTCTGTTGGGGGAAGAAGAACAAAACACACACATCCAAAAACATGGAGATGAGAATAAACAGGATGCTTATGAAATAAACGAAAGTAAGGTGTTTCATGATTTATACGAGGTGAGGGTAGCCTATTGATAACATGAACAGCTGTGGATAACGCTTCTGGCCAAAATCTTGGAGGAACAGAGGATTCTAAGAGTAGAGACCGAACAATGTCCAGGAGATGTCTATTTTTCCTCTCAGATACACCATTTTGTTGAGGTGTATAAGGACATGATTTTTGAGAGATGATTCCTTTAGTTTGTAAAAAAGTCTGAAACTCATTAGAAACATATTCACCGCCTGAATCTGTACGAAGTGTCTTAATTGAGGTAGAGAAGTGATTTTCCACATAGGCTAAGAAAATTTTAAATGTAGCAAACACCTCAGATTTTGCATGCAGAAAATAAATCCATGTAAACCGACTGTAGTCATCAATGAATGTAACAAAATATTTAACATGAGAATGTGATGGAATAGGTGCAATACCCCATACATCACTATGAACAAGATCAAAACAGTGCAATGATGAAGTATGGCTGATGGGAAAAGGAAGAGTCTTGCTCTTACCCATTTTACAACTTGAACAATTTAAGAACACATCTTTAAAAGAAATTTTATTATCAGATAGCAAACCAGATTTAAACGAAGACAATAAAGTGCGAGAATTAGGATGGCCTAAACGATTGTGCCATAATTGGCTGTTATGTGAACTAGAAGCTGAAAACAATGCAGAGGAATTCAAACTACGATCTTGTGTAGAAAGTTGTAATGGAAACAGACGACCACACTTAGGCCCCGTCGCTATCACCTTCCCCGATGCTTGATCCTGTATAACACAACCAGAACGAGAAAAAGAAACCGAACAATCATTATCAATGAGTTGTCCAACAGATAGTAAATTTGTAGATAACTGAGGAGAAAGAAAAACTTGACTCAATGGTAATGAATGTGAGACCTCACCAATGGCAGTAATGGGTATACTACCACCATCTGCGGTATTGATTCGGAGATTTCCATCATAAGATTTTATTTTAGATAAGGTATCTGATGAATAAGTCATATGATTAGAAGCCCCCGAATCCATATACCAGGTGGAGTGTGATTGTTTGGTTTTACCTGAGAGACCAAGAGCGGAAAAAGCATTGACAATCATCTGTTGGACCATGTCTGGGGTAACAGAAGGAGAAGCTGGTGAAGAAGAAACAGGTGGAGCAGGTGGAGCAGGTGAAGCAGGCAACAGAGTATTAGCAGCTGGACGTACAGAGGAAGACGCATCCAAGGTGGCAAGATTGGCTTTCTGTGAGGAATTGTGAGCTCGACGCCGACATTCAGGAAGAACGTGACCCTTGCGTTTGCAGTATGAGCAATATTTGGTACTGCACTGAGTGGCCACATGTCCATATTTCTGACAACAATAGCACTGCACTTTTGTCATGTCTCTGGGCAGCTGGGTGGAACGTGCAACATAGGCTGCAGTTACTGGAGCTGGTGACAGTGCTTGTTGAAGAACAACCTGAGTGTTAAGACGTTGTTCCTCCCGAAGGAGTTCCCCTAAACAGGCATCTATAGATGGGGAAGGCACTCTGCTCATCAGATTCGAACGAACTTGTTCAAAATCAGGTCGAAGCTTCATCAGAAATTGATCCCTTTGACTGGTAGAGTGTATGCCCTGAACTATTGCAATGGAGGCATCAGGAAGACTGGAGTAGATAATCTCAGTATAATCCGTCCATAAACGAATAAAATGAGAGTAATAATCCTGAATGGACATAGTTCCCTGGGTAAGCTGAGAAAGTTCATGCTCTAAGTGAAATCTCCGAGCAGAGTTATCCTGTTGATATACTTGTTTCAAGTAATCCCACATACCTCTGGCTGATTTGTATGGCCTAAGGTTCAGGATGTACTGGGGATCGACTGATCCCAGAAGCCAAGTCATGATCTTTGCATCTTTGGTTTCCCATGTGGAGATGGCCTTGACATCATCTTTAGGTTTTGGGTCAGTCCCATCTATATGGCCCCACAATTCTTTCCCTTTGAGATAAATCTGAAATTGGAATCCCCAGGATGTATAGTTGGTTCCATTGAACTTAACCAGTGCAATTTCTGTTTTGTCCATGAGTAAAAACACTCTAAGAATAGATACCAGGCAGCCAAAGAGAAAGAAATGACAAGTGCACACACACGGAGCTGAATTTCAGAAATGGCGACAAAAAAAGACCCAAAAATTGGTCCAGACGACCAAAAAAATGACTGTTATGTCTATGCGTGGGCCCCACTGATTGATCTAATGGATCATCAGATTACTATGATGTGAGCAGTATCAAAATATCTTTCCAACAAATCAAGTTTCACAAAGATCCATCCATAATTCAAGAAGTTGAACGGCTGAGATGAAAAAGATCTGTGAAAACTGGAAAATCACAAAATGGATCCAAAATCCTATCTCTGATTCCTGAAAAATGCTGAAAAAATCTTCACAAATACCAGGATATATGGTCGACCAAGGCTGAAGGTACTGAGATGAGATGGTGATGATCGCAGGTGGGGCCCAGTTGAGATGCTTCAAGGCTCTGACGAGATCTGTTCCAGACACTGTTCAGATGTTGCTTTTGATTCAAAATCTTGGACCTCAGTTCTCTGATTGATTGTCGAGCAAGAAGGAATGATTTCCTTGATGAACTTGAGCTTATCTGAGGTGGGCCACTGGTGATCAGACTTCAAGATGTTGATGGAATGCGATAATAACATGCACGAACAGTCAGCCTGTGACTGTTACCAAGATTCGACCACTAGATCGAAGAGGAAAACTAGAAGAATAAGAGGTAGGAGATGAGGCTCTGATACCATGTCAGAACAAGAGAAAGAATAGAGATAGAGAATTCTTTGGGATTGAATGATCTCTTGGATCGTTCACTGTTTCTATTTATAATACATTGAAGCCTTAATCAAGGCAATCACTATGCAATTACAATCTAATTACTAGGAAAGAATATAATTACATTTCCTACTTATAGAATGAAAGGATATACACATTGATGATATGCAATCAAGTCCCACGTGATTTATGGCATGGGCTTATTGTACATGGGCCATTGTATATGGGCCTTGGACCAAGTGGTACTAACAAAATAGACCTTTCGGAGATTGATGCACTTCTAAGCCCAAAAAATAATGCAATGGGCCCAAATCCTTCATACGGAAGGAATCTTTGAGAGAAGCTTGGAGAGATTTGATCATACCAGCATCCGTGCCAGTGATAATAATATCGTCAACATATACGAGAAGTACAGTAACACCAGTAGATGTGTTGCAAAGAAAGAGATGGATCATAAGGACTCTGGGTAAAGCCACTCTCGCATAAGCGACTCTGGAAGGTTTCGAACCATGCCCGAGGAGCTTGCTTTAGACCATAAAACGATTTTCGCAGGCGACAGACAGTCCTCTTTGAGGGAGAGGGGACACCTTGGGGTATCCGCATATAGACTTCTTCTTGTAGATCTCCATGGAGAAATGCATTTTTGACATCCATTTGGTATAAAGGCCAGGAGTTAGATGCAGCAACGGCGAGAAGTAACCGAACAGATGTCATTTTTGCCACAGGGGCAAACGTTTCCTCATAGTCAATGCCATACTCCTGACGGTTGCCGAGTGCCACAAGTCTAGCTTTGTGTCTATCCAAGGACCCATCAGATTTAAGTTTGATCGAGTAGATCCATTTGCAACCAATGGGTTTAACTGTTGTAGGACACTGCACAATATCCCAGGTGTGATTCTGATCCAATGCATCCAATTCTTCCTTCATGGCCTGGTTCCAACAATCTTTTTGTACAGCCTGCAAATAAGAACTAGGGATAGGGACAGAAGATAGAGTTGTCATCAAAGAAGTATGGGTAAATCCATACCTCTCAGGCGGTCTAGAATCTCTGGAGGAGCGACGCACGGTTGTAGTAGGCGCGGAACCATTGGTCGATGGAGGATCAGGAGGACGGCCATCTGCAGTGGTAGGTTTTTCCCGTCGGTGATACACAAAATCAGGATTAAACCTAGTAACAATTGTTTGATCCGTTGGTTGATCCGAGAAACCAGGCAAGAGAGCTGTTGAAAATGGTTGAGGACAGTCTATGTGAGTAGAGAAGAAATGTTGATTTTCAAAGAAAATAACATTGCGAGAAATCCTCATACGACGGCCAATGGGATCATAACAGACAAAATCTTTTTGATTAGTGGCATAACCCAAAAATGCACACCTGCGAGATTGCGCAGTTAGTTTTGTTCGTTCTGTGAGAGGAAGATGAACAAAACAAACACATCCAAATGTATGAAGGTGATCAAACACAGGTTGTTGTCCAAGCAATTTAAAATAAGGTGTGAAACGATCAATGGTACGGGATGGAAGGCGATTGATGAGATAAACTGCGGTGGTGAGGGCTTCAGTCCAAAAACGAGGGGGAACGGAAGATTGAATGAGAAGTGTTCTAGTTACATCAAGGAGATGTCTGTTTTTCCGTTCTGCAACTCCATTTTGTTGTGGAGTATACGGACAAGTACGTTGAGAAATGATTCCTTTATTGTTCAGAAAAGTTTGAAAATCATTGGACACATACTCCCCCCCTGAGTCTGATCGCAAAATCTTAATGCATGTGGAGAATTGTGTTTCAACATAGCTTAAAAAAATCTTAAAAGCATGAAGAACATCAGACTTTGAATGTAATAAATATAACCAAGTAAATCTGCTGTAGTCATCAATGAATGTGACAAAGTACTTAAAATGACTATGAGAAAGAGTCGGAGCAATGCCCCAAACATCACTATGAATTAAGTCAAAACATGCAGTGCTTCGTGTGTAAGAGTGAGGAAAAGGTAAAGTCTTACTCTTTCCTAATTTACTAGCATCACATTCAAACGAAGCAGAATCAATAGGTTTATTTAATAATCCAGATTGAAATAAAGTAGACATTGTAGAGTCATTCGGATGACCAAGTCTATTATGCCACAACCGAGAATTATTCTTAATGGAAAAACAAAATAACTGATGTGAAGAATTATTTGGAATAAATGAAGACACTGGTAAAGAAAACAGTCTTCCACGCTTAGGCCCCCTCGAGATCACTTCCCCCGACTCCTGGTCCTGCACAACACAACCAGAAGGAGAAAAAGAGACATTGCAGTTATTTTCAACAAGTTGACCCACAGAAACCAAATTGGTAGCAAGATGAGGAGAAACTAAAACATTGGTTAATGGTAAGGGGCTAGGGGTATCACCAACAGAGGTGATGGGAAGATGATCTCCGTTGGGAGCTTGAACAGTAAGATGACCAGTGTAAGGAACGACATTTTGTAATTTTAGGGCTGAAGTGGTAATATGATTACTTGCACCAGAATCTAAGTACCAGGTATTGGAAAGAGATGAAGCATTACTTGCGATGTTCATGGAAGCTAAGGCATTGAGGATCATTTGGTTTACCATCTCAGGGGTGAGAGGAGTTGCTGACGCAGATTGAGAGGAACCAGGTTGAGAAGAAGAATCATACTGTGGAGAACCACTGAAATCAAATGAAGCATGTGATGGAGTGGTGACTGTGTAAGCACTTGGAGCGGACTGCACTGACTGCACATAGTTGCGGGAAGTAGTATTGCGAGCCTTCTTCCGGCATTCTTCGTTAACATGACCAGTGGCTTTACAATACCGGCATATTTTTGCCTTGCATTGATTGGCATAGTGACCATATTTCTTACAGTTATGACACTGAACTTTACTGATGTCTTGAGGAGGAGGTCTGGCTGTAGCAACATATGCAAGAGGAGTCTCACTAGCTGTCTGTTGTTCCAGAGTAGTTCTAGTAAGCAGACGTTCTTCTTCCCGCAGAAGTTCCTGAAGACAGGTATCCAGGCTGGGAAGAGGAGCCCTGCTCATCAAGTTGGATCTAACTGTTTCAAACTCCAGACGAAGTTTCATAAGAAGCTGATCTCGATGACTACTTTGCTGCAACGGAAGCAATTCTGGTAAAAGTGCGGCAGAGACCGTGGCAAACTTAATCTCATCATATTCAGACCACAGGCGGCGAAAGCCATTGTAATACTCTTGAATAGTCTGGGTGCCTTGAGTGAATTGAGAGATTTCAAGTTCCAATTGAAACTGACGAGCAACATTGCCTTGTTGATAAATTTTCTGAAGATAGTCCCACATTTCACGGGCAGTTTTGCATGGTTTTAAGTTGAGAATAAAATGTGACTCAACAGAGCCCAGCAACCATGTCTTGATTTTAGCATCCTTTGTTTTCCAGGCTAAAATCTTTTTATCATCTTCCATAGGTTGAGGTTCAGATCCATCAATGTGTGTCCATAGTTCTTTTCCTTCCAAGCAAATTTGAAATTGGAAGGCCCATGAAGTATAATTTGTGCCATCAAATCGAATCAGGGCTATCTCATGTTTATCCATTACGACAGATCCAGATGAGGCACACAAAGCAGTAGCAGCAAGGAGTATAAGAATTCCAACCAAGAGACGTTTGAACCAACAGCAGCAGTAGAATTGGCAAGCACAGCAGTAGACAATAACTATGTTGTTTGGCTCTAGCAGTGGGCCCCACGAAGTTGCCCAATCACAGATCAGATCAGATCTGTTTGTGAGTGATGAAAATCACTACCAGCAGCCCAAACTTGGATGGAATTGGATAAAAAATCCACAAAACTGGACAATCGAGATGAAAAAACAGCAAACAGTGCCACTGTGATACACGACGACCAGGTCGTCAGTGTATAGAATTGTATGTGGATCCCAGGAAATGATCTGCTGACAGATCCGAGGAAGAGGATGAGTGCACAACAAATTTCCACAACTATTGGAAGCAGTTTCAGGCAAAACTAATCCAAATCAAAACTTTTGAACGGCTGAGATGAAAAGATATGGACCAAACTGACGATCCACAAAAATTGATATATGGCCTACCTCTGATGATCCATAAATCCTGAGAAAATCTCCATAAAGATGTATAATTCCAGGCGACCAAGATGGGTTGTGTCAGCTGAGAAGCAGATGATGATCAATGGTGGGCCACGTTACTGATACAATCAGGGATGATCACAGACGACTGGACTGTAGCTTTGATCGCAGATGATAAAAAAAAACAGGGAAAAAATCTTCACAAATCCAAGAAGCTTCTGTCGACCAAGATGGGACTAATTTGCTGATGTAGTGATGAAGATCACAGATGGGCCACTCTGATATGAGATGATCAGGGAAGATCAGATATGATCTGGCTGAAGAAGATGATCTCAGATGATCATAAACAGGCTCCCAATGATTGGAAGATGAGTTAGGATATGATCAAAGATGATCGGCCAAGCTCTGATACCATGACACTTTGAGAGACAGAGAAAGAGAGAGAAACACAGAACAAGAGAGAGATGAATGTCGTGCCTCTCTTTAAGGATCGACTGATGTATATAAGGGCTTAATTCCCTGATTACAATCCATTACTCCTTAATTACAATCAATTATAAATCAAAGATCCTAAACTAAAGCAACAAATTAAGTAACACCTTTGACTAAGTTACAGAGTAATTAATGGATACAATAAATGGGCCTAAATGGATGGGCCTGGATTGACAATGGATGGGCCTGGATTGACAATAACTTGATGCGTGTGCATGCGTGTGTTTGATAACCTGATGCTTGTGCATGTGTGGATGCATGTAGCCATTAAAAAAAAAAAGTGTGGATGCATGTGCGCTTGTTTGCATGCATGCACATCTGTCTGATAATCCGATGTGTGTGCAGGTGTGATAATCTGGTAAGTGTATGTGTGCCAGATAACCTGATTTGTGTGTGCTTGTGATGCAATCTTAATCACTCAGAAGGACTGCAACTCCGAAGACCTCCAAAGAAATGGACTGTTTTTGGTTCTGGCATAACATAATTGGGTCTTTCTCCACTCTACAGAAACTCAGAAACTCTCCAAAAATTTCAGCAACTTGATTTTTTTTGCAGAAAAGGGCTGCAAGTACAAAACCTTCTTCACTGGATCTGGCAGTTTTGTAGGGATTGAAAAATTATGGTTATCTTGTTGGATAAATCTGGGCACGGTTATGGGCCTGGATTGGTTATCCGTAATGTTGGACTGCATTAGCATCATTCCCTCCTAGATCAAATGTTAGACGCGTCATGTCAATGATTCGCTCCTATTTCCCTTTCAGATCATCCACACTGTAGATACATGATGGTAAGACATTTGGAAACGCCCCTTTTAATCATCAATGCATAAAGGTAGTTGAAGTGGTCCCCCCTAGGTCATTTGGGTTGGACTTGATCTTTTCTCTTAATTGATTTATTAAAGGAAAAATTTGGAAAATGACACAAGGGTATTTTTGTCATTTCTCAAATTTTTTTTTTATGGAGAGGACTTGATTGAAAGAATTGTGGAAAACTTTTTTTCATTTTTGAAATATTCAAATCTTCATATACTTTTTTTGAAAATGAACCAAAACTTTATACCTTTTTGAAAATTTCCCTTTTAAAATTTTTGAATGACAAAAACCGAAACTAGGGTTTTGATTTTGAGCAAATCACAGATTTTTTAATGGGCTTTATCTCTTTTCTTTATATTTTTATTTTTTAATTTTCAAAAGGCGTAGTTGGTATTAGGGTTTCAGATCTGAGTAAATATGAGGGTATTATGTTGATTGAGTGTTAGGGTTTATGTTTTTGTTTTGATAATAATAACCAAACCAAACCAAACCAAACCAAGCCTTTTACCACTAGGTGGGGTCGGCTATATGGATTTGACGACGCCAATCAAATCTGTTTAGGGCCATGTCCTCCGTTAGATCCATGTAGGCAAGATCATGTTTAATAGTTTCTTTCCAACTTCTCTTGGGTCTCCCTCTCCCTCTCCTACTCTTGGCAAACTCCATGCTTTCACACCTTTTAACAGGTGCCTCTGTTGGACGCCTTCTAACATGGCCGAACCATCTGAGTCGATTTTCTCTCATTTTATCTCCAATCGGTGCTATTCCTACTATGCCCCTAATCTCCTCATTCCTAATCCTATCTCTCCTTGTGATCCCGCACATCCATCTTAGCATTCTCATCTCCGCAACTTCCATCTTCTTGACATGATTATGCTTTACTGCCCAACACTCTGATCCATATAACAACGCTGGCCGTACCGCCACCTTATAATACTTTCCTTTAACCTTGAGGGGGACTTTCCGATCACACAAGACCCCCGAAGCACTCCTCCATTTGGTCCACCCGGCTTGAATCCTGTGACTTACATCAGTATCAATCCCTCCATCCTGTTGCACCATAGATCCAAGGTACCTAAAGTTTTCTTTCTCTACTATCTTTTGTGTGCCCAAACTTACTTCTATGTTACTAGGTGTCCTACTTTGACTAAACTTGCATTCCATATATTTCGTTTTGCATCGACTTAGCCTAAACCCTTTGTCTCTAATGTTTTCCGCCACAATTCAAGTTTAGCATTCACTCCTTCTCTCGTCTCATCCACTAAAACAATGTCATCTGCAAATAGCATACACCACGGCACCTCATCCTGGATATGTCTTGTAATCTCATCCATAACTAGGGCAAACAAGTACGGGCTTAACGCTGAGCCTTGGTGTAGACCAATCGTGATAGGAAACTCCTTAGTTTCGCCGTCAGTCGTCCTTATAGATGTCACGACTCTATCATACGTATCCTTTATCGCCTCAATATAAGCGACACAAACTCTTTTCTTTTCCAGAACTTTCCAAAGAATCTCCCTAGGAACCCGGTCATAGGCCTTCTCCAAGTCAATGAACACCATATGTAAATCTCTCTTACCTTCTCTATACTGTTCCATTAACCTCCTCAGGAGATGTTTTGATAATAATAATAGTAATTATTATTATTATTATTATTGTTAAGGTAGGACCGCCTGAGTCAGACTAACCCGACTTGGTGATAGCCGAGTTTGAGTTGACTTGGCTGAGTTTCAAGACTTTGCTTTGTGACATCATCTTAAGCCACTTGTTCTTGGATTCGAGGATTGGGTGAGTCTGAACCCTTTCCAATCTTCTGTCCATTACTAACATCGGTCCCAAGTGTTTGTTTACACTCCAGGTTGACAAACCATTATTTGAGTCTGTTCAATCAATGGTCCACACTATCAACCCTTGCATACAAGTGTTCAATCGCATGAGTTGACTTAGCCGAGTTGTTCAGACTTGGCTGAGTTTTAAGACGTTGCTTCGTGACATCATCTTGAGCTACTCGTTCTTGTATTCAAGGATTGGGCGAGTCTGGACCCTTTCCAATCTTCTTCTACCACCAACTTTGGTCCCAAGTGTTCGGTTACACTCCAGGTTTACAAACCATTATGTGAGTCTGTTCAATCTATGGTCCACATCATCAAACGCGCATACAAACTGTCAATGGCATGTGTCAGTCTTGTCACATTTTGAGTAAGTGTATCCGTATTTTGCATAGAATGGTTGCTATTGTCTGTTCAATCTGGACATTCTGAGACAACTGTTTCACACTTAGGTCAATGCACACGCCATTTGTTGAAGTTGTTCCAACCCTCCATTTCTTGCTGCTTTTGGAGGGATGGTGATACGCGTACTCGCCACCCTGCAATCAGAATCAAGGTATGTTGACGTCATGGCCGAGAGAGATTGTTTAAGGAACTTATTGGAGACTTATAGGTGTTGGATTTCAGGATCAGATTTAAGAAAAATTTGGAATGCAGAAATTTGGATAAATATTGAGAATTTGATAGGGCTGACTTTTGAAAAATTTTAACAGTCAAAATTCTATAGAAATCTCAATCGAGTTTTGACTGTAATTGGGGCTTTGAGATTTTTGAAAAAGAACAAAAAAGAAGGTAGAAGGAGGAAGAAGATGACTGGGAGCTATTACGGAATTGAATGGAAATGCTTCCGCCATTGACTAGTCTGATACCAACTTGGCACAATTCTAATCAGTCAAAAGGGCCACAACTCGAAAGAACTGGATTGTTTTCGGCTGTAGCATAAATTAACTGGGTCTTTCCACTCTACAGAAACTCAGTAACTGTACAGAAACTTCAACAATGTGGATTTCTTTGAAGAAAAGGGCTGCATGTAGCCATGTACAAAACCTTCTCCAGTGGATCCATCGGCTATTAAGGGCTTGGAAAATTCCAAAGAAGAGAACCGACAACAACCAGACATCAAAACAATAATTTTTTAATCAAGAAAATTTAAAGAAATCTTATTAGAGCGATTGAAAAAATTACAAGTTCAGATTGAACGCCCTTCTCCTTGAATATATGATATGTAGTTTCTTTGTTAAATCGAATCCGAAATCTCTACTAAAAAGGAATGTTTCCATACTAAAATCCCTAAAACATAGAAAGTCCTATGACCATAAGAATTCTAATGATGAATTATATAAGAAGGAAAGAGAAGATGGGGAAACTTGCTGATTGGCAGCACTTTGTTGACTGTTGGACCAGGTCTGGACCTATTTCCAAGTCTTGAGAATGATATACAAGCCCTGACACACGTGCTGGATAAATCTGGGTTCAGTTATGGGCCTGGATTAGTTGGGCCTGATGCTGGATTGCATTTGCATCAGTCTGTGTGTTTGCGTGCGCGTTTGATAATCCCATGTGCATGCATGCACGTGTGTATGTGTATGTGTGCGTGTGCATGTGCATGTGATGTAATGGTGAATTGAGAATATTATGAAACTGGAAAAAGAGTACAAAACCAAGGAGAGAACATCACACTATACAAAATGGCAGAATGGCTCCATCTTTTGGCAGAGTGGTGTAATTAGTAGTAGTTGCTCCATCTTAGCCAACTAATCAGCCGCCTTATTGCCCTCACGAGCAGTACAAAGACTAAGTGATGTTCTTGTGAAATCTCTCAATCAGTCTGCCCCATTTTTCAGGGACCGAAGGAATTATAAACTGACCATTGGAAATCTAAAAAATAATTGCCCTCAACTAATTCATCAACTTCTTCAAGCTTAACAAGCTCCCTATACACCTAGGTGAACTTGAATTTACCCCACCAACGGGCCTTGATCTGATTATCTTTTATTTCCATATTTTTGAGGAAGATGGAAACCTTGCGGCATTTATCCATGCCTCAAATCTTACTAATATTTAATCACATGTTGGAAGGTTTCTACCTCCTACTGAATATTACAATATTTACAGATTGAATTCTGACTTCTGGAGCTGAATATGTTTTTGTTACAACATAATACTTCAATTCTGGATCTTGAGTATCTCTGCCTTTGCATTGGAATGGAATGCAATGACTATATTAAAAATTGTGATACTAAATTATTTGAGCATGTCATGTATGTTTTAGAGGCTATTCTGAAGCCTGATTTGCAATGGTTGTTGAAGCTAAATGGCCATAAGATTCACTAACTACAGTTGTTTTTCCAGATTTGGAACAAGTGGCTAGCCCAGTTTCTGTTGCACACTTTTCGCAGTACAAACTGATCGGATTGCTTCTGAAGCAACTAGAGAACCTCAATTTCCATGTTCATACATGTGATGGCTTTCAAGTTCCTTGCAATGGTAGCATAGGGGAGAGGAAGATTTTGATGGGTCATGAATGTGTATCTATCACACCTACTTCTTGTGGTGTCATGGTGGGGGCTTCCTTTCTTAAAGAAGGAAGAAAGCAAACTAGAAATATCCATTGCCGCATTCTTGTTGGTTCAGATGGTGCTGGAAGTGCAGTGAGAAAGCTGGTTGGAATAAATATGAAAGGCGAAAGGGACTTGCAAAAACTTGTTAGCATCCATTTCTTGAGCAAAGATCTTGGACAATACCTACTGCATCAGAGGCCTGGAATGCTATTCTTCATTTTTAATCCAGAAGCTATAGGGGTTCTTGTGGCTCATGATCTCAACCAAGGCGAATTTGTTTTGCAGGTAATACAGTCCCTTAAATGGTATTCGAATTTCTTGAGCTCATATACCTTTGTTTGAGGAAAGATCTGCAGATGTTATCATGTATATTTATTTAGATTGTTTGTTGAGGAATTATCATGGTCCTGAGCTGTACCAAATGTGTGCATGATTCAGTACAGTAGAATCTCAGCCTTAGGAATTTGTGATTCCTGATGCCCGAGTCCCATTCATGTGGGACCTATTGTCAATAATCTGTACAACTAATATGATGAGCATGTGTGTGGGTGGAGATCCCCAAAAGTTTTTATTGATAAGAAAATAATTAGCTTATAATTCTTACATTAGCATCCAAAATTGATGGTTGTCAATTCTATCGGTATTGTTCAAGGTGGTCAAAATTTAATCAATGAATTATGAATTGCAGGATCTCTTTTTTTTTTTCCTAATAAATGAATACTTTAAAAATAAAATAACTAAAACTAGTAGTTATTAATAATCTACCTATTTTTCATTCATAGAAGTATAAGAAGACTATGGTACAATAATATGTAGATCATCATTGACACATATGTGTCAATGGTTGAATATTTTTAAGATATCACCATTAGTATCATAAAAAACCTGTTCCAAGTTTTTTCCTCTTTAAATCTAATCACCAACGTTGCATGGTTAGGATGTGGCTTGAAGTTAAAGATTAAAAAAACGAAAAGAAAAAAGAATGTAGCGCAAAGGCCATATCTATTATTGAACGCTCTATTAGCACATCTATTCTTTAATTCTCTTTAAAATCTCCTAAAAATCTTGCAAATTCTTACGTTAAGAAGTTTTCTTAAATCACTAATAACATTTTGAAAATGAAAACATAAAAATAGTTAAAAAGGACTAACTATAAATTTATCCATTGCCATTCCTACCTAGATGAATTGCTTGAATCATCCAATTCAATATAGCAAAGTATTGGATCATTACATTCACACTTGAATCGGAAACTTGTTAATGGGATTTGTTGTACAGGTACCAAGGATTAAAATATCAGCTGTATCAGCCATTGCCTCCCTGGTAAATAGAAAAATCATCTCTCATATTAGTATCGACTTGTATCGGCCGATAAATAGGTGTATCAGGCATGGTTTAAAAAATCGGCCGATACCGGTTCATATCGTCGGCCGATACCGGTTCATATCGGCCGATATGAACCGGTATCGGCCCATACTGGACCGATATATGGCCGATAAATCGGTATCGGTATCAACTAGCAAAATATCCCCAAAATCTCGGGCCATCTCAGCCGAGATGAACATAATATCGGTATTACCAATTTCTCGGCTGAGATGATGTATGGTTGACAAAAACCCTAGTTTTCTTACTTTTTTTCCATCTTCTCCTCTCCTCTCATCTCCTTAGAGTAGCAGCAGCCATCCATACTCCATACTCCATACTCCATAGCTCATCTCCAACACTATTTCTTGAAGAAAACATTTTATTTGGTAAGAGAAAATCAACTTAACTCCCTTAATTTTACTATTATGTGTTTTTTATTTTATCTTTTTAGATAAAGCATAGAAATGAATGTAAAGATCATTGGGTTTGTCACATGTGTTGTGTTCTTCACTTAGAAGTTAGATCCACACACTTTCATGCTAAATCTACTCATATATATGATTTTGGGTGTAGAAATTTTTTTTTTTTTTTAGATCTTCTACTTTAAAAAAAAAATTGTTGGAATATTTATGATACTAAATACTAATGGCTTATTAATAGTGTATAGATGATAGATCTATTATATGAAATACTGGAAAAGACAGCGAATTACGACACAGACAAGACTCATAACTTAAGGTGGCCGATATTTTGATTTATTGTTGTTACTAATGGAAAAAAATTGTTTTCCAGCATTTTCTAATATTCTGGATTTTTTGGATATTTTTGCGAATTCTTTTGAATTAAAAAAAAAATTCACACCGCGACGGACCGATAACCGCGACCGATACCGATATCATATCGGTTTTTCGGCCTGGCCGATACCGCGACCGAAACCAAGATTTTAAACCATGGTATTAGGTAGGCGATACGGGCTAATAGGGGCCCAATATAGGCCGATACAGGCCTAATACAGGCTGATAGTTTAAGAGATGTTGGAGGGAAACAAGCAACAATGTGGAGCCATGGTTACTAACTTACAACGGTATCAGTCCTGTTATTTAATAATCGTACAACGATACAGGATCTGCATGCAATAAGGGGTCTGATATGCCCTTCTATCTTAGTTATTAACGGGAAAAAATTATAACATTTTTCAATATTTTGGATTTTTGGATTTATTTTACCTCATTTTCAATTCACATCGATAACTGATATGTATTGCCTCAAACAATACATATTGCTTAATATACATTGTTTTGGCCGCCGGCAAATACGCCCACTGAGACTGATATTTGATCCTCAATAGGTACAAATATATTTATTTAAGATTCAATTATGAATCGCCAGATTCGTGTCTCTGATCCTACCATCTTTTCAACCTTTTGGATCAATATGGGACGTACACGTATTGGATTAACAAATCAAGAAGCAGTAAATTCTCTGATGATTCAGTGATTGCTATCATTGATCTGATTTCATCTGGTGTTGATCAAGAAATTAAAATTATGTCATACTGAAAGATCAGAACTATTGATATGGTAGCTGTCCACATTCAATGAGAAATAGGCAAAGAATCAATCTTTTAGAATCTCCCTTCTTGGGATACTTCTAGTACTTCCCAATCCAATGACACGCATATCAAATGAAGTCTGGAACCTGCATCAATAATACCTGTACATCTCCAGCATATTGGGGTGCATCAAACTATATATTTGCTGCAATCAGGATTGTATGACAGTTCCTCTTTGGATTTCAAGAACTTATATTTTATGTATGGTTTTCCTGACCAAAGAGGTTGGTTTTTTTTCCTTGTGTTTGCTGTAGATGCCATTCTATCCTCCTCAACAAAATCTCGAAGACTTCAGTTCCAAGGTACTAAAGTTTCTTAAGGCATCTTTCATAAACCATGTGACTCATTGACATTACTTTTCTGTGAAGTAGCAACCCATTGGAGGCTCAGAGCAGTAATATGATAGAGTTTATTAAAATGTTTATAACCGCAATGCATCTTTAGGCTTGGATACCTTCATACACTTCTGACTTTACAACTAAGTATTTTAGATCCCATCACTCTACTCATTAATGTCCAACTTGCTCTGCTAGTAAGCAATACAACCTTTTCTATTATACCGAGGGAGTATGGTCACATTATTTTTCTGACCAGAGAATTGCTGAAAGTATGTCGCATGTTGTAGGTGTGCAAGGAATTAATTCTCAAGTTGGTCGGTGAAGAGCTTGCCGATGTTGACATTAGAGATGTAAAACCATGGATTATGCATGCAGAAGTTGCTGAGAAGTTTGCTTCCTTTGATAATCGAGTTTTTCTTGCTGGTGATGCTGCTCACCGGTTCCCTCCAGCAGGTGGTTTTGGTAGGTGACCTTAGCCTGTTGCATTTGGGAATAACTCTTTCATGAACCAAGGAAAATATGCCCTGCTTGGAGTCAGTTTTATATGAGGAACCATAGTATGCAAACTCCTAAAACATTCGGCATACTAAGCAGCCACCTGTGTGCTTGTGGGGCCAAGGGATAAGTGATCTAGAGCATGAATATGGCTGGCCCCTATGCTGTTCGTGGTTCATCGAGCCTGTAAGAACATAGCTACTGGCTGTGGGGTTAACATCTTTTGGGTGGGTAGTTGGCAGTACATTCTGGGAGCCATCTTACCGGTAGTATTTATCATGTAGTCATTGGACCCACATGTACAGAAGTGGTGCCTTGACAAATTATCCATTGCAAAAGTTAATGGTCCCCTTTCAGTGTTAATGTTTTACTTTGCTTAAGTGTTTACCGTTTCTTCAATGAACATTAAAATGCTGCATTCATGTTAATTGCCCCTTTTTCTTCTTAATGTTTTAACTTATCATTAGTTCTCCACTGTTTCTTCAGTGAACATTTAGCATGCTGCATTTATGATAATCTAAAATACAAGTGGCATGCCTTAGCCATCTCAATCCTCATTAAATGCTGTTTTGAGCTTCGAATATCATCATCAATATTTTTAAAAAGGCGGTCTTCTGGCACTTCTCATGAGGGTTGCCAGCAGGGTGGCTTGTTACCTGCAACATCAGTGAATGAGCAGTTATCTGGAGTCAGTGGCGGACTCAGGATTTTGATTGGAGGGGGGCTGAGGATGGTCAAAAGTCAATTTCCTACTCAACTCAACTGTTTACAAAAAAACCTCCAATGTTTACAAAAATACATCATAAATCTAGAAATTATATAGGCATAATAATTTTAGAATTTTAAAGAATATCATTCAAATGATCACTTAATTTGCATAATAAATTAAGACCACGCAAATGATCACTTAATTTTTGTTGATTTGAGGACTTTTTGAGAGAGAGGGAGAGAGGATTCTGTCATTTCTTTGAAGTTGAAGAAAGGGAGGGGGGCTTGATGGGTTTCTTAAGTGGGGGCTGGGCCAAAGGGCCTAATAGCCCTTGTGGGCCTTTTCAGTTTGGGTGGGGGCTGAAGCCCCCAGGCCCTTCTATGTCAGTCCGCCACTGTCTGGAGTATCAGAACGACTGATATTGTCCATCATAATCACAAGCCACATGCAGAAAATTGTGGAGATTTGATGATCTTCATTGTCTTCTCAATTTTGTTCATTGAGTATGGACAGCCTGTGATTTTGGGCTATGACATACAATAGTCATTTTGTTGTTACCTTCTGGATATTTAATCTTTAGTTTCTTTCAAATTTCAAGTACTTGGTGTTAAATAGGCCCAAGGCCCAGCTCATCTATAGGCCCAGATCATCTCACGTGGTTTTAGTTTGAGTCAATAGTAGATACAGTTGTACATATCTCATTCTTTTAATTGCTTTCCTAAGTTAGATTTACTAATTGATGTAATTAGCTTTCCTTCCTAACTTAGAACCCAAATTGATGTAATTAGTTGTTTCCTATCTTAGGCCCTTGATTAAAGGGATGTGTTTACCTATAAATGTAGGTTCGATCTCCAAAGGAGACACAGAAAAATATTATTCAGTAATTTCTGATCTTCACGTGTTCTTGATTTTGTTATGGTATCAGAGCACCCAGGTTCATGATCATCTAGTTTCTCTTCTTTCAAAGAAATCAAGGTATACAGAGAGGAATAAATCTCTCTCTCTAGGGCAGAGAACAGATCAAGGGATCTGATCAAGGAATTCCAGCGATTCACCATCTGCGACAGTTCCTTCATCTTGGTGGCCCACCCCTGATCATCAGATCAGTCTCCACAGACTACACAGACATAGTCGCCTGATGTTTCTAGGAATATTGGCGATTTTTTCAGGATTTTTCAACACCTCCAGGTAGTCTCTCTGATCATTCTCGTGGTTTTTCAAAAAATTCATCTAGTTTCAATCAAGACCGTCCAGATTCTTGGATAATCAGCGGAATCAGGTCAAACCTGTTCTAATAGGTGCGAAAATATTGTGCCTTCTTGGATCACACATCCGATCAACATCCAGATCCCTCTGTGGGGCCCACGTATAGGATCTGGAATTTCAGTCTGGGTCGTCTGAGGCATATTTTTCACTGTTCATCGTCCGAATTGGGTTTTTTATTCTCTGCATCGTTGGATCTTACCATCTGCACACCGAAACAGTTTTTATACAACTGTTACTTGATTTGATTACTGTTTATCACTTATTACATCAGAAATTTTCAATCTAACATTGAGATGGAAAAATCTGAGGTCACTTTGATCAAATTTACGGGACAGAATTATCCTGCGTGGTCTTTTCAATTCCAAACCTACCTAGAAGCTAAGGAATTGTGGGGTTTTGTTTCTGGTGCTGACCCTAAACCCACTGAGGATGAAAAGAAGATCTCCTCTTGGCACACTAAAGATGCCAAAATCAAATCCTGGATTCTGGGATCTGTCGAGCCTCATCTGATAATGAATCTCAAGCCTTACTCTACCTCGAAAGCCATGTGGGGGTACCTGAAGAAGGTATATCACCAAACTAACTCTGCACGTCAGTTTCATCTTGAATGTGCGATTGCTGAGTATGCTCAAGGGACAATGTCGGTACAAGACTACTATTCTGGATTTCGTACTCTGTGGTCAGAATATGAGAGTATTAAGTATGCGGATGTAGATGACAATGTTTTAACAGTGATCCAAGACCATCAGGCCTCTAGTCAGCGCGATCAGTTTTTGATGAAACTGCGCAATGAATATGAAATTGTCCGCTCAGCCCTGATGAATCGGACACCCCTACCTTCATTGGATGTTTGCTTGAATGAACTCTTACGTGAAGAACAGCGCCTTACGACCTCGGCTCATATTGCTCAACAAAAAACTGAGACCTATTCGGTCGCTTTCTCGGCAAACAAAGCTTCTCAACCTCCGCCTCATGATCTGAGCAAAACTCAATGCTACAGTTGTCAAAAATTTGGACATCTTGCATCTCAATGCAAACAGAAGGTCTGCCGTTACTGTAAAAAGTCGGGACATATCATCTCTGAATGCCGCCGCCGCCCACAACGTCCATCTCCGCAGTATCAGACTCCACAGTCTCCGACTCCACATGCCTATGTTGCTTCTTCGGATATGCCTGCTCCTACATCCGCATCCTCACAGCCTGGGCCCTCATCTTCTCTCACTCCTGAATTGGTCCAACAAATGATTGTCAATGCTCTTTCTGCATTTGGTCTATCAGGTACATCCCCTCCATCATCTACTTGGTTCCTTGACTCCGGGGCATCTAATCATATGACGTCTTCCCGTGCCCCACTCTCAAATATGCACAAATACAATGGCCATCTTCAAATACAAACTGCTAACGGGGACCAGGTTCCCATCACTGCTGTTGGTGACATTCCTGGTCCCATTCCGTTGAAAAATGTTTATCTGTGTCCCAATCTAACTTCAAATCTTTTGTCAGTCGGGCAGCTTGTTGAAAATAATTGTAACATTTTGTTTTCTTCTACCGGTTGTGTTGTGCAGGATCAGATGTCAGGGAAGGAGATCGCGAGGGGACCTAAGTGTGGACGCTTATTTCCACTGGATTTTTCTAAATTTTCTAGGACTCAATTTGACAATAATATGTTTTGTTTTTCTCTTAGCGATAATTGCCGTTTGTGGCATAATAGACTGGGACATCCTCATTCCAAGGCTTTATCCCTTATGTTAAATTCTGGTTTATTAAATAAATCTAGTGGTTTATCTACTTGTGTGCCTTTTGATTGTGCTACTTGTAAAATGGGAAAGAGCAAAACTCTTCCGTTCCCTATCTCTACTTCCCACACCACTCAATGCTTTGATTTAGTTCATAGTGATGTATGGGGAATTGCTCCAGCCCTTTCCCATGCTAACTATAAATATTTTGTGACTTTCATTGATGATTTTAGTCGGTTCACATGGGTATATTTTCTCCATTCAAAATCTGATGTTTTTAATGTTTTTAAAATTTTTCTCGCTTATGTTGAGAATCAATTTTCCACTTGCATTAAAATCTTGCGATCTGATTCCGGCGGGGAATATGTATCCTCAGATTTTCAACGGTTTTTGCAACACAAAGGCATTATTTCTCAAAAAACTTGTCCTTATACTCCCCAGCAGAATGGAATTGCTGAAAGGAAAAATAGACATCTCCTTGATGTCACTCGTTCCCTTCTTCTTGAATCATCGGTTCCTACCCGTTTCTGGGTTGAGGCATTGGCTACGGCGACTCATCTAATTAATCGTATGCCATCAACTTCCATTGAGAATCGAAGTCCATATTACCGATTGTACAAGATCTCTCCAACCTATGATGATCTTCATGTTTTTGGCTCCATTTGTTTTGTGCATTTGCCTCCTTCTGAGAGAACAAAACTAACCAAACAATCTGCCCAGTGTGTTTTTTTAGGATATGCACCCTTCCAGAAAGGGTTCCTTTGTTATGATCCTCACATTCGTCGTTTACGTACCTCTAGGAATGTCGTTTTCTTTGAACAACAATATTTTTTTCAAAAACATATTGATCCTTCTCCCTCCTCCTCACCTTCTTTTGTGTCGTTACCTGGTTTTTCTGACAACCCATCAATTGTTCGATTTAATCAAAATTTTGTGTATCATCGAAGGAACAGAGAAGCGCCTACCAGGGATCCCCCTCTTGATCTTCCTCTGGCATCTGATCCACCCCCGGCACTTGATACCTCTGGACATCCTTCATTGCGTCGCTCCACTCGTCTTTCGGTACCACCAGCTCGTTATGGGTTTTCACATACTTCTTTAATGGCCACTTTATCTTCTTCTTCCGTTCCCCAATCCTATTCTCAAGCTGTGCAGGATGAATGTTGGAATCAGGCTATGCAAGATGAACTAGATGCATTAGAGCAAAATCAGACGTGGGACGTTGTCCCGCTTCCTTTAGGTGTCAAACCTATTGGTTGTAAGTGGGTTTTTTCTCTCAAGCTCAAATCAGATGGCACTTTAGATCGCTATAAGGCGCGTCTGGTTGCTCTTGGAAATCGGCAGGAATATGGCATTGATTATGAGGAAACTTTTGCTCCAGTTGCCAAAATGACTACCGTACGTACAATTCTTGCTGTTGCTGCATCCCAGTCTTGGCCTCTATATCAAATGGATGTCAAGAATGCGTTTCTACATGGTGATCTCAAAGAAGATGTCTATATGCGCTTGCCTCAGGGATGCTCCTCCGAAAAGGGTATGGTTGCCAAACTTCGCCGCTCCCTCTATGGTCTGAAGCAAGCTCCTCGTGCATGGTTTGAGAAATTTCAAGCTGCTCTTCTCCGCTTGGATTTTCATCCGAGCTCGTATGATCCTTCTATGTTTCTACATCATGCTCCATCCGGGATCACTGTACTACTTGTCTATGTTGATGACATCGTCATTACTGGTCCTAATGCGAAAATGATTCAGGAGCTCCAAGCTTCTCTTAGTGAGACATTTCACATGAAGGATCTCGGCCCTCTACACTATTTCCTCGGTCTTGAAGTTCATCAATCGCCTACAGGAATAGTTCTCAATCAACACAAATACATTGTTGATCTCATTGACTTAGCTGGCCTTACTACCTCTGCCCCGGTAGATACGCCAGTCGAAATGAATGTCAAACTCAGCAGAGAAGAGGGTGCTCTTCTTTCCGATCCTACTGCATATCGTCAGCTAGTTGGTAGCTTGATCTACCTCACGATCACTCGTCCCGATATCTCTTATGCGGTCAATCTGATGAGTCAGTTCATGACTGCTCCTCGTCACCTCCATCTGGCTGCTGTTCGTCGCATCATTCGTTATCTGATTCGCACACCGACTCGTGGGCTGTTTTTTCCATCCAACAATCCTCTTTCTCTCAAAGCTTATTCTGATGCTGATTGGGCTGGCTGTCCGGATACTCGCAGATCGACGATAGGATGGTGTATGTTTTTAGGTGATAGTCTCATTTCTTGGAAATGCAAGAAACAAGGAACAGTTTTCAAATCCTCTACCGAGGCTGAGTACAGAGCCATGTCTGCTGCCTGCTCCGAAATTCTTTGGCTACGCGGTCTGCTCTCTGAGATTGGTTTTCCACCAGAAGGTGCTACCCCCCTCCATGCCGATAATACTAGTGCCATTCGGATTACTGAAAATCCGATTTTTCATGAACGCACTAAACACATTGAGGTTGATTGTCACTTCATACGTAATGAGTTTAAACGTGATGTCATCAGCCTTCCTCATGTCTCCACTGAACTTCAACTTGCTGATATTCTCACTAAAGGTCTTCCGCGCCCTCGACATCAGTTCTTGGTTGGCAAATTGATGCTTGTTGATTCTCCCGCATCAATTTGAGGGGGGGTGTTAAATAGGCCCAAGGCCCAGCTCATCTATAGGCCCAGATCATCTCACGTGGTTTTAGTTTGAGTCAATAGTAGATACAGTTGTACATATCTCATTCTTTTAATTGCTTTCCTAAGTTAGATTTACTAATTGATGTAATTAGCTTTCCTTCCTAACTTAGAACCCAAATTGATGTAATTAGTTGTTTCCTATCTTAGGCCCTTGATTAAAGGGATGTGTTTACCTATAAATGTAGGTTCGATCTCCAAAGGAGACACATAAAAATATTATTCAGTAATTTCTGATCTTCACGTGTTCTTGATTTTGTTACTTGGTTCACTAGTGATGCTTATTTGTAGGGATGAACACTGGCATCCAAGACGCTCATAACCTAGCCTGGAAAATAGCTTCTGTAGTAAATGGCATTGCTTCGCCTTCCATTCTTCGAACTTACGAACTGGAGCGTAAACCTGTATAACTTATATTCCTTTATATTTTCTTTATACCTTTTCTTCTTTAAGTATAGGTGTATCCTTAATCTCTGTCGTTGCCTGTTTCCAGATTGCCCTTTTCAATACAGCACTAAGCGTTCAAAACTTCAAGGCAGCCATGTCTGTTCCTGCTGCACTTGGCCTAGACCCAACTGTTGCAAACTCAGGTAAGAACTGTTGTCATACACAATTTCACAATTTAGAGATCCCATGCAGTTTATGTATTTGGATGTATGTCTTGCCATTGGTTGAAATATGTTTTATGAACAAGAGGATTATCTATTCTGTTGTGAATTTGGTTAAAGAGAATAATCATAACAGGTGGATACTAGTTTCATTAAAGAACTTTACGCCTCGTGGTGTTAACAATGATTTGAAGCTGATAAAGCTGAAAGTTTCAGTCCTACCTAGTTTGGTTTCTGATTTTTGCATCAAGCCAAATGCATAGCAGAATGGGTGCATCTCTGTTCTACCATAATATTTAGAGAAATTGTGATGGGTTCAACTGAATTAATTCTAAATACTTAAGCATTGTGCTAGGTGTGATTCTTTTTAGTCATTTTACTTTGTTATATAAATTGTGCTTTTCCTTTCTGGTTTGGCAGTACATCGAGTAATTAATAGTGCCGTTGGTTCTATTCTACCATCTGGAATGCAGAAGGAAGTCTTGGAGAGTATTTTTGCATTAGGTCGTGCTCAACTCTCACCACCTCTGCTGAATGAAAAGAACCCAATTGGATCTGCCAGGCTTGCCAAGCTGAAAAGTATTTTTGATGAAGGGAAGAGCCTTCAACTCCAGTTTCCTGCAGAGGATCTTGGTTTCAGGTTGGTCTATGTAATTTCTGATACCTTGATGAAACAGGTATGTGTTATTACTAATCGATCAGGGCATGTATATTGGCCCTGATTTGACCAGACTCTTTAAGTGGCCAAGTGGGACCCATGGTTAGGTAACCCTGACCATCACCTGATGCAAGCTCACATTGGACGATGGCCCGTAAATATTTCAATTTTGATAGCATAGCATCTGACCTTTGGCTTTTTTGCCTTGAAAATTAACTTCTCTTAATTGTCTATTTTTGGGCATTGGTGATTTTGATCTTCATAACTGGAAGATTCAAGACATGCTGTATTGGTGATGGGACCTATCAGATCAATGGTCCTGATCTTGTGAGCCTAGGTGCTTCAGGATCTGATCTATTAAAGCAGGATAAATCCTGTTCCCACATTCTGACCAAAATGGTACATGTTTGGTGCAATTAAGCATGTCTATTGATGATATTAGGTATCTTGAAGGAGCTCTTGTTCCCGAGATTAGCGACAAATCACAGGACACAACAGAAGTGCCAATTGGTCGGAGAAGAGACTACATCCCATCTTCAGAACCAGGATCACGATTGCCACACATGAATGTGAGGGTGTTGAAAGCAGCATCAAGTGAGGTTTGTCCAGTCTTCAATTGATTCTTGCAATTCATCGGGCATTCCTTATTCATTTTGCTTACCAGTCTCAACTCTTAATCTAGGGAACATTGTCTACTTTGGATCTTGTATGTGGAGATAAACTTGAGTTCCTTCTCATCATTGCACCATTGAGAGAGTCATATGATCTTGCAGTTTCTGCCTTCAAGGTGGCGGAGCAATTCAAAGTGCCAATCAAAGTGTGTATCATGTGGCCTCAAAGTTCCTTTGATGAGCAAGTGGGTGGGAGTAAGGCATCATTAGAGCCTTATACAAACTACATTGATGTCGAAGAAGTTAAGAGATCATCGTCATCACCTTCATGGTGGAAAATGTGTCAGATGGCGAATGGAGGTGCCATTTTAGTTCGGCCCGATGAGCACATTGCTTGGAGGGTGAAATCTGGGGTGGTTGCTGATCCTGCTGTGCAGATGGAGACCATTTTCTCCTTCATAGTAGGAATGCGGGAGACTCATACTTAGGAAAGAAGTATACTTAGGAAAGAGGTTGCTCGTTTGTTTGCATGGAATTGAATTCCTTGAAAATTTAAGAATGCATTTCTAAATTGAAAAAGCAAAGTTGAATTACCACAATGGTCATCAATAATCCCCCCTTTGATGGAAAATGAATACCCGGCCATCACCTTCTTAATCTAATTCTAGGAAATTTAGGATCCCACGGTCCCTACCTACATCACCACCTTATATCCTTCACCAATCATCTTTAATAATCCTCTGTTGCTACCCATTTTACCATGAATTCCAGGGAGTTCAAATCCATGCAAACAATCTAACCATAATAGCTTAGACACCCAGTTGTTGCATACATATGGATGAGTAAATACAATTTTGAACTTAGAAGTTGAAATATCAGACACTGATGAATTCAGATAAGTTTTGTATTTTTCAAGTATATATGCCATTAGCCAAAGCAGAAAGGTCTATTCATCACTTTGTGGTTAGGTTGTTTCTGCCAAAAAAATAAATAAAAAGAAAACCATGTGCTACATGTGATGGTTAAAGACAGCATCCAAGACCATATACCCCTAAAGAAATTGAAAACACTAAAAAGACAATCCATCCAAGCAAAATTTTCTCCTATTGGAATGTCTGCATGTGGATGTTGTGATCTGGATGTTAAAAGAGAAGGGGCCCCATTTAAAACATGGGACACCCTGAATTTCTTATATTATGTGGTCCAGTTCCTCCCACTAAACTACCTGGCGGATAATAGGCCCAGCCCCTCTTTGGGCCTAAAGGGGCATCCTAAATCCACTCAATGCAGGAGAAGGATGGAGATGGAATTGGCCCACCTCAAGAACTACCATTTTAACTATTTACATGGGTTTAATGGCTGCATGGATATTTCAAGGCCATTTTGGAAAATCGGATATGAATCCAGTTGGACCCACTTTAATTTGGTGCAGGATCCAGGCCCACTATATAGAGCCAAATAAAATCTCTAATTGATTTTGACTCCACACAATAGAGTTTGAACCTATGCTAATTACTCCATTTATTGTCAATATAATTATATACCCAGCTAATCATGAAGCAATTAATAATATTTATTTTTCTCCATCAACAGTTAATACGTTTTCTTTTGGTCTTTATTTAGATTTTAAAAAACCTACAATTAGATTTCATTCTAACAAACATATTAGAGAGTCATTAAAAGTAGGTTGAGTTAGCAAGCCAGATTATGTGGCCTATTTTTAAAATAGGTTGAATACAGATTATATAATCTTAGTTTAGTCATTTTAATGAACTTTAAAGATAATTTTAAAATTAATAAATATATTATTCATTTCATTTATTTTAGTAATTCTGATTTACTTTATTTCAAATACATTTTCATTAGTGTAGTTTATGTTAGTTAGCTATACTTTTTCTTCTTTTTGAATAAATCGTGATACACAGAATTTTAAAAATGCTTAAAACTCAAGCTACCATCAATTGGTAGGTATACGAGGTCTAGATATATCAAAGTTGGACACCATTAAAAATTCTCTCATTAAATTTTTTTTTTATTTGTAGTTTATGTAAGTTAGCTATACTTTATTCCCTTTTAAATGAATTTAATATATATAATCTAAAAATGAGTAAAGCTTAAGATACCAGATTTTTTGGGATTCACATGACATTATGTTTTTTTTTTTTTCAATTTTCCAAATTTAAATATGACATTGCCAGGATTCATATTTCTACAATTTAAAATTATTTTTATGCATTTTACATTTAAATAGAGCTATCTTTTTTTTTAATAATAACAACACATTAGTATTTATTAAGTCTTAAAGCACATAAAAAGTTTTTTATACATTTTTGAAAATTAGTTATATGATTTTACATTTTAGTAACTTAAAAGATGAGATGAATATTGTTTAAACTTAACATATTTTTTTTCGACTGTTTCTACCTTAAAATTAATTTAAGTTTAATTGTAGCTTATATAATTTTATAGCACTACTTACTTTTTGAATAAGTTCGAAGTATAAATTTCTTGAATGCTATATACAATATACATTATTTTAGATAAATTTAATATTTGTTTATTTTAGATTTCTTTTCTTTCCATTAATATTGTAAACATCTTAATATATTTTTATATTTATTTTTTGGGCCTTTATTGCTAGTTGTTATATATGAAAGGGATAGAGTTCAATTTCGGAATTGAGCTCTAATTTTGTAATTGATTGAGAAATTGAAACTCAATTTGAATTCCAATTTTGACCTGATCTGGATTATGATCTCATCGTGGATCTATGGTTTTAAATGTTGCTGGTTTATATGCATCTTTTGAGAAACAATTATATAGCATATGTACCTTCTTATTTAGGGATGTAAATGGGTCACCGATTTTTTGATTATCCGGAGGTTCCGATCCGTTAAAAACCGAGTATGGGTCCTTATTTAGGCCCTGATAAGTATATGGGTCTGGATTTGGTTCCACCTTGGTTCGGACCCGTGGACCAGAGATCCGACATATTATCTCAATTTTCGAAAATCTCTCCTAAAACTCATATTTTTTAAATATCATTATCTACCTAGACCCAGACCCGGACCCGTCCCATATATGGTTCTGGTTCCGGAGCTAAGAAACCAGTTCTGAAATGATTTCGGGTCTGGATTCGGTTCCACCTTCTCCTTAATGGTTCTGGTTCCGGGCCTACCATGGACCTGGACCTGGACCGGAACCGACCCGCTTACAACCCTATTCCTATTGATACGAGCTCTCCTACAAATCCTTTTTTGAAAGAATAGAAATGATAAGGAACTCATTATGAGTAGAAGACAATCTAGATGTTTTAACCTTATCTTTTTTGGGCCACTTAATCAACTCAAATTTCAGTTGAAAAACAGGTCCTCTACTATACTATTCTAATCCTTTTCAAATCTCCCGATATTACTCCATGATGATCACAGCCATAAGATAGGTCCCAATATGACTTTCTAACTTTTATTAGTGGTTTTTGCTCCAAGTGGGTCCACCATGATTACCAAACTGGGACCCACATCCATGGAATATCCTAATAGATTTATAAAATCCAAATCTAACCCTATATTTTTCCAAATAGATTTATAAAGAAAAATTCAAAACCAAACAAAATAAACCGCACCATAATTTGTGTCAAAATAAATGGCACCATATTTCGTGGGCCCGCATCAGATTTCACTCAATAAGAGATGGACCCACTTAAAAGTTTTATAATCTAACAACTGCGGACAAATCTATAACATTCCTCAATCGAACCAATTAGCCCAAAAAAAAAAAAAAAACACTTCTTTTATGATATATTTCACTATTCACCATTGCATCATTACAATTATTATCAGTTACATGTTAGATTCAAGAGAACAACTATGTCACTCTTTTATACTAGCATCAATTCTAGTAAGAGCAACTTTTAAAAATAGAATGAAACTGATATGAGATATGGATCTTGGGTGGATGCCCACTCAAGATGAGTTAGGATTAGAATTAGGGTTCATCTCTTACTCTCTCTATGTATTTGACACACAATATATGAGATAATAGAAAGGCTCTTTCTTCTCCCTTTTATTCTCTTGGTCTCTTTCTTTTATAACACGTTATCAGCATGAACCATATGTGGGTCTTCGTATACTTTGTTTTTCTGTATGGGTTTGTTTCGTTTGCTTTGTGCAACAACTTCTCTTTCAAAACTTTCACTGCATGCAAAAACAAATGTGCATCTTCATCTGCGTTCTTCGTTTCAAACATCTCCTCTCGGTTTACGTGTATAATCAAAGTACCCTTTTGGTTTTTAGTTTTACTGCCACATTTTTTTTGTTTTGTTTTCAAACTAGTTTGCTTCGATTTTCGTGCATTGAAAAATCAATACTGCTCTTGAGAAGAAAACCACATAGTCCTCCTCGATTTTCCGTGCAATACAAAGGCTTTGCCTCAGTTTGCATTCTGTAGCAAACTATAACTATTTTCGGTTTGTGTGTGTAAGAAAGTCTCATATATTGCTCTCGATTTGCATGCAGCAACTATTGCATAGGGAACCGTGCAACAAGTAGTTTTCTTTAGACAACTTCTGTGTCAAAACCCAAAGTCCTTTTCCGTGCAACACAAAGTCCTCGGTTTCTTTCTTTTTATTTTTATTTTTCTTCCACCTCGGGATGAGCGCCATACTACCCAAGCCATCGTTTTTGCTGTTGTTGTATTGCTGAAGTCACGAGTTTGTTCTACAGAATCAGGTTATTCAAGAGATTTTTGGACCATAATTACGGTAAGTGGTATTCAAATTATCGTTAAATATAATTTATTAGAATGCATAAAATTAATTTATGATATTTATTTACTGTCATTATAGTGTTTGGTTACTAGTCATTGTCTTGCATGATTTTCTTTCTTTTAATTTATTAATGAATCACAAAATAGAACCAGAAGTTCTAAAAGTGAACCTGAAGTTCACCTATCTATGGACCAGCAGTCCTAGAAATTGGAATACTGATATGAACTTGAAGATTCATATGAATAAATCAAAACCTGAAGTTTTGATTCAAAAGTTCAAATAAATTATAAAGCCATGAAATTAAAACCTGAAGTTTTTGACAGAACCAGAAGTTCTGATAAATTTGATAGAACCAGAAGTTCTACCTCAAACCTGAAGATTTGACAGAACCTGCAGTTCTAATTTGATGTATTATGAACCTGAAGTTCTAAATCAAGCCTGATGTCCTGACAGAACAAGCAGTTCTGATTCTCAAAGTTGAGAACCTGATGTTCTAATTTTTCATTGGTCAATTTTTATTTATTTTGCCATGTTTAAATTCCTTCCTTAATTACTTTTGATGTTAATATTTCATTATTTTTTTTGATTATCTGTACACTGATAACTTCATATATATTTCATATTACAGTTCTTGCAAGATGTCAAATTTGGCTAAAATTGACTTTAAAGCACTTAACATTAATGGGAACAATTACTTATCTTGGCAATTGGATGCTAACATCCATTTGCAATCCAAAAAACTAGGAGAGAACATAAAGGAAGGTAACAAGATGTCCCCAGAGGAAAAGGCGTTAGCTCTCATCTTCCTGCGCCATCACATACATGAAGACCTCAAAAACGAATACCTTACTGAGGAAGACCCAGCAGGCCTATGGAAATCCCTGAAGGATAGGTATGATTACCAGAAGAATGTTATACTACCAGTTGCCCAGAATGACTGGTTAAATCTGAGGTTGCAGGATTATAAAACCATATCTGAATACAACTCTGTTCTTTTCAATATTGTTTCCCGATTAAGACTATGTGGTGAAAAGGTTTTGGAAGAGCAGATGTTGGAGAAAACGTTATCAACTTTTCATGCCTCGAACGTGCTCCTGCAGCAGCAGTATCGAGAACGACGTTTCTCAAAATATTCAGAACTTATATGCTGTCTCCTAGTTGCTGAACAGAATTGCATAGTGTTGATGAAAAATCATAACTCCAGACCAACTGGATCTTTGTCAGTTCCTGAAGCAAATGCTGAGTTTTAGATCAAATAGAGGCAGAGGAAGGGGGAAAGGAAGACATAACTCCTCCAAACGAGGTGATTTTAAAGGTCCCCCTCCAAAATTAAAAAATCACCAGAAGTGGTCTGCCCCTCAGCATAAGAGCAACTAGAATCCACCGGCTAATCCTACCCACCGTCCTGATGACACGTGTCACAGATGTGGAAGAACTGGGCATTGGTCACGCACTTGCCGTGCACTAAAGGAAGTGGCAAAACAATACAAAGCATATAAGGCCTCTGTTTATTTAGCAGAGACAAATGATCTGGAAGGCTGGAATTGGAATGCAATAACACCAGAGAGGCCTCCAATTGACATTACAAACTTGGAAACTCGAGACTTTTTTGAGGATGAGGATAACCAACCTCTGGATAATGAGGCATTTAACACTCACTTGGGAGCACCCCCTAGCATGGTCTAGAAGACCATTAATTCTTTGAACTTTACAAACTTAATTTTTTTTGGGGCATACGGCGACAGGTCCCTGAACAATTCACTTTATTGCCTTAGTTCCACAAAAAAAAGTTATAGAGCCAAAGTCCCTCCCACACTTTCTCATACCTGAAATGTCTAGTTTACCCTTTCTTTAAATCATAACCCATGATTGGTGGGATATGCCATTAATAATGGCCAACTAACATTTAATTGCCCACGATTAATGGAATCCCCAGATTTTCAAATTAATTCTAAAAACAAACAAATAAATTTCAAAATAAAGAAAATAAATTTTAAAAAATAAAATAATTCCAAAAAATGCAATAAGTTAAAAAAAAGTAATATATAATCAAATAACGCAAATAAATTTAAAAAGATGCAAATAAGTTCCAAATAAATTTAAAAAAATATAAATAAATTTCAAAAGACTCAAATAAATCTCAAAAGATCCAAAGAAAATTTCAAAAAATACAAATAAATTTAAAATAATGAAAATAAATTTAAAAAAATGCAATAATTTTAAAAAATGCAATAAATTTGAAAAGATACAAATAAATTTAAAAAACACATATAGATTTCAAAAAACATAAATAAATTTGCTAAAAAAACTCAGATAAATTTACCAAAAATAGAAAGAAATCCGATAGAAAACAGATAAATTTGAACAACACTCAGATAAATATGACAGAAAACAGATAAAATTGAACAAAACTTAGATAAATTTACCAAAACCTCAGATAAATTTTGAAAAAAACTCAGATAAATTTACAAAAAACACAAAGAAATATGACAGAAAACAGATAAATGTGAACAATACTCAGATAAATATAATAGAAAATAGATAAATTTGAACAAAAGTCAGATAAATTTGATAAGAACTCGGATAAATTTGACAAAAGAGATAAACAGAACCAAAAGCGATCACCGAGGAGATGTCAGTCCTCCACGGAATTTGACAAAAGACAAAAACAGAGCCAAAAACAGGTCGGGTCGGACCGGACCTGGAATCAACCCGTGACCTGGGAGACCCTTTAACTGTTATTGGGCTTCATAAGCGGGCGGGTCAGACCTGACCTGGAACAGACCCGAGACCTGGGACTTGAGATGGTCTTCTTCCTCTTCGGTCTCTGTTCTCTGATACAGAACAGAGAACTCAACCCACTCTCCTCCCTGCATTGGTTTTCTCCGATGACGTTGGTGGGCGGCCTGACTGGCGAGACGACGACAACAGCGATGACGGTAGTCTCCGGCGACTTGCAACGATCGATCTCGGTGCGGCTGTGGCTGGGATGGGTGATGCAGATCAATCCCAGAACCTAGATGACGATGGTGATTCGACTGCGCAAGTAGCATTCGTCTTCTTCGGCTCCGGGCCCAGCGACGACAATGAAAACCGGAAGTGAGGGATCCTCTGCCCAATCTTCCAAGATCTGATTCGATGGCCGAAATTCAGATCACCGTGCACAGCCCTTGATTTGATGGACGGCGACTGTGGTCAGTCCGGGTTCTCGGATTACTATGCGATCTCGATCTCAGATCTGGAGCTTTCGTGGACGGAGCTTTTGCTATGGCGTCGTCGTTGGAGCCGCCGTAGCCGGAGACAGAGGCGGAGACTGAGAGGACGAGGAGGATGACGAGGAGGAGAGATCTAGCCATGGCTGAGTGAGGGAGGAGGAGATAGTATTTTGTAGAATCCAAACCCACCCAGCAAACCTAGGCTAGTTGCAAAAGAAGAGGGATAATATAAAATATAAAATTTGAAAATTTAAAACTTTATGCCTAAAATGGTTGAAAGGGCAATTTAGTCTTGAAAAATGAGATCATGTGGATGCAGGGACCTAAGGCTGGAAAAAGTCTAGCTGCTTGGACCATAGGCCTTAAAAAGTTTTTCCTTGGACTGGAGGCTGGAAGCATTGACTTATAGGGACCTTTCGCTAATTTTGCCTTTTTTTAGTTCATTTGATATTCATGTTTCTTAGACTTTTCTTTTATGATGGGGATCTTTATTTTTCATTAATGTCTTAATTTATGGTGAATGGTTTAATTATTTTTGTTTTATCATGTGATTGCATAGTTATATTGATTTATTATTTAAAGTATGAATCATGGAACTGAGGACAATTTATGTTTGGTAAATAGTGTTATAACACACCATTCTGAAACTATCAGAAATTTTTCATAGAATTGGTGTTCATTCCACGAAAGCTATCCACTATAGCTGGACCTGTGCAAATAATTGAAGGCTCCGGAAGAGCCCATATGATGAGATAATATTCCCGCCGTTAGGGGGAGAAACGATAGTTCCCAAAGAACGTATTGTTACTGTAGAACAACCCGCTCCTGAAGAACGGCATGGAATACTTTCAGTCTGTCTCATCTAGACCCACGTACTACACAATGTGAAAATGAAGTACACAAGAAGTGTGGCAGCCTTATAGGTTTAAAGAACTCAGCTCCGCGGAAAAGGAGAAATGAATAATCATCATCATGTCCTTCCAAAGAGGCAAGTAAACCCTCCTGAAGAGGTTCCTCCCGAAGAGACAAGTAATACTCCTGAAGAGGTTCCTCCCGAAGAGGCAAGAAACGCTCCTAAAGAGGTTCCTCCTGAAGAGGCAAGTAATACTCCTGAACATGTTCCTCCCGAAGAGGCAAGAAACGCTCCTGAAGAGGTTCCTCCCGAAGAGACAAGAAATGCTCCTGAAGAGGTTCCTCCCGAAGAGGTATATAACGTTCCTGAAGAGGTTATGGTAAAATCCATTCTCTCTAGAATAATGAAAGTCCCTGGTGAGACTTTGGAAGCCCCTGAAGAGGCACCGGTACCGGATAATGAAAGAGATTTCTATACTTAACAATTATTCAAAAGAGATGGAATAGAAATGATGATGATGATTGGGACACAGAACCACGTTCTATAAATCCCGGAAGGATTTCCTTTGCCTGAAGCAAAGCTAAGGAGTACGTACTCCATCCAATTAAGGCATTGAATTAGTATTAAACACATCCTATGATATTTGCATGAAATAACTGATTTATGAATATTTTATCCTTATGATCGTAGGAATTTCAGTTTTGTAGGATATGCAGATTCAGGTTATCTCTCTGATCCTCATAAGGGTCGATCACAGACATATTATGTGTTTCTTAATGGTAATGCTATCATTTCTTGGTGTTCTACTAAATCGACTTTGGTAGCTACCTCCTCTAACCATGCTGAGATTTTGGCTTTTTATAAAGCTAGTAGGGAATGTGTATGACTAACATCTTTGATTCAGCATGTTCGTAGTTCTTGTCAATTACCATCTATTGCAGGTATCCCGAATATTATCTATGAAGATAATGAAGCATACATAAAACAGATTCGAGAAGGTTTCATTAAAGGAGACAAGACTAAATATATATAGCACCGAGGTTCTTCATATAGCACCGAAGTTATTCTTTACTCATGAACTTCAAAAGAACATGAAATTGAAGTCCAGCAAGTTTGTCTGCTTACCAAATCTTTGCCAAAATCAGTATTCCAGAAGTTTGTATATGAGATTGGCATGCATAGAGTTCATCATGAAACTATGTAAATGGTTGCTATCATCAGTGGGAGTAGTTTATCAGGGAGCATCCTTAAGTATGCTACCCAGGACATTTGTGCGCTGTACTCTTTTTCCTTTTCTAGGTTTTATCCCACTGGGTTATTCTAGTTAAGGTTTTAACTAGGCAGCATTATGCACGTCTAACACCAGTTCAATGATCTTGTAGAATGTTTTCTCCCTTCGCTTTGGTTTTTCCCAAAGGGTTTTCCTTAGCAAGGTTTTTAATGAGGCAACAGTCTTTGACAGGTGGTCATCCAAGGGGGAGTGTTATGAGATATGAATCTTGGGTGGATGCCCACTTAAAATGAGTTAGAGTTAGAATTAGGGTTCCTCTCTTATGAGGTTACTTTGCCTATAAATAGGCTCTCTTTCTATGTATTTGACACACAATATATGAGATAATAGAAAGGCTCTCTCTTCTCCCTCTAATTCTCTTGGTCTATTTCTTTTATAAGAGAAACATCAAAAAGCAATTTTTTCCCCTACCCATCCAGAGAGAGTGCAGTTTCAAACCTACAACCTCCGGGTACAAACCGTGGTCCTAGGCCAACTGAGCTACTCCTTCAGGTTAAAATAAAAGTATGATATGAGAATATTATTAATACACTGGCAACCCTTATTCTTGCTGAGCCCGACGTGAAATCGCAGTTTGGGGTTTCTTGATGTTAAAGAATGATACGGAGCTGCATGTGAGAAGAGCAAAATCCAATGCCTTCCATTTATATATGAAAAGGAATGCTTCTATTAGATCACCATAACGGCATATTAAAAACAAATCTTTCCTTTTTTTTTTTTTTGGAGAGGATGAAAAAGCATATATCGTGGTAATCATGAATTTAATCCTACAATTAAGGATATCCTAATGAGTTTTTCCCTTAGATTTTCTTGAGATTCAATCCAGTGGCGAGTGCAGGTTTTTTGACAATAAAATTTGGGCTTGATGCCCGATCATGGTATGAAAAGACTATGAAAGGGGCTGCACTATGTAGAGCCCACGAGCCTTAATGCCAAGCACCGAGTCCAGCACATCTTATCAACTAGGCCCTGTTGAGAATTATAGCTCAGGATACCCACGCTCAGGCCCACTAAAATTAGTCCAGGCCCATGTCAATTTAGGGCCATTGCCAACCAAAGCTGCAAGAGTCGTACTGATGCCAGTACCTACCAGGTCTGTACGATAAAGAACTATAGTTTCAAAGATAAAAGCAAACTAGTCTCATGTTTTATGGCAGTCATAGGAAGATGGATGAAAAGTTCCAAATTGTGGTGATTTGTGCATGGATCATTTCGGGATGTACAAAGTTGAATGTGGTTGTGTGCCCACTCTTCCTTAAATGAAAACCTGATCAAATTATCTTCCAATGATTTGCTTGGAGGGACTGCAGGCAAACACTTTGGAACTCTAGGCTCCATTAAAAAGGGACCCTTGAATTTAGATTTACTGGATAATTACTCTCATGAATGAGGGAGAGAGGAGAGTGTGTGGTGGGGTTGGTTTTAAGAAGGGATAAAGATGAAAAGTTGTTTGAATTTGAATATAAGAGATGATGTGCAATGACATGTGGCAAAACTAATCCTATTGTTGTAATGTATATAACTTGTGCTTTAGGCCGGCGTCCAACGTGAGCCTTGAAACACTCCATTTAAAACAATTACATATAAATCTCAAAAGTAGTTAGTAGCTTTTAAAGAATCACATATACCTTTATGCTTTCCCATTCATGGGACATTGATAATATTGCATGGGGAGAGAGAGAGAGAGAGTGATATCATTTATGTCATAAGCCTTTACTTTTTCAGAGTTTCGTTTTTCCTTTTATCACGGCATTAAAGGATTCGATCGGATTGCTAATTATGGATTAGAAAGATGGAAAACAATCCATAGGATTGGTGATTATAGATTATAAATTTGGATTGATAATTATTGATAGAGATATTTTTGGGGCTAATTAAGATCTAGTTAGATTTTAGGGTCAAAATCATGATTATCTTGATTTATCTATAAATGAGCACATTTGTATGAATTAGACATGAAAATATAAGTTTTTTTACTGCATAATGCACATGGAGAACCCACTTGGATGTATGTAAATCATTGCATCAATGGGAAGTTGTTTTACATTCACATGACACTGATCAACATCAATCCACCGTTAGATTGAGACCATGGTTTAAAATCTCGGTTTCGGTTGCTGTATCGGCTGGGCTGAAAAACTGATATGATATCAGTATCTGTCGCGGATATCGGTCTGTCGCGGTCGTCACGGTGTGAATTTTTTTTAATCCAAAAAAATTCACAAAAATATTTTAAAATTTAGAATATTAGAAAATACTGAAAAACAATATTTTTTTTCCATTAGTAACAACAATAAACCAAATTCTCGGTCACCTTAAGTTATGAGTCCTGTCTATGTTACAATTCGCTGTCTTCTCTAGTATTTCATATAATGCAACCATTATTGATGCTCATGATCAATTTATTAGTGTAAAATATGTAAATCTAACTTCTAAGTGAACAACACAACACAAGTGACAAACCCAATGATTTCTATGCTTCATCTAAAAATAAAAAATAAAAAACACATAATAAAATGCTTGAAGTTGATATTTTCATACCCTAAATAATATTTTCTTCAAAAAATAGATGTGGGATCTGGAAAGAGAAGTGATATTGGCACTCCTTTTTTTTTATGGAGGCACTCCTTTTCCTTCACAAAATTTTGGAGTGCCTCCATAAAAAAAAGGGAAAAAAGGGAGTGCCAATATCAATTACCTTTGGAAATATGCACGAGGGATGTGTGATGGAGTATGGCTACTGCTCTAAGGTGTAAGGAGATGAGAGGAGAGAAGAAGAAGATGAAGATGGGGGAAAAAGTTAGAAAAAATAAGGTTTGGAAGCTTTTTAAATGATCTCGGCCAATATTTTGAAAATATCGGCCGAGATTTCGGAAAAACCAATATGAAGTTCATCTTGGCCGATATTGGGGATATTTGACCTCGAAATATCGATACCGATATCTCGAGGCCATATCGGTCCGATATGGGCCGATATCGATTCATATATCGGACAATTTTTTCAACCATGATTGAGACCCAATAAAAAAAAGGCATTCATAAAATCACAATGAGGGCCACTTGCAAATGGGAGGCATGCTTTATTAAAAAAGGCTAATATTTGTAAATAATTCTTAATCTAAATCTGAACCCATCATAAATAGCAAAACATTGAATCATATTCAAGATCAAACTGACCGTGTTCTTCATGGTTTTGGTGGTGACGATGCTAGAGTTGTCTCTACTATATATGTATCATATGCTAGGATGCAGTCGGAAAGGAGGCTCATAACCAAAAACAGAAAATTGGAACTGATTACCGTTCCTAATCCGTTAATCCGTTCCTAAACCGTTCCTAATCCGTTAATCCGTTCCAAAAACAGGAAATTGGAATGGATTAACGGATTAGGATCAGACGGATTAGGAATGGTAATCCGTTCCAGTTTCCTGTTTTTGGTGTATATATAGTGACTTTCTATTCTACAATGGAATAACTAAAAACTCTACTTTCATACACCACGCATTGAAGATAAATGATCCCTTACAAAAGGGGGAAAGAGAGAGCAAAATGGAGAGTAGAAATATCATATTTCGCCTATTCTCCAACAACACAGTGCCAAGATTTTAGTTAGGGATTTGGTTGAGCACATAAGGCAGTTTTTAAAAGCAGATATTTATTAAAATCTTAATGGGATGTAAATGACAATTAACATATAATTCATTATACATTCATGGTTAAATTTAAAAATCTAAAAGCAAATATCTGAAAGATCAAACAAGTAAAATGAGTATATAAAAAAGCATATAAAAGTCCTATGGTATGAAGAGTCAATTAATTAAAAGAAAAAAGGAATATTTCTTTGAAATCTGCATCATTCAATTCATACTATTATTTTTTATTCATCAACTGTTTCAGAAAGGAGTCGAGTTATTTGGTGTTATTTTCACTAATTCTCATAGCTGTCATGAGTCGATATTCATATACAAAAACCATCCATTTGAAACCTTTAAAACAGGCATGGAAGGAGGTAGTAAGTACTAACCCATCCTCTAATTCCTTAAAATTGTTTTTAATGTTTGGAGTCTCAACCTAAAAAGATATGGAATAACCAAAATGAAACCTAACTGGGGATTTTATAATTGTGAGGCCCATTGCAAAGTCCCACTCCTTTAACTCAGATTCTCTCTATGTGGAAGCCTCGGTCCAAATTGTAGACTCCATATGGGAGAAATTTTGGAGACATTGACTTGTGCCGTCAACAATGGAAAGGTAAAGGTAAAGGTAAAGGTCTAATGGGTAGGGGTGTAATGGGCCTGCCCATGAAGAAACTTGTCCAAGCCCAGCCCACTTACTTATATGGTTTAATGTTCAGGCCTGAAAGTCAGGTTCATGCCAAGTCCATTTTCATAACATATAAACTTTTCTGTTAAATATGTTGGGTTGGGCCTAGCCTTTAAATAAGGGTGTAAAAATAGCAGTGTGGGCTGCATAAACACCCCTAGGATTGGACTGTAGGTAGCCCCATAGAATCGGGCAATGCATTGATGGCTTGGATCTCCATTGCTTCATAGAAGCCTATGATGGGACCATCAAATGAATGGTTGAAAATACCAGAGGATTATAATGCTCATAAGCCTTTTCATGTTCATATGCAAATTGTGACCATGAGTTCAAAGTAATGAAAAACACTTGCAAAGCCTTTTCATGTTCATATGCAAATTGTGACCATGAGTTCAAAGTAATGAAAAACACTTGCATTATTTTTTTGCATCTGTCAAACTTAGATGTTTTTTTTTTTTTTTCAATTATAAGATAGAGGACACAACAGTGCTTCAAAATCCTTTTTTGTCATTCAGCTTTTAAGAGAGAATCCAAATGGTATGTACAAATATATCGTCTCTGTTTGTAGGCATGTTCCTCGATTGGTTTGATTTGAATTACAGAGAAAAAGAGGGATTGCAGTTAACCTATATATTTATTTACTTAGGGTCATTTCTTATGCTGAGATGCTGCATCAAGGAAAGTGTAGGAATGATGCTTACCAATAACTTTTCAAAATTCTCATCACAAATTGTGTGAATTTTACCGACAACAGAAGTGACCTCAAGGCAACAACTATGCCAATATCAATATCATCAAAGAGAAACAATATTAAGAGCTCTGAAGGGAGATATATGATAACAGGTTAAAAAAATTAGGGGGCTTTGGCCGGAGGTCCCTCATAACATCACTTTGTTGTTAACAGTCTACAAAAAAAAAGTCATGCAACTAAAGGTCCCTCTCACACTTTTGGATACCTGAAAAGACTAATTTGCCCCTTTCTAAAATGTCGCCTCATTAATATAAAGCAAGTGAGGACGTCAGCCGATATGAATAGATATTCAGAAAACGCTTGGACTCATCTTCCAAATCGAGAAACCGACGAAGACAAAGGCGATTTTCGCGATTGAGGTTTCATGCAGCGAAGAAGAAGTGATTAGGTCAGATTTTTTAATAGTTTCCAAAGAATAACTGTTTCATTGGAATTTAGACTCTGCATCTACGATATACTCCATTTTGAAAAGAAGCACTTCAAAGAAGAAGACATTTAAACCCTAGTTGCAGGCGTCGCTTATTTCACTGCAGACGTGTTTGCAAACAAAAAGACGATACTTCAAACAATCGATTTCCATTGTAAGTTGATTATTTTGTCCTTTTCAAATTATCGATGTTTCAAAACCCTATGTTTCTTTTGAACGACATTTGTAATGTTTTTGCTTCATTTTCTCTCATTAGTTTTCTAAATGCAAAAACCTATTCAGGAAAATGGCGAGAACGAAGTCTGCCATGCTTTTAGAACAACAGAATCAACAGAAAAGGGGAGAAGAAGGTCAATAAATAATTCTCTCTATCCCTTTTACTCTCTGAAAATTTTGAAGCATGCATTTGTAAATTTTTGATATGTTTAACCAAATGTCACACAATCACTACTACTTGTCCAAATATAAATAAGTTTATTTGAGTTGTTTTGAGAAATTTTGCTGGTGTAGTAATGTATAATTATGACTCTCTGTATCCCTGTAACTGAATCTATCTGACTTCTAAATGTATTTACCTTAACTGAATTTATGTTGAATTTATATGAGATTCCGTAATTGGAATGCAACTGAGTTTCGAATCAAAATTAGTTGAAATTATAATGTATTTATATATGCGTGCAGAATGTAAAATACACACATGTTCTTCACAAATTTATTTGATTTCTGAATAAATTTATCTGATATTTGAAAAAGATTATCTAAATTCTGAACAAATTTATCTAAATTTATATGATTTTATCTACATTTATTCATTAGAACTAAGATAAATTCGATATAGAACTCAGATAATTTCTATATCTTTTTCGTTTTCACTTATATTTATATGATTTTAATTGAGATTGTGAGTTCAAAAAACAAATTTTGCCAATGCTTTTATAAATTTTTGAGATGTTTAACCAAATGTCACACAATCATTGCTACTTGTCCAAATATCAATAAGTTCATCTGAGTTGTTTTGAGAGATTTTGCTGCTGTAGTAATGTATATATTCTGTCTCACTGTATCCATGTAACTGAATCTATCTGACTTCTGGATGTATTTACCTTAAATGAATTTATTTTGAATTTATCTGAGATTGCGTAATTGGAATGCAACTGAGTTTTGAATGAAAATTAGTTGAAATTATAATGTATTTTTGTCTGTGTGCATAATGTAAAAAACACACATGTTCTTCACAAATTTATCTGATATTTGAACAAAATTATCTGAATTCTGAACAAATTTATCTGAAATTTTATAAATTTATCTACATTTATTCATTAGAACTCAGATAGATTCAATACATAACTTAGATAATTTCTAGCTATATCTGTTTCATTTTCACTTATGTGTGTATGATTTTAAGATTGAGATTGTGTGTTAAAAAAATAAATATACGAATTTAATGCAGTTTTTAACCAGTTCATAGTACATTTAACACAATTCAATACAATAGTTCAATTTTTTCTAGTAGTTTAACTGAGTTTCTATGAAATGTATTTGTCTGTATATGTAATTTTTCTGAATTTCCATTTAATTTATTTGTATTTTTTGTGCAAATTATCTAACTTTGAATACACTTGTCTATATTAAAGATAATATGTATTTGAGTTCTTTTACTGTATGCAGCAAGAAAAATAAACCAGACAACAAGAAAAAGGGAAAAGGATAATTCATCAAAGAACAAACCAGACAACAGGAAGAAGAAGGTTGAGAAGGATACAAGTCGTTACCAATTCAGATCAAACTTGGTGTCAGTTGTCAGACTAGTGAAAAGCATAAAGAATTTGATGTCTGAATTACATAAATCTGAATTAAAAAAGACACCTTTCTGGAGCCTAATAGAGTGCATGCTGGATGGCACAATCTAAGAAAAGGTTTGCAGAAAGTATGACAACGACATTATATTGATCATCGATACATACAACAGCTAGAGGAGACAGCTCAAACTAGGGAAATCCTATGTGCCATTCACTGGAAATGATATATCACACATATTCGGCAAACTAAATGGAACAAGGCAACTTGATTTGAAATATGCAAAGAGAAAAGGATCTGAATTCATCACTAGGAGATTCCGGGTCCTGCGAGGGTGTAGCGCCAAAGATTAAGGAACGGCTCCATCTAGCATTGAGTGGAGCAACAGAAATTGACATTGCTGATGTTGCCAGGCTAATATGCCTGTATATCCTTGTACTTTTTTTTGCAACCCACGACAACACAATAGGGTGGGCGTACGTGGGCTATGTTGAAAACTACATGGATATGAAGCACTATGCCTGGGCAGAAGAAATATCAAAATCTTTGATGGAGTCAGTGCACAGTAGGAGCCGTGGTTCTGATAGAGTCGTTGGCTGCCTTATTGCATTACCGGTACGATATACAACTCCCTACTAAAAGCATTTGAATTCAAGGTTAGAAATAATGAATTATTAACATATGACTTTTCTGATTTTGTAACAGTGTTGGCTGTGTGAGCATACAACAATTGTCAGCCCAAATGAGTCTTTGCATTTTCCAAGGATATTAAAGTGGAATCTAAGGGCTGTAAGTATGGCACTTAGGAAAAAACCCCTTCATTCACTACTAGCTAATGAGGTACTCTATTATATAGCTAGTAATTTGTTATCTTAGTTTTCACTATCTAATTTTTTCTAATATCTTAATCTGACATGTTCGATCTAACACTGTTACCAACTGCAGGTCCTTGGTGACACATTAGAGAGCAAGCTGCTTGAAGCGCAGCGATTCTTGTCTTTGTTGAGCACTATCAGTCGGGCTGAGGGGGGGGTTAATGCAGATAGAAGGACAAGAAGAAGTAAAATAAACATAAAAAATTCAAGAAGAAAAGAAACTAGAAGAAAATGAAGAGGATGAAGAAGAAACAGATAAAAATGGAACACATCATGTAGTTGTAGCAGAAGAAGAAGAAGGCAATGAAGGAGAGGAGCAAGAGGAAGGAGATGAAGAAGAAGAACATCAAAAGGAGAAAGAAGTCCATGTAGTTGAAGAAGAATAAGAAGGATACAATGAGAATGAAGGAGAGGAGCAAGAGGAAGGAGATGAAGAAGAACAACAACAAGAGGAAAAAGGAGATGAGGAATCAGAGAATAAAATGAATGAAGCCAACCAGCTTGATACAGACATAATGATAGAGACATTGGTCGTATCCGAATTGGAAGAGTAGAGAGAAGAAAACAACAGTGAAGAAACAAATTTTGCTGGTGTAGCAACCTAGTCTGTCTCCATTGGTGTGGAGATGACTAATTATGACCAGATGGCCCTAGAGACAGATCTGGCGGTTGCCAACATTTTAGCTGACATAATTGGCAACACCGCCAACGCAGTAACCAATGTGACATCTGAAATAATATCTGGAATGGAACAGGAAACTGTTGACACCGTGCCTTCTTCTCGTAACCCGTCACAGTCCACCAAAAACAACCAGCTACCAAATCTCACTGAAGAGTGTGACAGGGCAACTTCATTAGCCAACCAACCGACCAAGGATAAGACAGAATCACAAGCACAGATTCAAAGGATGGCTATTGAACTTGAAAGGACATCAGCAGAAAACAACAGTTTGAAAAAGGAAAGGCTTGATGGTGGACCGCGCATTCTGCTCGGTGCTACCGAGGTCGGCCGACGTGGGAGTCCGTGGGGTACAACTTTTCGCGACAAGGGGGCAAAAGCGGGCATCAACATTTTTTTGTGGGTGTGCCAGATTTTCTATTTTACTTGGAATTGCAAGTGGTGATCCGGAGATCGACCTTCACAAGTTAAAAGGAAATCAACTTCTTTTAAGTTTTCGATTGCACATATTTTTAAGAAAAGAGACATTTTCTTGATTTGCCGTGAAAGGCGATTTTTTTGGCATTTATAGCCGATTTTGGCGTTTATAGCCGATTTACAATTCTTATCAATAATGAAAGACAAGAGTTGTAATTTTTGTCTCTTTTAGAAAAATACAAACTACAATGAAAAGCAAAAAAAGAATGATCTAACTTTTCAGGAGATTGTGGGGGACCAGTTCAGATTGACGGTCGCAAGCCATATGTGGACTTCGCCATCATCCATGCAGATGAGGACAGAGGATGCTCTTGATTCGCTTGTCTTGGCTATAACCTCGGATTTTTAGAGGACAAAGACCAAGAGGAGGTCCTATGTCCAATAAAAAGCTAAGTAGATGGGTTGAAAAGCCATGTCTAAACCATTGGAGGCAGAAGGAGAAGGCAAGGACCTTGGGGGGGGGGGGGGGGTACCCCCCAAGGGACTTTTGTCACCTTGTAATGGTGGCCGGTGCAAAACTTCAGCAGAGTTTTCTCTCTTTCTTTCTCTAATATTTCTGATGCTTTTTTTTTTGTCGGGATTTTCGGATTTTCCGAAGTCTATATGAAATGCTTGTGATGCTCTCCTATTTATTGGCTCTTGGTAGCCATTTAGGAGAGTTTATGGGCTTTTATTATCATTAAGCCGCATAATGGGAGGAGTTACAGGGTTTAATTCCTTTATTTTGTAACTCCTTTTTCTTGGCTTCTGATTAGCCGGTGGAGATTGAGGGCATTTAATCGCCTTTAATTGCCATGATGGGAGGAGTTTCATGGGTTAAATGCCATGAATAAATTGACTTGTAACTCCCATTTTCTTGCTTCTGATTGGGCCATCCAAAGAAATTAATTAATGACTGCAATAAAGCTAGTCAATGAATCGCATTAAGTGGTCGCCGAGCAATTGAAGAGTCGCGGGCCGTGCCGTGTCTTTTGGGATTCTTCTGGTGATGATCATCGATGGATCTTCATGTAGATCGACATCGGATGACTATGTAACTTCAGGTATTGGTTGCCAACAGCGGGTCGGTGCCATCTGTCCTGTCGATTTCTCGATCGGTCGGGTAGAAAGCATACTTTTTTGTTGACCGGTTGGCGATCAATGTTGATTTTGATACTCTTGACGATTGACCCATGATTTTGACGGATGTCAAAGGATTTGGTGTCTTAAAAGTATGAGTTTTGGAAAATCGCAGGAGTTGGAAGCTTCGAATCGCGAAAAACGATGAAAAACGGGCTTTTCGGGGCGAACCCGGCGATTCTGGGCTCCATGGTCGCCGGCGACCATGGGCCAAGGTCCCAGGCTGGGGGGGATTTCCCCATTTTTGTCCCATTTTGTGACCGTTTTTTATGTTTTTCAATTCTTTTTTCTTCTGTATTTTTTCTTGACATTTTTGATCATTTATTGGCCTGATTTCCCTATAGAAAACTTGACAAGAATCCTTGCATTTTGGAGTGCAAAGTTTCCAATTTTCCGAGAAAGCCAAAGACTTTGTCGCGTAGAGCAGCCGATTTTCCATCAGAAGCTGAAACTGGGACAAGCGATGTCGAAATGACCTGAAATTTGTGGTGAAGCCTCCTGAGCAATAAATAAGACCAACCATAGGCTTTTGTTTGAGTTTGAAGCCGTTTGGGGTCCTATCGCAAGTAGACTTATTTTTATCGCGATGAAGATGTCGCGGCTTGATATGCGATCAACCGATGTTCGATTGACTTGAAATTTGACAGGGAACGTATTGGAGTCATTTTGAGATGATCCATAGGCTCTATCTTGGAAACCATGGTCCCGGGGAGCTTCGCCGTCAAGAGGCTTGATTTGGCTTCCTAGGGTCACAGTCTAGTCAAATGTTATCGAAATGACCTGAAACTTGACATGTAGCCCTTTGTAAGCATTTTGAAGCCGTCCATATGCTCTTTTTGAGGAGTGATGGCCTCGGTGGTTCTCGCCGCCGAGAGCTTGATTTAGTTGTTTGAGGGTTGATGGAGGGTCAAACGTTGTCAGTTTGACTTGGAACTTGACGTGGAGCCTTTTGGATGTATTTTGAGACCATCCATAGGCTCTGATCGAAGATTTGGTATCTTCGATGCCGTCACCGCCGTGAGCTCCTTTTCAGCTGTCGGGGAAGCAAAGTTAGGCCAAATGATTTTGAAATGGCCCGAAACTTCTTGTGTACTCCTTTTTTGATTGTCTTAAAGGATCTTGCAGTTTTTGTTTGATTCTGAGAAGATTTGATTTTTGGAAGTAGCATTGTCTATTTTTGGTAGGCTGCAGCTTCAGTGTAGTTTTTTGGATCTTGAAGAGGTAAAGTGACATTTTTGGTGTCAACACTTGAAAGTGAAAAAAAGATAAAAAGCTTGCTCAGAGAAAGGGACAGTGCTCTATTGTCGATCGAGCAGTTGACAGAGGGGAAGAATTCCTTTGAAACATGTGATGTCAACACTGATCACACTGTAGAAGAGAGTTCTAGAATGGTCAAAGAGACTTTTAAAATGGTCAACTCCCTAAAAAAGCTGGTCAAACATACTATGAGTGTGTCAGATATACAGTCCTTAAGAGCTACAAAGGTAGAAAATGAGGTGAAGGAGCTGAGGAAAAAAATAATAAATTTGGAATCGAATAACATGAAATTGTGGCAGCTCTTAAAGGAAATGACACTTGATTATGCAGAGAAAGGATTGGAGTGGGCTGGAAAGACATTGGATTATATCTTCCAGCCTTAAAAAAAAAATAAATTCAAAAGAAAAAGGGTCCTGAATGGCGCAGAAAGAAGCGGAGGGGGCTGCAACAGATCAGAAAGTTGAAGAGAATGTTGATGAGGTAATTGATTTACATTTCCTTATTTTTTTAGAAGATTCTTCTTTGGATTGAAATGCTATTTTACCTGACCTTTAGTATGCAAAATATATGACTCTCTTTGAAATTATCTGATTCTCTAACAAATTTATCTGAATTCTGAGTGAACTTGTAACATATCTCATCAAATTTATCTGTGTTCTGTGTGATTTTAACCGACTTTCCATCAATTTTATCTGATGTTGGATTGAATTTATGTCACTTTGTATATATTCCAATTTATTTAATCTATATTTGTTTATCTGAATGATTATTCTTTGGAGTGAAATGCTATTTTACCTGACCTTTAGTATGCAAAATATATGACTCTTTGAAATTATCTGATTCTCTAACAAATTTATCTAAATTCTGAGTGAACTTGTAACATATCTCATCAAATTTATCTATGTTCTGTGTAATTTTAACTGACTTTCTATCAATTTTATCTGATGTTGGATTGAATTTATCTCAACTTGTATATATTCTAATTTATTTAATCTATATTTGTTTATCTGAATGATTAATCAGATCAACTCCTCCGACGCACAAATCAAGCCGGTTAAGGAGGTGAAACAATCCTCCATGATAAAAAGAATTAAAAAAAGAAGGACAACAAGGAAAATGATTGAAACGGCTGCCCCCTTCAGACTCTCCAAAAATACAGTTACCAAGCAAATGATTGAGCCCGACATAAAAAAGCTGAAATAAATCTACGAAGCAGAAGGCAATGAGTAAGTAACAGTCCTATGCAACTAAGCAACACAACTGCTGTTGTAAAAGAATTTAATCAAAATATCAACAACTTGAGCACTTTTTACAATTGCATTTGCAGAGCGCTAGTTTGGGGAGGTGAGAGCATAAGTGTTGTATCCTATGAGGACATAATTGCAGTCCTCAACAAAACAGAATTCTCCAGTAACGTAAACATCTAAATAAATAAACTATGACATACTATTGCTTCATTTTTGAAATATAACAACAATGGTCATATTCAAATAATATAACTAACATTATCTGCTTGCAATTGAACAGGTTATTGACGGTTATGTTGAGTTGTGATACAGAGAACAAGAAGAAATCCAACAACAACTCACGACAATCAATCAGTAAGGCCCGCTGCTCCAAGAAAAATCAATCTTTGTAACGATTTTATGCGGGTAAAAGACAATGAATTATAATTAACCAAGTAACATTTTACTTTGTTTTACAATATAATAAATAGTTACTAAACTAAACTTAATGTAGAAATTCGTTCCAGCAAGCATGTCAGAAATGAGAGAAAAGATTCTATAAAATCAAATCTCCCCAAGCAGAACTGCCAACCATAGATTCGTGCAATTTCCAATGAATTCAAATGGAAAAAGGAAGAATGTTGAACCATTTCATTCGACACTGTTAGTACTGAATTAGAAAGAAGGGGATTGGCTACATTACAATTCCTTATGACCGAGATTAGCTAAAACAGTCGATCATTACTTTGAAGATGCACAAATTCTGGTATGTCTCATTGACATATTCATTAAATACATACTGTTGCCCATAACAATAAACACACACCCATTAACTCTATCAATTTCTTTTAATTTTGTGGAAACAATATATGGAGAACTATAATTATGTAAATATTGAAGAAACTCAGCCATATGGAGCTCCATTGATAAGATGGAAGACGCCCCATAACAAAGAATGGGATCATAAGTATCATTTTGCCAATACACTGATTCAATTCATTTAAGGGTACCAACATCATCTTCTTTTGCAGTATCGATTGTGGGATCATCGTTTGCTACATCATGAGGCAAATTACTCACAAACAACCAATTGCTTCGAAGCTGCAACAGAACATCATTGATAGTTTGAGAAGAGAGATAGTTAGCAAATTCCTCAATGACACGAATCACAGCTGGTCCATTCAAGACTTCCATGCAAGGAGAGAAGTTGTTGATGATGATTTTGAACTGTGACTGCAAAATACAATAATGACAAAAACAAGTTATTTTTTAAATAGTGTTATGTCAGAGTAAACATAAGGTAAATTCATGTAATTCTCTGTATATGAAAAGAACCATTGCAACATACTTGTGAATGTATTCTTTTGATCAATGAATGTAAAGGAAACAACTCTGACAATGTAATTGTCAATTTTGTGAATGGATTAATGAATCAAATTGGGAATAAATGTTTATCAAAAAATCTTGTGGAAGTATTTGTACATGAACACTCTGCAATGATTATATCTGTGTCCTGATATAATTTTAGCTGAATCTCTTGACAAATTTATTTGATTTCTACAGAATATTATCTGCTTTTTCATAAATTTATTTGCGATCTGATACAGATTATATGAGATCGAAAGCAATTTATCTTAGTTCCAAATAAAATTATCTGAGTTCTGAAACAAATTATCTGAGTTCAGATGCAATTTATCTGATTTTAAATAAATTTATCTGAGTTCTGAAACAAATTGTCTGAGTTCTGAAATAAATTATCTGAGTTCTGAAAGAAATTATCTGAATTCTGAAACAAATTCTCTAAGCTCATAATCAATTTATCTGAGATATGAAGCAATTTATCTGAGTTCTGCTACATATTTAATCTCACTTCTAATGCATTTTTATTATCACTTTTTGAAAACACATTTTACATGATATAAAGACATTTGTAAGTGATTACTTATACAAGAAACAACACATTAAACAGTAGTAAAAGGTCTGTCAATTTGAGTTTTTACTCACTAATCAGAATTCATATTGTATCTTATATATATGCTAAAGAATGGACAAATATTATACAGAAACTAAAGTCAAAGTCTAATTCAAAGATTTATCAAATAATAGGCTCCTTGCAAGACTTCTTATTGTGACTGCCAAACCGACCACAACGCCCACATTTTATCTACCGTGTGATCTCCCCTCTTGACAATATCCTCTTTTTTTTGGGCCTGCCAGCTGGGCATTTTACCAGAGGTGGGAGAATAACAGCTCCAACAACTGTTGCCTCCGGCATCCCCACAGTTGGAATTGGGAATATCTGCTCGTCATATGAAGCCCTATATGAATCAGTGTGAAAATAATGATCCACATAAAAATTCAGGTCCTTTCCACTCTTTTGAATCGCAGCACAAGCATGGGCGCAAGGAAAACCATTGATCTGCCACTGATAACATGAACACATATGATTAAAGATGTCGATAGTCACTAACGAGAAAGAGTGAACATCGTAAATAGTTTCACTAGAATGCCTGACAGTCCACGTCCGTCCAAGCTGGAACAAAGCATCCAACCTCTTATCCATATCCGGGCAAATGACTGACTTCCATTTGCTGGAAACTTCCCTCCTAGTAGCCATCTGCTCCATTATTTGAACCCTTATTGTGTCCACCATCTTTGTAATTAGAAGATGGTGAGCTTCTCTAATCTAGGAGTTGAAAGATTCAGCTGCATTCGAACACATCTCACCATACCGCTGACCCTTAAAGTAGGCATTGCTCCATCTTTCATGAGGCAATCCAGAAAGAAATCTGTCTACGTTGCTGCCACCTTCATGCCTCAACGCCTGCAACTTGGCATGGAATGCAGCTATGGTCGGGGCATATGCACATTCCAGAAGCATCATAACCATTCTAAATTCGTTAGTGTATCCACCTGACAACTTGTCCCTCAGATTTGCCTTCAAGTGTTGTAGGCAAAACGCATGATGTGCATAGTGAAAAATGCTTGAAACAACCTCTATCAGATCTGGATTTCTATCGGAAATAAAAGTAATAGTGCGATCCAAAACCGGAACTTTCCTTAAATTCTGCAAAAACCATTTCCAATTGTCCTTCGTCTCTGAGTCCACAACAGCGAAAGCAAGGGGAAACAAACCTGTGTCATAAATAAATAAAGTTTTATACTCCAAGAAATAAATAAAAAAAGAAGAAATGATAATCATTAATAAAAGAACATGTCAAAAATATAAGAATCGAAAACAAGTGGTCATACCTTGATTTCCATTCTTCCCTGTTGCTGCCAACAAGTTTCCCTTGTATCTCCCTTTCAAAAAAGTACCATCTAAAAATAACAAAGGATAGACATGATTAAAACCAGCAATTGAAGCATAGAATGAAACAAACAGCCGCTTAAAGCACATAGTTGATTGGTCATAATCTAGCATAAAAAGGCTTCCTAGATTCACCTCCTCCGCCACCATAATGTACGAACGAAGATGGTCAAAAGATAGCGACGAATCACCATACAACTTATTTCTAGCCCTTTCTATGCCCCACCAGGCATGATGGTATGTAATTGTAAGTCCATAATTCGCCTTAAAGTGGTGCATAACATCAATTGGTCTAGTGAGCGGTTTCTCACGAATATGATCAATCATTAAATTAGCAACAGTCTCAGAGCTCATACGGTTGTTCTTCGAAGTTCGGATTGCTGCACCACACGTATGCTCATTATCTAATATCCTGATACAAAAATTTTCAGTCAACTTCTCAATCGATGCGTGAACACGCCATTTGCAACCCATCGAACTTCTGCGAGAACATTCAGCTGTCACCCTCACTTTATTGTTTTTCACATATACAAACTCAAACCCAACCTCCATTGAATATATAACAGAACACTTCTAAACTCCGCAACATCGTCCTCAAACCTCTGTCTCACTTCTCTAATACCACTTGATCAGCCTGAAGACAGTAAAATCTTCTCCTTGTGTATGCAGAACTGTAGAAGTATATCTGTCTCCATATCTGTGCCCTCATAACCCACTAATTGAATGGCATCTTCAACGAAATCATCAACGTTTTCCTATTGATCATCATCATCATCTGATTCCTGCATTTCTGATATGAAAACATCCACTGTTCCCAATCCCATTGAAGACGCCAACATTGATAAGCTCAATAAATCCGAGTCGCTGTCTAGCAAACACTTTGGGTGGCCAGGGAATGTGTAAGTCAGACAGACCATGTTTACTGCCAGCATTTTTCATTTCTTGCAAACTTGACGAATTAAATCATCATATCTCATGCCCCGACTAAAATAAATGACGGCAGTAAACATGCCATACTTACAGAGAAGCATTAGCGGCTGTGCCATCTTTGAATCTACAAAAATCAAGAAAGATCAAAAGTCATCAGCATCTTTAAAAGTGTGCAGAATGTAAAAAACAACCATTTATCTAAATTTATCTGAATTCTGTAGAAGTTTATCTGATTTCTGAACAAATTTATCTGAATTATGTAGAAGATTATCTAATTTCTGAACAAGTATATCTGATTTCTGAATAAATTTATTTGAATTTCTATAAAAGTTATCTAGATTTATTCATTACAACTCAGATAAATTGGATATAGAATTAAGATAAAATCTAAAGAACTCAGATAAATTCGATATTGAATTCAGATAATTTATATAGAACTCAGATAAATTTATAAAAAACTCAAATAATTTTATAAATTGCATATATATCTTAGAAAGATAGATAAATTTTATGCAAAATGTCACATATATTCGATTACATGACTCCTTCAACATTGCAGCTCTGAACAGAATTTCAAACTGTTAAAGGATTTAATAAGAAACAAAGTAACTTATTTGACATCTAGATACATCAGGGTTTATCTTTATGAATCCAATCAAATATAAATGTTAATAAAAAACAAAACTATGGAAATCTAACTATAAAAAGTAGCAAAAACAAATAACAAATCTGAACAAACAGATCAAAATCCTATACAAAATAAATAACTGGTCAAATAAAAATGATAATGAGTATCAGAAATATATATCTACAATTTAAATAAGAAATCTTACTCTGCTATTAATATAAAACCTTCCTTACCTCCGGCCAAAGTTGGATCTGCAATCTGCTACGCACAGAAACTCAAATTTGGTTCACAGTGGATCTGCGAACTGCTTCAAAATGATGGATCTACAATCTGCAATCTCTGAAATCTGCTTGCAATCTTCCCACATGAATTACAATCTGATTTGAAATAATCTTTCCAAATGAATTATAATCTGATTCGATTCAGAACAACAATATGCTTTTCCACAACGCTAGATCTGTTGTCTGTGACACAAAGATGACGGATCTGTAATCTACTAGCAATAAAATCTCTCTCAGAAGTTTTCTTGCGCGACTGTAGTTTGAAATTCAAAATACAAGATTTGCGGTGAATTACAAGGGCATATCAGTAAAATGTGATGAGTTATGACCTAAATCCGAGGCTACATAATCGTGATACGTTGCTGAAAAATAGTTACAGGTTGAGGACCACTTCATTCCATGCTACGTCAGTTACATAAGTATTTTAGTCCTGAAAAATGAAACATGTGTGCACAGGGACTTAAGGCTGGAAAAAGTCTAGCGAAGTGGACCAGAGACCTTAAAAAGTTTTTCCTTGGATTGGAGGTTGGAAACATGGACTGATAGGGACCTTTCGCTAATTTTGCCAAAAAGTTATCTCTTCTGGTCTTTGGATATGTGAGATGGGTTCAGTTTGGTATTGAAAATTTGAATCAATGAGTTTTCTCTAGAATCTCTCTCACATCTGGTACATGTCATCTTATAAAAAAAATTTCAAAATTCAAATAAGAGAAAAGTTGTGTTTGAATGGATGTCTGGATATCGAGTGGCAGATTTTCTATCTAAAAAATAGGAAAAAAAATAAATAGAAACATGGTTATCTATGGAAAACTCTATGAGATAAATTAGAAGATGACTTGCCACTCATTAAAATGTGTTCAACTCATTCGAAAGTAATAGGAATTTCTGTCGTTTTCTCCTCAAAAAAGTAAAATTAATTCTTGCTGCAGATGGAAAAGCACAACAGGAAAATATCTTATATGTTTCCAAAATTTACATGTATTAAGCAACCTTTAAGAGATTCACTTAATGCATATCGATTCTGAGGCACAAAATGGAAATGGGTTGCTTGCTCAAATACAATTTAAGATCAAAGAAGATTATGTATTTCTCAAATAGCATGCGAAATCCATTACAAGGTACAAAAAGAGATGTAAATCATCAATAAAAAAAACTATGAAACACAATCTAGTTCTTTTCCAATAGCAGCATTTAACAAAATAAATGTATCAACCAGTTCAACATAACAACATATAACTTACCTTTGATATATTTTTTATCGGTAACGGAAACTTACATTAAAGGAGTTGGAAAAACAAAGGAGAACAAAAAAGAAAAAAAAGATATATAAAAAGTAGGACCAAAGAAGAGAGAAGCTAAAAGAGTAATGTACCCAGGGGCGGACCCATGTTTAGGGATTTGGGGGCTGAAGCCCCCTCCTAACTTCAAGAAAGCCCTTTGGGCAATAAAGTGGTTTTGGCCCAGCTCCCACTTAAAGAGTGGGTCAAGCCCCCTCCCAATTTAAAGAAAGCCCATAAGGGTAATAAGGGGCGTCTGGACCAACCCCCACTTAAAGAGCCCGTCAAGTCCCCTCCCCTTCCCCAAATCAGTTTTTCTTGGTCTCTCTCTCCATCTTTCAAAACATCCTCAAATTGGTCTCCATCACCAACTGTTGGAAATAGGGTGGGCCTCTAGGATAGGTTTCAAAAACTTTTGATCCACTTGATACAGAGATCAACTATCCAAAAGGCTACCAATGTGTCCAAGATGCAAACCCTCTATCTCATCTATCATGATCAGTAATTCAATCTATCTAGGAGATAGAAAATCAGTAACACACATGCAACAAATAAATCTACAACATACAAGGAAGTAGATTATACCTTTGGAGCTCGGTTGGGCTCTAATGGAGAAGTTGCTACTTTCTTTGAAGATGAAATGCTTTCACTTAATCAAAGTAAGATCTCCAACACCTTGTGATCTTCCACGCTATATCCCGTTATCAAATTCTCTTCTCAAGGAGATGGGTGGGATCTCCTAAAGAAAACTACTAGAAAACTCTAAGCAACTAGAAGGAGAACTAGAACTAGAAGAGGTTGTTGTGCAACACTTGCACAAGGAGAGATGGGCGTGAATTCCAATGAGGGAGATGAGTATGGACGTCCAGCCCATAAGCCTTCCCTTTTATAACCCATAACACCCTCTCCTACTAATTATTAATTAGAAGTTATACTTCCATTATAATTAGTAACTATCTTCTTTTACTATTACCACTATTAGAAGTCTCACTTCAAATAGAAATAGTATCTTTCTAATTCCTTCCTTTTAGAGTTTAAGTAGAATTAGTAACTTGGGCTAGCGTGGGGACCACTAGGGATTCCTTAGAAAGCTGACTCCAATTGGGATACGTGACCCCACATCTCATGTGCAATCCGGGCCCACAGTTAATTGCAAATAACTCCACTATATAAATGCAATTGCACTCCAGTCTTAGGAATAAATTACATAGAAGACCCTAAACTTCCCTATTACCACAAGTAGGCCCCTCCATCAATATCCATGGATCAATTGGACCTGTCTTCCAAACTAGATCCATATCTTATTATCCTTGAGTCCCAATTAATTATAATGATCAATGGTACCTTTCCAATTAACTCTTAATCGGAATGGGTGTACACTTACCAATGATAAATCCATTAATTGGCACGAGGGGACATTAGAGATAGATTCCATCTTGACCATTAAATGTTCCCACAAATCTACTACCATATACCCAAATCACTGAGGTGTTGACCTATAGTTGGCCTCACTCATTGGTGACTCAAAGCAAATGAATAGATAGAAACTTGAGTCCATTAATGTCTCAGGATTGAGAGCTTACTGATAGGGAATTATGAGAGCAGACCTTAATATAAAGACAGTGTTTATAAGGTGCTTCTCATGGTCCTTCAATACATCCAATGTACCAGCACTATGATCCAGAATCTTTCATTCTGATGATCGAGACAAATCACACTATCGCATAGTGATCAAAATGCTGCAACCTTGTCAGTATGAGATGTCCAGTCTCATCACTGGTTGTGAAGATATTCAAGTATAAGATTTATTATACATGTCTCCCATATGTGGATCTCATCCATACACATGTATTATATCTAGTATACTTATGGACTCCGGTTCATCTCATGAACCATTATGTCATTCGTATTGGTTATGTGCAAGTATATAATTAAACACCATTCATCTCATGAAATGGAAAGCATGAATATATTGATTAATAAAGAAATGAATCAATTTATTACATCATATGCTGGTATTGAGACCATAAAACTAACACCAACATCAGCATGGATGTCTTTTATGCACAATTTCTCCTCTTTTATGTGATCCTTTGCTCCCTCATTAATGGATGTCTTTTGCTGAACCTCATTAGAGAAAAGATGCTCACAATCGAAACCCATGTGAAATGGGAAGTAGGACCAAAAAGTGGATAGAATGCTCATATGGGCTGGTTGCAATGGCCAAGCATGTGGGATTGCATGCAATGGACGTTTACAGTCGTTGCACAATCAATCACTGCCCAATTTCTAATTCTATTGAAGTTGTGATTAGAGACCCTTTTTTCCTCCCGTGTCATGCTAATAACTAATTGTCAATTTTATGACCTTTGCTTATTGAATGCATTAAATGCCATTTTTAACCTCAATGGGATTAGTAAAAGTAGTTCATTGTAGTAGTTTTGTTTCTATTTTGCTCAACATATGCTTTTAATGTTGATTCAGGTTCTCTATTGAGTTAGATGGGTGTTTATTCATGGTAATAGAAAATTAATTCAGGAACCATGTAGTGCCTCTCATGTTCAAAGGTGTTTAAACATGATAGAAATTAAGGATTTGATGTGCTAATCATGCTTTAGGTTTGTAGGTTTTGTAGGTTAATATTTGACATTTTCAATTAACCATCGTCAGCCCTCCTCAAACAAAAATCTTGGGTCCGCCACTGAATGTACCCAACAAAAAGCAACTTACCTCCAAGGGCCTATCAACCTCATATAAAATGAGAATTTGTTTCATTAATAAAAAAAATTCAGCATAATTCATAGATCCAAACGAACGAAAATACCATAGAGAGGATATGAAGTTTTGTCAAAAGTTGAGGATATGAAGTTTTGTCAAAAGTTCTATTCCATTTGAAGAATAACACACTATGGGGAATATTAAGGTTGTCAAAAATGCCTCTCTAAATTATTAAAATTGGATGAAAATGCATTTGAGATGATGATACCAAAGGAAGTCGTCTCTTTAATGGAACTGTGGCCGAGAAGATTATCATGTAAGTGTCCACAACGTATGGTAATGGAATGTGACAGGTAAGATTATCGTGTAAGAGTCCACAACGTATGGTAAGCGTATTTATGCATGACCCGAGTCCCTCTCCCAGGAAAGGACCTGTTGTCTTTCTATATATAACTAGGGTTTCAGGGCCTGCGTGTAACCGCCCGAGCCTTTAATTCATAGTGGGAAATCCCAATTTAAGTTAAAAGTAAACACCAAGTACATAAACAAACTCCATTTAAAATCATTATATATAAAATTCAGAATTAGTCATCATCTTTTGGAGAACCCCATATACCTTTATCCCTTCCCATTCATGGGGCATGGATATTGGACGGAGAGATAGTTTAGTTGAAAGTAAATTTAAGCATAACTATGAACAAATTGCTTATTATAAAGAGGCAAATTTATAAAAAAAAATCTTATATATAAATCTAAATCAATCATCAATATCAAAACATTGAATCATATTCGAGATCAAATTGACCGTGTTCTTTATGGTATCAATTGCGACGATGCTAGAGTTGTCTCTGCTATGTAACCTATGCTGAAATGCATTCGGAGAGGAGGCTGATTTTGACGTTTCATTCTGCAATGGAATAACTAACAAATTTACTTTCATATACCATGCATGGATGTTAAATGAACCTTATAAGATTGAGAAAGAGAAAGCAAAATGGCGTACATAAAAAAATACAAAAATTTAAAAGCAAATATTTTAATGATTAAGTAAATTGAATGAGTATTAAAAAATGATATAAAAGAAAAACATTTAGTAAAACATAAGAAAGCTTCTTAATTACATACAGAACATATAAATTACCGTATATTGTATTTTTTTTATGTCAACTGAAGTCTCAATTGCAATTCACCACTTGTTATTCTTGATCTCAACCATCAAACATATAAAACTACACATTTTGAAAAATTAATAAGGGGTAGCAAAATGATAAAATCTCAGGATAATTTAAACAAATATAAATGATGAAAAAATGACAACTTATAAACAAATAAAAAAGGAAAGAAATAAACTTCTCCAAATGATCCATTTAATAGATGAATTTAGTTTTTTTCGGTACTTCTACCAAACTAACCCAACGACTATACAAAATGACTAACTATATTATTATGACCCACCAACCTAACTTGAACTTCCATATTACATCCACTTCATTATTATGACCCACCAACCCAACCTGAACTTCCATGCTACATCGATAATAGTGTTTATATTTTCAATCCTATTAATAAATGGGCAAGCATTGGGTTAGTAAAGTGATTTGGAAACTATAAACCTAAACATACCCTTTAATAAATGCGTGAGGGTTAGGTTAGTAAAGAGTAAACCTAAACCTAAGAATTAAACCTGACTTTCTATAGAATTTAGTAATTAAATACAAAGGAAAAGAATAATTATCAAAATAATAAGGGGAACTTTCAAAAAAGTATGAAAACTATAGTTTATTTTTAAGAAAGTACAATCTATTATAAAATGACAAAATTTCAGAACATATTAAACAAAATATAACAGAAGAAAACAAATAAAAAAGAGAAGTTGAAGTTGAAGATAGTATGATATAATGCTCTAACCCAAGCTGTCATATAATAATAATAGGGATGAAGTTGAAGTAGAAGTTATGATGAGGGAGTTAAAATTTTGATTATTGAAAATTCTAAAAGAAGTGTTGTATTTTTTAAAACTTAAGTATAAATTATAATATGAAAAAGTAGTAATAAATAAAGCCAAGTAAACATGTTTTTTATATGATAATATGATGAGACATGATGGTTCCCATAAAAAAAAGTCATTTTGAAAGAAAAAAATTGGTGCTTATCAATAAATGCTATAAAGAATTTTTTTAATCGACTAATTCATTGTAGAGTTTTGAGAAAATAGAAAAGATTTAGAGAGATTAATCTACTATTATTGATGTGATGATTTTATATTTTAAAAGGAAAGTTATTGATTATAGGGTTTTGAAAAAAATAGGAAATAACTTAATTGACTGTTATTTAAGTGGCGAAAAAAATTAGAAAGTCATCAACGGTTCAAGTTTGGTACAATATTAGTTCTTATACTCATACAGCTATCCAACGGTTTGGATGGTGGTTTGGTGGTCCCACAGTGAAGAAAAAAAAAACGTAGACTGTTTAAGTGATTGTGGGATATCCTACATCCCTAGGATATCGCAAGCTGCGATATCTTATGGATTGAACAACTCTGCGGTAAATATACATTTTTTAGCTGTTCTGGGGCTATTGTCGGCTTTAAGACCGACCGTACGGCAATTGTCCCATGATTATATCTGAGCTTCATTCAATTCAATATGAATATTTAAATGGAGCATTACTTATAAGGTACCAGAACCATCATCAATGATCAAAAGAGTAAAGAAGCGACAAGAAGCAGCAACAAAGAATATTCCAGTGCCAGAACAGAAGAAGGCTAAGAAGCAAAAGAATGTACCAAAAGATAAAATGGTTGCTCAGTTAGAAGACTTTGTTGACATAAACGAGCAAATGCAGCACAAAGCTACCAATAAATCAGAGAAGAAGAAACCATTTAAGCTCCCCAGAAACTTAATAACCAAACCATTGAATGAAGCTGACAAGAAGAAGTTAAAGCTCATATATGACACAGAAGGATATAAGAAAGTTGACATGATATATTACTCTGGAAAGGCATTAATAACATTATAAACAAACTAATAACATTTCACATGTACAATTGCAGTGCAACAGTTTGGGGCGGAGAAAGTGAAAACAATGTGTTGTATGAGGACATAATTGCAATCCAATCTGGCGCTGATATATCAAGCAATGTAAGAAACCTACTACAACAATATAGTATATTTATTGAATGTTTAAATAACATGTGTTTCAAAACATACATAACATGATGTATCTGTAATCCATCAGGTTATTGATAGTTATACACAGATGCTCTACAAGAAGCAAACAAACCTTGAAAATGATCTCAAGAAATTGGAAAAGGAGGGTCTAGAGGAGGACGAAAAATCATATTTCATCAGTAGCCTTTGCTGGGTAACACAAATAACTTTATTGACATGTCTGCAACGGAATTCATTAAATGACATTAATACTTTTAAATTCCATATTTGTGCAGACAATGCTCACTGTTGAAAAAAAAATATGAGAGAAACCATCCTCAATCATCAAATCTCACCATATAAAATGCAGAATCATAGATTCATCCACTTTCCAATGAACTCTAATGGAAAGAACAAAGATACAACACCGTTCCATTGGACTCTGTTGCTCCTTGATAAAAAACAAGGCCAGTGGATGCACTACAACTTCATGAGGCCAAGGGAGAAAAATGCAATTGATCACTACTTCAAGGATGCCGAATTACTAGTACATGTCATTCACTTTAACTTCCTTTAAATCATGGTTGACACAAGTTGTTATATATGTGGCTAATGAAAATGATGTGATCACAGAAATAATATGTAGAAAATTACAACCACATCAACATTGAGGAAATGCAGCCATATAACGAGCCATTGAACAGCATGGAAGGAGCACCACGGCAGAAAGAGGGATTGTAAGTATTGTAACAGTAACGCAGATTATACAAAAAAAACCCCATAGACAACCAAACAATATGAATAACTGACAATACCATGTCACATTGCAGGCTTGATTGTGGCATCATCGTGTGCTACCTCATAACTCAAATCTCTCATTGCAAACCAGTCGACAACCACTTGGCACAAAGCGTCGTCAACAGTTTTAGAGCAGAATTAGCAGTCAAGTTCTTGCATGACGAGCCCTGTACTTGGACAAAAGAAGACTTTGAAGCCAAAAAGTTCGCATCCTAAAGGAAGACTGACAAACATCATGGATTTTTTTGTGTTTTCATTTTTTGGTTCACATGGATAATTGTAAGATGTTGGAATCAACATTAAAAGAAAACTAACAAACAACAAGGGATTTTCTTTTGTTTTTTCATTTTTTGGTTCACATGGAAAACTTTAAGATGTTGGAAGTAGGATATTTTTTTTTTTTGGATACAAATATAAGATGTTGGAAAGATGTTTGTAAATGTAAATGCGCTTATCAATTACAGAATTCAAGTCATTTTCTTACATGTTGTCATTGCTTTATGTTTGTTACGAATTCATAGAATTTAAAATCTTTTGATAAAAAGAACGAAATACATTTATCTGCAATTCTCATATAGCTAAATTTCTCTGTCTTTTCAAAGAAAATCATGTAAAATTATCTTCCTTTTAAAAGAAACTCAGATATATTTAACTTAGTTTAAATAAAAATTAGTGAAATTAATCTGAGTTTTGAATGGAAGTTTGATAAATTTATCTATTATTGCATTGGAAGTCGAGTAAAATCCATGTAAAATTCATTACAAAAAGGAAAGATAACATTAATATTTCGAAGCGACACTGATATTTTGCAATTTTATTTAACAGAAAAAACCCAAATTGATTTCTATACATGTTGACAGTCACACATTATCATCACCAAATTATAAAAGATGAGAAATTCAAACTGATGTCAATGGCAACTCAATAGGCTCTTTGCAGGACTTTTTATTATGACTCCCAATCCGCCCACATCGTCCACATTTAATCTGCCTTGTCATCTCACCTTTTGACAATATCCTTTTCCTTTTTGGTCTCTAAGTTAACTCTAGCTTGCCTACAATTGGGATGGGAATTATAGATTTAGAGTATGCATGTCTGTATATCTCTATGTGAAAATACCGATCCGTATAAAGGTTTAGATCCTTTCCACACTTTTGAATAACAGCACATGCGTGGGCACACGGGAAGCCATTAAGCTGCAATCGATAGTAGGAACATATGCGATTGTAAATATCAACAGTGATAGACGGGTACGAATGAACATAAAAAATAGTGTCGCTTGACTGCCGAATGCTCCACGACGTACCAAACTTGATAGAAGCCTCCAACCTCTTATCCATGTTTGGACAAATGACTCCCTTCCATAAGCTAGACATTTCCCTCCTATTGTCATCTGCTCCATTATCTAAACCCTTATCATGTCAACCATCTTTGTAATGGGCAGGTGTCGTGCTTCTCTAATCCAGGAGTTAAAAGACTCTGAAGCATTGGAACACATCTCACCATACCGATGGCCCTTAAAATAAGCATTGCTCCACCTATCATCAGAAAATCCGGAGAGAAATCTGTCAATGTTCGAACCACCTTCATGTCTAAATACCTGCAGCTTTGCATGGAATACAGGTACAGTGGGGGCATAGGCACATTCACGTAGTAACAAAATCATCATTTCTCTAAATTCATTTGTGTAACCTTTTGAGAACTTATCTCTCAAATTTGCTTTCAAATGTTGGAGGCAGAAAGCATGATGAGTAAATGGAAACACATGTGCAACCATCCACGAGACCAGGATTTCTGTCAGAAACAAAAGTGATTGAGCGGTCATATGCAACTACTTTCTTCAGATATCACAAGAACCATTTCCAATTATCCTCAGTCTCTGAGTCTACCACCACAAAGGCAAGAGGAAACAAACCTACCGCATTCAAGAAACCACTTATTATCAATTAAGCAGTAAGGTTGACTATGCACTGAAATAAAAATAGATAGTATCAACATTATACAAAAACGTAAAAATCTGCAAGATGACACTTTACCTTGATTACCATCCTTCCCTGTTGCTGCCAACAAATTTCCCTTATATCTGCCTTTCAAAAATGCCCCATCTAGAAACAACAGCGGACAAACATAATTAAATCCACGAATCGAAGCATTAAATAAAACAAACAAACGCTTGAAGCACATGGTGGATTAATCTAATCTAATACAAACAAACTGCCTGGATTTGTCTCTATGCAACATTAATGTACCAACGAAGATGGTCAAAAGAAAGTGATGTATCACCATACAACTTATTCCTCACCCTTTCAAACCCCCACCATGCATGATGGTATGTAATGGTGAGCTCGTAGTTTACAGAAAATAATGCACAACATCAATGGGTCTGGTCATTGGTTTCTCTCAAATATGATCCATCATTAAATCACAAACAATTTCAGAGCTAATCCGGATACTCTTAGATGTACGAACTGCTGCTCCACAAGTATGCTCATTATCAAATGACCTTATACAAAAAAAACCACTAGACTTCTTAAGTGATGCATGAACACGCCACATGCAATCTTGGGTTTTATGATGAGAGCATTCAGCTGTGATCCTTACTTTGTCATTCTTGACATACACAAACTCAAACCCCAACTCAATCGAATATTTGCACAGCACATCTCTAAATTCAAAAGCCCCACCCTCAAACCTCTGTCCAACATGACTGATACCATTCACCCAATCCGAAGAGAGAAGAAACTTCTCCCTATGTGAACAAAACTATGGAAGTAAATTTGTCTCTACATCTGTAGCATCATACTCCACTACTGCCATTCTGTCTTCACAAAATTCATCTACATTATCCTCATTGTCCTCATTACTATGTTCAGATAATTCTGATACAAAGACATCGACTCGATCCAATCCCAATGAAACTACCAACATAGACAAGCTCAATGAGTCTCTGTCATTGTCAAGCATACACTTCGGGTGTCTAGGCAATGCATATGTGAAACATATATTGTTGGGAAACAAAGTCTTCCACTTGCAACAAATTTGGTTAACCAAATCATCCATTCTCATACTATCAGTCAAAATAACAACATTGGTGAACATACCAAGCTTGCAAAGAAGCATATCGGTTTTACCATTTTAAACACTGCATACGAAAAACAAAGATAAAATCAAAACTACATAAACATTTGTAGCTGAAATACTCTCTTAATTTCGCATGAGTCTATATCAGTTTCGTGTCATTTTATTTGTGTTCGCACGAAATTATCTGATACGAATTTATCTAACACATATGAATTTAGCTAATTTTGACATGATTTTATTTCTTTATAGAATCAATTAAACTGGATTTGAAATAAATTTATCTCACTTTTGCATCAATTTATCTGAATATACTATTCCTTATCTGCGATTGGTATGAATTCATCAGAGTTTGGAGTGAATTTATCTGACTTTTAAAATGAATTTATATGAGTTTAAAATAAATTTATTTCACTTTCGCATCAATTTATCTGAATTTCATGTTCCTTATCCGTGATTGGTATGAATTCATCAGAGTTTGGAGTGAATTTATCTGACTTTTAGAATGGATTTATATGAGTTTGAAATTACATGAATTTATCTACGTTTGATTTGAATCACATCTAGAACGAACTACTGATAATATAAGAGGAATTCAATTCAGAAAACAAGATTAAAAGATATTCTTAACTAAAATAGATCAAAACATTCATTCATACCTCAAGAAATTGATTGAAATGATGAAATTCGATTTTTCTTTTATTCAGATCTGAACAGAAATACTGAGAACATAAGAAGAAATAATTTCAGAAAGCAAGATTAAAAGAAGTATTTAAGCTAAAATTCGGATCAAAACATTAATCATTACCTCAAGAATTTCACTGAAATGATGAATTCTGAGTTTGCTGTGAATCAGATCTACTAACTCATATTAAGAAGAACTGTGCTCTGTAACAACGTCAGAAGGAGAAGAAGAAAAGAAGAAAAAGGATTCTCAAGCACTACAAATGACCAGTTCTAGAAACTGAGAAATTCAAGGTGAAACTCCATTAATCGTCATTCCCTCCAAATAAAAATTTGAAACTTGATCCAAAACTCATCTCACGACATTTAAATTCGTCAGCAAGCAGGGAAAGACGATGACGTCGAGCTATAAACCAGGATTAGATTGCATGACACCTATGCAAACAGGTAGAAGGGCAAATTAGTCATAAAAAGTATGACGTGTCATGCTAAGGGACCACCGCCTGAATTAATCCCATGCGCAAGGGACTTTAGGCCTTAAACAATAATGATGTGTCCTAGAGACTTTATAGCCCAATAATCAAGGACCTCTCGGTAATTTACCAAAGTTTTAAAACAAAATATTGATAACATTATCTTAATTCTGATTATGAAATTGATAAAATCAAATTTAAGAAAGACTAGTATAGTAGAATGTAAAAATCCTCCAAAAGTCTAATGCTTTTATAAAACACACATATTCATCTTGAATCCGAAGAGATTGAGTGCCGAACCCGCCTCAAACATATGCCACTTTTTTCTATAAATAATAAGTAACGTGCCATTTTTACCTATAAACTGAATGAAGAATTTATTTTTATACTATTTTTAAACATCCAAATAAACTAAACAAACTACCATAATTGAGAAATGCCCATCTTAAAAATAACTTGGAGCTTCCATGTGCCACCTACTTGAAAATGCAATGTGGGCTCAGGTTTCAAAAATCCAACTAAGATTTGGAATGAGCTCTTGGGCTTTAGATACTCAAGTTCATAATCTCATGTCTTGTCTCAATTAGGTTAGGGTTGGCTACACGAATTATGTTTCTTCATTTCCGATCTTTTTGAGCCAATCTTAGACACTCACATTGGGCCCAAATATTCAAAATGCAAAACAACTCAGGAGTGTATTTATTTTTGACACCGGGAGGTGGGCACTCAGGTATTTCAAAAGCCTAGGAGATCGGACAAATGACTGAACTAATTGCCCCAAGTGCGGACAAACCATGTAGAAATCATACCATGGTTTTAATGAAGGGTAACTTGGGTGATTTAAAATAAAAAAAAAACTAAAGGAAACGGTAGATGGAAAATAACTTTAAATGGCTGGTTGTCCTTAAGTGAAAACCTACCGGAAAACTTAGGCCCTAATTTGAAAAGTTTTGAAACTTCTATTCTTTTTTAAAATAAGGCAAAAACTTAAGGCCTTATTTAGAAATTTCTCCTTTTTTCCTCCTCTTGGAGTTCTTTAAAGTTCTACACTCTTCATATTTGCCGACTCCAATTTTTAGTATTTTCTTTTGTTATCATAGAAGACACTCTCATTCTCTCTGATGAAATGGAGAAGCCCACAAAAACTCACAGATTCCAAGCTAGAAGAGCGCCACTATAATTTATAGCAGACAGGTCACAGGAGTAGTTTCAAAATCTCTGTTCATTTTAAGTTTTACGCAACTTCTGAGTCCCCCCAAAACTTTAATTCTACTCCTTCGGGTTTTTTATTGACTACATTAAACCCCAAATGGGATAGTTTCATGTCTTAAAATTCATAGAATTTGAGACACAAAACTTTTTATATGTAATCCAAACCATTCAACGCTTAAGTTTGGCTCGGTTCTGCACATTTATGATGACCAGGGATATCAATGGACTTTCAGTCATTTGGTTATACCAAAGAACTAGACCTGAAAGATTTCAATAAAAACCTTTTTTTGAACCCAAGTGATAATTGGGTTTACGCTCAGTCATGTCCATTCCAAATTTTCGATGCCCAAAATGACTCATATATTCAAAGTATCATTAATATAAATTTTACATAACATGCACAAAAACCTTGTGCACAACGGATAGTAGAAGCCTTCATATGTAACCTCGTCATTACATATTCAACATTTGGCCCCTGAATGGGTGTTTTTTTTATACGAAATTTGAGTTAGTTTGGTCCACTATAGACCCAGCTGAACCCAACATATTTGCATCCCCACTTGTGATAATAAACATTTTATGACTCATAAGAACAAATGGAGATGATTTTCTTGTGAACTCTTGAACCACAAACCTCATTTTCTAATATTCTCGGTGTAGAAGCCAAAATAGAGCGAAGAGAATGAATTAAATAGCACCCAATTCAATGTACAAGATATTAACTTTTATTTTAAGTCTTAAATTTTGGATCCATATATTTATATATATATAAAAGGATTTTACCTAAAAAAGGGCCCTAGTTGGCCACTAAGCATAAAATGGGCCACTAATAAATATGGCACGGAAGTTTATTTTTATTTTATTAATGATCAAAACATGTGACGACGTTGTCATCACATTCAACCCCATAAAAGGCTCACAAAACCCCACTTCCCCATTTTCCCCTTCTTCTTCCCAGCCCTTTCTCCCTCACCCCTAGCGGTTTCCTTTCCTTCCTCAAAAGGTAGAGAAGGTGGTCCCAAAGATCGTTTTCCAACCTATTGGATTGTAGCATCAAGATTTCCAGTACCTATATCAGGGAACTCCACCAAAACCCCACTTCCCCATTTTCCCCTTCATTGTCCCATCGCTTTCTCCCTTTTCGTTGGTGGTTTCCTTTCCTCCCTAAAAAAGTAGAGCAGGTGGTCCCAAAGGTCATTTCCCAACCTATTGGATTGTAACATCAAGATTTCTAGCATCTTTATCAGGCGAAGGTATTCTTCTTGTTGCTTTTCTTTATCTGTATTACAAAATGATGATTTACTGGGGTTTCTTCATCTTCTTTCCATTTACTTCACATCGTAAAATGGTTCATATTCATGCATTATACATGATTTTTGCATTGAATCAACCCATCACTCAATCCTTCCATTTTTCCCGTTCTCGACTGGGTTGTCAACCCTAGTGGACATGCAGAGACTTCATGCAAATATGTGGACCATGCTGGAAATGCGTTTGTAACTTTGGTCCCTACAAGGGTGGCCATCTTTTCGATACCCTGAAAGTCGTGTGATGTTGATCATTTGAACTTTTATACCTCTTCCTCTCAATCTAAAAACTACCATTGTAACTTCGTTCCCTTTCTGTGCCCCACCCATCCCCTCTAAAAAATTCACAATAGCAAACTAATGTAAAGGTAAATATGTGTTTTACAAGATTTTAATAGGATACAAATGCAACTGCAACTAAAGTTTTAATTTCAAACACCTAGCTTGATTGCAAACCCACTAATGTGTATGTTGGAAGACTTGGATAAGGAAGTAACTCGGACTGTACTAAGTATTGGTTGACCTTTAAGACAGTTGTTTTTTGGCTTACTTTTCATATGAAACTGATGCTTTACTTTGTGTGAGGTTAATATCTTACCATCTTAATTCTGCCACAAAATTTATAGAGCACAAGCGCTTCTCTTCTTTTCCCTTCTTTTGAATTGTAACTTCTTGGGCTTTTCTACAAGTTGGTTGGTAGACCTGGCATAACCTAAAGACATATTAATGGAAACATTCAGCATCCAAGATATAGTTTCCCTTTTCTTATTTTTCCCTTCTCTATTTAGTTATACTCTTTGGACCATTATAATTGTTATTGTTCTTCTTGTACATCATGTTTCCATTGTAATGGCTTCATCATTAATAATTGTAGTAGTAGCCATGTTATAAAGAAAGTTATTCAGATAAGAGTATTTGAACTAACTTCAATACCTATTCATGTCAATTGAATCAAGCCACAAAAAAATGTTTAGAGGAAGCAGTGGGAAAGGCTGCATTCAGTCTTTCCAACCATTAAATTTAAATTTATAAATATTGCTATGATTCTAATACATACATACAGGCCTAGCTAAGGTGTGAGCCCCACAGAATCCTATCAACTTATTGGAATGATTTTTTTGCCAAGTGAATATAAGGAGTCTGTATCCATTAAAATAAGTAGTCTCACATTTGGAATGCTTCAAATCATCTAGACAAGTGCTCCCCAGATGCTTGCAACTAAACATCCCTTAAATTATCTATTCATTGTGGAATAGGCTCCTAAATTTCAAAGACTGCTAAAAGGGAAGCAAGAATTTGAGGACCAAAAGTCTATGTTCTCTTATGCTATGCAATTCATTGCATTTAATTTCCTTATTAGTTAGCTTTACATCTCTCTAGTTATGTTTACATCTCCCTCTCTCTATTTATTTTTGCAGATGGCTGGAAGTAAGGGAGTACGAAATAGGCTTCTAAATGATCAAGCCAATCATATTTCAGAAGCCATAAACCATGAAAATGTATATTCTTAGCCACCCTTTCATCTATACATATACTATTGAGTTTACCTTTTCTTAACTATAATCACTTGAAAATGTCTGGCAGGAATTTGGTACATTTAGATGCATACCAATGAACTTGGACATAGATTCATGGGTGCTAAATGAAACCCAAAAGGACTACATAAGGCAATTGGGGTTGCATCATTTGGTGGAAATGGAACATATTAGGATAGATCATGCCCTCTTTACGGCCTTGGTAGAAAGATGGCGTTTTTTTAGAAACTAACACCTTCCACTTCCCATCAGGTGAGGCGACTGTCACTCTTGAAGACGTTGCCTATATTTACAGGCTACCTATCGACGGCCCAATTGTTACTGGGAGATCTTTCCTGAATTCATTGGTGAGTGAAGTGTGTCTAGAACTACTTGGCAATTATGGCCCCCATTAATGGTGCTGATGTAAACGGGATAAATATTAAATTCACATGGTTGGAGGCCAATTTTGCAACTGTTCCAACAAACAAAAAGAATAAGAAGAAGAAGAAACTTTCTAAAGCCGATGAAATCTACAACACTAGGGCATACCTTTTCTTCTTAGTTTTCAGCCAAATTATGTCTAACACATCGGGTGGAAGGGGGCCGGCATATCTTCTCGAGTTGTTCAGGGACTTTAAGCCATATGCATGGGCCCCTACCTGTCTTGCCAATCTTATTGGATATTAGCAAAGGCGGTGAAATGCATTAAGGACAAGGCGGAAGATGGACATCAGGATGGAGATGAATGCAAATCTTTGAACAAGGGTGATGGTTCTAGGAAGTTCAGAACCTTGAGTGGAACTCTTCAACTTCTCCAAGTAACGCATTTTTATTTTAACATACTTAGAGTTTTTCTACAAGTCTTACATTAGTTGTTAGGTATTAATGACTGTTTTTCACAGTTATGGGCGTACACGAGAATGCAAATTGGACGTTGTCTACCACCAAATGATACCTGGAAAAGTGATATTCAGTTTCCATTGATGAAAACATGGACAGTTAGGTTGAATTCATTCAAAGCATTAAGAATTAACCACACTAAAAAAGACTCGGCAACAGTTGAACAAACTGCCATAGGACGGTGTAAGTTCAACATGATCGGATGGTATACGGTTGTGAGTTGATGCAATTATTATTACGTGTTTATAATAGTTTTTTACTTCTTTTATGTAGTTCAAATAGTAACCGTATAGCACTTGGAAAGAAATTCCGGCATAATGTTTCTAAAGCCGACCGCGATCTATTCTCATCTTCAACAGTCCTAACTTTTTATTGGGTAGTGGAGCGACATAATACGGGTCGTGTTATGAAACAGTTTGGTCTTAATTAGGTAGTTCCCCCTCCGTTCAGCATGCCCTTTGCAAGAGTGGAGCGAGTAGAAAAGATAGTGTACGACTACAGTGCACTTGGCAGGGTACCTAAATATGTGTTGTGGGACAGTAGATGCAAATGCATTCTGAATGGAAAGAAAGCATCTTCATCGGCTCATATTGACGAGTATATGCGTTGGTATAGGGCCAACACGATTATGTATATTGGTCGGGGCAAGGCGCATGAGGAGATTGATACAACAAAGACCAAACGTGATGAACATGAGGGTTGTTATGAACAGAAGCACGTAAGAGATGGGTGCCTCTTTCTTACGATTTGATTTTTCCAACCACACGCCTAATGGCTGATTTTCTTGTCTTTCTGCAGGTTCATCAACTCTTACTTCACATGGAGAGGTCAGTTGACCGGGCCGTGCGGAAGAAAACCTCAATTGAGCATTTCCAGGACTCCTGGATCAGGAAGATCTTCAGATTCAGATCTGGGTTGAATACAAAATTCATCAAATTTAAGGACGATTACTTATACAGCTCAGCATCAAAAGATGTAAGCCACAATTACATCCTTTTATACTTATTCAATTTTACTTTTACTCAAACATTTTGAACCAAAAGTATGACATGTTGAACTTGTTGTATGGCAGGATAAAAAGTCCACTGACGGAATGAGGGCTAAAAGGTTGCAGCCAAAAGTCCAGGGAAAAAGACAGGAAAGAAGCAAAAGAGTGTGAAGTACAATAGTGATGTTCCAGTATCATCTTGGGTGTACACCCCCATTGAAGAGGCCCCTGATGTGCCCAAAGGGGATTTTAGTATGGAACCAGATTCAGTAGAGAGACATACCTCTACACCAGTCGAGAACTCCAATGAGCCACCAGTGGTTGATATCTTCTACACCCTTCGAGGGGCAACAACCTCGCAAGCAATTATAATTTCACCAATCAGGGCGTCCATTGATTCTCTAGTTTGGAGGTTAAAACGATTCCCCCGAACAAGGAAGATTCCAGAAAAGTTTGACGACTACTTACACTCAATGGGTGGATCGGAGTATTCTCTCTCCAAAAGGGTCAGGTTTCTACTAAATGGGTTCAAACGATATTTCAATGAGAGGTAGACCTTTTTTACTACACCTTCATGTTCGTTTCATTCCATAAATGGTCTTATGTATAGTTTGTTTTCCAGGAAGGAAGATCTTGACATTGTATGGACATTGGTATCCAGCGAAGTCTTGCAATCTACTCTGGAGGAGGGAATTTGGTTCGACACCAATATTCTGTATTATTGGTTTGATGTGTTGAGGGAGAAGTGTCAAATGGCCTTTTTGGCAGACTCGAGTATTTCTGTAAGTATATAGTTTCCAACATGCAATTATCACTTCGTCGCGATCTGTACTAAAAAGTCACTTCTAAATGGCTGCATAGCAGTCTGGGTCGCCAATTGAGGAAGAAGCAGCATTCGGTCCCAGAGGTTCTCGAGTGTGTGAGGCTAGAGAATGTAAAACACTCGTTTTTGTTCTTCATTCTGTCAATCATTTCTTATTACTTGTTGGGTACACGGACGAGAGGAAATGGGAATTCTACAACAGTTCAAGCAGTGATCGTCACGCTTTAACTACCTGTAAACGATTCGTGAGTATATACAGTATATTTCCAAATTGAACAAACTCTTCAATAACTTATCGTACCCGAATTATTGTGATTTCTTTTAATGGCCTTGCAGGTTGAGTGGCTAACAGGGAAGTACAGCCATTATGGTTGGGCAGACCCATACATATGGACGATCAACGTAAAAACGAACATCCCACTGCAGGATAACGGCTACGATTGCGGTGTCTTTGCTGCTGCATTCGCTGAGCACTATATATTTCGTCGTTCGATTAATTTCACGTAGGCTGACATGATGTACTATCAGCAACGAATAGTCATTGAGATCTTTAAGCGCAGCTGGGGGTTGAATGCGTATCGACTGAGTCTTGATGAGATTTCGATTGATTCAATTAAGCCTGAAGACTGATGAAAATTTGACGAAAGCCACTACAATGATTTTTTATTGTAAATACTCTAGCATGGTGCTACTATGAATGATCCATGTTTTTGAGGGCCTTCCTGGATTGGAAATACAAATTGGTCTCTATTTGTAGCGCTTTAAAAAGTTGAAATGATTGTAAAGGGACTCATTGTTTTTTTTTTTTTTATGAAAAAAGATAGTTGTTAAAACACTTGTATTACTGCAAAAAATGACTTGTTAAGTATATATTTTGTGATTATTGAATGTTGCCTTGTTATAGATTTTTGAATGCTGCCAAGAAACGAAGCTTGTATGTCCATGGGTGTTGTAGTGCGCTCGCACATCAAACCATTACAACCATCTTTTTTTCGACTGCAATGGTCAGTGACGACGTCGTTGCCTCACAGAAGATAGTGGAAGAAAGTGTGCTCTAATATCTGACGATGTCGTTGCATCACAGGAGCTAGTGGAAGAAACTGAGCTTTAATATATGACGACGTCGTTACTTCACAGAAGCTATTGCAAAAAAATGTTCTTTAATATATGACGAAGTCGTTGCTTCACAGAAGCTAGTAGAAGAAAATGTTCTTTAATATATGACGATATCGTTGCTTCACATGAGCTAATGCCAATTAAGAATAGTGCAAATATACGACGTCATTGTCATAACTACGCCGTCCTTGACAGGATTTGAGCAGACTATATGTGACGACGTCGATGCTTCACAAAATCTAATGAAGATAGAATCGTTTAATATGACGACATCGTCACATATATGCCGACGTCGTTGCTTCACAGAATCTAATGAAAAAAAACTGTAAAGTAAATATATAACAACGTCATCGCACCACAAAATCCAATGAGAAAATTGCTGTGTTAATCTGTGACTACATTGTTGCACCATAGAATCATTATCCATGGCGTCTGGCTAGAAACATTTAAACGACGCTTGCGCCTAACAGATTCTTTGCACACATGACTAAAACACATCAAACCAAAATGGTGACAAAGTGGATGAAACTTGATGACAAATTTGTTGAAACTGTAATATATAAAGTTGTATTACAAAAGTATGTTCCACATCAAGGGATATATATAAGGTATGCTAGAAAGCTACACACAAAAGCATGATCCACATCAAGGGATATATACAAGGTATGCTATAAAGCTACTCCACAAAAGTATGATCCACATCCTACAATGAGATAGTTGGATCTATGCAACATGATCGGATGGTGGATTGCGACAACTCTTTCGGTTGTGTCCCCTATTTCTGCAATTAGAGCAAGTAACAACCCCACGCTGTCAATTTCTGTAGTCGACACGAATTCTATTTTTCTTTGGACGTCCTGGTTGTTTGGTAGCATGTGGAGGCAAGACAATTTCATTTGATGTATGTTCCCATTGTCTGCTATCACGAGTGGCATGTATGACCTCACTGTATGAAGCATGATAAGTAGTTGTTAGGTAACAATCCTCAACATAGTCATATGGATTCAGGTACCAAACTTTCATTACTGCCAGTGCATGATAGCATGGAATCCCCCTTATTTCCCATCTATGGTAAGTACACTTCTTTTGTTCAAGATCCACAATATCTATAAATTGTGCTGATTGAACCTGAAACTCAACGATCCCGGCAACATGTACATGCACGCGGTGTGAGTCTTCAGCCTCTTGGCTCATTAGTTTCTCTACATAGGGCGTTAATCGCGATGTAATATTGAGTGGCTCAAGATGTCTTCTCTGGAAGAACTCCATCAACTTCGCATGGATTTCTTCGACTTGCTTTGTAATAGGAAGCACCCTAATGTCCTTTAAAAGTGCATTCGTACACTCGGCAGCATTGCTGGTTATCATGTCATAGCGCTGTCCTTCAACATACGCATTTGACCAATGTTGTTTTCCAATGACATTGATATAAATGTGCGCCCCTTGGTCTTCAGACAGGATGTCGTTCATATAGGCCTCAATCTCGCATGGTCTAAAAGCCTTGGCAGTCCGCCGGAATTTCAATACAATGGCACGATCACAAAAGGCTGCTTTAATGTTTTCTGTAATGTGATGACAACAGTAACAGTGCCTCGCGCTTGGAATGATGTTGGCCAATGCCGGGACAAGGTCCTTTTATCGATCAGACACAATAATCAAATTCGTTGGACTTCCCAATGCAAGAGTTAGATTGGCAAGGAACCACTCCCAACTGTCACGATGCTCGGCCTCGGCCAAGGCGAAAGCTCTAGGAAATAGCTTATGAATACCATCATAGGTGACAGCCACTAGCGGCACACCTGGATACTTGCCCCGAAGATGTGATCCATCAACAGCGATCATGGGCCTCAGCGACGATCATAATGATTGGATATAAGGACCGAAAGCCCAGAGGAATCTTCTAAACCTGTCTTTAACTGTCGTGTCGATGTTAGTCACAGTACTTGGATTGGTCAAGTGTAATTCTCTACAATAAAGAGGTAGAATCTTAAAAGATTCTTCCTATGATCCGCGAACTACACGCAATGCCATCTCTTTTGAAATGTGTGCTTTTCTGTAAGTGATACGGGTGCCAAAACTCCTTTTAGTATTCATTCACAATTTCTTTCGGCTTCAAGGGGTTATTGCATCGGACTCTGTCCTTAATGAATTCTTCAATATGTTTCGAGGATGCTTGGGGATGTGTCCTTCCCATCATTGGTTTTGAGCAACAATGCCTTGGGTTATAAGTCCGCACCTTAAACTCCGGGCCTGAATCAACGATGAAAGCATGTAAACGCCAGGGACAACAATCATCTCTGCAACGTGCTGTGATTTTTTTCATCTTGGTCGACACATGTTGTGGAGTAAAATTGTTATAAATTGCAAAATTTGCAAGAGATATTCTGAAGCTTTCACGATTAGGAAACTGACGCCCTATCCACATTTCTCATGCTGAGTCCGTACCAGTTTCGGCAATAACATCTTGAGGGGCCATTGTGTCAATAAAATTGACATCTCCCATAGCAAGTGAATGATTCATATCATGAATGGTTTCAGCTCCTTGTTCATTACCAACAAAATTGACATCTTCCATAGCAAGTGAATGATTCACAGCATGAATGGTTTCAGTTCCTTGTTCATTACCAACAAAATTGAGATCTGCCACAGAAAGAGAATGATTAACAGTGTGAATGGTTTCAGCTCCTTGTTCATTACCAACAAAATTGACATCTTCCATAGCAAATGAATGATTCACAGCATGATTGGTTTCAGCTCCTTGTTTATTACCAGCCATCATCCAAGAGGGAGTTCCACGAACCATTGATATATCAACAATAGCACATACAGCATCACATGCATCAACAGCCTCATGATCTATACCATCCACATCAAAACCAGCTCTTGTAGAATGATCTGTTGTATGAGAATCCAGTGCGAAAGAGAAATGCATATCAACGTCTTTACGAATATCCACGGTGGGTTATACTAGGCCAGGTGTAGGATTTATAATCTCGCAAATCTCTTTGCACATTTTCTTCCAGGCACTTGAACCGCCAACCTTAATCCTTTCTCTATAAGACATGGGCAAGAATTAAAGTTAGGCACGGCAAATGCAACTATGTAAATATTAAAGAAATAGAATATAGATACGTACCTAGAGCCTTCGCATTTCTTGTTTACAGCATGGAGTTTCCTGTTGACATACACATATAGTCCATCTTGCTCACTTCCAGACGCCATCAACATTCCCACAATATCATTTTCATCTTCCAAACTAATCAACGAAAAAATGAGTCCATTGTGATGAAGGTATTTCATGCTTACATCCTCGATATTTGCATCCCAATTAGACTATGCAATGGCTTCATTCAGCAACACGCCATATGTTAAGCTCTTAGGTAGAGACCTCATCTTCTGTCTTCCACTATTGTAGACCGGACGTATAATGTCAAAGACAAACTCTCCATCATAGTGAAATATGATGGAGATCTCATACTTAGTCATTCTGCCGACGCAAATAAACCATATATCAATTTGGTGGTATTAGCAAATGTAGTACAAGGGTCATGTGTTGAATAATGCTAACAGAGAGATGATTTAATGGGTTCTCCTATCCATTTCTATTTCTATTTAAAAGGAAAAAATATCACAAGAGAAAAAAAATCACAAGAGAAGTTAACTCCCCTGACATTGTTTTCCCTCTAGGGTTACTGACAGAGGAGGAGTGAAAATGAAATCATTTGATGTGTGTTTGCTCCAACCTTTATATAACGATGTATTCACCAAGATTTATGCTAGTATTTGAGTACCCATCTTCATATTACTTAAAAGTGATAAACCCTAACATGCAAATACGTGTATTCACTATCTTCATATGCTCTCAACTAGTGGTTGTGACAATAAAAACCTTAGAACAGCCAAAGTTGTTACCTTGATGATTTAGCCACCCAAAAATAACTTTAAAAAAAGATAATGTTATAAAAGAACTGTATATCAAAAGCCTTAATGAACTTTTATAAAAAAGCTAAACATGAAACTCAGAATCTATGGTAGTTAATGCATGAAAGAACCCCGAAACTATGCTATGCCTACCTCTTAATGGAGATCAACAACCTCCACAAGGAAGCCCACAAGTTGGGGGAGAGTTCTGTTCTGGTTCATTCAATATTCAGTCGCAGATGAAAAATGAAGGAGAAAAGGCAGCTGTGATGGGGTATATATATATAGAACATTAGTGACGACGTCGATACTAACTCTCGATTATAAGTAACGACGTCGTCGCTCGTAGATATTTAAGCCAAGAAAATATATATTCTGGCGGGAATACCGGTTCCGTTGCATATATACTATGGGTACCTCTTCCGGTTAGTGGCCAACCAGGGTCCTTTTTAGGTAAAATACTCTATATAATAATGTTGAGCACTTGGTGTTGATGCAATTATTTTAGTTTATTTTGTGTAAGACCCGACTTTGGTGGACCTGACTGCACTTGACCCACAACTCATAACAGAAGTATATTTTACATTATAGAAGTTCTAATATATTATTAGTAATCTATCTATTGCAAATGCTATATAATCATATACTTTCTATGTAATTTATTGTTTCACATTAAAAATGCTACATGCTAAGCTATACGGATACTCGGGTCTATGAAAAACGGCCATGCAAGGAGTTTTCTGGTCAGGTCCTTTGGGCCCATAGACTAGACAAGACTGAATCTTAGGACCAATAGCTAAATGGGGTGGTTTTGGACAAGCTCTGGCCCGGCCATAGATTGTTGTTCTCAATAAACTGGGTAAGATTATTGGTTGGGACAACCTCTCCATTGTCCAAAGTAGGAATGAATGGTTGTAAATGAAATTCTAATTATTGTGGTGTGCTGGCCTGACTACTTGAGAACCCTTACCTGAAGAAACATAGGCCTAGCTCAAGGACATCACCTAAATGTGAAACACTGATTTGAAAGGGCCTACACTAACAAAAGTGAGCCCAAGTGGGCCCATTGAGATGGACTACATACAACATTACTTGTAAGAGAACATTTCTCATCATTAACGGCTTCTGTTGGCAATTGCGGGTTGCTCATTTGGTTGGCAACCCTGCGTGTCAGGGCCAACCAGGATTCAACCTTGGGTATGCCACTCTTTCCACTTTGGAGACTCTTGGCTCCCATGCTCTCACCTATTTAGATTCGGGTACCAACAAAATTAGAGGAAAAATGATCCGCTTTTATTTTCACCTTTAGTTTGTGCGATATGCCGATATAGCACAAAAAGGCTAGAATTGGGAAAAAAAATTGGACCCCGTGTACAATACCCACATTTGGGATATAGTCTTGGTCAAAACCATTTTGAGGAATCATGGTCTTCTATATCTTGCACGGTCAGAATTAAAAAAAGAAAATAAAAGAAAACTCTCATTTTGGTACCCCATCTAATAGGAGGTTCTCTCTTAGGAGGGACTCATTTATGAGCACTAAGGTAAATCAATGGCCAGAATAATTTGATAAGACTGATTTTTAACATGGCCCTTATCTATAAAGTTATATTTCCATCTATCCTACCCCAACAATAGAAAAGCATCTAAGTGGGCCTTACGAGCTCAACCATAAATGCACATATTGGATCTGCTTGTAGGTTAAAATCTCAATCGGCAAATAGTAGATATAAAGTTGGCTCATCTTGGAAGTTATTCCATGTCAAATGCCAACCCTATTTTAACTGGGGAAAAGGGACTAAACCAAGCCCACTTGTAACCAATATTGAGATATCACGAACTCCTAGAATTTACCATCAAGGCTCGTGTATTACAAGTTGGTTCACCTTTAACATCTAAATTGCCCCATGTATCACTCCTATAAATTTATCAGTGGATCCACCTCTAAAATCTGAAATTTTGAGCTTTGGTTTATGGTTGGGCCTTAGGTATCTAAATTGAGCTTGAATATCTAAAATGCACAAACAAATCTTATTGGATTAAGATTTTGGGATACACTCTAGATTAAGAGAGCGTTTATTTTTAGCATTGTGGGATTTCAATAGGTAGGTCCATTGTGGAGCTCCACTCCTTTTAACTCTAGTATACAACCACATGCTCCCTTTTTGTTTCTCCTCTTTATCATTCTCATGTATGTTCCCTCCCACATTCTCCTTTCGTGATTCTTTTACCCCTCAAGTTCTTCCAAGTGCTTCACTGCTCATGTTTGACTATTCCACTTTCTAGAGTTTTCCTTTTAATATTATGAAGTCATTTTTTTCCCTCTCTTTAGCAAAAAGAATGAGCTCAGCTTTTCATGTTTGCCTATACAATTTCTAGGAGTTCTTTTTCATATTACAACAGTTTTACATATATAAAGCTCACATTTGTAAATTTCATTTATTATATCCCAAGCATAAAAGACAATCATAACTAACAAAAAAAGCGTAAGAGATAACTATCCAGGAAGTGCTGCTTAAAAGAAAATTTCCATGTCTTTAAAATAATTTGGCTTAAGCTTCACCACCAAAAGAAAGAAAGAAAGAAAGAATAGTCATTACAAAATAAACCACAAGGAAGATTCCCTCCACTTTCCTTCCAACATTCTCATTTACACTCACATTGCCTGTTTTACTATTATTTGCTTGTCCAAGCCAGATCCATGCAGATCCATTTTTTCCCTTATAAGTTTGAACTCTTTATCTTCCTCATTTTCATAACCATCATCTTCACCTCTAAGTTGAAGGTCGATAGGTTGTGCTGGTTTTTGAAGGCTTTGAGGCCATTGATCAGGCCCTCATTCTAGTCTTTGGTGTCCTTGTCATCTCGGATGCATTGGGTTGTTAGGATTTCTGATTGATTGAATTTTTGAGACTACAGTTCTGCATATTTGCCACCATTTAGCTGTTTTTTAATCAAGGTTGAAGAATCTACCTTTTCAGTATACTTTAACCTGCTCTGAATCTACATCCACTTTATTGACGCCAGATTGCAAAATAGAAAAGAAATAAAATAGTAATAATCTTTCAACAAATAGACAATGGCACAATCAATTATAACAGGAATAGAACTCTATCCTGTTTTTAACAACTTTACTTTGTTGTACATCTGCATAATAAAAATTTAGGTTCGTGACAAACACATTTGGTAAATAAGGCATTTGGCCACAGCTTATTCAAAGTCAGAAGCAATGAAAAAATAAAGCCCTTATTCAAATTATTTCACACTTCATAACGTTAACCATATATAATGATATAAACAGTGAATACTTCAGCCAATTCAATACTATCACTTTCGCTGCCCCATGAATACAAATTTTACTTTGTTTGAGACATTATCTGAGTTCCTCTTTCATAGCCACCCTAACTCCAATGACCCCACCAAATAAGAGAACTTGAACATTAGGCATCCGCTAAGAGAAAACATCCAAAGTAAATAGCTGCAACTACAAAGTTACTAATCTACTAGAAAATAGACTTTTAGCGGCCGCCATTAGCCGTCGCTAAAAGTCACCTGGCGGTCGCTAATACTCTTTAGCGACCGCTAAGTATCGGCCGTGGAAACTTCGTCGCTAAAACTATTAGCGACCGCGCGACCACCTGTAGCGGCCGCCATCAGCCGTCGCTAAAGGTATAAATGGCGGTCGCTAATGTTCTTTTTTTTTATTTTCTAAATACTGATAAACACTTTTAGCGGCCGCCATTGGCGGTCGCAAAAGGTAAAAATGGCGGTCGCTAATACTTTTTTAAAATTTTTTAAAAAAATTTAAAATTATTAGCGACCGCCAATGGCGGTCGCTAATAGTTTTAATTTTTTCAAAAAAAAAAAAGATGCGTATCCTTTTTTTTTTTTTCCGGGTGACACCCCCGGACCCCCTTCGTAAAGGGCATGCATGTTTTAATACCATCAGAACCTACCCAATACACCAAAATAAAAAAAAATTCAAAAGGAAAGAGAGCCATGTACATGACATGCATACATATGATCATTTGCATAATCGTTGAAATCCAAAGCCTTACCCAAATGAGTGCAGCCATTTGAACTTTGTATAAAACACAAGACTGTTAGTAGCATTATATTCATGTTAATATATTAAACTGTTGATGTAGAATTACTGTTAGTTGTATTGGTGGCTTTCCTTTGTCTATACTTGCATGAACTACTATTTATCTATTGTAATATTAAAATCTCAGATCTCAGAATAAAAGGGCAGGTTAAACTATAAGAATCAGTGATGCATGGTGTTGTATATATGAATGAAAAACTAACTAAAAGCATATGTAGGGAAAAGGCAAGAAAAACCTTTGTTCCAAGAATAATTGGCTTATCACCCAAATTGGACTGCTACACTCCATTTGCATCAGCCACAACCTTAGAATTATCTTTCGATGCTCTTCCTTTGTTCTTCCCTCCGTTAGATTTCCCAGCCATTTTCACCCTGACAACATTTAAAAAAATTTCTCATGTAAAAGATTTCTCGAAATTTCGGCATAGTCTCCCCTGTACATGTGACATTTTTTTTTTTTTACAACCTGCTGAGTACCTGTACATAACAAAAAAAAACACTTCATATAAAACAACCCAATGCCCCAACACACTACACCCTCTGTTCCCTACGTACGTACTCATCTTGTGCTTCTAGATAAAAATACTCAAACTAAATTTTGAAAAATGAAGCATATTAAATGTCTTCACAGATATTAATCACTCTTGCAAGTGCAAATACAAGTATTAGTCAAGCGGAGATTCAAAATCAATACTCATGTCAATTAACTATCAGAAGTGAAAATAACTTACAGCAGTCATAGGTATCTCATAAATGTCAAACCATGAAGGCATTATAGCACCATCTACAGGAAGAAAAGAACTGTCATACCTCATGGCATATAGGAAGAAATAATGAATAAAATATACAAAGCAGCAAGACAAAAGACTTTGCACATTAATCAAGGTAAATGTTAAAGAACATTCATATTGTTCCCAGTAATAAAACTGATGTAGGTGATCATCATCATCTTTGAAGCCTTACGTTATCTATTTCACATCAGCAATACAACAAATGACAGTAAACAAGATATGAGTACAGCACATTGTCTTGTTGTTTGGTACAAACACATCTTGCAAAAAAGATGAAAAAAAAACTGATTTTCCTCGACAAAGTATTTGGATTTCCCAAGAGTGTGGTAGTAATGCACTAATCCTCTATGTGGAAACAGATCATGGAACCCTCTCATTGCACAATCAAGTCCTAAATGTACGGATGGACCTGAAGTAGCATCGGACTAGAGTGAGTAAAAGGACACCTGCATGTTCTAAACAGTAAGTGATCTTACAATGACTAATACCACTTTGAGAAGAAAAAAACACCAAATGTTTAAGTATGATTCTACCAAGGCACCAAAAACGACGCATTGACTGACAGTCTACCCCCTGGTAGAGCTCCAAGCTGGTCATCTGCCACACCTGTAAAACAAGCAAAGGGATGGATGAAAAAAGGCTATAAAAATTATGATGACAATGATGAAAACAAGCAGACTAAAGAAAATGATAAGGCCTTTGACTTTGGTAGTGTGCATACATTGATAGTTTAGACGGAGGGAAGAAAGGAGAGGATCCCAAGTTAAAGAATGCTTGGAATTTGACCAAAATACTGAACAATGAAAGAGGACAAAAAACTCCATACAATTAAAATCATAAAACCCAGTACAATTATGTAGAAGCATGCAAAAGAAATCTATAACCCATAAATTCATTAAGAATGTACAAATGCAATGCAATATTACTAGCTAGAATTTCATTGGGCCCACTCAAACACCTAAGTACTCTTGCAAGAGTATTATATCCTAGCCACTAATCAAGTATCACTCAGCAAGAATACAGCTCACTAGGAAAATGGTAAGGTTGGACAATCAGGCATATTTTGATGCACACCAATCACAAGTAGATTCAGCATTGCAGCAGAGAAAATACCAACACATGGATAATTAAGTAACCAACACATGGAATGCTGTTAATTAAGTAACCAACACATCTCCTAAGTCCCATGACAGGGATTTATGCACTCATCTATTCGTGGAGTATAAACATTTCTCAAGGGATGCGAATGAAGAAGTGGACTTAGCAAGCAAGGAGTTCATAAGGAGGCAATGTGCTTAGGGGTCGACAAGACAATGCTTTTGTGACACTTTCATTCATTTTCTGTTTTTTCTTTCTTCTTATTTGCTGTTTCTTTCAGTCCTTTCTTCTCCATGCATGAGCTTCGATAAATCACTTCTATCGTCCCATCTTGTACTGTGTATTTCCCTTAATCAAGTATTCTTGTTAGTGATCAATAAAAGAGGAGCTAGAAGGGTCTGGGAACAGCATGAGCATGGTGACATGGATGTGTCACACCAATGAAATTTGTTAGTTGCTATAACTTCAGTTTGTCCTACAAAATTACAACTGTTGTCATCAATATTGCATAGCTCGTTATAAAACATTCATTGTTTGTCTCCAACTGGATTTTCTGAATTATTCATGGGGGCTACTTGGTCACACTCTTGCTGATTTAACTAAGCAGAGTCGCACCTAAGGCCCGGTAATATTTAAAAAAAATATGAAAAATAGCAAAGATATTAAAAGTAGATAGAAAACATAGTTATATTAATATGGAATTTAAGACATGTTTCATTTATTAATAGTGAATTTAAGTTGTTATATGTAGCCATGTTCATATTTTATTGGGTCGGATGAATAGTGTTAGTGGTACTACCATCAATCGTCAAATGTTTGGATCTTTAAGAAAAGTGGTTTCGATCTTCTAGAATCAGTGCAAAATGTCCAACTTTCCCCAATAGAAGTAGTTGAGAACAACTGTATCTTAGGGGCCAAATACCATCGGACTCAACCAAGCTACTTGGAGGATAACTGGACTCTGCACCTGTTCAATCCAGACTTGGCCGATTTTTAAAACCATGGTCTCTAAACCTCACTAATGGATAGGGAGACAAAAGCCATTCAAGCAGTTAATTAAATCATAGAAATTCTGTCTAACAAATAAACAAATCCATACAAGGAATATGAAGTCTCCAGCAAGAATTTATAGGTGTATAGGATCGGACACACACACTCATACATAAATTGTATTGTATTGTAAGTTACCAACTTCAATAAGCAATTAAAACACTTAGAGATTTGAAATTAATCGTTATAGAGAGTACCACAAGACAAGAGTACCCTCCAAAAGGAGTAGTTGTCTATTGGAGAAATGCTTCATCTAAACAGAGAGCAATTTTCTTCCTTGTGATAAATGCTTAAGAAGAAAATGTAACTTTCAGAGATAAAGGTTAAGAAGTGTAGTATCTGATCATAATTTTGCATTAATATTTGCGTGTCCACAACATGATCATATAGAGAGAATGAAAGATGAAAAGGGAAATAAATTCGTCCCAAGCTGTAGATCAGCCAAAATGTGGAAATTAAAATTGTTTTATAAGGAAAAGGAGAATTGGTAATTCTAACTATACTGAAGCATGTACATTTACAAAACATTAACTCGCATAGTAGCACCATCTAACAAGCCCCCGTCCAAGTCTCCTCTAATCCTCTCAAATCTAAGATCACTTGCTCCCGCGAAAAATGAATAGATCATGATAAGTGCAGCCATATACAAGAATCCCAAGTGTACAATAATTGAACTCATCAACACAAAGGTACGTACTCGTTAGTTTTGAGTATTGTATTTTTCCACAACTTTTTTATACTCTGCATTGGGTTATAAGCACCTATCCAAGTAAGGTTTCTTTTTTCTTGGATTTTAAGGTAACAAAATGAAAACATGTCAGCAGCCTAATGACAAAGTAGCGTTTGAGAAAAAGAAAATAAATGAGGAAACATGGTGCTTACTTCATCTACCATGGATTTCCTTATCATAAACAAACGGCAGACCGGCCCAGCCATTTTTTCCACTCTCTGGGCCGAACATTGGGTGTGTGCACACAATGCCAAATTCAGGTGGAAGAACCTGAAATTTATGGGAATTCATAAATTCAGGCCAATGAAACTTAAGAAAGAAATGACAAACTTAACCCAAAAGAAAATCATCATCAGAAGAAGAAGAAGAAGAAAAAAGTACCTCTAAGAAAAGATTCCTGGGAAACTGTTTGACTGATAAGACATCAACAAAAATGGTGTCGGATTTGAGCTTATGCATTGGGATTTTGCGAATAACGGACTCTGTTGATAGAATGGAACTGCACACCAACACCACATCAGGCTGCTCTTCACACATCCTCTCCATATCCCTGTCAACAGATGTTAGAAATAAATTAGATGGTAGATTAATTAGGAGAATACATTTGATCAATTTATACAAGAACAAGACAAGGAATCACTCCATTGAAATCTTAAATCCAAAAACTCATATATATATATATATATAGGCTAATCTAGGTGACAGTAACTGACCCAAAGTACTGGATTCCATGTTCCTTGCAGTAATCTGAGTAGTCGGATCTGGAGGTGGCTAGAACTGCATGGCCCTGTCTCTTTAGTGCATTGGCAATAAACTGACCAAAGTTGCCAAATCCAATGATACCAACCTTGAGGGGCATTTCATCATGGACGGTGGATGATGGGTGGTCCATATAAATTGCTCATAAACCATCAATTCAAATGACACAAATTTTAATTGCATTTAATCCATAATTAAACAGTATTTAAATTGCATTCATATCAATAGAACTGTGTCACTTCAATAAGCAATTGATGAATTAAAATCAATCATCTATATTGATAACAAAATTAAAGAAAAAAATTGAAATAGATAGGGAGTTGTATATACATGGAAAGAAAGAAGGCAGTTGGAGCACGTTTGGATATGTTTACATCATTCACCTTGTTTTCCTTCTTATCCTTCTTTGCCTTAGGCTTAGATGATGCCACCTTCTTCCTGGCATTTAGAAATGAAACAGGTAAGCAAAAGAGGGAGAACATAAGAATGAGATTGACACCTTGAAATAAGACACCAAAAAAAATGCATTGTGAAGAAATGTACCTCTTTAAGAAAAAAAAATGACAGTACCCACTTATATATTTCTTCTCTTAACTAATTCAACCTAATTCACTTATTGTTGAAAAGAGGCCTTCAGTCATCATAGTAAAATTAAAAAACCGTATGGTAAACAACCCTTTCATTGCCATGGAAAGATGGAAAGAGAGTGATGAAATTGAAGAAAACACAACATCTCTTTCCTTTCATCAGTATCACGAAGACCCCAGAAACTTGAAAAGAAAGAAAAGCCAAATAGGTTTGAATAAAGGGTTAGGGGAGAATGCAATCCTATATTATAGAGAAGTGTGGGTGATTTTTTTTTTTTACTTTTTTGCCCAGTAGCTATAGCATGTTGACATTGGTCACTTCATGCTCTACTCTTCACCTTCCAACCAACATTATTAATGAGGGATTCAAAAGTCCCTTAGTACAATGCCGAAGCAATAGTATCAGGAATCAGGATTCCTTTTCTTGGCCTCCACGTTCTTATGCCTGTTGGCCTCTCTTGATGCTACTATAATGCACTTTCCATCTACACATTTCCCCAATGAAATTAACCCCTCTTCACCTACCCTAGTAAAACAAGAGGAGAAATCAACTGGGGAGGTTTGTTTTGGATCAGAGATCTCTTTCCTTCAGTACATAAAAATTAAAATGGCTTCTCAAAGTTTCTAACCTTGTGTAAAGTATTCAACATAGCATCACATGCTTTCTTACTTTTCCCTTCTCCTTCCATTGCTGAACACTGAACAAACCATGGCTCAAAAACAGAAAAGAGATCATTAAATTGAAGGAAAATAAAGAACCCATAAGAAGCTGGCAAATTAAAATCAACATAATCCATAAGAAATTGAATAAAAACGACCTAAAAATTTGTTCAAGATTGATGAAAGAAGCAAATTAAGAAACCTAATTAGACCCTAAACAAATGTAAACAAACAATATCTAATAGCAAAACAAAGCACAGAAAAATAAAAAAATGCAAAACCCCAACGCTATACAACCTAAAGATGATTCAGCATATTCAATTTATAAGAAGTAGTCACATATACACTATATGAAGAAAAAAAATGATACAGGAAAGAAAACAGAGAAAAGAAAAGGAGAGGACATAGGAGAAAAAGAGGGAAGAAGAAGGAGAAGCACCACACATAAGATCCAACCAGTTTGCACATTCAGCCCCACATAAGATCCAACCAGCACCACACAACAGATGCCAGATTGATTCCAACAGGAAATAAACACATCAAATTCATACTACTACAATAATAAAAGCAATCCCAAATTACAATATATATATATATATACAGTACTTCACAGCCCAATCCACAACAAAATTTAATACTATATAAAAAAAAAAGGAACAATACCCATCTTTAAGTGATTTAGATCCATAGCACAAAAAAAAAAAAAAAAAAAAAAAGTCTCAACCTCAACAAAAAAAAACCTCTAAGAACTAAAATCAGAACATCAGATAAGACTTTTTTAGAGAGAGAGAGAGAGACCTGATATTTCCATCAGAGTGAGAGAGGCTCCATTTGAGCAAACCATGCCAGTAGGGACCATCCCTTGCCATTGCTGCTGTCACAAAACCCAAAACCAAAAAAAAAAAAAACACAGAAAAGATGAAGAACGAAAGATTAAAAGTATGAGATTGAAACAGTAATAATAACAAGAACAAGAACAGGAAGAAGGAGGAGCAAATGGAGGTAAAGAAAATCTTGGAATCTCCTAATTCCAATGATCCAATGATCCCTTTCGATTACTGACACAGCCAATAATTGATTGAAAAATCAAATTCTTTTACCCTAAACCAAATCAACAGCATATGAAAAAAGGATTTCCAAGAATCTAAACCCTAATAAGTAAGAAGACGAACCAGATCAAGAAGCGCTGCTGCCTTCTGATAGGTCGTGCCGTCTTGTGGTGCACAATGAATGTGGAGTGGGCTCAGGCGCAGTGGGGAGGAGAAGAGAAGGTGGGTAGCAGCGGAGAGAGTGGTGGGAAGGAGAAGGAGAGAGGTGAGGATAAGGAAGAAAGAAAGAAGAGGAGGAGGAGGAAAAGGCGGCTGCGCAGGGTAGAGGAGAGGAGAGGAAGAGGGGAGGAAGAAGAGAAGAGAGGAAGAGAGAGAGAACCAAGGGAGAGAGGGAGTGGTGTGCAGGTGGGCGCAGGGCGGAACATAGGAGGAAGCAGGGGAGAGGGAGAAGAACAGGGGAGGAAGAAGAGAAGAGAGAGAGAGACAACAGAGGGAGAGAGGGAGTGGTGTGCAGGGGAGGCGTCCGGCGACGAGGTCGATCTCGGTGAGGTCGGGGAAGCGGGAGGTGAGGCTGCCGGAGTCAAGGAGCTTGAGGGAGCGGCGGAGGCGGCCGTGGAGGGCGAGCCAGCGCTTGCAGACGAGAGAGTTAGGGAGGTGCTGGGAGGAGGGGGGGAGGAGGGAGAAGATGCAGATGAGGGAGGACTGGCGCCATTGGATCAATAGCGGAAGGGCAGAGCGCGGGAGGGGAAAAGAAAGTGGGAAGCAATTTCGGGGGTGTGCTTTAGCGACCGCTATGGCGGTCGCTGATAATACCTTTTGCGACCGCCACAGGCGGCCGCCCGCTTTTTCCCATCGCCAATAGCGATTTTTCTAGTAGTGACCCACAATCTCAATCCAATGAGTACGTACCATGATGTAGTCAAACATATATAAGAAACATGCTTAATTTAGATCAAGACCAATTCACCCCAGAATCCCATGAACCAATCTTCCAAATCTTCTTCTAGATCTATCCACCCCCAAAATTCAATGATGAGAACAACATGTGCCATAGAGAAACTTTCATCAAATCATCATAAATAGCACTAGATTTAACACTAGTAGAAAAATTAAGATTTTAGCATTACTGAATACACAACAACAAGCCATGTTAACACTAGTAGAAAAATTAAGATTTTAGCATTACTGAATACGCAACAACAAGCCATGTTGCCATTACAGTCTCCAATTGCTATTCAAAACACACAAAAAGTCACATGAACTATTCAACCCATTAAAACTTATGTCCATAATATGATCCAAATCCTCCTACAACACCACCCACCTTCACAACATTGATTTTTTCTTCACTTCACTAACCATTCATGTGAATGCATCTTAAAATCTAGACCATCCATTTGTTTAGTATTCACGTAGAGACTGACAGATCATAAGCAAGACACTTGAACTAAAAATAGATAAATGTTTTAAGCAACTTGGATTTGTTGAGTGTGATGTGAATGTTAAAAAGGCAATTTTTTTCCCTACATGTGGGACTTGGGTTCATGCGTTTACACTCACACTCACATTCAAGACTCACACAAGTCTAAAAGAAAGAAAGAAAAAAGATAAAGGGAACCTTTCTTCAAGACTGACAAAAGGCACCAAAAAAACATGATGATGTTGTGAAGTAGAACAAACATTTTTGTAAATTAGAATACGGAGCTGCAAAAATAAATACTTGAGCATTCAAATCACAAGAAGTTCAACTGCATATCTGATTAAACATAACAAAAGGGCATAATCCTAAGCTCAGATCTACATCAACATATGCCTATCCACTGGACTTAGTGTTATCTATGAACCAAACCATATGTTTAGGTTAAATCTGAAGAAATAAAACATATAGTGTAGCATGCACTGAGTGAGAAATGGGTCTGCTTATGGGCACATAAACTTTTATATGTCTTCATTCAGAATTAAACAACTTCATTTAAATTATTTAAATGTATCAGGAAGGATAGATTTATCTAATGTGTCTAAAAGTAGCTAAACATGTTTAGTGTTAGGGCTTCATCACTAAGTTTGAAACAGTAGCATACTAGAGTTTGCCCAGAAGTTGATAAATGGAGGTCCCAGCCATGGCAATGCTTACGTTGAAGAGGTTACAAATTCTTCTGCAAAACCCAGCAAGACATATTATCATGGCAACACAATTAATGCCAAGCACTATAATGAATTTGGTTACCTGTGCTACAGAGTGTCTGATTGACTCCACTGCACACTAGAACTAGAGATCATAGCATAATAATGAATTATAAGTCCTCACTAGATGTCAGAGACTCCAACATCGGCGCAGTCCCGAGCACAGCGGCTGGGTTTAAGAAAATCAAGGTTCCATCTACATCCAAAATATTATTATGAATATGGGTTTTAGAAGAATTAAAAAAAAAAAAAACAGTACTTCCATAGAGAGTGACTAAAATATAAGTGGTTCAATATGAGAAAATCCGATTTGCAACCTACATTCTCCAACAGTGCAAAAAAAGATGCAAAGTATTTAAAAACTATCATCTCCAACAATGGCATCATGTATTTATATCTATTTTTTTTATCAAGATGTATCATGCCTTCACAAGAAATCCCTCAATAAGAAATCTAAATGCTCTACACGCAATGGAACAGTCTAGCAATGGTGCTTCATCAGATTCTGTGGGTGTACCCAGTTGGTCTCTGAAGTGGACTATGGTTTTCTTCAGGGCAATAACAAAAATAACCATTTATAAGCTAACCAAATTAGCTACCCTAAAACCCTAGTCAGTCCTCATGGTGCAGCAACACACTAAAGTTGCAAACACCCAATTCTTAACAAGAAGGAAGTTGTCATTTCTTTAATTTAGTTCACCGGTTGTTCTCAAACCAAACCACATACCCTCATCCCAGGTCCATATTGCCCACCAACCAAGCAGAAAAACAACATCAACACTCACCTGATGTGACGCTCACCTGATGCATACACCTTGGTGCACAAGTGAGCATCTTCTGCATGCAGGTGCAGCATTTTACTGAATGAATTAAGTTATTAGCTCTTTTTTGTGTGATTCATCTCAAGCCAAGGTGGGACATACTAGACTATTAATCAGTCCGCAACACCTAATTTGGTAAAACAAAGGAAAACAAGCATCCCTCCCATTTAATGAGCACACAACCATTATAGTAGATATAGAAATCATAATCAGACCCACATATTTGAGTACTTTTCACTACCCTTGGTAACAGGGCTATCCTCACTAAGGATTAAAAGTCCAAGGGATCCTAACCCTAGAGGGGGGGGTGAATAGGGTGATCTACACTTAATGACTAATTATGATCAATTTTAATTTCTTTACAAGTAACTAGTCACATGTGATGATTAACATACAAAATGAGGAAGCTTAAACAAACAATCACCATAAATCAATCACCACTATACAAAGATTTATAGTGGCTCAGCCTCAATGCCTACATACACTACCGGCTTGTGACTGAACACCCCACTGAATTTCCACTATGTATGCTTTCCAAGGCTAAGCAATAACCTTACAATGTCGTTTTTAAAGGCTTGACAACAACCTATACAATATGCTTTTCTAGGCTAAGCAAGAACCTTTACACTATGCTTTTCAATGGCTAAGCAATAACCTTACATAAGAGATTTCTCTAAAGAAAGTGTTTTCACAAAACACTCTAAGAGATAGAATTTAAGCACAAATAAAATGCCTCTAAGTAGGCGGATATGAAAATGAAAATCAACTCACACAAACACACTAAGAATTACAAAGATGGATGCTTATGAAGTGTGTGTGTGAAAACTTCAATCAAGTTTAAAATTAAAGCTCAATCAATTTTATGATTAAAGCAATTCAAAAGTTTAATGCACATAAAAAGATTTGATTGAAGTTATATGCAAATCACTTGAGCAACTACAAACTTGTTAATGAAATGAAAATCAAAAGATCACAAGTTGTATGAAAATGTTTAAGCCTAATCAAGTGATGCATGTGCAATGTTGTTTTCAAAAACTAATTTAACTAAGGTTTAAATGAATGAAAACAACAAAGAAGATTCAAACAAGAAATAGAATCATGCTAAAAAGGAAATAAAACATGATTTGTAAAGTTTTAAAACAAAACTTTGTTTGAATCTAAGTGAAGAATCCTATGACTTAAAATCAAAGATTAAAGGAAGTAGAGGATTCAACACATCATAGTTAATATGCTTAAAATCATTTAGCAATAATTTAGACAAAGCATAAAAACAAATGATTAATAAAAGCAAAGCCTACTTGGTGGTTTAACATCATTAATCCAAGCTTCAGCTTTCCCTAATGACCTATTAGCCTTCCTTAGCTCTTCCCCTTTTGTTTGGCCTCAAAGCTCTTCAAGAATGGCATAAAAATCATCAACTTTGACCAAAGGAATGAGCTTGCTTTTATAGAAAAAAGCTGCCAACAGCTACCTGTCGGTCGACCAACAGGTAGGTGTCGGATGACCGACACCTCAACGGTCATGTTTTCAAAAGTTTTCTGACCGTTATACATCTGACGGTTAACCGACATGAACCGACACCAGAACCGACATGAACCGGCACTTGAACCGACAGAGAAAATCTGAAATTTGTAGCTCTCTGGAAATGGGACCGACAGAGGTTCTCGGTTGGCCTCGGTTCCACTGTCGGTTGACCGACACCTTGATGTCGGTTGACCAACAGCCTGATACAAAAAATCCCAACTTTACATATTTTAAAGTATTTTCTTGAGGGGATTTTTGGACCATTTAAACCAAGCTTGGAAACATGATTTTAAATCAACTAAGTGCTTTTAAAATCATGAAACATAAAACGCCAAATATAATTTGAAACTTTAAAACATAGGCTAGCTTGATTTGTAAAATCTTTTTCAAACTAAAATGCATCCAAGATTTAAATCCAAAACATGCATGAAACATATGATTTACAATATTTAAAACAATGCATGAGTAAATCAAGACTTCAAGTGTTTCAAAATCAATGCATGTGTGAATATTCAAATGATGATAAAATGAATAATGCATCCATCAAATTGCAATATACAAAATCCTAACAAGGATGTCATTAAAAAATGAAAGATTAGAAATATATTTTCAATTGGTCGTCAAATGTGGATTCATAACAAAGGGTGCAATCGTTTGAAAGATAAGGTCTCAATGGAGACAGAGTCTTTTTAATATGTTGAGGGGGGTTAAGGTAAACTGCAGCAAAAGAGTCCCTTTGTGTGCTATTTCGATCACCGTATATCTATGGCTTACAGGAGGGAGGAAACATAGAGCAAATAATAGGCTCGCATTTAGGGATTTTGTTTAGGGTTTTAGTGATAGAGAGAGTTACCTAGGAGGCGAGCGAGCGCGTAGAGAGTTAGCTGGGAGGAGAGGGCAGGAAAAGCTTCTGCCGGTGTCGAGTTGCCGCTGCCAGTCGGGTGGGGGGGAGAGGGGGGGGGGGGGGGGAGAAAGGGAGAGAGACCGAGTGAGAAAGAGAGGGGGAAATTCGATTAGGGTTAGGGGTGTCAGGAATGACCAAATTAGGGGGGGGGGGGGGTTAATTTTCTTTTTTAATTTTGCATTTCCAACTGTCATGCCCGTTGGCAACAATAATAATCTGTCAAAAAAAGGAATGCCCTCAAGAGTCGGTAAAACCAACAGGTAGGCATTGTAAATATGCATTTTTGACATAGTGTTAGTGTTCGAGACAGGCTTGAGCTGCACAAAGCTTGCCTCAGCTTATAATGATCAGGGATATCAATGGACCTCCAATTATTTGGTTGCCACAAAGGATTTGACCTGAAAGATTAAGATAAAATCATTTTTTGGACCCCAAGTGATAATAAGGTCTAGGTCCAGTGGAGTCCAAACCCAATTTTCCATTGCCAAAGATGACACATATATAAAAAATATCATATTTCGTAAAAGTTTTTTATACACAACAGGCACAAAACCAAGCACAACAGAGATGGTTTAAAGCTTCATTTGCAACTCCTACATTACCTTATACAGATTCACCATCTGGTACCTAAATGGGTGTCCTTTTTGTATGGATTTTGAATTGGTTTGGTCTTCTATGTACCCATGCTGTACCTGACCTATTTACATCCCTACTGATGATGATGATGGTGAGGATTGGAAAGCTCATAATAACAAATAGAGATGATTTTATTGTAAATGCCTAATCCACAAACCTAATATTCTAATATTCTCAGTATATAAGACAAACAAAATGAAAATAATGAATTAAATGATAATCTTTTGTCATTTCCAACCAAAAAAACCTGAAAAGAATGGAACCACCACTAATATGATACATAGAAAATTTGTAACATCCAATAGAAAATTTGTAACACCCAATTTTGCCATTTTATGCTGAATGAGATTTTATCTTTTTTTTTTGTTTTTCGACCACCAATTTAAAGGCCATGAATTGAAGGTCAAGATACTGATTGATTATGGGGCTCATCATGCCAATATGCAAATTAACAGTTCAGTTGTACAATAAAAAAAACCCAAGCAAGCAGCATAGCTTACAATAGAGAAAAGATTTTCATTGGAATGCTTAAGGCTCCCTTCTTCTCCATACGTGGGTGCATTTCACCCGAAAAGCTCCCTTACTGATAGAGAGTTCTTCTACCTTTGTCAGAACTTCAAGATTTCAGCTCCAACTAGATTTATCACTGCAACAAATGGCAAAATAGAATCCTCACCAGTCGAGGTTTGGGTCATTCAAAGGCAGCTCTTAGGAATATACCCACGAACCATGTGAAACCTTTTGATCCTTCTGGGATTTTGCAATTATATCATGAGTCACCACCATAATTAACCACTAGTTATTTGAGGTAATTACGAGAATTAATGGCTGCCAAAGAAAATGAGTCATAGTTCTTTTCTAGTATGCGTAAGCAGAGTACTCTGAGGAAGCCAACTTCTAATAATGTTACAAAACATCTATTCTCTCTGCCCGGTCATGAGGAACATGATGAATATGCTTCACTAAATCTCTCCTTTTATTTGCTTCAATGCATACTTCAGGATAGTTAATAAAGCCTCCATGCACTCAGCAAGTGCATTTGGATTCCCTAGTATGTTGCTAATCAAATTAAAATACCCAAGGAATGATTAGATTCATATAACAAAACATTTGGAACCAAAAAAATGGAAAAACATGAAGTCAAAGAAAATGGGCACTTCCCTCAGCATAAAGTATAAAATAAGATGGAAAAAAGTAAATAGTATTGTTAGATTGCTAACCAGTAATTTGGCATGATTGCTGGTCCAGTCATCACCTTATCAAATAGGATCCCAAACTTGAGGAATCCCCCATATCCGTTGTTCACTTCCATCATGATTTATATGATTAAAGTTCATGCATTTAAGTTGTTTTTAAAACGGGTATTGCATTTTTCCTAGAGGCTTAAGGAAGCAAAGAAGAAGTTTTAAAAGTGTGAGGATTTTTCAATGTTCCTCTGAACATTCCACTGGAGAAAATCGTGGATGTAACATATGGGAAAGATCGAAGTTTACAAGCATTTTCTTTACCTTTTTTTTTTTCCACCCAAAACCTTTCCAGCTGCTGTAGTTTGTTCTTTCACTAGTTGATTTTCTTTTTTCTGTTCCTTTTTATGGTGCAAGGAGAACATGGAATTGCATAGACACTTTTACTGTGTGTTGGTTGTAGGCATTGTATGACAGCTTTAAACAGTTTTGAAGATCATATGACCTTAATTGACCCAGTTCATCCAAACTGTTATATTGTCTATGGTTGCCGTGTGGCCTTATACACCTTTGCTTTCTGGAAATCTAGATGGCCGGTAAGGTTGTATTCTATCAACAAGTTGATGTTGTATTTTTTTTTTTTTTTGGGTAACAAAAGCCTTCAACCCACCCACTCCTCAATTACATAATAAAACCCACCCAACAAGACATCCTCTAGACCCTCAATTTGACTAAAGCATCTGCCATCAAGTTGTTCAATCTAAGCTCATGACAAAAGTCTACATTAATGAGAGAAGATAAAACCCAAGTGGAACTGGAATTTCCAAGGGTTCTCTATCTACATGTTGTAAGCTGATCAAGGACCTAATTGAGTTTCATATGTAGAATTTTTGACAAAATAAATGGAGGTGAAGATATAACTCAGAAGCTTAAACCCACTTGTTAGAGGGGATTGTCTCTCAAAAAAATTATCCATATACTCTACAACCAATGAACAAGCTAGAGGAAAATGTCTGTCTCCTCAAAGTTGCCAGATACTTTTGTTAGGGTAGCCTGTTCAGGAGGAAAATGTGCATCTCCTCAAAGTTGCCAGATACTTTTGTTAGGGTAGCCTATTTGGAGAATTTATCAGTCAACCTATTTTAGCACTTGTTATCTCAATCAATTCCCGATTTTAGCTCATGCTTTCTCATAATCAATTCCCAATTTTAGCTCTTTCTATCTCATAATCAATTCCCTTTCTCACAACTCAAGATTCCAGGAGAAATCACAACAAGAAGTTGTGTTATTGAAATTTGATTGGTGAGAAGTGGAGTGTCTAAAAATCCTAGGTATGGGTGGTTTTGTGAACCCGATGGTAGACAAACATGATAGGTACCTAGCTAATTAGAGAAAGAAAAACCCATCTTGAGAGGGAGTCTTACACTAATTATATCTACCATTTCAAACATCCATGTGTAAAAAATAGGAAAAGAGAAAGACATCATATTCCCAATGGAAATATGTAACAGTGACACCAAAAAAAAAAAGTTGTGCACAATTAGAAACTAATGATTTTTAGAAAATGGTTTTGTAAAATGGGAGAAAAGGCTATACAATAGAGGGTAACTAATGATGGATCCCTAATTTGAAGTTAGTAAAGGGCATCTGACAGGGTTTAAGAATAATATAAGGGCAGATGAAAAGATCTCATGATCCTTTGATCTTCGGATTAGTGATCCATTTGGAAGGATTAACACGGTCCCTCATTCACTTGCCCCACTTCAGCTGGTCCCTTATTCCATCGTCTCTTTGGCAGCATTAACCCATGCTTTGGACTACCTTAGAGAGAACCTCTCATTTGATGGCCCGTCATTTGTTATCACTAGGCGAACACTATGTGAGCATTACTTCGGTGTTTCGTGTAATTGGTGTTTGTTGTCCCATTTGATAGGCCGACAATGGAAGTTCACTGTACTTGTAGAAAAATGGTGTCATGCAGGAAATCTACTGCGCAAAACTTGCCCTGCCAAATCAAGTCTACCTATATGTTTCTTTTCTATTCATCCAAGAATCTTCATTAAAGAGAAACAGTACAAAGATGCAGTATAAAAGGCATACACCAGAAAAACCAAATACAATAAAAACAAAAAAACCAACAAAAGGGTCAGCTCTGTCTGCCCATTGTATTGCCAATAAATCCGTAACATCATTTGCAGATCTAAATATATGATGAAACATCATCTGGATAGGGCAATGAAGGGATCTATTCTCATTGAGAATATAACTGAACTTCCACGGACCTTAGTCTTGAGAAGAATCAATTTCAACACTAAGCATCTGACGAGGTTCTAGCTCAAGAATAGGGGCTGCAACTCCAAATCAAGGGACCGATTTGATGGACTACAAATATAAAAAAAAATCAGCATTTTCATTGGCCAAGATCACACCAAAAGTACAAAGGACCAGTGCGGATATTATCACACACTTGCATAGAATAGAAGAAACACGGTAACTGTCAGATCTCCACGCATCAATTAGCCAAAGGCAGCTTATATTAAAAGACAAATTCATTCAAAATGAATACTACAACGTTTTTTTAAGATAGTGTTGTTATATATATGTGTGGTTTTTGAAACAATAAAACTCTAATTTGTTCCAATAGAAGGTCATATAAAAAAGAAAGGCCATCTAACAAAGAATGGAGAATAAAAGAGAACGAGGGTTGCTGGCAATCACTAGATTAGTGCTCACATACTATGTGCAAGTTGGAGGTTGGCAGCCCCTTGTGGGATGTAAGGCCTAATTCTTGGCACTATAGTGATCTTTGGCGCTATTTGATTTCTATTGATACACTCAAGTTTTACATTAACAAGAGTGTATTGCAATTTTATTTTACAATTTGCATCGAAAGAAATAAGGAACAAAACTTTGTCCCTTGCCCACCAATCTATTTTCTTTTCCCCACTTTTCTTTTCTATGTCCTCCTAAGCATATATGTTACCAAACACCCAAGTAAAGTACTGCAAAAGGTTCCTGATTGGAAGTCTCTACAAAATATTAGCTAAAGTTCTTGCTAATCGTCTAAAGAAGGTACTTCCTGAAGTAATTTCAGAATTCCAAGGTGCTTTTGTAGAAGGTCGCCAAATTCTTGATAGCATTATTACTGCTCATGAGTGTATAGATTCCAGAAATCAGCAGTAACATCCGGGTTTAGTTTGTAAGCTGGATTTTGAAAAAGCATATGACAGGGTGGATTGGGATTTCCTTCAATACATGATGGCAAGAATGGGATTTGGTGAGAAATGGAGGAAGTGGATTCATTGTTGCATATCCTCGGCTCATTTTTCTATTTTGGTGAATGGCTCTCCACAAGGTTATTTCAAAAGTTCAAGAGGCCTTCGATAAGGAGATCCTCTATCCCCTATGCTATTTGTTATAGTGGCGGAAGCTTTGCGTGCTTTAATAGAGAAAGCCAAGCATACTAACCTTGTCAAAGGTTTTGCTGTGGAGAATGCAAATATCAGATGACACCATTTTATTTTGTGATGCTTCTTTGGATCATTTGCGAAATCTAAAGTGTATTTTGAAATGGTTTGAGTTCCTATCGGGTCTGAAGATTAATTATGATAAATGTGAATTAATTGGTGTTCGAACGGAGAACAATCATGTTGCTTTTTTGGCAGATGTGTTTGGGTGTAAAGTTGGTAAGCTTCCTTCTAAGTATTTGGGAATCCCTTTATGTTTGGGATTTCCAAAGAAACATCTTTGGGATTCAGTTGTGGAGCGAATAAAAAAGAAATTAAGTTCTTGGAAGGGTAGATACTTGTCCATGGGAGGCCATGTTACTCTTATAAAATCAGTTCTATCCAGTATTCCGGTCTATTTTCTTTCTTGCTTTCGTTGTCCAAAAGTAGTTGTACGGCGAATAGAAAGACTTCAGAGTGATTTCCTTTGGAATGACTCAATTGGCAAGAAAAAAGTATCATCTGGTGCAATGGAAGAATGTGTGTAAACCACTTTCTAAAGGTGGTTTGGGTATCCGTCCAATTGAAACAGTTAATAAAGCTTTATTGGGAAAGTGGCTATGGAGGGTGGGTGAACCAAGACAGGGCTTGTGGCATCAAATTATTATTTGTAAATATAAGTTGGATAATGGTGGTTGGTGTGTTCCAATACAAGCTAACGGGGTCTCTGGTATATGGAAGTTTGTTTTATGTGTTCAGGTGGAGTTTGCACATTAGATTCGGTACAGGGTCCACGATGGTCTTCGGGTCAAATTTTGGCATGATGAATTGTGCGGGCAGCTGGTGTTAGCTAATCAATTCCCAAATCTTTTTCTATTGGATCAAAGACGTCAAGGTATTGTTGCTGACAATTTTTCTAAGGAGACTGGTCAGGTTTGGGAATTTTCTTTTCGAAGAAATCTGACAGATATTGAGATCTCTGACTTTGCTAACTTGTTGGGTATGCTCAATAAGGTGTACTTATCGGAGGATAAATCTGATGCAAGAATCTGGAAACCAGATGTTAAAGGGAAGTTTTCAGTTAGGTCTTTTTATAAAGTCCTGGATGATAAAAATGAATCAATGGATGGTTGGAGCTCTTTTTGGGACCCTTATGTTCCTCCTAGAGTGTTAACTTTTTGTTGGGCGGTAAGGCAGCGTAAAATTTTGACTATTGATAAGTTGAGAAAAAGAAATCATGTGATAGTTAATGCTTGTCCTATGTGCTTACAAGATGAGGAAACAGCGCATCATCTGTTCATCCATTGCTAGTTTGCTTGTAAAATTTGGAACTTTGTATGCCAGGTTCAGTCGAAGATTTTTTCTTCAATGGCGTTTGGGAAGTAAGGATCGGAGGGGTAAAATTCTATGGAAATTAGTTTTATATGCTATAGTTTGGAAATTTTGGTTGGAAAGAAATAAAAAAGTGTTTAGAAATGTCAGTAAATCTGTCGAGGAGATCATTCAATCCATTGTTTGGAATGTTTCAGAGTGGGCATATATTAGGAAGGAGTTTGGAGGAATCTCCACGGCAGATATTAATCGATCTTGGGATGTGGTTTTAAAAGGGTACTGGCTTAGTAAAGCAGTTAATAGAGTTGGCTGGTTATGCCCTCCTCTTGGAACTTTCAAGTTAAATTTTGACTGGCAGCTTTGTAAAGAGTACGCATCAAGGAGGTATTGGAGGTGTGATCAGAAATTGGATTGGAGATGTTGTTAGAAGCTCTTATGGGCCAGTAGCTGTTCCCGATGCTAAAGCTGAAGTATATGCTCTTCTTATTGGGTGTCGTGAATTGGAAAAGATGGGTGCCTCTTATCCTATTCTAGAAGGAGATTCTTTTTCAACAATTTAGTGGGCTTCTGGTAAGGCAAGCTATCCATGGAGGCTTGCGGATTGGGTAGAGGAGGTGCAAGATATTTCTAAAAAGATTGGTGCTTCTTTTCGTCACATCGTTCGGAAGGCTAACTCAATGGCGGATGGTCTTGCTAGGGAAGGACTTTCTCGTTCTTCAATAATTTTTGTTGTTTAGTTTGTTTTAGTTGCTTTATTTTTGCTTTTCGGTAATTGTCTGAATTACCGTTATAAAAAATCCTTGTTCTTTTCTTGGGTTGGTGGAATAAAATTTAACCATTATAAAAAAAAAAAAAAAAGGTTCCAACTTTTTTTTCTATTTTTTTTTTTTGGGTATCCTTCAGGTCTTTGACTCAACAAGGCTAATCTTCGAAGTGGCACCTACTAAACCCACACAAATGCACACCGGGCAAATTTGGGGCAATTTCAAACACAAGATGTGGTCTCTAAAGGTTTCGAGTTTTACACAGAAGATTCCAAATATAAAAAAAGGGAAAAAAAGAAAAAAGGAAAGAATTAAAGACATCCACCACAAACCGATATCATCATTAGGGCTTTGTGTTAGGTTTCCAAATCAGTAAATATGAATGAATCAATTAAACTAAACAAAAACTACCATTTTCTATTTAAACACAAATCAACGAGATTCAATAGGAAAAAAAGAGAGAAAGAAAGGATCAACATTAATTCCATGTATTGAGTATATCAAACACACTGCAAACGGGTAGGAAGTAAATGCCACAATCAATAGATCATAAGATTTTCTTCTTCTTAGAAGCACAAAGGGAAAAGAGGCATCATTTCTATTAGATTTTTTTATTGGCAACATAGAAATTTTATTAAAGAGAGACAATTACAACACAGCTATAACAACCAGAAGAACAACTTTCAAAGTATTACCAGTACATGAGAAATGTACCAGATACAAACTACAAAATAGAGGCACTCAAATTACAAGATCTATCTGAGCCCTTGTTTAACTAAACAATCTGCCACCCCATTTGTAGATCTACTAGTGTGCTGAAACGTGACCAGCATGTCAGAAATAAGATGGAGAATGTAGCATACTTAAAACCAAACAATTATTTTAGAAAGAAAAGTAACTTTTATAGCATGATGTTCCCCCTAGAGTGTTGCTCCCTGCCAAGATCTTAACATAACATATCAGAAGCATGAAGAGAAGGCACCGAAATCATAACTTGCATCATATCACTTTTGGATTTTTCTAACAAAAGTAGGAATACAATCAACATATTTTTTATATTGCTCATCCTTCGAGAACAAGTCAATTACAACAGACATGGTGTCTGCATCTGGAAAAACATCTCTCTTATCCATTGTATGGAGAATTTCCAATGCCTTTTGCATCTCATTAATTTCACAAAAACCACGAAGAATTGCATTGAAGGTGGAAGTGTTAGGTAAGCAACCATTTTCCTCCATTTGACGGAATAGCTCATTAGCCTCCTCCATCAGACCTTCTCTGCAAAGTCCATTGATCATTACGGTATATGTAATCACATCAGGCACCAAACCATTTTCAGATATGCCTTGAAATAGCTTTTTTGCCATTTCAATTTTCCCATCTTTGCACAAACCATCAATGAGGATACTATAAGTTTTGATACATGGTTGGAAGTTAGAGTTAACCATAGCTTGAAATACATTCATTGCCTCTGCAATACAATGTCTTTTGCAAAGTCCATCCAACAATGTAATGTATGTAATTCGGTTAGGACTTTGGCCAGAAGCTTCCATCTCATTTACCAGAGTTAGTGCTGCCCGAACACTGCGTGCACCAAGCAAACTGCCCAAAAGAGTGTTGTACGTAATAATATTAGGGACCAATCCCTTATGACGCATCTCATGGAAGAGCATTATGGCTTCATCTATTCTCATACTTTTACAATACCCATTAATCAAGACATTGTAGGAGCGCACATCATGCTCAATGCCATCAGCCACCATAGACTTGAAGACTTTCATTGCAACATCCATTTTCCGGTGCAAACAATAACCATCCATCAATGTAGTATAAGGAACAGCATTAAGCTTCTCGCCTCTTTGAATCATCAAGTCAAATAATTCGCGTGCTTTTCCCACCATCCCCTCCTTACAAAGTGCATCCATTATGATGTTGATAGTAAAGGTGTCTGGAGATATATCCCTACTTATCATTTCATTGAATAATCTTAAGCTTTCTTCCCACTGACCCATACAGATAAGTCCCTGAATTAAAGTGGTATAAGTGACAACATCTGGTGAAGTACTATTACCAACCATTTCTGAAAAGAGTGCTAGGGCATCATCCAAAAAGCCGTCTTTGCACAGAGCATCGATGATAGTGCTGTACGTACAAGTATTAGGCCTACATTTTCCCCTCTCCATCTTCCTAAACAAATGGAGAGCAGAGCACACATTTCCAGTCTTGCAAAGCCCATTGATGATGGTATTGTATGTAACTATGTTAGGTCCACACCCCTTCCCCACCATTTCCGAAAAGAGGTCTATGGCCTCTTTCATCAACCCCTGTTTGCAAAGCCCATTGATGATGGTAGTGTATGTAACTATGTCAGGTCCAAACCCCTTCTCCACCATTTCCGAAAAGAGGTCTATGGCCTCTTTCATCAACCCCTCTTTGCAAAGCCCATTGATGATGGTAGTGTATGTAACTATGCTAGGTCCACACCCCTTCTCCATCATTTCCGAAAAGAGGTCTATGGCCTCTTTCATCAACCCCTCTTTGCAAAGCCCATTGATGATGGAATTGTATGTAACTATGTCAGGTCCACACCCCTTCTCCACCATTTCCGAAAAGAGGTCTATGGCCTCTTTCATCAACCCCTCTTTGCAAAGCCCATTGATGATGGTAGTGTATGTAACTATGTCAGGTCCACACCCCTTCTCCACCATTTCCGACAAGAGGTCTATGGCCTCGTTCATCAACCCTTCTTTGCAAAGCCCATCTATGATGGTATTATATGCAACATTGCTTGGTTTACATCTTGCCTTTTTCATAGCCTTAAGCATCTCAAGAGCAGCATCCACCTTCCCACTTTTGCAGAGCCCATCTATGATAGTACAGTAAGTAATCACATCAGGTTTGATGCCCCGTTTAAGCATATCTCCTAAAATGGAGAACCCCAGATCGACCCTCTTCAATCGGCAGTAACAGTTGAGCAGAATATTAAGAGTAAACAGGGCGGGTGCAATCCCAGCCGATTTCATCCTCATATAAAAAGCAACAACAGTGGAATGATGTTTGATTTTGGTAAGAGCCCCCAACAGATGATTAAAAACAACAGCTGGGGGCAAGGGTTTCATGAGAACCATACGATCGAACCAACCCAGTGCATCATGAAGCTTCAACTTCTCTGGTTTACACTGATTTTTCACAAAATTTAAGAACTGGGTTCGGCTGGATGCGTCGTCAGGATTCAATACCTTTGCAGTACTAGAATAAGAATTCCTAGAAATTGGAACTGGGTAGGAAAACAAATTGGTTGGAGAAGTGGTAATACCAGTAGCTCCCTTTTTCACTGCAGCAGCGATGGCCGTTCTCGAGCGAGAAATGGAAGAAATCGAAGCGGTCACTAAAGCCATTTCTTTAGGTTGGAGAAGAAGAATGCCCCCGGTCTTTTTCTTCTGCAAACGATGATGGGAAGCTTGCAAAAGCCTGCCTCTGCCTCTCCAATATGTCATCTACCCGTCTTGGGCAGGGGTTTGGTTTTGGAGAAATTCAATATGCACCCAAAAGATTACTGAACACACCCACATTTTTCAATGACCATGGATTTTTTTTTCTTTAGAATGTGGGTGTGCTCGGCATTTTTTCGGGTGCATATAGAATTTTCCTTGGTTTTGATATATTTGTCCAAAAAGTTTTTGTTAGGTTCTCTGTGATATTACGAGATCCAGGGGAAAGAAGTTTAAAAAAAAAAAATATTGATAACATTATCTTAATTCTGATTATGGAATTGATAAAATCAAATTTAAGAAAGACTAGTATAGTAGTATGTCAAAACCCTCCAAAAATCTAATGCTTTTATAAAGCACATATTCATCTTGAACCCGAAGAGATTGAGTGCCGAACCCATCTCAAACATATGCCACTTTTTTCTATAAATACTATGTAACGTGCCATTTTTACCTATAAACTGAATGAAGAATTTATTTTTATACTATTTTTAAATATCCGAATAAACTAAACAAACTACCATGATTGAGAACTACCCATCTTAAAAATAACTTGGAGCTCCCATGTGCCGCCAACTTGAAAATGCGTTGTGTGCTCAGGTTTTGAAAATCCAACTAAGATTTGGAATGAGCTGAGGCTTGGGCTTTAGATACTCAAGTTCATCATCATCATATCTTGTCTCAATTAGTTTAGGGTTGGCTACACGAATTATATTTGTTCATTTTCGATCTTTTTTTAGCCAACCTCACGTTGGGCCCAAATATTCAAAATGCAAAACAACTCATATAATCCTATTGAAGTAAAATTTAGGAGTGTATTTATTCTCGACGCAGGGAGGTGGGCACTAGGGTATTTTAAAAGCCTAGGAGATTGGACAAATGACTGAATGCGGACAAATATGCTCTGCTTTTTTTTTTTTTTTTGGGAAAATCTCAAATAAGACCTTAAGTTTTTTCCTTATTTCAAAACAGTACGCAAGTTTCAGAACCTTTCAAAATATGGACTAAGTATTCTAGTAAGTTTCAATTAAGGACAATTGACCATTTAATGTTATTTTTCAGAGACTTTTCCTTAAGTTTTTTTTTTTAAAAGAAAAACACCCAGGTTGCCCATCATTGAGATAAAACTCTCTTTCATTTCAGTCATTTTCTCATCCGTACCTTCATTGGCTTCTTCATAGTGATCTTCGCAACCAACGTCTCCAAGGCAATCTGTGGCATGTAGCGGCTATCGAAAGCATACCATGGTTTTAAATGAAGGGTAACTTAGGTGTTTTTAAAAAAAAATAAAGGAAACAGTAGATGGAAAATAACTTTAAATGGTTGGTTGTCCTTAAGTGAAAACTTACCAAAAACTTAGGCCCTAATTTGAAAAGTTTTGAAACTTGTATTCTTTTTTAACATAAGGCAAAAACTTAAGGCCTTATTTAGAATTTTTCCTTTTTTCCTCCTCTTGCGAGTTCTTTAAAGTTCTACGCTCTTCATGTTTGCAAACTCCAATTTTAGTATTTACATTCGTTATCACAAAAGACACTCTCGTTCTCTCTGATGAAATGGAGAAGCCCACAAAAATTCACAGATTCCAAGCTAGAAGAGCGCCACTATAATTTATAGTAAGCAAGTCACCGGTGGAGTTTCAAAATCCCTATTCATTTTTAGTTTTATCCAACTCCTAAGTCCTATGGCCCCCAAAACTTTAATTCCACTCCTTCAGATTTTTTATTGACTCATTAAACCCCAAATGGGTTAGCTAGTTTCATGTCTTAAAATTCATAGAATTTGATACACAGAACTTTTTATATGTAATCCAAACCGTTCAACGCCTAAGTTTGGCTCAGTTCTGTACATTTATGATGATCAGGGATATCAATGGGCTTTCAATCATTTGGTTACACCAAAGAACTCGACCTAAAAGATTTCAATAAAAACCTTTTTTTGAACCCAAGTGATAATTGGGTTTATGATGGACCGTGCGTTCATTGCTCGGTTACCGAGGTCGGCGGACGTGGGAGTCCGTTAGGTACGACCCTTTCGCGCCCGGGGGGCAGAAGCGGGTATCAACATTTTTTTTTGTGTGGGTGTGCCAGATTTTCTATTTTACTTGGAATTGCAAGTGGTGATCCGGAGATCGACCTTCGCAAGTAAAAAGGAAAGCAACTTCTTTCAAGTTTTCCAAGTTTTCCATTATACATATATTTAAGAAAAGAGACATTTTTCTTGATTTGCCGTGAAAGGTGATTTTTTGGTGTTTATAGCCGATTTACAATTCTTATCAATAATGAAAGACAAGAGTTGTGATATTTGTCTCTTTTAAAAAAAATACAAACTACAATGAAAAGCAAGAAAAGGAGGATCTAACTTCTCAGGAGATTGTGGGGGACTTGTTCAGATTGACGGTCGCAAGCCATGTGTGGACTTCGCCATCATCCATGCAGATGAGAACAGAGGATGCTCTTGATTTGCTTGACTTGGCTATAACCTCAGATTTTTAGAGGACAAAGACTAATAGGAGGTCCTATGTCCAATAAAAAACTAAGTAGACGGGCTGAAAAGCCACGTCTAAGCCATTGGAGGCATAAGGAGAAGCCAAGGACCTTGGGGGTACCCCCCAACGGACTTTTGTCACCTTGTAGCGGTGGCCGGTTGTCACGACCCAGGCCCGAAATCCGTTAAACCTCGGATCGCGATCCCATACTTACTCCCGTAGATCCCGAATTAACCGAAATTAAAACGAGATCCACAAGGGATAATCATACAATATCCTATCAAATATACAAATTGCGAAATACATATATATTTAACATCATCCATTATCAATGTATAATCCTAATCAAAAGCGAGGTTCTTATACACGAATTGTTTTGTCAACCATTGTATATTCAAATACAATACAAGGTGACCAAAAATTGAATTTGCAAAATAGTTTCTCTCAAAAGAATCTAAACATTCCCAAAAGAAATCTCCATTTCATGACGCACTCGGATACTCGCATCAATTGGTATCCCGTCTATGCCATTCCATCAATCCTCCAGGAGGAACCGGAGCGGTCTCCTCCGCTGGCGCTGGAGCCGCTGCAGGGCCGGCATGGGCAAGTGGGCCTGTAATGCCATCAATAACACTAATGAACACGACGGTTCAACAATGCATACATAATTCTGTGTTATAACATGTTAATACCTACATAATTTCATTCAACAGTATTTCTATCAATTCTAACATTTCATTGCATAGATAATATCATTAGTCAATTAATGGACATAAACAATTTGGCAACTACAATAGCATTCATTTCATTACTTTTCATTTTTTTACCATCTTCCCAGCTCAAAGGAAGGATTCATCTTCCAAATGGAAAGAATAGTATAGTCATAATCTTTCAATGATAGTCATTTAATATTGTGGGACTTACTAGTGCCCGGGCCAGGGGCAACTAGCATCACCACGGAGCTCCGGAACACCCCAAATCCATCTACTGCAGTAGGAATAATCATTCATTCATTTATCATAATTCATTTGATGAAATAGCTATGTAGTGCCAAACTTATGAGCTATCACTTTAATCTATTTCTAGATTCAATTCAAGACATACAAGTCTAGTAAAGCAATTAAAATGAACTAAACATTACTCTTGTCACCCTAGATATGAACTAGAGTCCAACAATACTAATTACGGTACGAATTCAAACACATGCCAATGAGGGAATTCAGATAATTAGGAATTCTACTCATTTCTTTCATGATTTCAACCAACCATTCGAGTGTAACTCTTGGTTATCTAATGCACGTGCTATTCTTGATGAGCATCACTTTTAATTAATGTGTACATTAGAGTCCCCGTAATTATCACTCATGGAGGTCTAGTCTATGATCCATTAAACATTCGTTACATTATTAAACTTATGGTTCAATCATTGAAATCTCCTTTTATTTTCCATTAATTCAATTGACCTCTAATCTCATAATAATTAGCTCTAAAACTAGTTTAGAGAGTAATTAAGTTCATAAGAAACATCTACAATCGAACGAACCCCGAAATCCAACTGAAGGTCCAATCGATCGGACGAAAACACGTCCCAGTTATGGGACAGTCCAATCGATCGGCGCTCAAGTCCGATCGATCGGACAGAAATGTGTCTCAGTTAAGACACAGTCCGATCGATCGGGCCAGATGGCCGATCGATCGGACAGGTCCGGGACTGGTTCCCAAACCTCCGATTTCTGCCCTTCTTCTTCCATTTTTCCTACACTTTCATTTTATACATGCACATAAATAAGACCTCTTGTCCTTCCTCATTTGCCAACTCATACACATTCTAATACCCACTTCTAATCCATCATTCATTCACAATAAACCCCATTCCAATCTATAATGAAAATTGCATAAATGATTCTAATCTTGGTAATGCATAGATATGAACATAACCACATAGAAAATGTATACACTTGCCTCTCTTAAAGCTTCTTGAACAAAAACCCCTCTTTCTAAGCTTGGTTTGAGGTAAAACCCTTTTTAATCAAACCCTAATTTCATAAAACATGCAAGAGAGATATCTTATAAGCTATTCATGCTAGAAATCACCTTCACACCACTAATAGAACTTGCAAATCCTATAAAAGACCTAATATACTTACTTGTAGTTCAAAGAGAAAAAGGTTGGGTCCTTGCCAAAGCTCCAAAAGTTCTAACAATGGAGAATGAGGTGAGGAAGAAGATGAAGATGATGAATCCACTCTCCAAAATCACTTGAGCTCTCTAATCTTAATGTTTGATGAAGAAATTAGGAGGAGATGGAGAGAAAATGGGAAGGAAGTGCCTAGGGTTTGTAAAATGGGCAAAGGATGCATCTCTTAACTTATATAAGTCATCATTTTGCATTTAAACCCACTTTCCTACACTCATTTACACTTTAAGTCAAATAAGGACTCTTTTGACTAATCTTAAGTCAAAACTAATTGTGTATGTTATGAAAGTTAATGTGTTAATTGAGATATACGCGATGGTACCCAATTTTACTGTATTTGACGAAATACGTGAAAATCCGTATTTACGAAGAAGTCCTTATCTCTACTCATTTAAACCAAATCTCAATTCGATGATCTTAACTTCATTCAATTTCACTTCATTATGCTCAATTCAATCATTAGAGACTTGTTTATCTCTTTTTGGTCATTAACTAACATTAATTCAATTATTTATGCTTAATTAGCCTTAATCATCATTAATTCGGGACGGGGTGTAACACCGGTGCAGAACATTCGCAGAGTTTTCTCTCTTTCTTTCACTTAGATTTATGTGCTTTTTTTCTGATCAGGGATCTCTGTTTGATTTTTCTGATATGGAATTCTTTGGAGTGCTCTCCTATTTATAGGCTATTGGTAGCCATTTAGGAGGGTTTATGGGCTTTTATTGTCATTAAGCCGCATAATGGGAGGAGTTACAAGTTTTAATTCACTTATTTTGTAACTCCTTTTTCTTAGCTTCTGATTGACCGGTGGAGATTGAGGGCATTTAATTGCCTTTAACCGCCATGATGGGAGGAGTTTCATGGGTTAAATGCCATGAATCAATTGACTTAGAACTCCAAATGCTTGCTTCTGATTGGGCCGTCCAAAGAAATGAATTAATGACTGTAATAAAGCTAGTCAATTAATTGCATTAAGTGGTCGCCGAGCAGTTGAAGAGTCGCGGGCCGTGCCGCATCTTTTGGGATTCTTCTGGAGATGATCATCGATGGATCTTCATGTAGATTGACATCGGATGACCATGTAACTTCAGGTATTGGTTGCCAACAGCGGGTTAGTGCCATTTGTCCTGTCGATTTCTCGATCGGACGTGTAGAAAGCACACTTTTTTTGGTTGACCAGTTGGTGATCAATGTTGATTTTGATACTCTTGATGATTGACCTGTGATTTTGATGGATGTCAAAGGATTTGGTGTCTCAAAAGTATGAATTTTGGAAAATCCCAGAAGTTGGAAGCTTCAAATCGCGAAAAATGATGAAAAATGGGCCTTTCGGGGCCAACCTGCCGATTCCGAGCTCCATGGTCGCCGGCGACCATGGGCCAGGGTCGCAGTGGTCTGCGACCCTTGGGGGAATTTCCTCCCTTTTGTCCCGTTTTGCGGCCGTTTTTTATGTTTTTTGATTCTTTTTTCTTCTGTATTTTTTCTTGACATTTTTTTTATCATTTATTGGCCTGATTTCCCTATAGTAAACTTGACAAGAATCCTTGCATTTTGGAGTGCAAAGTTTCCAATTTCCGGGAAAGCCAGAGACTTTGTTGCGTAGAGCTACCGATTTTCCGTCAGAAGCTGAAACTGGGACAAACGATGTCGGAATGACCTAAAATTTAGGGTGAAGCCTCCTGAGCAACAAATAAGACAACCATAGGCTTTTGCTTGAGTTTTGAAGCCGTTTGAGGTCCTATTGCCAGTAGACTTATTTTTATCGCGATGAAGATGTCGCGGCTTAATGTGCGGTCAACCGATGTCCGATTGACTTAAAATTTGACAGGGAACCTATTGGAGTCATTTTAAGATGATCCATAAGCTCTGTCTTGGAAACCATGGTCCCGGGGAGCTTCGCCGCCGAGAGGTCTGATTTGGCTTCCGAGCGTCAAAGTCTGGTCAAATGTTGTCGAAATGACCTGAAATTTGACGTGTAGCCCTTTGTAAACTTTTTGAAGCCGTCCATATGCTCTTTCTGATGAGTGATGGCCTGGTGGTTCTCGCCGTCGAGAGCCTTGATTTAGCTGTTTGAGGGTTGATGGAGGGTCAAACGTTGTCGGTTTGACTTGAAACTTGACGTGGAGCCTTTTGGATGTATTTTGAGACCATCCATAGGCTTTGATCGAAGATTTGGTGTCTCCGATGCTTTCGCCGCCGGGAGCTCCTTTTCAGCTGTCGGGGAAGCGAAGTTAGGCCAATTGATTTTGAAATGGCCCAAAACTTCTTGTGTACTCCTCTTTCGGCTGTCTTGAAGGATCTTGCAGTTTTTGTTTGATTCTGACAAGATTTGATTTTTTGGAAATAACATTGCCTATTTATGGTAGGCTGCGACTTCATGTAGGTTTTTGGATCTTTAAGAAGCAAAGTGACATTTTTGGTGTCAACAAATGCCCCCTCGAGTTGCAGCGACAAGTTGCTTAACTTTTGTAGTCGATGTACCTCGAAGAGATTTTTTGAAGGAGAGCTTCTAACTTGACCAAGAGTCTTTGAGTAGTCTTTCTTTTGCTATTTGTAGCCTTTTGAGCTTCCGGCGGAATTTTATGGTAGTGAAAGGGATCACGTACCATCTCGAGGCAAAGTTTTGAAGATGACATCAGGGATGTGGATTTGGGTTTTTTTTTTTTTACCTTGTGACCTAACAAGCTGTATGTGGTAGGTTAGGGGGTCGGGTTTGGTTTTGACCGTGTGACCCAACAAGCTGTATGTGGAATGTTGGGGGGTCGATTTTGGTTTTGATCTTGTGACCTAACAAGCTGGCTGTGGCAAGTTAGGGGATCAGGTTTTGGTCTTGTGACCTAACAAGCTGTATGTGGCAAGTTAGGGGACCGGGATTTGGTTTGGATTTTTGTGGAATGTCAATTTCAAGATTTTGGCTCAATTTGGTATATAAGGCTGGATGGTTTGATTTTTGGAAGCTCATGGGGCTTGGATTTCTTTTTTGTATGGTCCAATCAACTCAAAAGAGGCACGGAACCATTTTTGTAAGCTCTTGGTAAGAGGGATTTCTCTTTGACTAAATGCCCAATTTTTTTTATTTTTTTTAAGTGCCTAGGTGGTCAAACCTGGCTCATATGGGCTAACCCATCGGACCTTAAGCTTTTGAAATGGCTTAGATCTCATATGATGTCATTTTTATAAAGAATATCTAAAGATATCTCGTTTGGATAGAGAATATCTAAGAATATCTCTATTTGGAGAGAATCTCTCATGTTCCCTTTATTTTGGGAGAGAATATCTCAAATCTCCTATCTTTTGGGAGAAATTTTCCCATTGATTTCTTTTTGGGACATAATCTCTCAAGATATCTTTCTTTTGGGAAAGAATCTTTCTAATTTCTTTCTTTTGTAAGGTTACTAATTAGTAACACTTACCTCTTTCTTCTTTCCTTCTTTGGTTTGCTCTCTTCTATAAAAGCAAGGAAGAGGTTGGATCTCTTGCTCTTATTGCTTTCTTTTGCAACAATCCCAATAGGGCTTCAAGACTAAGAGTTCTTCTTCTTCAGGATCTTCAAGATTGTCTTCTTCTTCTCCATCACTGGCTTCAAGTAAGTTTCCTTTTTCAAGAAAACTCCATTGTAGGAAATAGGATGATAAAAAAAGTTCTTTCTTTTTTTTTTGTTTCTTTCTTTTCTTTTCTTTTTTTCACGTGTTTTCCCTTTTTTTTACACATTTTTTCTTTTTTTTTTCTCGTACTTTCTTCTTTTTTTTTGCATTTTTTTTCTTTTGTGGGCCGTACGGACAGATCTGTACGGATCTGGCCGTACGGCCAAGTGGCCTATGGGCCAGTCCTTTTTTTTTCTTTTTTTTTTGTTCTTTTCTTTCCCTTTTTTTTTAGAAAGTTTCTTTTTTTTTTTGCCTCATCATGATAATGCATTTTTTTGGCAAACCAAGATGTTCATGCATGCACTTTTTGTAAATTGAATTTGTAGCATGATGTGATAGCATACCTGAAAGTTTTTATAACTTTGGGAATTTGGAGCTCGCAGCGATGTTGAGCCCTTCCTGATTTTGCGGAGACTTTGAGGTTTCAAATGTTTGGAGTTTTCGGGAATTTCTTTTTTCTTCGGAATTACCCCGGAGTCATGTCAAAATTTCGCCAGATTTTTTTTAGCGAAATTCTGTTATTTTGATGATTGATCTTTTTCTTTTCCAACCTTTGCAGGTGGTTCCTCCAGAACGAACAAGGGTAAAGAGCCTGATACAAGCATACCTCGTCGATCTACTAGATCTTCTAATCCGGCCTTTCAGCAGGCTTGGGAGAAGGTCCAGTATGTTGAAAGAAACTTGAAAGGGTGTGACTCTCTCAACAAAGATGAGATGAGACAGCGACTAATCGCTCTCAAGGGAGAGGAATTTTATAAGATCATGGTAAGCAGTCGTCCATTGTTGATAGATGATCAGAGGGTTTTGCCCAAGCCTACCTTATTCTTTGGTGATGCAGTCCCTGACGACGTGACATACTAGAGTAGATATTTTCAGTTCTCTTACACAGCTGATGATGAGGAGAGAACTATTGTTACCCGGTCGACATTTGATCGCACCATCTCGATGTTCTCCTAGATATGCGGAGAAGTCGCCTGCTGACATGGACATGTTGATGCCGGCCAGCGGCTACCAGGGCTCTGATTATCCGTCGGTCATTTTGGGACCGGTGGGCCTTGGCATTTTCAGCGGTGATGGCAGCATTTGGGTGAAGCCTTTTCGACTTCATGGCCGTTTCAATGCTGACTCCGAGTGGAAGTCGTGGACTGATCACGTCCTGCTGATTGGTGGCGCCGTTTTGAAGGAAGTCGGGATTTTTGATGCGGTCCGCGCCTTTAGGGAGACCATGATCTTTTTCGACGAGGCCTTCATGGCTATGTTGGAGTCATTCCTTCCACAAACAATACCTTCGTTGTCACGAATGGTGAGATTGGTTTCTCTTTGAAGGAGCTGAGCGTCATTATTGGGTTGCCCATCCTTGGCAGACTCTATGAGGAGTTTATGCCGATCGATAGCATCCTTGAGGAGCATTCTGAGGAGTTCAGGCTTTTGTACTTTCAGATCGTCGCCTTCTATGATTTTTTGAAGGAGAAGGAGGGCTCAAAAGTAAGATCCAGCAGTTGGAAGAGTTTTAACTCTTCGTCTCCCAACTTCTTTGAAAGTGGGGAGCCTTTTGATAACATGACCCGGGAAGACAGGGCTAAGGATCCGAGTTCGAAGAAGATTTCGGCTATGCAAGAAGAGTTGAGAGATTTCTTTGCGAGTACAAATGCCATATGTCCTGACATTGCACTGCAGAGAGATCTTGCTGTTTACCTCACTTTTTGGCTAGGTGAGGCTATTTTTGCTGGAGGAGATGGAACGCACATCAGGCCGCATTGTATTTTTCCAGCTTGTCAGATGGCGTTTGGAGAGCAGCTTGCTTTGGTGCCAGCTCTTTACTCCTACTTTTGTACCAAACTGCAGGCTGCTGCTTTTTTGGTTCGGCTTGGGCTCCCTATGAATAGGATATTTTCAGCCCATATCTTTTATTCGTAGTTTGTATACCACTGGCCTGGCTTCCACCGGCTAAGTGCTGCACAGGATGATGATCCTCTCATGATTTGACTGGCTAAGGGCAAAGCCGTGTCCGAATCACTTTTTTTTGCCCGCATGAGGATCCGATGGTTCAGGGACGTCGAGATGGGGCAGTCTTCAGTGGAGCTTTCTCCGGAGTTGCGAAAGAAGGCTTTTGATTTTGGGGCCTCCCGAGATTCTACCAGGGCAGGGTCGGGAAGGGATTACCCCTTGATAAATGCAGAGAAGGAGTGGCTTTTCAGCATACGTGTCGGCACGATCGTGTACCGTAGACATCTTTTCGTCAACATCCAGCCGTATGTGCCTTCTCGCTTTGCACTGCAATTGGGCTTTTCTCAAGGCGTTATTGGAGTGCCTTCAAGCATGGTGAAGCGCTTTGGAGGTTTGCAGGATGGCAGAAATGCATGGGCTTTATATACTACTGAAGACACTACTGCCATGATTTCTTATCCTGTGTTGTTGACTTCCCGGATTGCCGGCTTCGCGAAGTGGTTCGCGGAGAGCTTTTCGGCATATCGGGGGCTTTCCAAGAAGGAGCTTGATGTGAAGCTATCGTCTGGAAAAGACCTTAGAAAGTCGGATGGCATCCGGCGAGAGGAAGTTTGGGCCTTCCTTTCTGGAGAGAAACACAAGATAGGCTTTCTCAGCGACCAGTGCGTCATTGGTTCTGCAGATGTTCGAGAAATACCTGATGAGGCTTTAGAGCAGCTAGAATAAGAGGAAGCTGAGCTTGATGCTTGGATGCAAGCGGCACAGAGGCGGGCTTCCGTGGAGTCTACTAACAAGGGTAGACCATCCAAAGAGGAGTCAAGTGGGAAACTTGACTCTGACAACGGGGAATGTTCCTATAAGAAGTGAGCCCGCAGAAGTAAGAGGAAGAGGAGTCATCATCGCAGCAAGGGGCAACCTGAGGACTCTTCTGACATAGAAGTCCCTCTTACTATTAATGAGGAGGTGCCAAGGAATGCTGACGAGCCTCCAGAAAAGAGAAGCCGAGAAGAAGAGACCGTTGGTGAAGGTCATGTGATTCTTCCTCTTTCTCTTTCCATTTCTTTTCATGGGATTTTTCCATGTTCTGATTTGCTTTCTCCCCCTGCTGCCCTTTTTTTTAGCAGAGGATAAAGACTTGGGGATGCCTGAGGTTCCTGCCAATGAGGCGGTAACGGATCCTATTGGGGCACCCGAAGAAGAATCGAGGGACTCTGGAGTGAATCCAGAATCTCCAACTGGTATGACTTCTTTTTCTTTCTTTTTTTTTATCTGTGACTTGGTTTGTTAACATTTTTCTTGTCAGTTGACTTGCCACAGGATTTCGATGACTTTGAACCATCGATGGATGCAAATGTTGATGATGCTTCCGATGAGTTCATGGACGAAGAGAGTGTTCCGCCAGTCGTCGAAGAAGGTATTTTATAGTAATAACCCTGATAATGATTTTTTTAAACAGGATCATATTCATAACTTTTTGTGTTTCTTTGAAAGGTTTTGAAGCGACAGAGGAGAGTCCATTGCTTCCTTCAGAACCAAAGCAAGGGATGCTAGAGGTTGATCCAGAGGTAGAGACTCGTAAAACCAGTTCTGACACGGTTGAGGAGATATATCGTACTGAGATTCCTTCCCCAGTGGCTCCAACTGGAAAGAGTTCTTTTGTTCCTCTTCCAATGGGGCATGACATGAGCAGCCGACCGACGGAGTGGGGCGAATATTCAGCTGGGCCATCTCTTCTTTTTGTGAAGAAGGTGGTGGTGTGGGTTCTGAGCTCTTGGATTGAGACTCTTCTTGCTAGACACTTGGATGCCGGATTTGGCATGATCTAGCATGTGCAGGAGATTCTCGATGATGTCGAAGAGGCTGGTCTGGATGTCACAGGTGTCAGGGCGATCGTTGATAGGATCATTGCACTGGGTGACAAGTGGTTTGAGACCATGGGTTTTGCTGACGACCAGTTCTTCAAGGAGATGTTCCTAGACCCTGCTGATAAGGCTAAGTCTGACCTGAATGAGGCTACACAAAGTAGGAAGCAGCTAGTCCGAGAGAAGAACTTAGAAGAGCTAGCCATCATTAGGCTGACACATGACCTTAACATCCTTTATAGGGAGGTCGATGAGGCCAGGAAACGTCTTGAGCATTTGAAGGCACAAGTTGCTGCCAAGTGGGCTGCTATAACAGAGGCTCACGATAGGGAGAGTGCTCTGATTCGCCGAGTTGCGGATGCTAATTGAGTTCTTGAAAGGAAGTTTCAAGAAGACAAACAATGACAAACAGCTCGGGATAAGCTTCCCGGTGGGAAAGAAGGGTTACAGTCTACCCCAGCATCTCATGGCAAGTTTATGAAGAAGCATGCCCTGGAAACTCTGACGACTGAGGCCAAAAGTTTGCTTGAGGAGCTGAAATTTTGGCTGGAGACCATTTTTTGTTGAGCTCCTGGTTTTTGTAGTAGAAACTATCCCTTTTTTTTTTGTACCACATGTACTTTTTGGTACTCTTTTTTTTTGTTTTTATTTTCCCTATGCACACTTAAATCTTTTTGTGAAGAAAACAATTGCTAAATGGGATGCCTCTTGTTTTTTGTTTTCCCTACGCTCACTTAAATCTTTTTGTGATGAAAGCAATTGCTAAATGAGATGCCTTTTTTTTTTTGTTTTCCCTACGCTCACTTAAATCTTTTTATGATGAAAGCAATTGCTAAATGGGATGCCTTTTTTTTTTTGTTTTCCCTACGCTCACTTAAATCTTTTTGTGATGAAAGCAATTGCTAAATGGGATGTTTTTTTTTTTGTTTTCCCTATCCTCACTTAAATCTTTTTTTGATGAAAGCAATTGCTAAATGGGATTTGATCAAAAGCTTGTCATTTTGTGAAAATCTTTTGTCAAATGATTGTTTTGGCATGGGAGCCAGATTTTTTTTGTGTGGCATGGAAGCCGATTTTGGCATGAGAGCCAGGTTTTTATGGCATTGATAGCCGATTTTGTTTTGTGGCATTGATAGCCGGTTTGTTTTGTGGCATTGATAGCCGGGCTTTTTGAAAGCCAAGTTATTAGTTTGTGGCATTGATAGCCGGTTTTGTTTTGTGGCATTAATAGCCGGTTTGTTTTGTGGCATTGATAGCCGGTTTGTGGCATTTATAGCCGGTTTGGTGGCATTTATAGCCGGTTTGTGGCATTTATAGCCGGTTTTGGTTTTCAAAAATGCAAGTATCGACTAAAAGTCGCCTCCTTGCTGAATGGTCTTGCAAGAATCGATGGAATGTCGCTTCCTTGCTCATTCGGTTGCGAGTATCAATGGAATGTCGCATCCTTGGTGATTTGGGTGCAAGTATCGATGGAATGTCGCATCTTTCCTTTTCAAAAATTTTGGTTCCGCTTGTAATGACTTGATGTCATTTCCCCATGATTTTTGAAATTTGTTGTTTTCTCGAACCTTTGGGTTATGGATATCAACTGCAATGTTGTAACTCCACGATTTTTTGGTTTTTTCGAACCTTTGAAATTTGGGTTGTGGATATCAACTGAAATGTTGCATCTCCACGGTTTCTTGGTTTTTTCGAACTTTTGAAATTTGGGTTGTGGATATCAACTGAAATGTTGTGCATCCACGGTTTTGGATTTTGCAAGTATCAATGAAATGTCACTTCCTTGCAATTTTGGAAGTGTCAAACGTGGTTCGCATGCTTCCGATTTGTGCGAGTATCGACTAAGCATCGCTTCCCCGTGGTTTTTGAAAAACTATTTTTTTTTGTTTAAAGACACGAGGGTCATAAGTTTTGACCTAAAACCATTTTGGCGGTAAAAGGCAGGGTGGACTAGGGTGGAAATCCCTAAATCCAGATATTGTTTCAAACCATGAATTTTGGGTTCAAGGGTTGGGAATTTTGGTCAAGTTAAGGAAAGGTTCCTAAACTTGGACTTTTTTTATGAACAATGAAACGATGAAAGTAAGCATTGTTTAAATTTCTTGAAATTTCAACATTTGATATGAAAATTCTAAAAAGAGTGGGTTTGACGAGCGTGTACCTGGAAACCGGCATTGGCCGTACAGGCATTGCTCTTACCCAGTTGGATAAGTCTTCAAGGGTAGTACCGCTTTAAGAACTTGCCGTTGATGGGCAGCATACATCTGTCACCTCTATATTTAGGAGTGCGTATGCGCCGTTGGAGAAAATCTTGTCGATGACGTAGGGTCCCTCCCATTTTGGCTTAAATTTTCCTTTGGACTTGTGAGCGAAGACCATTGGTCTTTTTATCGCAAGAACCAAGTCACCCTTTTTGTAGGCGCGTTGCCTGACCATTTTGTCGAAAGATCCTGCCAGCGTGCTTGGTAAAGTTCAATGCTTTGTCGAGCTTCGAGCCGTCTCTCATCGAGATTGTCCAGCTCATGGAGTCGTAATTTGACATTGCTTTCTTGAGTCATGTCACTTTGCAAGGATACCCTCAAGGAAGGAATTTGTACCTCGAAGGGTATGATAGCTTCACATCCATAGACTAAGGAGAATGGTGTGCTATGGGTTGGTCCTCGAACGGTGGTTCGATAGGCCCACAAAGCTTCAGACAGTTTGTCGCTCCAGTCTCTTTTTTGACTAGAGACCATTTTCTTAAGGATTTTACAGAGTGTCTTGTCGAAAGCTTCTGCTAATCCGTTTGCTGCCGAATTGTATGGAGTCGAAGGACAGCTTTGGATTTTGTATTTGTCGCAGAACCTGTAGAATCGATGATCCCGGAATTGTGGTTCGTTATCATGGATGAATCTTTTGGTTATGCCGAAACGACAAATGATGTTGGTGCGCGGGAACTGAAGGACTGATGAGGTCTTCATTTCGTTAAGTGCGAATGCTTCTGACCACTTGGAGAAATAATCCGTAGCGGCGAAGATGAAGCGATGACCTTTGCTTGAAGGGGGAGAGATAGGACCTATGATGTCCATACCCCATGCTTTGAAAGGCCATGAAATCACTAAAGGATGTAGCCATTCTGGAGGCATATGAATGTAATATCCATGAACTTGGCATTGTTGGCAGCGCTTAGCAAAATTGCATCGCGTCAGCTACCATGGTAGGCCAGTAATAACCTAATCTTTTTATCTGATCATAGAGCTTGGGACTAGCCTGATGAGCTCCACAAAGACCAGCATGAACTTCTTTGAGTGTTTCTTCAGACTCTTGTTGTGACAAGCAGCGTAGAAGTACCCCATTGAAGGATTTCCTGTAATGGATTTTTGAAGGAATATCCAAATGAAAGTTGGGGGTTCGCCTTTGGATGCGTACTCATTTTTTTGGATCTTCAGGTAGGATTCCGAACATAGTGTAATCAATGAACGGATCCCTCCAGTCGCCGATTGAAGGTTGAAGGATTGAAATCTGATTTCCAACCACTTGGTGGCATTCAACAACTGCTTGGTGTGTGTTAAGAGGAGGAATGATTCTTCTTTCACACACTGTGATTTGCATATTTTCCCCTTCCTGGATTGCCATAGATGCGGCAAGTCTAGCTAGGGCATCTGCACGTATGTTTTCACCTCTACGAATGTGGGTGATGTGACAGATGTCAAACTTTTGCAAAAGTGATTGTGCCTTGTTGTAGTAAGGCAGCAGATCAGGATTCCTGACTTCAAATTTCTGATTCATCTGGTTGATGATCAGTTACTGGATTCGATGGCGAGTTCCAATCCTAGGATTAGAGCTAGATATTCACCTGCATTGTTTGTGCATGGTTCCAGTAGCGAGAAAGCGTGTGGAATCATGTATTTGTCAGGACTAACAAAGACGATGCCAACTCCCGACATCAGTTGTCTTTTTTCATTTGTCCTAGTTGCACCGTCAAAGTACATGTCCCAGGAGGCATTTTGTGAGAAAGTCTCCACATTGTAGACTGGTTCGTCTGGGAGATCATCTTTGAGTGGAGAGTCTTTAGGCAATGGATGCTCTGCGAGAAAGTCCGCTAGAGCTTGCCCTTTGATTGCCTTTCGTGGTACATACCTAATATCAAATTGTGACAGAATGATGGACCATTTTGCTAGTCGGGCATTGAGAGAACCTGCTTTTGTGATGAGGACCTTCAGGAGGTTGATCCTTGAGACCAGGTAGACTGTGTGGGAAAGCAAGTAGTGACGCAGCTTTTGTACGGTGAACATCACTGCAAGGCATTCCTTTTCGACTGGAGAGTAGCGATGCTCTGCACCTACTGGCATGCGGCTGAGGTAGTATAGAGCAGCTTCTTTTCTTTTAGCATTTTGTTGTGTAAGCAGAGCGCCTAGAGAGTGATCAAGGGCTCTTGTGTACAAGATGAATGGTTTTCCAGTGGTAGGAGCAGCTAACACTGGAGGTTTGGTCAGGTATGACTTGATATCTTAGAATACAGCTTCACAGTTAGCATCCCAGACAAAGTTTACACCTTTTTTCATCAACCTGGGAGAATGGACGGCATTTCCCCGAAAGATTGGAGATGAACCGTCTGATGTAGGCCAATCTCCCTTGAAGCCCTTTGAGTTCTCTCAAGGTTTTTGACTTTTATGGGATCAAGCTCAATTCCAGCTTTTCGAACTAAGAATCCGAGGAACTTACCCGACGAGACGCCGAAGAAGCACTTCAGAGGATTCATTCCCAGTTTGTGTTTGCGAAGCCGGAGGAAGACTTCTCGAAGGTCTTCGAGATGATCTTCTTTTCCTTTTCTTTTGACGGCGAGGTCATCAACGTAACACTCGACCGTCTTGTGCTGCATATCTTGGAATATCTTCATCATAGTCCTTTGATATGTGGCACTAGCATTTTTCTGACCAAATGGCATGACAGTGTAGCAATACATACCAAATGGGGTCCAAAAGGATGTATGTTTTTCATCTTCAGGATGCATCTTTATCTGATTGTAGCCAGAGAAACCATCCATGAGTGTCATTCGCTCGAATCCATAGGTATTGTCAATCATTACCTCTGGTATGGGGAGTGGGAATTCATCTTTAGGGCATGCGCCATTCAGGTCTCTATAGTCAATACAGACCCTGATCTGCCCATTTTTCTTTGTCACGGGGACAATGTTGGCCAACCATTCAGGATGTTGTTCCTCACGGATGAAGCCGATGCTTTTGAGTTTTTGAACTTCTTGTTCAATTTTATCCATCACATCTGGACGGAATCTTCTTTGGCTTTATTTGACAGGCTTGATGTCTTCTTGAAGATTGATTTTGTGGACTGCTATTTTGGGGTCTAAACCAGGCATTTCAGCTAAGACCATGCAAAGCAATCAATGAACTCACGAAGAAAGGCGATATACTCGGGTAACTCATCATCCGTTATATTCTTGCTTATGAATACAGGACGTGGGTTATCTGGTGTTCCCAAGTCTATCTTTTGAATAGAATCTTCTGTTGGAAGGTCCGAAGGTGGTTCATCGACAATATTTTCGGAGGCTTCCAGCTCATCGAAACCTTCTGGGGTTTTAAGGGCATTTCCAGACCAAGGTTTTGTTCCTTTCCACGGGTCTTCTTGAGGTAATTTTCTCAAGGCTTGCTATGAGATGATCCCAATCACTTGTTGAAACCAAGTTGAAGTAGGGTACTTCTTTTGGAGACGAGGGTTCTTCTGGGTCAGAAGACCACACGTCTGTGCCATCGGACAATTCCTCTTCATTGTCTGAGAAATCGTACCAATTGGATGAGCTTTTTGGATCTTTGTCAAGTGACTCATCGAAGAGATATCCAGGGAGACCTATGTCTTCATGGACTTGAGATGTTGAGGCTTGGTCAGTAAATTGACTTTTAAGCCTTTGTGTCAACTATCTCAGGGGAGTGTCGGGATCATACCCTAACCCGTGTAAAGACTTTTCTACATGGCCATAGAGTCTCCAATCTTCCAGCTGGCTTTTGGTTAAGACGGGCACCAATGGCATGAGAATACCGCGTCCTTCTCCCAAACCGACTGGGTTTTGAGCGTCATAGCCATTTTCTTCATAATAGCTTGTGCCACATGACTATATAAGGATAGTTGAGGCATACCTTCATTTTGGAAGGGTTCAAGCATGGAGTTTGATAAAGAAGCATCCGATCTATGGAAGAAGATCGGCTTTTCCTTTGCTGAAGTTGCTGGAACAATGAAGAGAGTTAACGTAGGATCTTTTATGTCAGAAGTTGTCTCCATTGGAGTAAGAGCAGGCTGAACTTGTTGAGTGTCAGCTTGGCTTGACGATGTGTCGTCTTTTGGCTCTGAATCCGAATCCGTGTCTTGCATGATAGACACGAAAAAGACAACAAATTTGCCCCCAGACTTTTGTTTTGCCTTCTTCACTTTAGTTGTGATGACCAAAGGCTTTGAAGGTTTGAGGGAGATGATGAAGGGAGTTTGAATGCTCTCTTTGGATTTACCGGATGGTTTGTTTTTTTTCGGTGATTGCTGAGGAGCCTTGCCTTTATCTTTCTGGAGATTTTTGGCAAAGGGTGATGTGTGCTTCTCCTCTTCTTCTTCTTCACCTTCATACATCTGTGAGTCTGCAAATGGACTTCTTTACCTTTGAAGGGTTTTCTATCCGCAAAGACTCGATGTATCATGCCATTGTCACCAACAAACTTGATGCATTGATGTAGAGTTGAAGGGACAACACCATTCTCGTGGATCCAAGGGCGTCCGAGAAGGATGTTGTAGCATGAAGGGATTTTTATTGCATATATGGTGACCTCAAAGATAAGATCACCTATTTACAATTTGAACCTAATTTTGCCGATAGGCCTTTGAGTACTCATATCGTATCCAAAGATAGATACAGATGTGTGGTTTAGCTTGCTGGTTGGGATGCCCAACTCTTCGAGAGCCGAAGTGGAGATGAGGTTGAGTGCAGAACCTGGGTCGATCTGAACTCTGTGCATAGGCATTTCCTTGATGTACCCTGTGAAGTACAGGGGTAGGTTGTGCCTTGTTTCGCCAAGTAGGAGGTCAGTCCTTAGTGAAGGCGATGGTTGCACTGGCTGCCTTTTGAACCGAGAGGCATTCGTTGCATGTTTGTCGACATCCTCATTCAGCTTTTGTAATTCTGAAATGAGATTATCACGAGTGCACGGGAGGCATTTGTAATAAATCTAGGATGTGCAGACGTGCAGGTATGTACTTGAAATGTTCAATCAAGACATACTTAAAAGCCTCCTTAGGGCCTGCATGTTCATCATTATTGCCACTAGGGGCGGTTACAACATCTTTTCTCGAAGGGTTTACATAAGTAAATGAAGATTGGTTGTAATTCTTGTGGTAGTCCCGACCAGAGCGGTTGCCTCTACCAACTTCGAGAGCTTCTTGAGAAGGGTCTTCATTTGGAAGATTGTCTTCAGGATCAAGAGGCTGTCGTTTTTCATTTGATAAGGATGTATCAGCAGAAGAGTTGCCATCCTCAGTGATTGTGTTGCACGGAGCATTTTTCGGGAACAAGTCCTGAACAGTATCTAGCAACCTTTCTTCTTCGTTGACCAATTCATCGTCCTAAGCATCATAGTTGGGGATTCTTCAGTCAAGAAGGGTGTGAGCTCTGAAGTCACAGTCTCGGGAGAAGAAGCCTGAAAGGGTGTCGTCTCAGTGAAAGTCACATGAGATGAGGTGGCTCCAGAGGATACATTGTTAGGCGTCGTCGGAGTAAGTAATCTCATCAGACGATGCTTAGGAAGAGCTATAATCCAGAATTATCACATTATAGGAAGCTCTAACAAGAGACGTTGCCTGATAGGAGTCAGACTCATCCTCGGATGTAAGAGGATCGTCTATCCAGCAATTTTCTCCATTTTTAGCAGTTAAGGGAGGATGTACCTGATGGTCTTTAGGGACTTCAGGCTCTAGATTGCGAGGAGGCTCGTTGACGCGGTCTTGCTCTTGTTCTAGAGCGAGATGCTGCAAGATCTTTGCATATTCTTCAAGATCAGGCATCGGAGCCAAATCTTCTTCTTCGTTTACTCTTTTGTGGCTCAACATAGTTGATTTCCACTGGAGCAATGACGGGTACTGGGTCAGCAACATTTTCTTATACAACCTCTTGGTCTTCTTCATCATCAGACAAGGATCCTTGTGGCTATAGGGGGTTATACCAGATTACTGGCATAAGATAAGTCTCAAGAACCCATTCTTCATCAGATCTCAAGAACCCATTCTTCATCAGAAAGATATTCTCCTATTTAAAGGGTTTCCTCCCACTCATCGGTGTAGTTGGATTCGAATCCATTATCGGTGTCGCTGGACTCGTATCCATCAATGGAGAATCCAACTACCGAGTTGCAAGAGTATGATGCCTCCTGCGTAGCTTTTTCTTTGAATTGAGGTGGCATGAAATCACTGAGAGTGAATTTTCTTACCCCCTTTGAAGTCTCTGGAAAGGACGTTTTTGTTGTCTCCAGTGAAGCGGTAGAGGAGGCCTCTGCCTTTTCTTGAACTTTTTGTTTTGGTTGGTTCTTCTCTTGCCGTTGAGCTTGAGGAGATGTTTCCTAGCCTGCTTTCGCTGTTGAGCTGTTGGCTTTGTTTTCACGACCTCCTAGTTTTCATCTTCCAAGAGATCGGGATGTACCCATATGGGTTGTTCGTCTGGTGTTGGGTAAGGAACCAGTTCTTCGGACGCTTGGATTGTGTTTATCACCTTGAAGGAAGTAGTGATTTTCTTCTTCAGTGATTTTGGTGTTTGTCCACATGACACCATGTTGACGGAGGCAGACCCATAGTTTTTGTGATGACTCCGTTTTTCCACATCTCGTTTATTTTCTCCCTCACAATGAAGCATTGATTGAGAGGATGCGAAATCATCTGGTGGTATGGACAATACCGAGGATCATTGGTTTTGCAAACATCACCCGGTCTTTTGGGTTCAGGCAAGGTGAGCTTGCCGTTTGCCACAAGAGCCCTGAAGATTTCATCAACATTTTCATCGAACGGGTATTTCTTTTCTACTCGGTCTTTGAAGGCATCAGAGAGTTCAGGTCTCTTACCAGCAGCTTTGTTTTCAGCTTTCTTTGGTGGCTTAGGAGCTGACTTGGTTTGCACATTAAGGACCTCTTTTTTCTTTGGTTTAGAGGTTGCAATGGCGGTTGGCTCTTTTCTTAATGATTTCTGACTGTTGAGGTCTTTAATCACCGTTTCATCTTCCATGGAAGCTTCTAGGAGTTCTCCCAGGTTCTTTGATTTGTTGCCGATGATCATGGAGCGGATTCTAGCTCTCATGTTGTTTCGGCAAATGTCGACTAGCGACGCTTGTGGCAATACATCAGAGCATTTTTATGCCATTGCTTTCCACTTGTGAATGAAGTCATATGTTGACTCATTCTCCCCCTGTTTTAGGCTGCACAACTAAGCCATAGTAGTAGGATGATCCTCACCTTTGAAGTGAGTCAGGAAGCGTGTCTCTAGCATGAGCCAATTTTGGATGGAGTCCTCCGGCAAAGTGGAGTACCAATCGAAGGCTGTACCTTTTAGGGTACTTGCAAAGAGACGGACCTTGAGTGCATCTTGATCCGTGATAGCTCCCGTCAAGGTCTTGAAGTGGATGACGTGTTGTCTGGCTGATCCTTTCCCCGTATATGTTTGGAGAGTAGGATGCTTGAATTTTATGAGGAATGGGACCGAGTCCATCCATAAGGGATATGGTGGCTTAATCCCATGCTCCTTGAGTATATCCTCTTCTTTTGCTTTGGCGAGGATACTATCTACGTCCTTTTTGGTAAGGGTGCGTGACTCATTTTCTTCTATATTTACCTTATCATCTTGATAATTCGGAGGAGGTTCATTGTTCGCCTGATTTTGGAAGGCAAGGAGAAGGTTTTCCATCAGAGTTTCAATCCTCTGCTGGCCTTGTTCCAACTGCTGGATGCGTGTAAGAGCATCATCTTGAGGTGGATTGTGAGGTGGTGGCTCAGAATTTGTAGCCAGGACGTTCATCCCTCGAGATTCGAACGAAGAAATTGTGCTGGTGACTGAGGTGGGGCTCATTCTTTTTTATGAAGAGCTTGAGGAAGGATCACTCTGCCGTCCTTTGCTTGAAGGAGTAGGGGATTCTTTTGAGTGTCTTCTTATCCTGGAGACGCTGTGGGTCACCGGACATCGGACATGGATTTTTGTTGCCTGACTTTTGGCGTCTTCTGGTTTTTCCAACCATATGGACGCAACAATTTGGTTGGGTCTTTCTTTTTCGACCCATTTCGGAGAGACTTGAAGTGTAGGAGGCTGGGTCCTTTGCTTCTCTAGTCTCTTTTGTCGATACGACGCGCGGCGGCGTATACGACGAGCAATTTGAGCTTCGGTCAGCTCTGGCTGGGCTTTGATGATGAAGGATGTGCTCCCTTGGGCGCAGCAGCCAAGCCTGTCTTCTTTGTAGCTGGGCAAGGATAGGATGCAGACCCGGTCCTTCGCCTGTTGCAGCGAAGCTTTTGAATTTTTTGAGTTCGGCCCCTGTAGAGATGAAGGGTCGAACTGCAGGATTGTGGGCTTTGGCAGGTGCTTGCAGAGGCCTTGTGATGCATGATCTGATTTTGGGCTTGTAAGAACAAACTAGGTCATGCTGGGTTGACTTAGGAGTCAGGTTGGAGATGGGTCTCTCCTCTTTCATGTAAGCAAGAGGGTAGAACTGGTTATCCTTGAGTGGGGCCAGGTATGCTGGCTTGGTGGATGTTTAGGACCTTCTTTGTTTTGGTGAAGGTTCTGGGGACCAAGTGTTGGGATAGACCTGGTTGCTTGCGGGTCGAGGCTTTGTGGGGGTGCCACGGGCTTCGGGCCTTTTGGTGCTCGCCTTTGGTGTCACGGTAGTGACACGTTGAGAGGCGAGCTTCTGCTTCTTAGAAGGAGCAGTTTGTTCTTTAGGAAGTGGGAATGGTCCCAGCGTCCCAAAGACAGTAGTCCGGGGAATCGAGGTCGACTCGGAGTTCAGAGAGTTGCCGAGGGAGTTGACGCTTCGGCAGCTGATAGGGGACTTGTAGGTGCGCGTGGTTTGCTTCTGTTGAAGCATGAGTTGGTGCCTGTTCTCATCGAAAGTAATGGTTAGCGAAGCTGCCATTGTTAGTTTTTGAAAAATTTCTGAAACAAGACCACATCCATTAGTAATCACAAGAATATAATGATCATAAATGGGAAGTTCTATGACTTTGTCTTTTCAAATCGCCAGAGGGATATGACCCAAGCAATATGAAGAAGGCAAAAGGCCATAGAGGGTATAGTTGTTCTGATTGCAGGTATGGTGAGCCCAGAATGAGCATTCCAATGACTGTTAGAAGCAATTGTGAACCTAAATTCAACTTATCGAGAAGCAGAGCTTGCTCGATGTAAGAAGAATATATGGTTGGAGTTACAAATGTGTCAGTCGCGAATACAGTAGACCTTGACAGGGCGTACTAGTACCGCTAGACACAAATGTTAGGAGACTGCATCCATGAGATGAGATTCTCTGTTTTGAAAGGTCAAGAATGGATTCATCAAAGAGAGCAGAAGGTATTCCGATCCAAATACGGACTCAGCGATTTCCGCGAGCGCCAGTACTCAGAAGGAAATGGACCATAATTTTTCGGATTGGAATCCAAAAATAACGAGTAATTTTTTGAAAGGCCAAGATCGGGTTCATCAAAGAGAGCAAAAGGCATTTCAATCTGAACACGGGCTCAACGATTTCCGCGAGCGCCAGTGCTCAGAAAGGAGGAGACCAAAATTTCTCCGATCTGAACCCAAAAAATGACGGAAGTTTTTTTTGAAGATTTAAAAAAAAAAGAAAATATTTTTTTGTGAAGATTTTTTTTTAAAATTTTTTTTTAAAAAAACTTTTTTATTTTTTAATTAATTAATTTATTTATTTTAAGATTTTTTTTAAAAAAATCTTTTTTATTTTTTATTTTTTATTTTAAAATTTTTATTTTAAAAGTATTTATTTCGAAAAATTTTTTATTTAAAAGACGAGAGAGTACACATAGGCCTCCTAACCCGGTCTTATGAAATCTCGATTGATAGAATTGCCCCCAGGTAAGGGTATGATTATTTAATGAACCCGTTTGGAGGACCCTTGCCTAGAACAGTCAAGCTGTCTCCACACTCTGGACAAGGCTTTTCTTGAATCAACCGTGATCAAAGAACGCAGTTGGTTTAACCTTAGTGGTCTATGTCTTTTTTTTTTAGATCCCAAATAGACTCTTCGAATAGAAACGATGGCCCAAATCCTTAGTCGAACAGGCTCAACATTTCTGCAAACACGATGAACGATAGGAGAGGATCAAGGTTTCTCAATTTTGAATCTAAAATGAGAAATCTGATTTTTGTTTTTTTTTAGATCTCTAATGAACTCATCGAAGAGAAACGATGGCCCAAATCCTTAGTCAAACAGGCTCAACATTTCTGCCAGCACGATGAACGATAGGAGAAGATCAAGGTTTCTCGATTTTGAATCCAAACTGAAAAATCTGATTTATTTTTTTATTATTTCTAATGAACTCATCGAAGAGAAAAGATGGCCCAAAACCTTAGTCGAACAGGCTCAACATTTCTGCAAGCACGATGAACTATAGGAAAAGATCAAAGTTTCTCAATTATGAATCCAAATTGAAAAATCTAATTTTTTGATTTTTTTTTAGATCTCTAATGAACTCATCGAAGAGAAACAATGGCCCAAAATCTTAGTCGAACAGGCTCAACATTTCTGCAAGCACGATGAACGATAGGAGAGGGTCAAGGTTTCTCAATTTTGAATCCAAACTGAAAAATCTGATTTTGTGATTTTTTTTAGATCTCTAATGAACTAATCGAAGAGAAACGATGTCCCAAAACCTTAGTCGAACAGGCTCAACATTTCTGCAAGCACGATGAATGATAGGAGAGGATCAAGGTTTCTCAATTTTGAATCCAAACTGAAAAATCTAATTTTTTTATTTTATTTTTTTTTGAAAAGAGAAAGAGTGGAAATAAATTCAAAGAATTAGAAATTTTTAAAAAATCTCATCTCATTTTTTTTAGATGCGAAATCCAACATAGGCCACCAATTAGAAAGTAGTCAAGGAATCCAGAAAAGAAGTATAAGCATAGAGCAAAAGATATGATATGCATATATTTCATTTCTAGCATCGTGTTCTCAAATGAACGAGTCCGTTGGGTATGACCCTTTCGTGCCCGGGGGGCGGAAACAGGTATCAACATTTTTTTTGTGTGGGTGTGCCAGATTTTCTATTTTACTTGGAATTGCAAGTGGTGATCAGGAGATCGACCTTCGCAAGTAAAAAGGAAATCAACTTCTTTCAAGTTTTCCATTGCACATATATTTAAGAAAAGAGACATTTTTCTTGATTTGCTGTGAAAGGCAATTTTTTGGCGTTTGTAGCCGATTTTTGGCATTTATAGCTGATTTTTTTCGTTTATAGCCGATTTTGGCATTTATAGCCGATTTACGATTCTTATCAATAATGAAAGACAAGAGTTGTGATTTTTGTCTCGTTTAAAAAAATACAAACTATAATGAAAAGCAAGAAAAGGAGGATCTAACTTCTCAGGAGATTGTGGGGGACTCGTTCAGATTGACGGTCGCAAGCCATGTGTGGACTTCGCCATCATCTATGCAGATGAGAACAGAGGATGCTCTTGATTCGCTTGGCTTGGCTATAACCTCAGATTTTTAGAGGACAAAGACCAAGAGAAGGTCCTATATCCAATAAAAAACTAAGTAGAAGGGCTGAAAAGCCACGTCTAAGCAATTGGAGGCAGACTTTTGTCACCTTGTAGCGGTGGCCGGTGCAGAACTTTCGCAGAGTTTTCTCTCTTTCTTTCTCTTAGATTTCTGTGCTTTTTTTTCTGATCAGGGATCTCTGTTTGATTTTTCCGATCTGGGATTCTTTGGAGTGCTCTCCTATTTATAGGCTCTTGGTAGCCATTTAGGAGGGTTTATGGGCTTCTATTGTCATTAAGCCGCATAATGGGAGGAGTTACAAGTTTTAATTCACTTATTTTGTAACTCCTTTTTCTTAGCTTCTGATTGGCCGGATCAATTGACTTGTAACTCCGAGATGCTTGCTTCTGATTGGGCCGTCCAAAGAAATGAATTAATGACTGCAATAAAGCTAGTCAATTAATTGCATTAAGTGGTCGCCGAGTAGTTTAAGAATCGCGGGCCGTGCCGAGTCTTTTGGGATTCTTCTAGCGATGATCATCGATGGATCTTCATGTAGATCGACATCGGATGACCATGTAACTTCAGGAATTGGTTGCCAACAGCGGGTCGGTGCCATTTGTCCTGTCGATTTCTCGATCGGTCGGGTAGAAAGTACACTTTTTTTGGTTGACCGATTGGCGATCAATGTTGATTTTGATACTCTTGATGATTGACCTGTGATTTTGACGGATGTCAAAGGATTTGGTGTCTCAAAAGTATGAATTTTGAAAAATCCCAGAAGTCGGAAGCTTCGAATCGTGAAAAACGATGAAAAACAGGCCTTCCGATGCCAACCCGCCGATTCCAGGCTCCATGGTCGCCGGCGACCATGGGCCAGGGTCGCAGGGGTTGGTGACCCTGGGGGGAATTTCCCCCCTTTTGTCCCGTTTTGCGGCCGTTTTTGATGTTTTTCGATTTTTTTTCTTCTGCATTTTTTCTTGACATTTTTTATCATTTATTGGCCTGATTTCCCTGTAGAAAACTTGACAAGAATCCTTGCATTTTGGAGTGCAAAGTTTCCAATTTTCCGGGAAAACCGAAGACTTTGTCGTGTAGAGCTATCGATTTTCCGTCAGAAGCTGAAACTAGGTCAAACGATGTCGGAATGACCTGAAATTTGGGGTGAAGCCTCCTGAGCAATAAATAAGACCAACCATAGGCTTTTTCTTCAGTTTTGAAGTTGTTCGGGGTATTATTGCCAGTAGACTTTTTTTTATCGCGATGAAGATGCCACAGCTTAATGTGCGGTCAACCGATGTCTGATTGACTTAAAATTTGACAGGGAACTTATTGGAGTCATTTTGAGATGATCTATAGGCTCTATCTTGGAAACCATGATCCCATGGAGCTTCGCCGCCGAGAGGCCTGATTTGGCTTCCGAGCGTCAAAGTCTGGTCAAATGTTGTCGAAATGACCTGAAATTTGACGTGTGGCCCTTTGTAAGCATTTTGAAGCCGTCCATATGCTCTTTCTGATGAGTGATGGGCTCGGTGGTTCTCGCCGCTGAGAGGCATGATTTAGCTGTTTGAGGGTTGATGGGGGGTCAAACATTGTCGGTTTGACTTGAAACTTGACGTAGAGCCTTTTGGATGTATTTTGTGACCATCCATAGGCTTTGATCGAAGATTTGGTGTCTCCGATGCTTTCGCCGCCGGGAGCTCCTTTTCAGATGTCGGGGAAGCAAAGTTAGGCCAAATGATTTTGAAATGGCCCAAAACTTCTTGTGTACTCCTCTTTCGGTTGTCTTGAAGGATCTTGCAGTTTTTGTTTGATTCTGACAAGATTTGATTTTTTGGAAATAACATTGCCTATTTATGGTAGGCTGCGACTTCATGTAGCTTTTTGGATCTTGAAGAAGCAAAGTGACATTTTTGGTGTCAACAGTTTACGCTCAGTCAGGTCCATTCCAAATTCTCGATGCCCAAAATTACTCATATATTCAAAGTATCATTAATAAAGATTTTACATAACATGCACAAAAACCTTGTGCACAACGGATAGTATAGAAGCCTTCATATGTAACCTCTTCATTACATATTCAACATTTGGCCCCTGAATGGGTGTTTCTTTTATTTATATGAAATTTGAGTTAGTTTGGTCCACTGTAGACCCGAGCTAAACCCAACCTATTTGCATCCCTACTCATGATAATAAAGATTTTATAACTCATAAGAACATATGAAGATGATGTTCTTGTGAACTCTTGAACCACAAACCTCATTTTCTAATATTCTCAGTGTAGAAGCCAAAATAGAGCGAAGAGAATGAATTAAATAACACCCAATTCTCGCTATTTTCATATGACGGCATCAGCGAGAGAGCGAAAGAATACTTTTGTGAAGCTTCGCAATAATTACGGGCAATGGTGTTCGACTCCGGATGAGATTGACAGTATGATTGTTGAGTATTTTAGAAATTTATTTACATCTGGTGGTTGTCAGGGTGAGGAAGTGTTAAATTGTGTGGAGATGAAGGTCACTAGTGAGCAAAACTCGATGCTTATGGACCCTTTCTCTGCAATTGAAGTCAAAGAAGCTCTGTTTGGGATGCATCCTGACAAATCTTCGGGCTCGGATGGCATGAACCCAGCATTTTATCAAAAGTTTTGGCACATAGTAGGTGAGGATGTAACTTTAGCTTGTCTGAGTTTCATTAACACTTGCTCTTTTTCAGTGGGTTTGAATGATACTTCGATTGTGCTAATACCAAAGAAGCAGCAGCTTGAGGTTTTATCGGATATGAGACCAATAGTGTTATGCAACGTATTTTATAAGATTGTTTCCAAGATGACAGCAAATCGAATGAAGACGGTGCTAGCTACTGTTGTTTCAGAATTCCAAAGCGCGTTTGTTCCCAGACGTGCTATTACAGATAATATTCTTATTTCAGCAGAGATTATGCACTTCTTAAAGAGAAAGAGGAAAGGCAAGAGTGGGGTGGCTGGACTTAAAATAGATATGTCTAAAGCATATGACCGAATTGAATGGGATTTTCTTTAATCCATGATGTTAAAATTGGGGTTTGATGCTAAGTGGGTTGAGCTGATCATGCTATGTGTGTCTACGGTCAGTTATAGTGTGATTCATGATTGCAAGGAGGTGGGTCCAATTATTCCTACCAGGGGCCTGTGCCAAGGCGACGCCGTACTTGTTCATTTTATGTGTGGAAGGTTTGAGTTCTCTAATTAGAAAGAAAGAGAGGGCTGGTTTGATTCATGGTGCGAGAGTTGCAAGGGGTGCTCCAGCTGTGACCCATTTGTTCTTTGCTGATGATTGTTTTTTAGTTTTTAAAGCAAATTAGCAAGAAGCTTGTTTAGTGAATGATATGCTGGCTGTTTATGGACGTGCTTCAGGGAAAATGGTTAATTTCAACAAGTCCTCAATCTCTTTTAGTGCCAATGTGAGTGCGACTGTTGCAAGCTAGATTTGTGGAATTCTTGATGTTAATGGTACTACGGATCATGGTGCCTACCTTGGTCTGCCGTCTTTTGTTGGTAGGAGGAAGAAAGATGTGTTTAGCTTTATTAGAGACAAAGTTTGGAAGAGATTACAAGGATGGAATAAAAGGATGCTTTCTAGAGCAGGGAAAGAAATTTTGCTGAAAACGGTGGCCCAAGTGATGCCCAACTATGCTATGAACGTTTATCTTCTTCCACTTGTTTTGTGTAGAGAGCTGGAAATTATGATGAACTCTTTTTGGTGGGCAAACAAGCGCAATGGGGGTGGCGGCATCAATTGGTTGAGATGGGATCTCGTGTAAACCGAAGGAGTTTGGGGGTATTGGATTTAAACAATTACATGCCTTCAATATTGCAATGTTAGGCAAACAAGGTTGGAGACATGTTGCCAAAGTGTTCTAGGCTCGCTACTTTTCAAGAACTTCTTTTGTTGAAGCTAGTTTGGGTTACAATCCGAGCTACGTTTGGCGTTCTATCATGGCATCGAAGCATGTGGTTATTCAAGGTAACATAATCCAAATTGGAAGTGGGCAACATATTTTAATTGGTAAGGACCCATGGCTCCCTGATATGGACAATGGCTTCGTTACCACTAATTTGAATGAGGATATCGCAACAGCTCCAGTTAGTGGTCTAATGGTGTCTGATCAGCGAAGGTGGGATTATCATGTTGTGGTTGATATTTTTGACACTAGGGATAAGGACCTTATTATGCAATTTCCCCTCAGTAATCGTAGAGATAGCGATGTTTGGTATTGGTTGGCTGACCCTCGTGGTTCTTACTCTGTCCGTAGTTGTTGTAAAATGCAATCTAACATGACTGATATATCTCCCAGTTGCATATGGAGAAGGATATGAAAATTGGAGGTGCCGGGTAAGGTGAAGAATCTTATTTGGAGAGCAGCGATGAATGTCTTGCCTACAGCTGATAATCTTATTCGAAGAAGAGTGGAGGTAATGCCTACTTGTTCTTTATGTAATGCTTATAATGAGACTGTCACTCATGCTTTGGTGGATTGTGATTTTGCAAAATCTTGTTGGATTTCATCTTCAATTGGTTATGTTGGGAATTGTTCATCATTTTTGGTTTGGCTAGAGCATATTTTTTCCCACTGCAGCAAGGAGGAATGCAATCTTGCAATTATGGTTTGCTGGAGGATTTGGATCAATAGAAATGATAAAATATGGAATAATAAGCATGGAAGAGTGAATCATATTCTCAACTCTGCAGGTCAGTTCTTATTTCAGTGGCAAACAGCGAGGAAACAGACTTTATTTATTGATGATGATCCTAGCAAGTTAGTTCAGGGTTCTCTGTTGGAAGAAGCCTCACTTGGGATGATTCAAATGCAACGTAGATGCTGCAACCTTTACTTCCTAGGGAAAGATCAGTTACAGAGGAGTTATTCGAAGCTCTGATGGTGGCTTTATTGCAGCAAAATGTGACTGCATTCTTGGAAATTTTGCTGCTTGAGATACTGAAGCTCTTGGTGTGCGTGAGGTTCTCAGTTGGATTTAGAGTTTGCAGCTGTCATGTATTGTTGTAGAGATGGACTGTTTACAGGTATTCAAAGCTTTAATAGATAATTTTTCTAGTCCAAATGGGTTTGGCCTCATTATTGAGGAATGAAGAGCTTTGGCTCATTCTTTAGGAGAAGTGCAATTCTTGTTTGTCAGGAGATTTGCGAACATTGATGCCCACAATGTTGCTAGGGTGGGAGGTTCCTTGTCAGGTCCTGGAGTGTGGAGTCATGTTCCACCTCCTTGGTTGATTAATGCTTTGTATGTTGACATTTCAGTTTAATGCAATTCCTTATTCTTTCAAAAAAAAAAAAAATAGCACCCAATTCAATGTACGAGATATTAACTTTTATTTTATGTCTTAAATTTTGGATCCATATATATATATATATAAATTTTTGAGCACTTGGTGTTGATACAATTATTTTAGTTTATTTTGTTTAAGACCCGACTTTGGTGGACCTGACTGCACTTGACCCACAACTCAGAACAGAAGTATTACATTATAGAAGTTCTAATATATTATTAGTAATCTATCTATTGCAATGCTATATAATCATATACTTTCTATGTAATTTATTGTTTCACATTAAAAATACTACGTGCTAGGCTATACGGATACTCGGGTCTATGAAAAAGGGCCCATGCAGGGAGTTTTCTAGTCAGGTCCTTTGGGCCCATAGACTGGACAGGACTGAATCTTAGGACCAATAGCTAAATGGGGTGGTCTTGGACAAGCTCTGGCCTGGCCATAGATTGATGTTCTCAATAAACTGGGTAAACTTATTGGTTGGGACAACCTCTCCATTGTCAAAAGCATGAATGAATGGTTGTAAATGAAATTTTAATTAGTGTGGTGTGCTGGCCTGACTACTTGAGAACCCTTACCTGAAGCAACATAGGCCCAGCTCAAGGACAGCACCTAAATGTGAAAGACTGATTTGAAAGGGCCTACACTAACAAAAGTGAACCCAAGTGGGCCCATAGAGCTGGACTGCATAAAACGTTACTCGTAAGAGAACATTTCTCATAATTAACGGCTTCTCTTGGCAATTGAGGGTTGCTCAGTCAATTGGTTGGCAACCCTGCGTGTCACCCTACCAACCAGGATTCAACCTTGGGTATTCCACTCTTCCCACTTTTGGGACTCTTAGGTCCCATGCTCTCAGCCACTTAGGCTCGGGAACCAAAAAAAGTTAGAGGAAAAACAATCTGCTTTTATTTTCACCTTTAGTTTGTGTGATATGCCGATATTGCACAAAAGGGGTAGAATTGGAAAGAAAATTGGACCCCGTGTACAATACCCACATTTGGGATATAGTCTTGGTCAAAACCATTTCAAGGAATTCTTGGTCTTCTATATCTTGCACGATCAAAATCCAAAAAAAAAAAAAGAAAGAAAACTCTCATTTTGGTACCCCATCTAATAGGAGGTTCTCTCCTAGGAGGGACTCATTTATGAGGGCTAAGGTAAATCAATGGCCAGAATAATTTGATAAGACTGATTTTTAACATGGCCCTTATCAATAAAGTTATATTTCCATCTATCCTACCCCAATAATAGAAAAGCATATAAGTGGGCCCTACGAGCTCAACCATATATGCACATATTGGATCTGCTTGTAGGTGAAAATCTCCATCGGTAAATAGTAGATATAAAGTTGGCTCATCTTCGAAGTTATTCCAAGTCAAATGCCAACCCTATTTTAACGGGGGAAAAGGGACTAAACCAAGCCCACTTGTAACCAATATTGAGATATCACGAACTGCTAGAATTTACCATCAGGGCTCGTGTATTACAAGTTGCTTCACCTTTAACATCTAAATTGCCTCATGTTCACTCCTATAAATTTATCAATGGAGCCACCTCTAAAATCTGAAATGTTGAGCTTTGGTTTATGCTTGGGCCTTAGGTATCTAAATTGAGCTTCAATATCTAAAATTCACAAACAAATCTTATTGGATTAAGATTTTGGGATACACTCTAGATTAAGAGAGTGTTTAATTTGAGCATTGTGGGATTTCAATAAGTAGGTCCATTGTGGAGCTCCACTCCTTTTAGCTCAAGTATACAACCACATGCTCCCTTTTTGTTTCTCCTCTTTATCATTCTCATGTATGTTCCCTCCCACATTCTCCTTTGGTGATTCTTTTACCCCTCAAGTTCTTCCAAGTGCTCCACTGCTCATGTTTGACTATTCCAATTTCTAGTGTTTCCTTTTAATATTATGAAGTCGTTTTTTTTTCCCTCTCTTTAGTGGAAAGAATGAGCTCAACTTTTCATGTTTGCCTATACAATTTCTAGGAGTTCTTTTTTATATTACAGCAGTTTTACATATATAAAGCTCACATTTGTAAATTTCATTTATTATATCCCAAGCATAAAAGACAATCTTTACTAATAAAAAAAAAGCATAAGAGATAACTATCCAGGAAGTGCGGCTTAAAAGAAAATTTCCATTTCTTTAAAATAAATTAGCTTAACTTTACAACCAAAAAAAAAAAGAGAAAGAAAGAATAGTCATTACAAAATAAACCACAAGGAAGATTCCCACCACTTTCCTTCCAACATTCTCATTTACACTAACATTGCCTGTTTTACTACTATTTGCTTGTCCAAGCCAGATCCATGCAGATCCATTTTTTCCCTTATAAGTTTTGAAGTCTTTAATTATCTTCCTCATCTTCATAACCATCATCTTCACCCCTAAGTTGAAGGTCAATAGGTTGTGCTGGTTTTTGAAGGCTTTGAGGCCATTGATCAGGCCCTCATTCTAGTCTTTGGTGTCCTTGTCATCTCGGATGCATTCGGGTTGTTAGGATTTCTGATGGATTGCATTTTTGAGACTACAGTTCTGCATATTTGTCGCCATTTAGCTGCTTTTTAATCAAGGCTTAAGAATCTACCTTTCCAGTATACTTTAACCTGCTCTGAATCTACATCCACTTTATAGACGCCAGATTGCAAAACAGAAAAGAAACATAAAAAAAAGAAAGAACTAACATATGAAATGTGATCAATCAATTGTAATCAAAATAGTAATAATCTTTCAACAAATAGACAATGGCACAATCAATTATAACAGGAATAGAACTCTATCCTGGTTTTAACAACTTTACTTTGTTGTACATCTGCATAATAAAAATTTAGGGTCGTGACAAACACATTTGGTAAATAAGGCATTTGGCCACAGCTTATTCAAAATTAGAAGTAATGAAAAAATAAAGCCCTTGTTCAAATTATTCCACACTTCATAACGTTAACCATATATAATGATATAAACGGTGAATACTTCAGCCAATTCAATACTATCACTTACGGTGCCCCATGAATACAAATTTTACTTTGTTTCAGACGTTATCCGAGTTCCTCTTTCATAGCCACTCTAACTCCAATGACCCCATCAAATAAGAGAGCTTGAACATTAGTCATCCACTAAGAGAAAACATCCAAAGTAAATAGCTGGAACTACAAAATTACTAATCCCACAATCTCAATCCAATGAGTACATACCATGATGTAGTCAAACAGATATAAGAAGCATGCTTAATTTAGATCAAGACCAATTCACCCCAGAATCCCATGAACCAATCTGCCAAATCTTCTTCTAGATCCATCCACCCCCAAAATTCAATGATGAGAACAACATGTGCCATAGAGAAACTTTCATCAAACCATCATAAATATAGCACTAGATTTAACACCATCAGAAAAATTAAGCTTTTAGCATTACTGAATGCACATCAACAAGCCATGTCACCATTACAGTCTCCAATTGCTATTCAAAACACACAAAAAGTCACATGAACTATTCAACCCATAAAAACTTATGTCCATAATAGGATCCAAATGCTCCTACAACACCACCCACCCTCACCAAATTGAATTTTTTTTTTCACTTCTCTAACCATTCATGTGAATGCATCTTAAAATCTAGACTATCCATTTGTTTAGTATTCACGTAGAGATGACAGATCATAAGCAAGATACTTGAACTAAAAATAGATAAATGTTTTAAGCAATTTGGATTTGTTGAGTGTGATGTGAATGTTAAAAGGGCAAATTTTTTTCCTTACATGAGGGACTTGGGTTCATGCGCATAAACTCACACTCACATTCAAGACTCACACAAGTCTGAAAGAAAGAAAGAAAAAGATAAAGGGAACCTTTCTTCAAGACTGACAAAAGGCACCAAAAAAAACATGATGATGCTGTAAGGTAGAACAAACATTTCTGCAAATTAGAACACAGAGCAGCAAAAATAAATACTTGAGCATTCAAATCACAAGAAGTTCAACTGCATATCTGATTAAACATAACAAAAGGGCATAATCCTAAGCTCAGATCTACATCAACTTATGCCTATCCACTGGAGTTAGTGTTATCTATGAACCAAACCATATGTTTAGGCTAAACCTGAAGAAATAAAACATATAGTGTAGCATGCACTGAGTTAGAAATGGGTCTGCTTATGGGCACATATACTTTTATATGTCTTCATTCAGAATTAAAAAACTTCATTTAAATTATTTAAATGTATCAGGAAGGATAGATTTATCTAATGTGTCTGAAAGTAGCTAAACATGTTTAGTGTTAGCGCTTCATCACTAAATTCAAAACAGTAGCATACTGGAGTTTGCCCATAAGTTGATAAATGGAGGTCCCATCCATAGCAATGCTTACGCTGAAGAGGTTCCAAATTCTTCTGCAAAACCTAGCAAGACATATTATCATGGCAACATAATTAATGCCAAGCACTCTAATGAATTTGGTTACCTGTGCTATAGAGTGTCCGATTGACTCCACTGCACACTAGAACTGGAGATCATAGCATAAGAATGAATTGTAAGTCCTCACTAGATGTCAGAGACTCCAACATCGGCACAGTCCCGAGCACAGTGGCTGGGTTTAAGAAAATCAAGTTTCCATCTACATCCAAAATATTATTATGAATTTGGGTTTTAGAAGAATTGTTTTTTAAAAAATAGTACTTCCATAGAGAATGACTAAAATATAAGTGGTTCAATATGATAAAATCCGATTTGCAACCTACATTCTCCAGCAGTGCAAAAAAAGATGCAAAGTATTTTAAAATTATCATCTCCAACAATGGCATCATGAACTTATATCTATTTTTTTATCAAGATGTATCATGCCTTCACAAGAAATCCCTCAATAAGAAATCTAAATACTCCACACGCAATGGAATAGTCTAGCAATGGTGCTTCATTAGATTCTGTGGGGGGTACCCAGTTGGTCTTTGAAGTGGACTATGCTTTTCTTCAGGGCAATAACTAAATAACCATTTGTAAGCTAACCAAATTAGCTACCCTAAAACCCTAGACAATCCTCATGGTGCATCAACACACTAAAGTTGCAAACACCCAATTCTTAACAAGAAGGAAGTTGTCATTTCTTTAATTTAGTTCACCGGTTGTTCTCAAGCCAAACCACATACCCTCATCCCAGGTTCATATTGCCCACCAACCAAGCAGAAAAATGACATCAACACTCACCTGATGTGACGCTCACCTGATGCATACACCTTGGTGCACAAGTGAGCATCTTCTACAGGTGCAACATTTTATTGAACGAATGAAGTTATTAGCTCTTTTTTGTGTGATTCATCTCAAGCCAGGGTGGGATATACTAGACTATTAATCAGTCCGCAACACCTAATTTGGTAAAACAAAGGAAAACAAGCATCCCTCCCATTTAATGGATCACACATCCATTACAGTAGATATAAAAATCACAATCAGATCCACAAATTTGAGTACTTTTCACTGCCCCTGCTAGCAGGGCTATCCTCACTAAGGGTTTGTATAGGTAAGGATGTCATTAAAAAAATGAAAGATTAGACATATAAATGTGACAGAAATTTTCAATTGGTCGTCAAACGTGGATTCATAACAAAGGGTGCAATCGTTTGAAAGATAAGGTCTCAATGGAGACAGTCTTAGGTAGCGTTTGGTTCACTGGAATGGTTTTAGGTAGGAATGGAATGGAGAGTGGAATAAGTCTGGAATGGAATGGGGTAGGAATAGTCATTTCCATTCCAACATTTGGCATTACTGAAGAATCAATCCAGTAATAGAATTCTGATTCCTATTCTTGCGTTTGGTACGCTGGAATGATGCCCGGAATGGAATAAAATTTACATAAAACTGACCAAAATAACCTTGTTAGAATGTTTCTTATGTCAAGCTATACCTAAAATATAATTATTTACCTAATTTGATAGATTATCATTAAAACAACCACAAAATAACACACCTAAAACATCATTTCCAATAGCTTAAACATCATCAAAATATCTAAATAACACATTACTAAACTTAAACATCATTTAAATTAGCTAAATAAAGTAAGTGAGTTAACATCCATCCATAATTTTAAAAATAACATCCGCATTTTGATGTGATAAAGGGGCATTTTGGTCTCAAGGAAACATTATAAAGGAATGGAATGACCATTCCTCTACCTGCCCAGTTCAATGATGATTCCATTACATAAAGGAATGGTGATTTCGGAAGTAATGGTCATTCCGCCACTTTTTTGCGAACCCAACGCGGAAATGATCATTTCGATGGAATGACCATTCCATTCCGACCATCATTACAATGAACCAAACGCTACCTTAATATGTTGAGGGGGGTTAAGATAAATTGCAGCGAAAGAGTCCCTTTGAGTGCTGTTTCGATCACCGTATATCTATGGCCTATGGGAGGGAGGAAACATAAAGCAAATATTAGGCTCGCATTTAGGGATTTGGTTTAGGGTTTTAGTGATAGAGAGAGCTACCTGGGAGGTAAGCGAAGCGCGCAGAGAGTTACCTAGGAGGGGAGGGCAGGAAAAGCTTCTGCCGATGTCGAGTTGCCGCTGCCAGTCGGGGGAGAAAGGGAGAGAGACCGAGTGAGGAAGAGAGGGGAAAATTCGATTAGGGTTAGGGGTGTTGGGAATGACCAAATATGGGTGGGTTTATTTCCTTTTTTAGTTTTGCATTTCTGACTGTCAAGCCCATTGGCAACAATAATAATTCATAAAAAAAAAAGGAATGCCAGCAAGAGTCTGTAAAACCAACGGGTAGGCATCGTAAATATGCATTTTTGACATAGTGTTAGTGTTCGAGACAAGCTTGAGCTGCACAAAGCTTGCCTCAGCTTATAATGATCAGGGATATCAATGGACCTCAAATTATTTGGTTGCCACAAAGGATTTGACCTGAAAAATTAAGATAAAATCATTTTTTGGACCCCAAGTGATAATAAGGTCTAGGTCCAATGGAGTCCAAACCCAATTTTCCGTTGCCAAAGATGACACATATAATAAAAAAGATCATATTTCATAAAAGTTTTATACAAAACAGGCACAAAACCAAGCACAACAGAGATGGTTTAAAGCTTCCTTTGCAACTCCTACATTACCTTATACAGATTCATCGTCTAGTACCTAAATGGGTGTCCTTTTTGTATGGATTTTGAATTGGTTTGGTCCTCTATGTACCCATGCTGTACCTGACCTATTTACATCCGTACTGATGATGATGATGATTGGAAAGCTCGTAATAACAAATAGAGATGATTTTATTGTAAATGCCTAATCTACAAACCTAATTTTCTAATATTATCAGTATATATGACAAATAAAATGAAAAGAACGAATTAAATGATAAACTTTTGTCATTTCCAACCAAAAAAACTTGAAAAGAATGGAACCACCACTACTATGATACATAGAAAATCTATAACACCCAATAGAAAATTTGTAACACCCAACCTTGCCATTTTATGCTGAATGTGATTTTATCTTTTATTCTATTTGTCGACCATCAATTTAAAGGCCATGAATTGAAGGTTAAGATACTCCAATATGGGATTATTTTCGGTGCCTGATGATTGATGTTGGGGCTCATCATGCCAATATGCAAATTATGAGTTCAGTTGTACAATAAAAAAACCTAAGCAAACAGCATAACTTACAATAGAGAAAAGATTTTCATTGGAATGATTAAAGCTCCCTGCTTCTCCATATCTAGGTGCATTTCATCCTAAAAGCTCCCTTACTAATAGAGAGTTCTTTTGCATTTGTCTGAACTTCAAGGTTTCAGCTCCAACTAGATTTATCACTGCAACAAATGGCAAAATAGAATCCTCACCAGTCGAGGTTTGGGTCATTCAAAAGCAGCTCATAGGAAAATACCCACGATCCATGTGAAACCTTTTGATCCTTCTGGGATTTTGCAAATATATCATGAATCGCCACCATAATTAACCACTAGTTATTTGAGGTAATTACGAGAATTAATGGCTGCCGAAGAAAACGAGTTATAGCTCTTTTCTAGTATGTGCAAGTAGAGTACTCTGAGGAAGCCAACTTCTAATAATAATGTTACGAAACATCTATTCTCTCTGCCTGGTCATGAGGAACATGACTAAGATGCTTCTCTCTCCTTTTATTTGCTTTAATGCATACTTTAGGATAGTTATTAGAGCCTCCATACACTCAGCAAGTGCATTTGGATTCCCTAGTATGTTGTTAATCAAATTAAAACACCCAAGGAATGATTAGACTCATATAATAGAACTTTTGGAACCAAAAAATGGCAAAACAGGAAGTCAAAGAAAATGGGCACTTCCCTCAGCATAAAGTATAAAATAAGATGGAAAAAAGTAAATAATACAGTCAGATTGGTAACCAGTATTTGGCATGACTGCTGGTCTAGTCATCACCTTATCAAATAGGATCCCAAACTTGAGGAATCCCCCATATTTGTTGTTCACTACCATCATGATTTATATGGTTAAAGTTCATGCATTTAAGTGGTTTTTAAAACTGGTATTGCATTTTGCCTAGAGGCTTACGGTAGCAAAGAAGAAGTTTTAGAAGTGTGAGGATTTTTCAGTGTTCCTCTTAACTTTCCACTGGAGAAAATCGTGGATGTAACGGATGGGAAAGACCGAAGATTACAATCATTTTCTTTACCTTTTTTTCTGCCCAAAACCTGTCCAGCTGCTGTAGTTTGTTCTTTCACTAGTAGATTCTCTTTTCTGTTCCTTTTTATGGTGCAAGGAGAACATGGAGTTGCATAGACACCTTTTACTGTGTGTTGGTTGTAGGCATTGTATGACAGCTTTAAACAGTTTTGAAGATCATATGACCATAATTGACCCAGTTCATCCAAACTACTATATTATTGTCTATGGTTGCCATGTGGCCTTATACACCTTTGCTTTCTGGAAATCTAGATGGCTGGTAAGGTTGTATTCTATCAACAAGTTGACGATGTATTTTTTTTTTTGTAACAAAAAACTTCACCCCACCCACTCCTCAATTACATAATAAACCCCACCCGACAAGACATCCTCTAGACCCTCAATTTGACTAAAGCATCTGCCATAGAGTTGGTCCATCTAAGCTCATAACAAAAGTCTACATTAATGATAGAAGAGAAAACCCAAGTGGAACTTGAATTTCCAAGGGTTCTCTATCTACAAGTTGTAAGCTGATCATCAAGGACCTAATTGAGTTTCATATGTAGAATTTTGACAATATAAATGGAGGTGAAGATATGACTCAGAAGCTTAAACCCACTTGTAAGAGAGGGATTGTCTGTCAAAAAAATTATCCATATACTCCACAACCAATGAACAAGCTAGAGGAAAATGTGTGTCTCCTCAAAGTTGCTAGATACTTTTGTTAAGGTAGCCTATTCGGAGGAAAATGTGTCTCCTCAAAGTTGCCAGATACTTTTGTTAGGGTAGCCTATTCGGAGAATTTATCAGTCAACCGATTTTAGCACTTGTTATCTCAATCAATTCCCGATTTTAGCTCATGCTTTCTCATAATCAATTCCCAATTTTAGCTCTTTCTATCTCATAATCAATTCCCTTTCTCACAACTCAATATTCTTGGAGAAATCACAACAAGAAGTTGTGTTATTGAAATTCGATTGTTGAGAAGTGGAGTGTCTAAAAATCCTAGGTATGGATGGTTTTGTGAGACCCGATGGTAGACAAACATGATAGGTAGAGAAAGAAAAACCCATCTTGAGAGGGAGTCTTACACTAATTATATCTACCCTTTTAAATATCCATGTGTAAAAAATAGGAAAAGAGAAAGACACCATATTCCCAATGGAAATATGAAATAGTGACCCAAAAAAAAAAGTTGTACACAATTAGAAACTAATGATTTTTAGAAAATGGTTTTGTAAAATGGGAGAAAAGGATATACAATAGAGGATAACTAATAATGGATCCCCAATTTGAACTTAGTAAAGTGCATCTGACAGGGTTTAAGAATAATATAAGGGCAGATGAAAGATCTGATGATCCTTTCATCTTCGGATTAGTGATCCATTTGGAAGGATTAACACGGTCCCTTATTCAATGGTCCCTCTTCAGCTGGTCCCTTATTCCATCGTCTCTTTGGCAGCATTAACCCATGCTTTAGACTACCTTAGAGAGAACCTCTCATTTGATGGCACGTCATTTGTTATCACTAGGCAAACACTATGTGAGCATTTCTTCGGTGTTTCGTGTGCCTGGTGTTTGTTGTCCCATTTGATAGGCCGACAATGGAAGTTCACTGTACTTATATTGGTAAAAAAATGTTGTCATGCAGGAAGTCTACTGTGCAAAACTTGCCTTGCCAAATCAAGTCTACCTATATGTTTCTTTTATTTTCATCCAAGAAACTTCATTAAAGAGAAACAGTACAAAGATGCAGTATAGGCATACACCAGAAAAACCAAATACAATAAAAACAAAAAAAAAACCAACAAAAGGGTCAGCTCTGTCTGCCCATTGTGTTGCCAATAAATCCGTAACATCATTCCCAGATCAGACATCATCTAGATAGGGCAATGAAGGGATCTATTCTCATTGAGAATATAACTGAACTTCCACAGACCTTAGTCTTGAGAGGAATCAATTTCAACACTAAGCATTTGACGAGGTTCCAGCTCGAGAATAGGGGCTGCAACTCCAAATCAAGGGACAAGTTGATGGACTAAAAATAAAATAAAAAAATCAGCATTTTCAGTGGCCAAGATCACACCAAAAGTACAAAGGGCCAGTGCGGTTATCATCACACACTTGCATAGAATAGAAGAAAAACTGTAACTGTCAGATCTCCACGCATCAATTAGCCAAAGGCAGCTTATATTAAAAGACAAATTCATTCAAAATGAATAAGCGTTGTTTTAAGATAGTGTTGTTATATATATATATATATATAAGTGTGGTTTTTGAAACAATAAAACTCTAATTTGTTCCAATAGAAGGTCAAAAAAAATAAAGGCCATCTAACAAAGCAATGAAAAAAAAAGAACGAGGGTTGCTTGCAATCACTAGATTTGTGCTCACATACTATGTGCGAGTTGGAGGTTGGCAGCCCCTTGTGGGATGTCAGGCCTAATTCTTGGCACTATAGTGATCTTTAGCGCTACATGATTTCTATTGATACACTCAAGTTTTACATTAACAAGAGTGTATTGCAATTTTATTTTACAATTTGCATAGAAAGAAATAAGGAACAAAACTTTGTCCCCTGCCCACCAAACTATTTTCTTTTCCCCACTTTCCATTTCTATGTCCTCATAAGCATATATGTTATACCAAACACCCAAGTAAAGTACTCCAACTTATTTTTTCTTCTCAAAAGGTTCCGAGTTTTTTTGTTTTTTTTTTTTTTTTTTTGAGGTCTTTGATTCAACAAGGCTAATCCCCGCAGTGGCACCTACTAAACCCACACAAATGCACACCGGGCAAATTTGGGGGGCAGTTTCACACACAAGGTGTGGTCTTTAAAGGTTTCGAGTTTTACACAGAAGATTCCAAATATAAAAAAAGAGAAAAAAGAAAAAAAGGAAAGAATTAAAGACAGCCACCACAAACCGATATCATCATTTAGGGCTTTGTGTTTGGTTTCCAAATCAGTAAATATGAATGAATCAGTTAAACTAAACAAAAACTACCATTTCGAGATTCTATAGGAAAAAAAGAGAGAAAGAAAGGATCAACATTAATTCCATGCATTGAGTATATCAAACACACTGCAAACAGGTAGGAAGTAAATGCCACAATCAATAGATCATAAGATTTTCTTCTTCTTAGAAGCACAAAGGGAAAATAGGCATCATTTCTATTAGATTTTTTTTTATTGGCAACATAGAAATTTTATTAAAGAGAGACAATTACAACACAGCTAAAACAACCAGAAGAACAACTTTCAAAGTAATACAAGTACAAGAGAAATGTACCAGAGACTACAAAATAGAGGCACTCAAATTACAAGATCTATCTGAGCCCTTGTTTAACTAAACAATCTGCCACCCCATTTGTAGATCTACTAGTGTGCTGAAACGTGACCAGCATATCAGAAATAAGATGGTGAATGTAGCATACTTAAAACCAAACAATTATTTTAGAAAGAAAAGTAACTTTTATAGCATGAAGTTCCCCGTAGAGTGTTGCTCCCTGCCAAGAACTTAACATGACATATCAGAAGCATGAAGAGAAGGCACCGAAATCACAACTTGCATCAGATCACTTTTGGACTTTTCTAACAAAAGTAGGAATACGATCAACATATTTTTTATATTGCTCGTCATTCGAGAACAAGTCAATTACAACAGACATGGTGTCTGCATCTGGCAAAAAACATCTCTCTTATCCATTGTATGGAGAATTTCCAATGCCTTTTGCATCTCATTAATTTAACAAAAACCACGAAGAATTGCATTGAATGTGGAAATGTTAGGTAAGCAACCGTTTTCCTCCATTTGACCGAATAGCTCATTAGCCTCCTCCATCAGACCTTCTTTGCAAAGTCCATTGATCACTATGGTATATGTAATCACATCAGGCACCAAACCATTGTGAGAAATGCCTTGAAATAGCTTTTTTGCCATTTCAATTTTCCCATCTTTGCACAAACCATCAATGAGGATACTATAAGTTTTGGATACAATGGTTGGAAGTTAGAGTTAACCATAGCTTGAAATACATTCATTGCCTCTGCAATACAATTTCTTTTGCAAAGTCCATCCAACAATGTAATGTATGTAATTCGGTCAGGACTTTGGCCAGAAGCTTCCATCTCATTTACCAGAGTTAGTGCTGCCCGAACACTGCGTGCACCAAGCAAACCGCCCAAAAGAGTGTTGTACGTAATAATATTAGGGACCAATCCCTTATGATGAATCTCATGGAAGATCATTATGGCTTCATCTATTCTCATACTTTTACAATACCCATTAATCAAGACATTGTCGGGGCGCACATCATGCTCAATGCCATCAGCCACCATAGACTTGAAGGCTTTCATTGCAACATCCATTTTCCCATGCAAACAATAACCATCCATCAATGTAGTATAAGGAACAGCATTAAGCTTCTCACCTCTTTGAATCATCAAGTCAAATAATTCGCGTACTTTTCCCACCATCCCCTCTTTACAAAGTGCATCCATTATGATGTTGATAGTAAAGGCATCTGGAGATATATCCCTACTTATCATTTCATTGAATAATTGTAAGCTTTCTTCCCACCGATCCATACAGATAAGTCCCTAAATTAAAGTGGTATAAGTGACAACATCTGGTGAAGTACTATTACCAACCATTTCTGAAAAGAGTGCTAGTGAATCATCCAAAAAGCCTTCTTTGCATAGAGCATCGATGATAGTGTTGTACGTACAAGTATTAGGCCTACATTTTCCCCTCTCCATCTTCCTATACAAATGGAGAGCAGCACACACATTTCTAGTCTTGCAAAGCCCATTGATGATGGTATTGTATGTAACTATGTTAGGTCCACACCCCTTCTCCACCATTTCCGAAAAGAGGTCTATGGCCTCTTTCATCAACCCCTGTTTGCAAAGCCCATTGATGATGGTAGTGTATGTAACTATGTCAGGTCCACACCCCTTCTCCACCATTTCCGAAAAGAGGTCTATGGCCTCTTTCATCAACCCCTCTTTGCAAAGCCCATTGATGATGGTAGTGTATGTAACTATGTTGGACCACACCCCTTCTCCATCATTTCCCAAAAGAGGTCTATGGCCTCTTTCATCAACCCCTCTTTGCAAAGCCCATTGATGATGGAATTGTATGTAACTATGTCAGGTCCACACCCTTTCTCCACCATTTCCGAAAAGAGGTCTATGGCCTCTTTCATCAACCCCTCTTTGCAAAGCCCATTGATGATGGTAGTGTATGTAACTATGTCAGGTCCACACCCCTTCTCCACCATTTCCGACATGAGGTCTATGGCTTCGTTCATCAACCCTTCTTTGCAAAGCCCATCTTTGATCGTATTATATGCAACATTGCTTGGTTTACATCTTGCCTTTTTCATAGCCTTGAGCATCTCAAGAGCAGCATCCACCTTCCCACTTTTGTAGAGCCCATCTATGATAGTACAGTAAGTAGTCACATCAGGTTTGATGCCCCGTTTAAGCATATCTCCTAAAATGGAGAACCCCAGATCGGCCCTCTTCAATCAGCAGTAACAGTTGAGCAGAATGTTCAGTGTAAACAAGTCGGGTGCAATCCCAGCCGATTTCATCCTCATATAAAAAGCAGCAACAGTGGAATGATGTTTGATTTTGGTAAGAGCCCCCAACAGATGATTGAAAACATCAGCTGGGGGCAAGGGTTTCATGAGAACCATACGATCGAACCAACCCAATGCATCATGAAGCTTCAACTTCTCTGGTTTACACTGATTTTTCACAAAATTTAAGAACTGAGTTCGGCTAGATGCGTCGTCAGAATTCAATACCATTGCAGTAATAGAATAAGAATTCCTAGAAATTGGAAATGGGTAGGAAAACAAATTGGTTGGAGAAGTGGTAATACCAGTAGCTCCCTTTTTCACTGCAACAGCGATGGCCATTCTCGAGTGAGAAATGGAAGAAATCGAAGTGGTCACTAAAGCCATTTCTTTAGGTTGGAGAAGAAGAATGCCCCCGGTCTTCTTCTTCTGCAAACGATGATGGGAAGCTTGCAAAAGCCTACCTCTGCCACTGCCTCTGCCTCTCCAATATGACATCTATCCCTGTCTTGGTTTTGATATATTTGTCCAAAAAGTTTTTATTAGGTTCCCTGTGATATTACGAGAGCCAGGGAATCCTCATAGTGAGCAATGAGTAAGGAGACGACCCAGCAGGAGTTTAGAGACCGCAAGGGTCCTTTGGGTGGGTTTCTTTATTTTTTTTATCCTTTAGCGATGTTATCGATATCGACAATATAGTTGTCAATATCAACCAACATGCGTAAACCCTTTATACATCGCCCCGTGACTGCATTTTTCATGAAGGAAGGAAAGATGCAACTCGTGCTCAAGGACCAATATGCGTAAACCCAGCAGGAGTTCATCGACTGCAACTCGTGCTCAAGGAAGGGTCTCTCGATCCATTTCAGGAAGGAAGGAAAGATTTATAAATGGGAAGTCTTGATTTCTCCCCTGCAATGGCCGTTCGAGTACTACTCCTTTCCCGCCATCGAATCAGAACACTAATCCATCATCTCCTTCACCACCTAAACCCTCACATCTCTTGAATCTCTCAAAACCCCATTTCTACTTCTCTTCCTGGAATTACGCTTTCTCCACAACTTAACCTCTCTTCAACCATTGCCTCAGAACCCCCCAATCCAATAGCCAAGGACGTAGAACGAAATCTAGCAGAGTCCTGAACAATTTTCGCAGCCCCCACCACGACATCGAATACGCCCCCTCCAACCCTTCTCCTCCAAGATCTCCACCAACTCCGTCGAGCAAGTCCTCAAACGCTGCCAAAATCTCGCAGTCTCGAGCCGCTGATTCTTCCTCTGGGCCGCCAAAGTTTCGGGTTTCTTCCACAACAGAGAGAGCTACCACATCCTTGTGGATATTTTGGGCAGTAGCAGAAAATTCCCTTTGATTTGGGACTTTCTATCGGAGATGAGAGATCGGGGTGTTGAGATTAGGCCGGACATTTTCTGGGTCATGTTCAGATCTTACTGACGTGCAAAGTTGTCGCTGGATGCCGTTAGGGCTTTTTCGAAGATGGGTGAATTTGGCCTCCAAATGCGCGTCGATGATCTCAATCATTTGCTTTCGATTTTGTGTCGAAATGGTCTTGTTGGGCAGCGGATAAGTTCTTTGAGGAGGTGAAGTAGGAGTTCGAGACAGGGATGAAGAGTTACAGCATTTTGATGAAGGGATGGGGCAATCATGGAAATGGGGAGGACGCCTTGAGAGTGTTCGACAAAATGCTTGAGAGAGGTTGCACTGTAGATGTGGTCGCTTATAACACTCTGTTGGCGTCTTTGTGCCGTGGGGGGAAGATTGATGAGGCTTATAAGCGCTTTCAGGAGATGCATTCTAACGGGCTCCAGCCAAATGCTTGGACTTATGCTGCTTTTGTCCATGCTTACTGTGAGGCCGATGATATGCATTCTACACTTAGGATTTTAGATAGAATGAGAAGGCATGATTTGGCGCCATATGTGTTTACTTACAATTGCATCATATCCATTCAAGATCCCGTTTTTATTGAATTTTGTTTGGTCTTTTGAGAAAGAAATCGATGTTAATGTATTGCTTGGTGTGAACTGGATCGAAAAAAACAGTGTAGATTTGAACATTGCAAATTGAGCTTTTTATCTATTGTGTTTTGCTACTTTTATAAGTATTGGATGGCTATAATGAATGTTAGAATGTGAATGGTGCTAACAACTTTTTGAATATAAATGGAGAATGTTGTATTTAGTTATTCCATGGTGTTTGCTTTTTAGGACATTTCTATAAGTTGGGTTTAATATGTTGGATTCATACTATAAAACCATGCAAACCAGTTGATTAGCTATTAGATAAAAGTCGTCGCTATTGGCAACTTTTATTTATTCCAAAAGCTGTTAACTTACAACTTTTAATTCACCCCACTGATGAAACTGGTCGATATCGACAACTTAATGTTGTCGCTATCGACAACTTTTAATTCAATCCACTGATGAAACTAATCGATATGACAACCTAATGTCATCATTATCGACAACTTTTATCTCTTCAAGCAGCAGCTGACTTCCAACTATTAATTCAACCCACTGATAGACTAGTTGATATCGACAACTTAATGTTGTCGCTATTGACTATTTTTTTCTGTTCCAGTAACATGGGGGTTTCTTGCTGTTTTTTTAAAACCGCCAAAATTGTCGATATCGACAACATCGATAGACATCTAAAAAAAACCGGAAGGGACCAGAGGACCCCTTCCGACTCTAAACTTCTACTGGGTGGGTTTTTTACTCATGGCTCACTATGAGGACTTTTCCCGTAGTTTTCCCTTTAAGAAAAAAATTTGATAACATTATCTTAATTCTGATTATGAAATTGATAAAATCAAATTTAAGAAAGACTAGTATACTAGTATGTCAAAACCCTTAAAAAATCTAACACTTTTATAAAACACATATTCATCTTGAACCCGAAGAGATTGAGTGCCGAACCCGTCTCAAACATATGCCACTTTTTTCTATAAATAATAAGTAACGTGCCATCTTTACCAATAAACTGAATGAATAATTTATTTTTATATTATTTTTAAATATCCAAATAAACCAAACAAACTACCATGATTGAGAACTGCCCATCTTAAAAATAACTTGGAGCTACCATGTGCCGCCTACATGAAAATGCGATGTGAGCTCAGGTTTCAAAAATCGAACTAAGATTTAGAATGAGCTCTTGGGCTTTAGATACTCAAGTTCATCATCATCATGTCTTGTCTCAATTAGGTTAGGGTTTGCTACACGAATTATGTTTTTTCATTTCCGATCTTCTTTTAGGCAACCTTAGATACTCACATTGTGCCCAAATATTCAAAATGCAAAATAACTCATATAATCCTATTGAAGTAAAATTTAGGAGTATATTTATTTTAGACGCCGGGAGGTGGCCACTAGGGCATTTCAAAAGCCTAGGGGATTGGACAAATGACTGAACTAATTGCCCTGAGTGCGGACAAATATGTTTTCCTTTTTTTTTTAGAAAAATCTCAAATAAGACCTTAAGTTTTTTCCTTATTTCAAAAAAGAGCGCCACTATAATTTATAGTAGACTAGTCACCAGTGGAGTTTCAAAATCCCTATTCATTTTTAGTTTCAAAATCCAAAACTTTAATTCCACTCCTTCAGGTTTTTCATTGACTCATAAAATCCCAAATGGGTTAGTTTCATGTCTTAAAATTCATAGAATTTAAGACACGAAAGTTTTTATATGTAATCCAAACCGTTCAACGCTTAAGTTTGGCTCAGTTCTGCACATTTATGATGACTAGGGATATCAATGGACTTTCAATCATTTGGTTACACCAAAGAACTATAACTGAAAGATTTCAATAAAAACCATTTTTTGAACCCAAGTGATAATTGGGTTTACGCTTAGTCAGGTCCATTCCAGATTTTCTATGCCCAAAATGACTCATATATTCAAAGTATCATTAATATAAATTTTATATAACATGCACAAAAACCTTGAGCATGACGGATAGTAGAAGCCTTCATATGTAACCTCTTCATTACATATTCAACATTTGGCCCCTGAATGGGTGTTTTTTAATAAGAAATTTGAGTTAGTTTGGTCCACTATAGACCCGAGCTGAACCCAACCTATTTGCATCCCTACTCATGATAATAAAGATTTTATAACTCATAAGAACAATTGGAGATGATTTTCTTGTGAACTCTTGAACCACAAACCTCATTTTCTAATATTCTCAATGTAGAAGCCAAAATAGAGCGAATAGAATGAATTAAATAGCACCCAATTAATGTATGAGATATTAACTTTTATTTTAAGTCATAAATTTTAGATCCATATATATATATATATAATTTTGAGCACTTGGTGTTGATGCAATTATTTTAGTTTATTTTGTGTAAGACCCGACTTTGATGGACCTGACTGCACTTGACCCACAACTCAGAGCAGAAGTATATTTTACATTATAGAAGTTCTAATATATTATTAGTAATGTATCTATTGAAAATGCTATATAATCATACACTTTCTATGTAATTTATTGTTTCACATTAAAAATACTACGTGCTAGGCTATACGGATCTCGGGTCTATGAAAAAGGGCCCATGCAGGGAGTTTTATGGTCAGGTCCTTTAGGCCCATAGACTGGACAGGACTGAATCTTAGGACCAATAGCTAAATGGAGTGGTCTTGGACAAGCTTTGGCCCCACCGTAGATTGATGTTCTCAATAAACTGGGTAAGCTTATTGGTTGGGACAACCTCTCCATTGTCAAAAGCATGAATGAATGGTTTTAAATGAAATTTTAATTAGTTTGCTGTGGTGGCCTGACTACTTGAGACCCTTACCTAAAGCAACATAGGCCCAGCTCAAGGACAGCACCTAAATGTGAAAGACTAATTTGAAAGGGCCTACACTAACAAAAGTGAACCCAAGTGGGCCCATAGAGCTGGATTGCATACAACGTTACTCATAAGAGAACATTTCTCATAATTAACGGCTTCTCTTGGCAATTGAGGGTTGCTCATTTGGTTGGCGACCAAGATTCAACCTTGGGTATTCCACTCTTCCCACTTTGGGGAGTCTTGGGTCCCATGCTCTCAGCCACTTAGGCTCGGGTACCAAAAAAAATTAGAGGAAAAACGATTTGCTTTTATTTTCACCTTTAGTTTGTGCGATATGCCGATATTGCACAAAAGGGGTAGAATTGGGAAAAAAATTGGACCCCATGTACAATACCCACATTTGGGATATAGTCTTGGTCAAAACCTTTTCGAGGAATTCATGGTTTTCTATATCTTGCACGGTCAAAATCCGAAAAAAAGAAGAAAGAAAACTCTCATTTTGGTACCCCATCTAATAGGAGGTTCTCTCCTAGGAAGGACTCATTTATGAGGGCTAAGGTAAATCAATGGCCAGAATAATTTGATAAGACTGATTTTTAACATGGCCCTTATCTATAAAGTTATATTCCCATCTATCCTACCCCAACAATAGAAAAGCCTCTAAGTGGGCCCTACGAGCTCAACCATATATGCACATATTGGATCTGCTTGTAGGTGAAAATCTGCATCGGTAAATAGTAGATATAAAGTTGGCTCATCTTCGAAGTTATTCCATGTCAAATGCCAACCCTATTTTAACTGGGGAAGCCCACTTGTAACCAATATTGAGATATCATGAACTCCTAGAATTTACCATCAAGGCTCGTGTATTACAAGTTGGTTCACCTTTAACATCTAAATTGCCCCATGTATCACTCCTATAAATTTATCAGTGGAGCCACCTCTAAAATCTGAAATGTTGAGCTTTGGTTTATGCTTGGGCCTTAGGTATCTAAATTGAGCTTGAATATCTAAAATGCACAAATAAGTCTTATTGGAATAAGATTTTGGGATATACACTCTAGATTGAGAGAGCGTTTATTTTCAGCATTGTGGGATTTCAATAGGTAGGTCCATTGTGGAGCTCCACTCTTTTTAACTCAAGTATACACCCACATGCTCCCTTTTTGTTTCTCCTCTTTATCATTCTCATGTATGTTCCCTCCCACATTCTCCATTGGTGATTCTTTTACCCTCAAGTTCTTCAAAGTGCTCCACTGCTCATGTTTGACTATTCCATTTGTAAATTTCATTTATTATATCCCAAGCATAAAAGACAATCTTTACTAACAAAAAAACGTAAGAGATAACTATCCAGGAAGTGCTGCTTCAAAGAAAAAAGAAAATTTCCATGTCTTTAAAATAAATTAGCTTAAGCTTCACTAAAAAAAAAAAAAGAAAATTCATTACAAAATAAACCACAAGGAAGATTCCCTCCACTTTCCTCCCAACATTCTCATTTACACTAACATTGCCTGTTTTACTATTATTTGCTTGTCCAAGCCAGATCCATGCAGATCCATTTTTTCCATTATAAGTTTGAACTCTTTTATCTTCCTCATCTTCATAACCATCATCTTTACTGCTGGTTTTTGAAGGATTTGAGGCCATTGATCAGGCCCTCATTTTAGTCTTTGGTGTTCATTTCATCTCGGATGCATTGGGTTGTTAGGATTTCTGATTGATTGAATTTTTGAGACTACAGTTCTGCATATTTGCCACCATTTAGCTGCTTTTTAATCAAGGCTGAAGAATCTACCTTTCCAGTATACTTTAACCTGCTCTGAATCTACATCCACTTTATAGACACCAGATTGCAAAACGGAAAAGAAACATAAAAAAAGAAAGAAGTAACATATGATATGTGATCAATCAATTGTAATCAAAATAGTAATAATCTTTCAACAAATAGACAATGGCACAATCAATTATAACATGAATAGAACTTTATCCTGCTTTTAACAACTTTACTTTGTTGTACATCTGCATAATAAAAATTTAGGGTCGTGACAAACATATTTGGTAAATAAGGCATTTGGCCACAGCTTTTTCAAAGTCCTTGTTCAAATTATTCCACACTTCATATATAACGTTAACCATATATAATGATATAAACAGTGAATACTTCAGCCAATTCAATACTATCACTTACGATGCCCCATGAATACAATTTTTACTTTGTTTCAGACATTATCTGAGTTCCTCTTTCATAGCCACTCTTAACTCCAATGACCCCACCAAATAAGAGAGCTTGAACATTAGGCATCCGCTAAGAGAAAACATCCAAAGTAAATAGTTGCCTACAAAATTACTTATATGGAGATTTAGGGTCCGTGATCTCTAGATTGGTCCACTCAATCAATCAAACCAAAAGTGTGTAAAAAATAATAATCTACGCAGCGGAAATAAAATCACAAGCACACACCACAAGGACACCAAATTTAAGGTGGAAAATCCTAACCGGGTGAAAAACCACCGATCCGTACTGGATCTAATCAAACACTATGAATATCGCAATTACAAGAAACTTAGATTTCCTCCCTAGATATCCCTTATCTAAAGACTGAAGTTACCTTGTGTCGCATCACGCTTCAACGACATCACACTGTTGATTGCAACAGACTCAATTCAGCGCTTGACTCCTCAAATCTTCTACGCAAGAAGATGATCTTCTACAAAGGATGCAGAAGAACCTGGCTCTCTAGAGTACTTGGCAGCACAACTCTTCAAAAATCTCTAGAGAATATTTCTCTCAATTAGATCACTAGTTCAGAACTTGAGAGATGATCTGTCTTATTTTTGGGTTGTGAGAAACACCCAATTTATAGCCCCCAATTCGTGCTTAAGACTCCTAAAAACAATCCACTTAGAATATGGAGTCCATCTTAAACACATAAAACAGAGTCCTGAATGAACTTGACTCCAGCCGCCACTCTCGCTATAGCGAGAATGAGTCTCACTATAGCTAGACACCATTCTGTCTCCGCCTCGGTTTAGGCCTGACAGCAGCCTGACAAGACTTTCTCTTCAGCCCTTTATGTTGACTTACGGCCTATGAATTCTATATTCTAACATAATCCCACAATCTCAATCCAATGAGTACGTACCATGATGTAGTCAAACAGATGTAAGAAACATGCTTAATTTAGATCAAGACCAATTCACCCCAGAATCCCATGAACCAATCTACCAAATCTTCTTCTAGATCTATCCACCCCCAAAATTCAATGATGAGAACAACATGTGCCATAGAGAAACTTTCATCAAACCATCATAATAGCACTAGATTTAACACCATCAGAAAAATTAAGCTTTTAGCATTACTGAATACACAGCAACAAGCCATGTTGCCATTACAGTCTCCAATTACTATTCAAAACACACAAAAAGTCACATGAACTATACCCATTAAAACTTATGTCCATAATAGGATCCAAATCCTCCTACAACACCACGCACCTTCACAAAATTGATTTTTTTTTCACTTCTCTAACCATTCATGTGAATGCATCTTAAAATCTAGACTATCCATTTGTTTAGTATTCACATAGAGATGACAGATCATAAGCAAGCTCCTTGAACTAAAAACAGATAAATGTTTTAAGCAATTTGGATTTGTTAAGTGTGATGTGAATGTTAAAAAGGGAATTTTTTTCCCTACATGAGGGACTTGGGTTCATGCGCTTACACTCACACTCACATTCAAGACTCACACAAGTCTGAAAGAAATAACAAAAAGATTAAGGGAACCTTTCTTCAAGACTGACAAAAGGCACCAAAAAAACATGATGATGCTGTAAGGTAGAACAAGCATTTCTGCAAATGAGAACACAGAGCTGCAAAAATAAATACTTGAGCATTCAAATCACAAGAAGTTCAACTCCATATCTGACTAAACATAACAAAAGGGCATAATCCTAAGCTCAGATCTACATCAACATATGCCTATCCACTGGACTTAGTGTTATCTATGAACCAAACCATATGTTTAGGCTAAACTTGAAGAAATAAAACATGTAGTGTAGCATGCACTGAGTCAGAAATGGGTCTGCTTATAGACACATATACTTATGTCTTCATTCAGAATTAAACAACTTCATTTAAATTATTTAAATGTATCAGGAAGGATAGATTTATCTAATGTGTCTGAAAGTAGATAAACATGTGTTAGGGCTTCATCACTAAATTTGCAACAGTAGCATACTGGAGTTTGCCCATAAGTTGATAAATGGAGGTCCCAGCCGTAGCAATGCTTACGCTGAAGAGGTTCCAAATTCTTCTGCAAAACCCAGCAAGACATATCATCAAGGCAACACAATTAATGCCAAGCACTCTAATGAATTTGGTTACCTGTGCTATAGAGTGTCCGACTAACTCCACTGCACACTAGAGTTGGAGATCATAGCATAAGAATGAATTGTAAGTCCTCACTAGATGTCAGAGACTCCAACATCGGCGCAGTCCCGAGCACAGTGGCTGGGTATAAGAAAATCAATGTTCCATCTACATCCAGAATATTATTATGAATATGGGTTTTAGAAGAATTGTTTTTAAAAAAAACAGTACTTCCATAGAGAATGACTAAAATATAAGTGGTTCAATATGAGAAAATCCGATTTGCAACCTACATTCTCCAGCAGTGCAAAAAAAGATGCAAAGTATTTTAAAATTATCATCTCCAACAATGGCATCATGAACTTTTATCTATTTTTTTTATCAAGATGTATCATGCCTTCACAAGAAATCCCTCAATAAGAAATCTAAATACTCCACACGCAATGGAATAGTCTAGCAATGGTGCTTCATTAGATTCTGTGGGGGGTACCCGGTTGGTCTCTGAAGTGGACTATGCTTTTCTTCAGGGCAATAACTAAAATAACCATTTGTAAGCTAACCAAATTAGCTACCCTAAAACCCTAGACAGTCCTCATGGTGCATCAACACACTAAAGTTGCAAACACCCAATTCTTAACAAAAAGGAAGTTGGCATTTCTTTAATTTAGTTGACCGGTTGTTCTCAAACCAAACCACATACCCTCATCCCAGGTCCATATTGCCCACCAACCAAGCAGAAAAACGACATCAACACTCACCTGATGTGACGCTCACCTGATGCATACATTATGGTGCATAAGTGAGCATCTTCTACAGGTGCAACATTTTACTGAACGAATGAAGTTATTAGCTCTTTTTTGTGTGATTCATCTCAAGCCAGGGTGGGATATACTGGACTATTAATCAGTCCACAACACCTAATTTGGTAAAACAAAGGAAAACAAGGATCCCTCCCATTTAATGGAGCACACATCCATTATACTAGATATAGAAATCACAATCAGACCCCCAGATTTGAGTGCTTTTCACTGCCCTTGGTAACAGGGCTATCCTCACTAATGGTTTGTATAGGTAAGGATGTCATTAAAAAATGAAAGATTAGAAATATAAATGTGACAGAAATTTTCAATTGGTCGTCAAACATGGATTCATAACAAAGGGTGCAATCGTTTGAAAGATAAGGTCTTAATGGAGACAGAGTCTTAGCAAGCGTTTGGTTCGCTGGAATGGTTTTAGGTAGGAATGGAATGGAGAGTGGAATAAGTCTGGAATGGAATGAGGCAGGAATAGTCATTTCCATTCCAACGTTTGGTATTACTGAAGAATCAATCCAGTAATAGAATTCTTATTCCTGTTCTTGCGTTTGATACGCTGGAATGATGCCCGGAATGGAATAAAATTTACATAAAACTTACTAAAATACCCTTGTTAGAATTTTTTATTTTTAGAAATTTTCTAATTTCAAGCTATACCTAAAATATAATTATTTACCTATTTTGATAGATTATCAATAAAACAACCATAAAATAACACACCTAAAACATCATTTCCAATAGCTTAAACATCATCAAAATATCTAAATAACACATTACTAAACTTAAACATCACTTAAATTAGATAAATAAAGTAATTAAGTTAACATTCATCCATAAGTTTAAAAATAACATCCACATTTTGATTGATAAAGGGGCATTTTGGTCTCAAGGAAAAATTATAAAGGAATGGAATGACCATTCCTTTACCTCCCCAGTTCAATGATGATTCCATTACATAAAGGAATGGTGGTTTCGGAAGTAATGGTCATTCCGCCACTTTTTTACGAACCAAACGCGGAAACGATCATTTCGTTGGAATGACCATTCCATTCCAACCTTCATTACAATGAACCAAACACTACCTTAATATGTTGAGGGGGATTAAGATAAGTTGCAGCGAAAGAGTCCCTTTGTGTGTTGTTTCGGTCACCGTATATCTATGGCCTATGGGAGGGAGGAAACATAGAGCAAATATTAGGCTCGCATTTAGGGATTTGGTTTAGGGTTTTAGTGATAGAGAGAGTTACATGGGAGGCGAGCGAGCGCGCAGAGAGTTACCTGGGAGGGGAGGGCAGGAAAAGCTTCCGCCGATGTCGAGTTGCCGCTACCAGTCGGGGGGAGAAAGGGAGAGAGACCGAGTGAGGAAGAGAGGGGAAAATTCGATTAGGGTTAGGGGTGTTGGGAATGACCAAATATGGGTGGGTTTATTTCCTTTTTTAGTTTTGCATTTCCGACTGTCAAGCCCATTGGCAACAATAATAATTCGTCAAAAAAAAGGAATGCCCACAAGAGTCTGTAAAACCAACAGTTAGGCATCGTAAATATGCATTTTTGACATAGTGTTAGTGTTCGAGACAAGCTTGAGCTGCACAAAGCTTGCCTCAGCTTATAATGATCAGGGATATCAATGGACCTCAAATTATTTGGTTGCCACAAAGGATTTGACCTGAAAAATTAAGATAAAATCATTTTTTGGACCCCAAGTGATAATAAGGTCTAGGTCCAGTGGAGTCCAAACCCAATTTTTCGTTGCCAAAGATGACACATATAATAAAAAAGATCATATTTCGTAAAAGTTTTATACACAACAAGCACAAAACCAAGCACAACAGAGATGGTTTAAAGCTTCATTTGCAACTCCTACATTACCATATACGGATTCATCATCTGGTACCTAAATGGGTGTCCTTTTTGTATGGCTTTTGAATTGGTTTGGTCCTCTATGTACCCATGCTGTACCTGACCTATTTACATCCCTACTGATGATGATGATGATGATGATTGGAAAGCTCGTAATAACAAATAGAGATGATTTTATTGTAAATGCCTAATCCACAAACCTAATTTTCTAATATTCTAAGTATATAAGACAAATAAAATGAAAAGAACGAATTAAATGATAATCTTTTGTCATTTCCAACCAAAAAAACTTGAAAAGAATCAAACCACCAGTACTATGATACATAGAAAATCTGTAACACCCAACCTTGCCATTTTATGCTGAATGAGATTTTATCTTTTATTCTGTTTGTCGACCATCAATTTAAAGGCCATGAATTGAAGGTTAAGATACTCCAACATGGGATTATTTTCAGTGCCTCATGATTAATGTTGGGGCTCATCATGCCATTATGCAAATTAGCAGTTCAGTTGTACAATAAAAAAACCCAAGCAAACAACATAACTTACAATAGAGAAAAGATTTTCATTGGAATGACTAAGGCTCCCTTCTTCTCCATATGTGGGTGCATTTCATCCGAAAAGCTCCCTTACTGATAGAGAGTTCTTTTGCATTTGTCAGAACTTCAAGGTTTCAGCTCCAACTAGATTTATCACTGCAACAAATGGCAAAATAGAATCCTCACCAGTCGAGGTTTGGGTCATTCAAAAGCAGCTCATAGGAAAATACCCACGATCCATGTGAAACCTTTTGATCCTTCTGGGATTTTGCAATTATATCATGAATCACCACCATAATTAACCACTAGTTATTTGAGGTAATTACGAGAATTAATGGATGCCGAAGAAAACGAGTCATAGCTCTTTTCTAGTATGTGCAAGTAGAGTACTCTGAGGAAGCCAGCTTCTAATAATAATGTTACGAAACATCTATTCTCTCTGCCTGGTCATGAGGAACATGACGAAGATGCTTCTCTCTCCTTTTATTTGCTTCAATGCATACTTTAGGATAGTTATTAGAGCCTCCATACACTCAGCAAGTGCATTTGGATTCCCTAGTATGTTGCTAATCAAATTAAAATACCCAAGGAATGATTAGATTCATATAATAGAACATTTGGAACCAAAAAATGGCAAAATAGGAAGTCAAAGAAAATGGGCACTTCCCTCAGCATAAAGTATAAAAAAAGATGGAAAAAAGTAAATAATACAGTCAGATTGGTAACCAGTAATTTGGCATGACTGCTGGTCTAGTCATCACCTTATCAAACATGATCCCAAACTTGAGGAATCCCCCATATCTGTTGTTCACTACCAGCATGATTTATATGGTTAAAGTTCATGCATTTAAGTTGTTTTAAAACTGGTATTGCATTTTGCCTAGAGGCTTAAGGTAGCAAAGAAGAAGTTTTAGAAGTGTGAGGGTTTTTCAATGTTCCTCTTAACTTTCCACTGGAGAAAATCGTGGATGTAACGGATGGGAAAGACCGAAGATTACAAGTATTTTCTTTACCTTTTTTTCTGCCCAAAACCTGTCCAGCTGCTGTAGTTTGTTCTTTCACTAGTTGATTCTCTTTTCTGTTCCTTTTTATGGTGCAAGGAGAACATGGAGTTGCATAGACACCTTTTACTGTGTGTTGGTTGTAGGCATTGTATGACAGCTTTAAACAGTTTTGAAGATCATATGACCTTAATTGACCCAGTTCATCCAAACTGTTATATTGTCTATGGTTGCCATGTGGCCTTATACACCTTTGCTTTCTGGAAATCTAGATGGCCGGTAAGGTTGTATTCTATCAACCAGTTGACATTGTATTTTTTTTTTTTGGTAAAAAAAAACTTCACCCCACCCACTCCTCAATTACATAATAAAACCCACCCGACAAGACATCCTCTAGACCCTTAATTTGACTAAAGCATCTGCCATAGAGTTGGTCAATCTAAGGTCATGACAAAAGTCTACATTAATGATAGAAGATAAAACCCAAGTGGAACTTGAATTTCCAAGGGTTCTCTATCTACAAGTTGTAAGCTGATCAAGGACCTAATTGAGTTTCATATGTAGAATTTTCGACAAAATAAATGGAGGTGAAGATATGACTCAGAAGCTTAAACCCACTTGTTAGAGGGGATTGTCTCTCAAAAAAACTATCCATATAATCCACAACCAATGAACAAGCTAGAGGAAAATGTGTCTCCTCAAAGTTGCCAGATGCTTTTGTTAGGGTAGCCTATTCGGAGGAAAATGTGTCTCCTCAAAGTTGCCAGATACTTTTGTTAGGGTAGCCTATTCGGAGAATTTATCAGTCAACTGATTTTAGCACTTGTTGTCTCAATCAATTCCCAATTTTAGCTCATGCTTTCTCATAATCAATTCCCAATTTTAGCTCTTTCTATCTCATAATCAATTCCCTTTCTCACAACTCAAGATTCCAGGAGAAATCACAACAAGAAGTTGTGTTATTGAAACTCGATTGGTGAGAAGTGGAGTGTCTAAAAATCCTAGGTATGGATGGTTTTGTGAGACCCGATGGTAGACAAACATGATAGGTACCTAGCTAATTAGAGAAAGAAAAACCCATCTTGAGAGGGAGTCTTACACTAATTATATCTACCCTTTCAAATATCCATGTGTAAGAAATAGGAAAAGAGAAAGACACCATATTCCCAATGGAAATATGAAACAGTGACAACAAAAAAAAAAGTTGTACCCAATTAGAAACTAATGATTTTTAGAAAATGGTTTTGTAAAATGGGAGAAAAGGCCATACAATAGAGGATAACTAATGATGGATCCCCAATTTGAAGTTAGTAAAGGGCATCTGACAGGGTTTAAGGCAGATGAAAGATCTGATGATCCTTTCATCTTCGGATTAGTGATCCATTTAGAAGGATTAACACGGTCCCTTATTCAATGGCCCCTCTTCAGCTGGTCCCTTATTCCATCGTCTCTTTGGCAGCATTAACCCATGCTTTGGACTAGGGCTGAGCAATTGGTTATTCGATCGGTTATTTATCGAATTTTTGACCAAACCGATTTTTTCAAAATTTATATGTATTAATCGAACCGAACCGAGTTGCACATTTGTAAAACTTTTAACCGAACCGAGCCGAACCGAATTATTTAGGTTCGGTTTTCGGTCGGTTCGGTTAATACATTCTACTGTCACTCTATTTTTTGCCCATATATGCATTTTCTTTTGTTTACATTATTTTGTTTTGTTTGCATAAATTTTCATACAGCCCCTCCTTTTTTTTTTACTTCATTTTACATGGTCATCACTCATGTTCCATATAATTCGGTTAATCGGTTAAATGAGATCATTTACCAAACCGAAATTATATAACCGAATTTATCGGGAAATTTACCCGAACCGAACCGAATTACCTGAAATAACCGAACCGAAATTAAATTTCGGCTATGGTTCGGTTTGGTAAATCGGTCGGTTCGGTTTTTGCTCACCCCTACTTTGGACTACCTTAGAGAGAACTTCTCATTTGATGGCACGTCATTTGTTATCACTAGGCAAACACTATGTGAGCGTTTCTTCGGTGTTTCGTGTGCGTGGTGTTTGTTGTCCCATTTGATCGGCCGACAATGGAAGTTCACTGTACTTATATTGGTAGAAAAATGTTGTCATGCAGGAAGTCTACTGTGCAAAACTTGCCTCGCCAAATCAAGTCTACCTATATGTTTCTTTTCTATTCATCCAAGAAACTTCATTAAAGAGAAACAGTACAAAGATGCAGTATAAAAGGCATCCACCAGAAAAACCAAATACAATAAAAACCAAAAAAAAAAACCAACAAAAGGGTCAACTCTGTCTGCCCATTGTGTTGCCAATAAATCCGTAACATCATTCGCATATCTAAATATATGATGAAACATCATCTGGATAGGGCAATGAAGGGATCTATTCTCATTGAGAATATAACTGAACTTCCACGGACCTTAGTCTTGAGAGGAATCAATTTCAACACTAAGCATTTGACGAGGTTCCAGCTCGAGAATAGGGGCTGCAACTCCAAATCAAGGGACCGATTTGATGGACTAAAAATAAAATAAAATAAATCAGCATTTTCAGTGGCCAAGATCACACCAAAAGTACAAAGGACCAGTGCGGTTATTATCACACACTTGCATAGAATAGAAGAAAAACTGTAACTGTAAGATCTCCACGCATCAATTAGCCAAAGGCAGCTTATATTAAAAGACAAATTCATTCAAAATGAATAAGCGTTGTTTTAAGATAGTGTTGTTATACATATATATATATATAAGTGTGGTTTTTGAAACAATAAAACTCTAATTTGTTCCAATAGAAGGTCAGAAAAAAGAAAGGCCATCTAACAAAGCAATGAAAAAAAAAGAACGAGGGTTGCTGGCAATCACTAGATTTGTGCTCACATACTATGTGCGAGTTGGAGGTTTGCAGCCCCTTGTGGGATGTCAGGCCTAATTCTTGGCACTATAGTGATCTTTAGCGCTACATGATTTCTAATGATACACTCAAGTTTTACATTAACAAGAGTGTATTGCAATTTTATTTTACAATTTGCATAGAAAGAAATAAGGAACAAAACTTTGTCCCTTGCCCACCAAACTATTTTCTTTTCCCCACTTTTCATTTCTATGTCCTCATAAGCATATATGTTATACCAAACACCCAAGTAAAGTACTCCAACTTATTTTTTCTTCTCAAAAGGTTCCGAGTTTTTTTGCTTTTTTTTTTTTTTTTTGTATCCTTGAGGTCTTTGATTCAACAAGGCTAATCCCCGTAGTGGCACCTCCTAAACCCACATAAATGCACACCGGGCAAATTTGGGGCAGTTTCAAACACAAGGTGTGGTCTCTAAAGGTTTCGAGTTTTACACAGAAGATTCCAAATATAAGAAAAGGAAAAAAGAAAAAAGGAAAGAATTAAAGACAGCCACCACAAACCGATATCATCATTAGGGCTTTGTGTTTGGTTTCCAAATCAGTAAATATGAATGAATCAATTAAACTAAACAAAAACTACCATTTTCTATTTAAACACAAATCAACGAGATTCTATAGGAAAAAAAGAGAGAAAGAAAGGATCAACATTAATTCCATGCATTGAGTATATCAAACACACTGCAAACGGGTAGGAAGTAAATGCCACAATCAATAGATCATAAGATTTTCTTCTTCTTAGAAGCACAAAGGGAAAAGACATGACATATCAGAAGCATGAAGAGAAGGCACCGAAATCACAACTTGCATCAGATGATCACTTTCGGACTTTTCTAACAAAAGTAGGAATACAATCAACATATTTTTTATATTGCTCGTCCTTCGAGAACAAGTCAATTACTACAGATATGGTGTTTGCATCTGGAAAAACATCTCTCTTATCCATTGTATGGAGAATTTCCAATGCCTTTTGCATCTCATTAATTTCACAAAAACCACGAAGAATTGCATTGAATGTGGAAGTGTTAGGTAAGCAACCATTTGCCTCCATTTGACAGAATAGCTCATTAGCCTCCTCCATCAGACCTTCTTTGCAAAGTCCATTGATCATTATGGTATATGTAATCACATCAGGCACCAAACCATTGTCAGATATGCCTTGAAATAGCTTTTTTGCCATTTCAATTTTCCCATCTTTGCACAAACCATCAATGAGGATACTATAAGTTTTGGTACATGGTTGGAAGTTAGAGTTAACCATAGCTTGAAATACATTCATTGCCTCTGCAATACAATTTCTTTTGCAAAGTCCATCCAACAATGTAATGTATGTAATTCGGTCAGGACTTTGGCCAGAAGCTTCCATCTCATTTACCAGAGTTAGTGCTGCCCGAACACTGCGTGCACCAAGCAAACCGCCCAAAAGAGTGTTGTACGTAATAATATTAGGGACCAATCCCTTATGATGAATCTCATGGAAGATCATTATGGCTTCATCTATTCTCATACTTTTACAATACCCATTAATCAAGACATTGTAGGGGCGCACATCATGCTCAATGCCATCAGCCACCATAGACTTGAAGACTTTCATTGCAACATCCATTTTCCCGTGCAAACAATAACCATCCATCAATGTAGTATAAGGAACAGCATTAAGCTTCTCGCCTCTTTGAATCATCAAGTTAAATAATTTGTGTGCTTTTCCCACCATCCCCTCTTTACAAAGTGCATCCATTACGATGCCGATAGTAAAGGAGTTCGGAGATATATCCCTACTTATCATTTCATTGAATAATCTTAAGCTTTCTTCCCACCGATCCATACAGATAAGTCCCTGAATTAAAGTGGTATAAGTGACAACATCTGGTGAAGTACTATTTCCAGCCATTTCTGAAAAGAGTGCTAAAGCATCATCCAAAAAGCCTTCTTTGCACAGACCATCGATGATAGTGCTGTACGTACAAGTATTAGGCATACATTTTCCCCTCTCCATCTTCCTAAACAAATGGAGAGCAGCACTCACATTTCCAGTCTTGCAAAGCCCATTGATTATGGTAGTGTATGTAACTATGTTAGGTCCACACCCCTTCTCCACCATTTCCAAAAAGAGGTCTATGGCCTCTTTCATCAACCCCTCTTTGCAAAGCCCATTGATTATGGTAGTGTATGTAACTATGTTAGGTCCACACCCCTTCTCCACCATTTCCAAAAAGAGGTCTATGGCCTCTTTCATCAACCCCTCTTTGCAAAGCCCATTGATGATGGTAGTGTATGTAACTATGTCAGGTCCACACCCCTTCTCCACCATTTCCGACAAGAGGTCTATGGCCTCGTTCATCAACCTTGAGCATCTCAAGAGCATCATCCACCTTCCCACTCTTGCAGAGCCCATCTATGATAGTACAGTAAGTAACCACATCTGGTTTGATGCCCCGTTTAAGCATATCTCCTAAAATGGAGAACCCCAGATCGGCCCTCTTCAATCGGCAGTAACAGTTGAGCAGAATGTTAAGAGTAATCAAGTCGGGTGCAATCCCAGCCGATTTCATCCTCATATAAAAAGCAGCAACAGTGGAATGATGTTTGATTTTGGTAAGAGCCCCCAACAGATGATTGAAAACAACAGCTGGGGGCAAGGGTTTCATGAGAACCATACGATCGAACCAACCCAATGCATCATGAAGCTTCAACTTCTCTGGTTTACACTGATTTTTCACAAAATTTAAGAACTGAGTTCGGCTGGATGCGTCGTCAGGATTCAATACCATTGCAGTACTAGAATAAGAATTCCTAGAAATTGGAAATGGGTAGGAAAACAAATTGGTTGGAGAAGTGGTAATACCAGTAGCTCCCTTTTTCACTGCAGCAGCGATGGCCGTTCTCGAGCGAGAAATGGAAGAAATCGAAGCGGTCACTAAAGCCATTTCTTTAGGTTGGAGAAGAAGAATGCCCCCGGTCTTTTTCTTCTGCAAACGATGATGGGAAGCTTGCAAAAGCCTGCCTCTGCCTCTCCAATATGTCATCTACCCGTCTTGGGCAGGGGTTTGGTTTTGGAGAAACTAGTGGAGTAGGCCTGCGCCCAACGCAGGCCATGATAAAAAGTATATAATAGTTTAATTAGAGATATTTAAAATTTTTAAATAAATTATAAATAAAAATTAATATATAATTGATAATACAGACACATTTAAAACTGAACTTAAAAAATTAAGGTAAAAAAATAAGTAAAATGATCTAATTGAGTCATCTTTTATTGATTGTGATTGGATTAAAACTATAACATTGAGTAATAGAAATCGAATGAAAAATAAAGTGAAAGAAATTTATGGATCGTCACAAAAACCCCAATGCAAAACGCAACTTCTTTTAAAAGAAAATTGTAATTTCACGTTAAAATATTTACTAAAAAGAATACAAAAGAAAAGAAGTAAAAAAAAAAATCATACCTCACTTGAATCTGACCAAAATAAAAGGAAGAAAATTACAAAAAAGAACTACAATAAAAAAGATCTATAAAAAAATTATACACTTCTCGTGGAGGTGGATCTTGCAATGCACTGTGTAATGGGACCCATTTATGGATTTTCTGACTCCCAGACATGATTGGGGGGCCCCTAGTAAATTGGTTATGATCATCCAATTAAGGTGATGTTTAGGCCATATGTGCATAGTGGGGCACTCTCATCATTGTACACTTCTCGTGGATGTGGATCTTGCAATGCACTGTGTAATGGGGCCCATTTATGGATTTTCTGACTCCCATACATGGATTTTTTTTTATTTGGATGTGTGTGTAGGTTTATGTAGAGGGAGAGATTTTAGGGAGGAGAGATTTTAGTGGATGTGTGTAGAGGGAGAGATTTTAGGGTATGGAAGGGCAATTTCGGAATAAAGGGATGTAAAAAGTCTGAGGACGCGCCACGTGTCGCTCTCCCACGAAAAACTTGCTGTCTTTTATTATATAATTCAATATGCACCCAAAAGATTACCGAACACACCCACATTTTTCAATGACCATGGATTTTTTTTTCTTTAGAATGTGGGTGTGCTCGGCATTTATTGGGGTGCATATAGAATTTTCTTTGGTTTTGATATATTTGTCCAAAAAGTTTTTGTTAGGTTCTCTGTGATGTTACGAGATCCGGGGGAAAGAAGTTTAAAAAAAAAAATATTGATAACATTATCTTAATTCTGATTATGGAATTGATAAAATCAAATTTAAGAAAGACTAGTATAGTAGTATGTCAAAACCCTCCACAAATCTAATGCTTTTATAAAGCACATATTCATCTTGAATTTATGAAATTGATCAAATCAAATTTAAGAAAGACTAGTATAGTAGTATGTCAAAACCCTCCACAAAACTAATGCTTTTATAAAGCACATATTCATCTTGAACCCGAAGAGATTGAGTCCCGAACCCATCTCAAACATATGCCACTTTTTTCTATAAATACTAAGTAACGTGCCATTTTTACCTATAAACTGAATGAAGAATTTATTTTTATACTATTTTTAAATATCCGAATAAACTAAACAAACTACCATGATTGAGAACTACCCATCTTAAAAATAACTTGGAGCTCCCATGTGCCGCCTACTTGAAAATGCGTTGTGAGCTCAGGTTTTGAAAATCCAACTAAGATTTGGAATGAGCTGAGGCTTGGGCTTTAGATACTCAAGTTCATCATCATCATATCTTGTCTCAATTAGGTTAGGGTTGGCTACACAAATTATATTTCTTCATTTTTCGATCTTTTTTTAGCCAACCTCACGTTGGGCCCAAATATTCAAAATGCAAAACAAATCATATAATCCTATTGAAGTAAAATTTAGGAGTGTATTTATTCTCGACGCAGGGAGGTGGGCACTAGGGTATTTTAAAAGCCTAGGAGATTGGACAAATGACTGAATGCGGACAAATATGCTCTCCTTTTTTTTTTGGGAAAATCTCAAATAAGACCTTAAGTTTTTTCCTTATTTCAAAACAGTACGCAAGTTTCAGAACCTTTCAAAATATGGACTAAGTATTCTAGTAAGTTTCAATTAAGGACAATTGACCATTTAATGTTATTTTTCAGAGACTTTTCCTCAAGTTTTTTTTTTTAAAAGAAAAACACCCAGGTTGCCCATCATTGAGATAAAACTCTCTTTCATTTCAGTCATTTTCTCATCCGTACCTTCATTGGCTTCTTCATAGTGATCTTCGCAACCAACGTCTCCAAGGCAATCTGTGGCATGTAGCGGCTGTCGAAAGCATACCATGGTTTTAAATGAAGGGTAACTTAGGTGTTTTTAAAAAAAAATAAAAGAAACGGTAGATGGAAAATAACTTTAAATGGTTGGTTGTCCTTAAGTGAAAACTTACCAAAAACTTAGGCCCTAATTTGAAAAGTTTTGAAACTTGTATTCTTTTTTAACATAAGGCAAAAACTTAAGGCCTTATTTAGAATTTTTCCTTTTTTCCTCCTCTTGCGAGTTCTTTAAAGTTTTACGCTCTTCATGTTTGCAAACTCCAATTTTAGTATTTCCTTTTGTTATCACAAAAGACACTCTCGTTCTCTCTGATGAAATGGAGAAGCCCACAAAAATTCACAGATTCCGAGCTAGAAGAGCGCCACTATAATTTATAGTAAGCAAGTCACCGGTGGAGTTTCAAAATCCCTGTTCATTTTTAGTTTTATCCAACTCCTAAGTCCTATGGCCCCCAAAACTTTAATTCCACTCCTTCAGATTTTTTATTGACTCATTAAACCCCAAATGGGTTAGCTAGTTTCATGTTTTAAAATTCATAGAATTTGATACACAAAACTTTTTATATGTAATCCAAACCGTTCAACGCCTAAGTTTGGCTCAGTTCTGTACATTTATGATGATCAGGGATATCAATGGACTTTCAATCATTTGGTTACACCAAAGAACTCGACCTAAAAGATTTCAATAAAAACCTTTTTTTGAACCCAAGTGATAATTGGGTTTATGATGGACCGTGCGCTCATTGCTCGGTGTTACTGAGGTTGGCGGACGTGCCGTTAGGTACAACCCTTTCGCGCCCGGGGGGCAGAAGCGGGTATCAACATTTTTTTTGTGTGGGTGTGCCAGATTTTCTATTTTACTTGGAATTGCAAGTGGTGATCCGGAGATTGACCTTCGCAAGTAAAAAGGAAATCAACTTCTTTCAAGTTTTCCATTATACATATATTTAAGAAAAGAGACATTTTTCTTGATTTGTCGTGAAAGGCGATTTTTTGGCGTTTATAGCTGATTTACAATTCTTATCAATAATGAAAGACAAGAGTTGTGATATTTGTCTCTTTTAAAAAAAAATACAAACTACAATGAAAAGCGAGAAAAGGAGGATCTAACTTCTCAGGAGATTACGGGGGACTTGTTCAGATTGACGGTCGCAAGCCATGTGTGGACTTCGCCATCATCCATGCAGATGAGAACAGAGGATGCTCTTGATTTGCTTGACTTGGCTATAACCTCAGATTTTTAGAGGACAAAGACTAATAGGAGGTCCTATGTCCAATAAAAAACTAAGTAGACGGGCTGAAAAGCCACGTCTAAGCTATTGGAGGTAGAAGGAGAAGGCAAGGACCTTGTCACCTTGTAGCGGTGGCCGGTTGTCACGACCCGGGCCCGAAATCCGTTAAACCTCGGATCGCGATCCCATACTTACTCCCGTAGATCCCGAATTAACCGAAATTAAAACGAGATCCACAAGGGATAATCATACAATATCCTGTCAAATATACAAATTGCGAAATACATATATATTTAACATCATCCATTATCAATGTATAATCCTAATCAAAAGTGAGGTTCTTATACACGAATTGTTTTGTCAACCATTGTATATTCAAATACAATACAAGGTGACCAAAAATTGAATTTGCAAAATAGTTTCTCTCAAAAGAATCTAAACATCCCCAAAAGAAATCTCCATTTCATGACGCACTCGGATACTCGCATCAATTGGTATCCCGTCTATGCCATTCTATCAATCCTCCAGGAGGAACCGGAGCGGTCTCCTCCACTGGCGCTGGAGCCGCTGCAGGGCCGGCATGGGCAAGTGGGCCTGTAATGCCATCAATAACACTAATGAACACGACGGTTCAACAATGCATACATAATTCTGTGTTATAACATGTTAATACCTACATAATTTCATTCAACCGTATTTCTATCAATTCTAACATTTCATTGCATAGATAATATCATTAGTCAATTAATGGACATAAACAATTTGGCAACTACAATAGCATTCATTTCATTACTTTTCATTCTTTTACCATCTTCCCTCAAAGGAAGGATTCATCTTCCAAATGGAAAGAATAGTATAGTCATAATCTTTCAATGATAGTCATTTAATATTGTGGGACTCACTAGTGCCCGGGCCAGGGGCAACTAGCATCACCATGGAGCTCCGGAACGCCCCTAAATCCATCTACTGCAGTAGGAATAATCATTCATTCATTTATCATAATTCATTTGATGAAATAGCTATGTAGTGCCAAACTTATGAGCTATCACTTTAATCTATTTCTAGATTCAATTCAAGACATACAAGTCTAGTAAAAGCAATTAAAATGAACTAAACATTACTCTTGTCACCCTAGATATGAACTAGAGTCCAATAATACTAATTACGGTACGAATTCAAACACATGCCAATGAGGGAATTCGGATAATTAGGAATTCTACTCATTTCTTTCATGATTTCAACCAACCATCTCTTGGTTATCTAATGTACGTGCTATTCTTGATGAGCATCACTTTTAATTAATGTGTACATTAGAGTCCCCGTAATTATCACTCATGGAGGTCTAGTCTATGATCCATTAAACATTCGTTACATTATTAAACTTATGGTTCAATCACTGGAGTCTCCTTTTATTTTCCATTAATTCAATTGACCTCTAATCTCATAATAATTAGCTCTTAAACTAGTTTAGAGAGTAATTAAGTTCATAAGAAACATCTACGATCGAACGAACCCCGAAATCCAACTGAAGGTCCAATTGATCGGACGAAAACACGTCCCAGTTATGGGACAGTCCGATCGATCGGCGCTCAAGTCCGATCGATCGGACAGAAATGTGTCTCAGTTAAGACACAGTCCGATCGATCGGGCCTGATGGCCGATCGATCGGACAGGTCCGGGACTGGTTCCCAAACCTCCGATTTCTGCCCTTCTTCTTCCACTTTTCCTACACTTTCATTTTATACATGCACATAAATAAGACCTCTTGTCCTTCCTCATTTGCCAACTCATACACATTCCAATACCCACTTCTAATCCATCATTCATTCACAATAAACCCCATTCCAATCTATAATGAAAATTGCATAAATGATTCTAATCAAGGTAATGCATAGATATGAACATAACCACATAGAAAATGTATACACTTGCCTCTCTTAAAGCTTCTTGAATAGAAACCCCTCTTTCTAAGCTTGGTTTGAGGTAAAACCCTTTTTAATCAAACCCTAATTTCATAAAACATGCAAGAGAGATATCTTATAAGCTATTCATGCTAGAAATCACCTTCACACCACTAATAGAACTTGCAAATCCTATAAAAGACCTAATATACTTACTTGTAGTTCAAAGAGAAAAAGGTTGGGTCCTTGCCAAAGCTCCAAAAGTTCTAACAATGGAGAATGAGGTGAGGAAGAAGATGAAGATGATGAATCCACTCTCCAAAATCACTTGAGCTCTCTAATCTTAATGTTTGATGAAGAAATTAGGAGGAGATGGAGAGAAAATGGGAAGGAAGTGCCTAGGGTTTGTAAAATGGGTAAAGGATGCATCTCTTAACTTATATAAGTCATCATTTTGCATTTAAACCCACTTTCCTACACTCATTTACACTTTAAGTCAAATAAGGACTCTTTTGACTAATCTTAAGTCAAAACTAATTGTGTATGTTATGAAAGTTAATGTATTAATTGAGATATACGCAATGGTACCCAATTTTACTGTATTTGACGAAATACGCAAAAATCCGTATTTACGAAGAAGTCCTTATCTCTACTCATTTAAACCAAATCTCAATTCAATGATCTTAACTTCATTCAATTTCACTTCATTGTGCTCAGTTCAATCATTAGAGACTTCTTTATCTCTTTTTGGTCATTAACCAACATTAATTCAATTATTTATGCTTAATTAGCATAAATCTCAATTAATTAGCCTTAATCAGCATTAATTCGGGACGGGGTGTAACACCGGTGCAGAACATTCGCAGAGTTTTCTCTCTTTCTTTCACTTAGATTTATGTGCTTTTTTTCTGATCAGGGATCTCTGTTTGATTTTTCTGATATGGAATTCTTTGGAGTGCTCTCCTATTTATAGGCTATTGGTAGCCATTTAGGAGGGTTTATGGGCTTTTATTGTCATTAAGCCGCATAATGGGAGGAGTTACAAGTTTTAATTCACTTATTTTGTAACTCCTTTTTCTTAGCTTCTGATTGACCGGTGGAGATTGAGGGCATTTAATTGCCTTTAACCGCCATGATGGGAGGAGTTTCATGGGTTAAATGCCATGAATCAATTGACTTGTAACTCCCGGATGCTTGCTTCTGATTGGGCCGTCCAAAGAAATGAATTAATGACTGTAATAAAGCTAGTCAATTAATTGCATTAAGTGGTCGCCGAGTAGTTGAAGAGTCGCGGGCCGTGCCGCATCTTTTGGGATTCTTCTGGCGATGATCATCGATGGATCTTCATGTAGATTGACATCGGATGACCATGTAACTTTAGGTATTGGTTGCCAACAGCGGGTCAGTGCTATTTATCCTGTCGATTTCTCGATCGGTCGTGTAGAAAGCACACTTTTTTTGGTTGACCAGTTGGCGATCAATGTTGATTTTGACACTCTTGATGATTGACCCGTGGTTTTGATGGATGTCAAAGGATTTGTGTCTCAAAAGTATGAATTTTGGAAAATCCCAGAAGTCGGAAGCTTCGAATCGCGAAAAATGATGAAAAACGGGCCTTCTGGGGCCAACCTGCCGATTCTGGGCTCCATGGTCGCCGGCAACCATGGGCCAGGGTCGCAGTGGTCTGCGACCCTTGGGGGAATTTCCTCCCTTTTGTCTCGTTTTGCGGCCGTTTTTGATGTTTTTCGATTCTTTTTTCTTCTGTATTTTTTCTTGAAATTTTTTTATCATTTATTGGCCTGATTTCCCTATAGTAAACTTGACAAGAATCCTTGCATTTTGGAGTGCAAAGTTTCCAATTTTCCGGGAAAGCCAGAGACTTTGTTGCGTAGAGCTGCCGATTTTCCGTCAGAAGCTGAAACTGGAACAAACGATGTCGGAATGACCTAAAATTTGGGGTGAAGCCTCCTGAGCAATAAATAAGACCAACCATAGGCTTTTGCTTGAGTTTTGAAGTCGTTTGGGGTCCTATTGCCAGTAGACTTGTTTTTGTCGCGATGAAGATGTCGCGGCTTAATGTGCGGTCAACCGATGTCCAATTGACTTAAAATTTGACAGGGAACCTATTGGAGACATTTTAAGATGATCCATAGGTCTGTCTTGGAAACCATGGTCCCGGGGAGCTTCGCCGCCGAGAGGTCTGATTTGGCTTCCGAGCGTCAAAGTCTGGTCAAATGTTGTCGAAATGACCTGAAATTTGACGTGTAGTCCTTTGTAAACATTTTGAAGCCGTCCATATGCTCTTTCTGATGAGTGATGGCCTCGGTGGTTCTCGCCGCCGAGAGCCTTGATTTAGCTGTTTGAGGGTTGATGGAGGGTCAAACGTTGTCGGTTTGACTTGAAACTTGACGTGGAGCCTTTTGGATGTATTCTGAGACCATCCATAGGCTTTGATCGAAGATTTGGTGTCTTCGATGCTTTCGCCGCCGGGAGCTCCTTTTCAGCTGTCGGGGAAGCGAAGTTAGGCCAATTGATTTTGAAATGGCCCAAAACTTCTGATGGACTCCTCTTTCGGCTGTCTTGAAGGATCTTACAGTTTTTGTTTGATTCTGACAAGATTTGATTTTTTGGAAATAACATTGCCTATTTATGATAGGCTGCGACTTCATCTAGCTTTTTGGATCTTTAAGAAGCAAAGTGACATTTTTGGTGTCAACAAATGCCCCTTCGAGTTGCAGCGACAAGTTGCTTAACTTTTGTAGTCGATGTGCCTCGAAGAGATTTTTTGAAGGAGAGCTTCTAACTTGACCAAGAGTCTTTGAGTAGTCTTTCTTTTGGTATTTGTAGCCTTTTGAGCTTCCAGGGGAATTTTATGGTAGTGAAAGGGATCACGTACCATCTCGAGGCAACATTTTGAAGATGACATCAGGGATGTGGATTTGGGTTTTTTTTTTTTTAACCTTGTGACCTAACAAGCTGTATGTGGTAGGTTAGGGGGTCGGGTTTGGTTTTCACCGTGTGACCCAACATGCTGTATATGGAATGTTGGGGGGTCGATTTTGGTTTTGATCTTGTGACCTAACAAGCTGAATGTGGTAAGTTAGGGGATCAGGTTTTGGTCTTGTGACCTAACAAGCTGTATGCGGCAAGTTAGGGGACCGGAATTTGGTTTGGATTTTTGTGGAATGTCAATTTCAAAATTTTGGCTCAATTTGGTATATGAGGCTAGATGGTTTGGTTTTTGGAAGCTCATGGGGCTTGGATTTCTTTTTTGTATGGTCCAATCAACTCAAAAGAGGCATCGAACCATTTTTGTAAGCTCTTGGTAAGGGGGATTTCTCTTTGACTAAATGCCCAATTTTTTTTATTTTTTTTTAAGTGCCTAAGTGGTCAAACCTGGCTCATATGGGCTATCCCATCGGACCTTAAGCTTTTGAAATGGTTTAGATCTCATATGGTGTAATTTTTATAAAGAATATCTAAAGATATCTCATTTGGATAGAGAATATCTAAGAATATCTCTATTTGGAGAGAATCTCTCATGTTCCCTTTATTTTGGGAGAGAATATCTCAAGACATCTTTCTTTGGGAGAGAATATCTCAAATCTCCTATCTTTTGGGAGAAAATCTCCCATTGATTTCTTTTTGGGACATAATCTCTCAAGATATCTTTCTTTTGGGAAAGAATCTTTCTAATTTCTTTCTTTTGTAAGGTTACTAATTAGTAACACTTACCACTTTCTTCTTTCCTTCTTTGGTTTGCTCTCTTCTATAAAAGCAAGGAAGAGGTTGGATCTCTTGCTTTTATTGCTTTCTTTTGCAACAATCCCAATAGGGCTTCAAGACCAAGAGTTCTTCTTCTTCAAGATCTTCAAGATTGCCTTATTCTTCTCCATCAATGGCTTCAAGTAAGTTCCCTTTTTCAAGAAAACTCCATTGTAGGACATAGGATGATAAAAAAAAGTTCTTTCTTTTTTTTGTTTCTTTCTTTTCTTTTATTTTTTTCACGTGTTTTCCCTTTTTTTTACACATTTTTTCTTTTTTTTTCTCGTGCTTTCTTTTTTTTTTGCATTTTTTTTTTCTTTTGTGGGCCGTACGGACAAATCTGTACGGATCTGGCCGTACGGCCAAGTGGCCTATGGGCTAATCCTTTTTTTTTTCTTTTTTTTTTGGTTCTTTTCTTTCCCTTTTTTTTGAGAAAGTTTCTTTCTTTTTTTTTTTTTTGCCTCATCATGATAATGCATTTTTTTGGCAAACCAAGATGTTCATGCATGCATTTTTTGTAAATTGAATTTGTAGCATGATGTGATAGCATACCTGAAAGTTTTTATAAATTTGGGAATTTGGAGCTCGCAGCGATGTTGAGCCCTTCCTGATTTTGCGGAGACTTTGAGGTTTCAAAAGTTTGGAGTTTCGGAGCTTGCAGCAATGTTGAGCCCATCTTCAAGCTTTCTATTTCTTTCGGGAATTTCTTTTTTCTTTGGAATTACCCTGGAGTCATGTCAAAATTTCGCCAGATTTTTTTTAGTGAAATTCTGTTATTTTGATGATTGATCTTTTTCTTTTCCAACCTTTGCAGGTGGTTCCTCCAGAACGAACAAGGGTAAAGAGCCCTGCTACAAGCGTACCTCGTCGATCTGCTAGATCTTCTAATCCGGCCGTTTAGCAGGCTTGGGAGAAGGTCCAGTATGTCGAAAGAAACCTGGAAGAGTGTGACTCTCTCAACAAAGATGAGATGAGACAGCGACTAATCGCTCTCAAGGGAGAGGAATTTTATAAGATCATGGTAAGCAGTCGTCCATGGTTGATAGATGATCAGAGGGTTTTGCCCAAGCCTACGTTCTTCTTTGGTGATGCAGTCCCTGACGACGTGACATACCAGAGCAGATATTTTCAGTTCTCTTACACAGCTGATGGTGAGGAGAGAACTATTATTACCCGGTCGACATTTGATCGCACCATCTCGATTATGAGCCTTGCTCCCACGTGCTCTAAGAGGGAAGATCCTCCAAGCTGGGTGAAGAGGACGAATGTAATCAAGACCGGGGTTTTTGTTGGCGGTTCTCCTGGATATGCGGAGAAGTCGCCTGCTGACATGGACATGTTGATGCCGGCCAGCGGCTAGCAGGGCTCTGATTATCTGTCGGTCATTTTGGGACCGGTGGGCCTTGGCATTTTCAGCGGATACGGCAGTATTTGGGTGAAGCCTTTTTGACTTCGTGGCCGTTTCAATGCTGACTCCGAGTGGAAGTCGTGGACTGATCACATCCTGCTGATTGGTGGCGCCGTTTTGAAGGAAGTCAGGATTTTTGATGCGGTCCGCGCCTTTAGGGAGACCGTGATCTTTTTCGACGAGGCTTTCATGGCTATGTTGGAGTCATTCCTTCTACAAACAATACCTTCGTTGTCACGAATGGTGAGATTGGTTTCTCTTTGAAGGAGCTGAGCGCCATTATTGGGTTGCCCATCCTTGGCAGACTCTATGAGGAGTTTATGCCGATCGATAGCGTCCTTGAGGAGCAGTCTGAGGAGTTCAGGCTTTTGTACTTTCAGATCGTCGCCTTTTATGATTTTTTGAAGGAGAAGGAGGGCTCAAAAGTAAGATCCAGCAGTTGGAAGAGTTTTAACTCTTCGTCTCCCAACTGCTTTGAAAGTGGGGAGCCTTTTGATAACATGACCCGGGAAGACAGGGCCAAGGATCTGGGTTCGAAGAAGATTTCGGTTATGCAAGAAGAGTTGAGAGATTTCTTTGTGAGTACAAATGCCATATGTCCTGACATTGCACTGCAGAGAGATCTTGCTGTTTACCTCACTTTTTGGCTAGGTGAGGCTATTTTTGCTGGAGGAGATGGAACGCACATCAGGCCGCATTGTATTTTTCCAGCTTGTCAGATGGCGTTTGGAGAGCAGCTTGCTTTGGCGCCAGCTCTTTACTCCTACTTTTGTACCGAACTGCAGGCTGCTGCTTTTTTGGTTCGGCTTGGGCTCCCTATGAATAGGTTATTTTCAGCCCATATCTTTTATTCGTAGTTTGTATACCACTGTCCTAGCTTCCACCGGCTAGGTGCTGCATAGGATGATGATCCTCTCATGATTCGACAGGCTAAGGGCAAAGCCGTGTCCGAATCACTTTTCTTTGCCCGCATGAGGATCCGATGGTTCAGGGACGTCGAGATGAGGCAGTCTTTAATGGAGCTTTCTCCGGAGTTGCGAAAGAAGGCTTTTGATTTTGGGGCCTCCCAAGATTCTACCAGGGCAGGGTCGGGAAGGCATTACCCCTTGATAAATGCAGAGAAGGAGTGGCTTTTCAGCATACGTGTCGGCACGATCGTGTACCGTAGACATCTTTTCGTCAACATCCAGCCGTATGTGCCTTCTCGCTTTGCACTGCAATTGGGCTTTTCTCAAGGCGTTATTGGAGTGCCTTCAAGCATGGTGAAGTGCTTTGGAGGTTTGCAGGATGGCAGAAATGCATGGGCTTTTTATAGTGCTGAAGACACTACTGCCATGATTTCTTATCCTGTGTTGTCGACTTCCCGGATTACCGGCTTCGCGAAGTGGTTCGCGGAGAGCTTTTCGGCATATCGGGGGCTTTCCAAGAAGGAGCTTGATGTGAAGCTATCGTCTGGAAAAGACCTTGGAAAGTCGGATGGCGTCCGGCGAGAGGAAGTTTGGGCCTTCTTTTCTGGAGAGAAACACAAGATAGGCTTTCTCGGCTACCAGGGCGTCATTGGTTCTGAAGATGTTCGAGAAATACCTGATGAGGCTTTAGAGCAGCTAGAACAAGAGGAAGCTGAGCTTGATGCTTGGATGCAAGCGGCACAAAGGCGGGCTTCCGTGGAGTCTACTAACAAGGGTAGACCATCCAAAGAGGAGTCAAGTGGGAAACTTGACTCTGACAGCGGGGAATGTTCCTATAAGAAGTGAGCCCGCAGAAGTAAGAGGAAAATGAGTCATCATCACAGCAAGGGGCAACATGAGGACTCTTCTGACATAGAAGTCCCTCTTACTATCAATGAGGAGGTGCCAAGGAATGCTGACGAGCCTCCAGAAAAGAGAAGCCGAGAAGAAGAGACCGTTGGCGAAGGTCATATGATTCTTCCTCTTTCTCTTTCCATTTATTTTCATGGGATTTTTCCATCTTCTGATTTGCTTTCTCCCCCTGCTGCCCTTTTTATTTAGCAGAGGATGAAGACTTGGCGATGCCTGAGGTTCCTACCGATGAGGCGGTGATGGATCCTGTTGGGGCACTCGAAGAAGAACCGAGGGACTCTGGAGTGAATCCAGAATCTCCAACTGGTATGACTTCTTTTTCTTTCTTTTTTTTTGTCTGTGACTTAGTTTGCTAACATTTTTATTGTCAGCTGACTTGCCACAGGATTTCGATGACTTTGAACCATCGATGGACGCAAATGTTGATGATGCTTCCGATGAGTTCATGGACGAAGAGAGTGTTCCGCCAGTCATCGAAGAAGGTATTTTATAGTAATAACCCTGATAATGATTTTTTTAAACAGGATCATATTCATACCTTTTTGTGTTTCTTTGGAAGGTTTTGAAGCGACAGAGGAGAGTCCATTGCTTTCTTCAGAACCAAAGCAAAGGATGCTAGAGGTTGATCCAGAGGTAGAGACTCATAAAACCAGTTCTGACATGGTTGAGGAGATATATCGTACTGAGATTCCTTCCCCAGTGGCTCCAACTGGAAAGAGTTCTTTTGTTCCTCTTCCAATGGGGCATGACATGAGCAGCCGACCGACGGAGTGGGGCAAATATTCAGCTGGGCCATCTCTTCTTTTTGTGAAGAGGGTGGTGGTGTGGGTTCTGAGCTCTTGGATTGAGACTCTCCTTGCTAGACACTTGGATGCCGGATTTGGCATGATCTAGCATGTGCAGGAGATTCTCGATGATGCCGAAGAGGCTGGTCTGGATGTCACAGGTGTCAGGGCGATCGTTGATAGGATCATTGCACTGGGTGACAAGTGGTTTGAGACCATGGGTTTTGCTGACGACCAGTTCTTCAAGGAGATGTTCCTAGACCCTGCTGATAAGGCTAAGTTTGATCTGAATGAGGCTACACAAAGCAGGAAGCAGCTAGTCCGAGAGAAGAACTTAGAAGAGCTAGCCATCATTGGGCTGACACGTGACCTTAACATCCTTGATAGGGAGGTCGATGAGGCCAGGAAACGTCTTGAGCATTTGATGGCACAAGTCGCTGCCAAGTGGGCTGCTATAACAGAGGCTCACGATAGGGAGAGTGCTCTGATTCGCCGGGTTGCAGATGCTGATCGAGTTCTTGAAAAGAAGTTTCAAGAAGATAAACAATGACAAACAGCTCGAGATAAGCTTCCCGGTGGGAAAGAAGGGTTACAGTCTACCCAAGCATCTCATGGCAAGTTCCTGAAGAAGCGTGCCCTGAAAACTCTGACAACTGAGGCCAAAAGTTTGCTTGAGGAGCTGAAATTTTGGCTGGAGACCATTTTTGGTTGAGCTCTTGATTTTTGTAGTAGAAACTATCCTCTTTTTTTTTGTACCACATGTATTTTTTGGTACTCTTTTTTTTTATTTTCCCTACACTCACTTAAATCTTTTTGTGAAGAAAGCAATTGCTAAATGGGATGCCTCTTTTTTTTGTTTTCCCTACGCTCACTTAAATCTTTTTGTGATGAAAGCAATTGTTAAATGAGATGCCTTTTTTTTTTTGTTTTCCCTACGCTCACTTAAATCTTTGTATGATGAAAGCAATTGCTAAATGGGATGCCTTTTTTTTTGTTTTCCCTACGCTCACTTAAATCTTTTTGTGATGAAAGCAATTGCTAAATGGGATGTTTTTTTTTTTGTTTTCTCTATGCCCACTTAAATCTTTTTTTGATGAATGCAATTGCTAAATGGGATTTGATCAAAAGCTTGTCATTTTCTGAAAATCTTTTGTCAAATGATTGTTTTGGCATGGGAGCCAGATTTTTTTTTGTGTGGCATGGAAGCCGATTTTGGCATGAGAGCCAGGTTTTTATGGCATTGATAGCCGATTTTATTTTGTGGCATTGATAGCCGGTTTGTTTTTTGGCATTGATAGCCGGGTTTTTTGAAAGCCAAGTTTTTAGTTTGTGGCATTGATAGTCGGTTTTGTTTTGTGGCATTGATAGCCGGTTTGTTTTATGGCATTGATAGCCGGTTTGTGGCATTTATAGCCAGTTTGGTGGCATTTATAGCCGGTTTGTGGCATTTATAGCCGGTTTTGGTTTTCAAAAATGCAAGTATCGACTAAAAGTCGCCTCCCTGCTGAATGGTCTTGCAAGAATCGATGGAATGTCGCATCCTTGCTCATTCGGTTGCGAGTATCAATGGAATGTCGCATCCTCGGGGATTTGGGTGCAAGTATCGATGGAATGTCGCATCCTTGCTTTTCAAAAATTTTGGTTCCGCGGGTACTGACTTGATGTCATTTCCTCACGATTTTTGAAATTTGTTGTTTTCTCGAACCTTTGGGTTATGGATATCAACTGCAATGTTGCAACTCCACGATTTTTTAGTTTTTTCGAACCTTTGAAATTTGGGTTGTGGATATCAACTGAAATGTTGCATCTCCACGGTTTCTTGGTTTTTTCGAACTTTTTAAATTTGGGTTGTGGATATCAACTGAAATGTTGTGCATCCATGGTTTTGGATTTTGCAAGTATCGATGAAATGTCACTTCCTTGCGATTTTGGAAGTGTCGAACGTGGTTCGCATGCTTCCGATTTGTGCGAGTATTGACTAAGCATCGCTTCCCCGTAGTTTTTGAAAAAACTATTTTTTTTGTTTAAAGACACGAGGGTCATAAGTTTTGACCTAAAACCATTTTGGCGGTAAAAGGCAGGGTGGACTAGGGTGGAAATCCCTAAATCCGGATATTGTTTCAAACCATGAATTTTGGGTTCAAGGGTTGGGAATTTTGGTCAAGTTAAGGAAAGGTTCCTAAACTTGGACTTTTTTTATGAACAATGAAACGATGAAAGTAAGCATTGTTTAAATTTCTTGAAATTTCAACATTTGATATGAAAATTCTAAAAAGAGTGGGTTTGACGAGCGTGAACCTGGAAACCGGCTTTGGCCGTACAGGCATTGCTCTTATCCAGTTGGGTAAGTCTTCAAGGGTAGTACCGCTTTAAGAACTTGCCGTTGATGGGCAGCATACATCTGTCACCTCTATATTTAGGAGTGCGTATGCGCCGTTGGAGAAAATCTTGTCGATGACGTAGGGTCCCTCCCATTTTGGCTCAAATTTTCCATTGGACTTGTGAACGAAGACCATTGGTCTTTTTGTCACAAGAACCAAGTCACCCTTTTTGTAGGCGCGTTGCCTGACCATTTTGTCGAAAGATCCTGCCAGCGTGCTTGGTAAAGTTCAATGCTTTGTCGAGCTTTGAGCCGTCTCTCATCGAGATTGTCCAGCTCATGGAGTCGTAATTTGACATTGCTTTCTTGAGTCATGTCATTTTGCAAGGATACCCTCAAGGAAGGAATTTGTACTTCCAAGGGTATGACAGCTTCACATCCATAGACCAAGGAGAATGGTGTGCTATGGGTTGGTCCTCAAACGGTGGTTCGATAGGCCCACAAAGCTTTAGACAGTTTGTCGCTCCAGTCTCTTTTTTGACTAGAGACCACTTTCTTGAGGATTTTACAGAGTGTCTTGTCGAAAGCTTCTGCTAATCCGTTTGCTGCCGAATTGTATGGAGTCGAAGGACAGCTTTGGATTTTGTATTTGTCGCAGAACCTGTAGAATCGATGATCCCGGAATTGTGGTTCGTTATCATGGATGAATCTTTTGGTTATGCCGAAATGACAAATGATGTTGGTGCGCGGGAACTGAAGGACCGATGAGGTCTTCATTTCGTTAAGTGTGAATGCTTCTGACCACTTGGAGAAATAATCCGTAGCGGCGAAGATGAAGCGATGACCTTTGCTTGAAGGGGGAGAGATAGGACCTATGATGTCCATACCCCATGCTTCGAAAGGCCATGAAATCACTAAAGGATGTAGCCATTCTGGAGGCATGTGAATGTAATATCCATGAACTTGGCATTGTTGGCAGCGCTTAGCAAAATTGCATTGCGTCAGCTACCATGGTAGGCCAGTAATAACCTAATCTTTTTATCTGATCATAGAGCTTGGGACTAGCCTGATGAGCTCCACAAAGTCCAGCATGAACTTCTTTGAGTGCTTCTTCAGACTCTTGTTGTGACAAGCAGCGTAGAAGTACCCCATTGAAGGATTTCCTGTAATGGATTTTTAAAGGAATATCCAAATGAAAGTTGGGGGTTCGCCTTTGGATGCGTACTCGTTTTTTTGGATCTTTAGGTAGGATTCTGAACATAGTGTAATCAATGAACGGATCCCTCCAGTCGCCGATTGAAGGTTGAAGGATTGAAATCTGACTTCCAACCATTTGGTGGCATTCAACAACTGCTTGGTGTGTGTTAAGAGGAGGAATGATTCTTCTTTCACACACTGTGATTTGCATATTTTCCCCTTCCTGGATTGCCATAGATGCGGCAAGTCTAGCTAGGGCATCTGCACGTATGTTTTCACCTCTACGAATGTGGGTGATGTGACAAATGTCAAACTTTTGCAAAAGCGATTGTTCCTTGTTGTAGTAAGGCAGCAGATCAGGATTCCTGACTTCAAATTTCTGATTCATCTGGTTGATGATCAGTTGAGAGTCTCCAAAGATTTCTAGCATGGTGATACTGGATTCGATGACGAGTTCCAATCCTAGGATTAGAGCTTGATATTCACCTGCATTGTTTGTGCATGGTTCCAGTAGCGAGAAAGTGTGTGGAATCATGTATTTGTCGGGACTAACAAAGACAATGCCAACTCCCGACATCAGTTGTCTTTTTTCATTTGTCCTGGTTGCACCGTCAAAGTACATGTCCCAGGAGGCATTTTGTGAGAAAGTCTCCACATTGTAGACTGGTTCGTCTGGGAGATCATCTCTGAGTGGAGAGTTTTTAGGCAATGGATGCTCTGCGAGAAAGTCTGCTAGAGCTTGCCCTTTGATTGCCTTTTGTGGTACATACCTAATATCAAATTGTGACAGAATGATGGACCATTTTGCCAGTCGGGCATTGAGAGAACCTGCTTTTGTGATGAGGACCTTCAAGAGGTTGATCCTTGAGAACAGGTAGACTGTGTGGGAAAGTAAGTAGTGACGCAGCTTTTGTACGGTGAACATCACTGCAAGGCATTCCTTTTCGACTGGAGAGTAGCGATGCTCTGCACCTACTGGCATGCGGCTGAGGTAGTATAAAGCAGCTTCTTTTCTTTTAGCATTTTGTTGTGCAAGCAGAGCGCCTAGAGAGTGATCAAGGGCTCTTGTGTACAAGATGAATGGTTTTCCAGTGGTAGGGGCAGCTAACACTGGAGGTTTGGTCAGGTATGACTTGATATCTTGGAATACAGCTTCACAGTTAGCATCCCAGACAAAGTTTACACCTTTTTTCATCAACTGGGAGAATGGACGGCATTTCCCCGAAAGATTGGAGATGAACCGTCTGATGTAGGCCAATCTCCTTTGAAGCCCTTTGAGTTCTCTCAAGGTTTTTGACTTTTATGGGATCAAGCTCAATTCCAGCTTTCCGAACTAAGAATCCGAGGAACTTACCCGACGAGACGCCGAAGAAGCACTTCAGAGGATTCATTCCCAGTTTGTGTTTGCGAAGCCGGAGGAAGACTTCTCGAAGGTCTTCGAGATGATCTTCTTTTCTTTTGCTTTTGACGGCGAGGTCATCAACGTAACACTCGACCGTCTTGTGCTGCATATCTTGGAATATCTTCATCATAGCCCTTTGATATGTGGCACTAGCATTTTTCTGACCAAATGGCATGACACTGTAGCAATACACGCCAAATGGGGTCCAAAAGTATGTATGTTTTTCATCTTCAGGATGCATCTTTATCTGATTGTAGCCAGAGAAACCATCCATGAGTGTCATTCGCTCGAATCCATAGGTATTGTCAATCATTACCTCTAGTATGGGGAGTGGGAATTCATCTTTAGGGCACGCGCCATTCAGGTCTCTATAGTCAATACAGACCCTGATCTGCCCGTTTTTCTTTGTCACGGGGACAATGTTGGCCAACCGTTCAGGATGTTGTTCCTCATGGATGAAGCTGATGCTTTTGAGTTTTTGAACTTCTTGTTCAATTTTATCCATCACATCTGGACAGAATCTTCTTTGGCTTTATTTGACAGGCTTGATGTCTTCTTGAAGATTGAGTTTGTGAACCGCTATTTTGGGGTCTAAGCCTGGCATTTCAGCGTAAGACCATGCAAAGCGATCAACGAACTCACGAAAAAAGGCGATATACTCGGGTAACTCATCATCCTTTATATTCTTGCTTATGAATACAGGACGTGGGTTATCTGGCGTTCCCAAGTCTATCTTTTGAACAGGATCTTCTGTTGGAAGGTTCGAAGGTGGTTCCTTCACAATATTTTCGGAGGCTTCCTGCTCAACGAAACCTTCTGGGATTTCAAAGGCATTTCCAGACCAAGGTTTTGTTCCTTTCCACGGGTCTTCTTGATTGGTAATTTTCCCCAGGCTTGCTATGAGATGATCCCAATCGCCTATTGAAACCGGGTTGAAGTAGGCTACTTCTTTTGGAGATGAGGGTTCTTCTGGTTCAGAAGTCCACACGTTTGTGCCATCGGACAACTCCTCTTCATTTTCGGAGAAATCGTGCCAATTGGATGAGCTTCCTGGATCTTTGTCAGGTGACTCATCAAAGAGATATCCAGGGAGATCGATGTCTTCATGGACTTGAGATGTTGAGGCTTGGTCAGTATATTGACTTTTAAGCCTTTGTGTCAACTGTCTCAAGGGAGTGTCAGGATCATACCCTAACCCGTGTGAAGACTTTTCTACATAGCCATAGAGTCTCCAATCTTCCAGCTGGCTTTTGGTCAAGACGGGCCCCAATGGTGTGAGAATACCGCGTCCTTCTCCCAAACCGACTGGGTTTTGAGCATCATAGCCCATTTTCTTCATAATAGCTTGTGCCACAGAACTGTATAAGGATAGTTGAGGCATACCTTCATTTTGGAAGGGTTTAAGCATGGAGTTTGATAAAGAAGCATCCGATCTATGGAAGAAGATCGGCTTTTCCTTTGCTGAAGTTGCTGGAGCAATGAAGAAAGTTAATGTAGGATCTTTTATGTCAGAAGTTGTCTCCATTGGAGTAAGAGCAGGCTGAACTTGTTGAGTGTCAGCTTGGCTTGACGATGTGTCGTCTTTTGGCTCTGAATCCGAATCCGTGTCTTGCATGATAGACAAGAAAAAGACAACAAATTTGCCCCCAGACTTTTGTTTTGCCTTCTTCACTTTAGTTGTGATGACCAAAGGCTTTGAAGGTTTGAGGGAGATGATGAAGGGAGTTTGAATGCTCTCTTTGGATTTACCGGATGGTTTGTTTTTTCTGGTGATTGCTGAGGAGCCTTGCCTTTATCTTTCTGGAGATTTTTGGCAAAGGGTGCTGTGTGCTTCTCCTCTTCTTCTTCTTCACCTTCATACATCTGTGAGTCTGCAAAGTGGACTTCTTTACCTTTGAAGGGTTTTCTGTCCGCAAAGACTCGATGTATCATGCCATTGTCATCAACAAACTTGATGCATTGATGTAGAGTTGAAGGGACAACACCATTCTCGTGGATCCAAGGGCGTCCGAGAAAGATGTTGTAGCATGAAGGGATTTTTATTGCATATACGGTGACCTCAAAGATAAGATCACCTATTTACAATTTGAACCTAATTTTGCCGATAGGCCTTTGAGTACTCATATCGTATCCAAAGATAGATACAGATGTGTGGCTCAGCTTGCTGGGTGGGATGCCCAACTCTTCGAGAGCCGAAGTGGAGATGAGGTTGAGTGCAGAACCTGGGTCGATCTAAACTCTGTGTATAGGCATTTCCTTGATGTACCCTGTGAAGTACAGGGGTAGGTTGTGCCTTGTTTCGCCAAGTAGGAGGTCATCCTTAGTGAAGGCGATGGTTGCACTGGCTGCCTTTTGAACCGAGAGGCATTCGTTGCACGTTTGTCGACATCCCCATTCAGCTTTTGTAATTCTGAAATGAGATTATCACGAGTGCGGGGAGGCATTGGTAATAAATCTAGGATGTGCAGACGTGCAGGTATGTACTTGAAATGTTCAATCAAGACATACTTAAAAGCCTCCTTAGGGCCTGCATGTTCATCATTGTTGCCACTAGGGGCGGTTACAACATCTTTTCTCGAAGGATTTACATAAGTAAATGAAGATTGGTTGTAATTCTTGTGGTAGTCCCGGCCAGAGCGGTTGCCTCTACCAACTTCGAGAGCTTCTTGAGAAGGGTCTTCATTTGGAAGATTGTCTTCAGGATCAAGAGGCTGTTGTTTTTCATTTGATGAGGATGTATCAGTAGCAGAGTTGCCATCCTCAGTGATTGTGTTGCACGGAGCATTTTCCGGGAACAAGTCCTGAACAGTATCCAGCAACCTTTCTTCTTCGTTGACCAATTCATCGTCCTAAGCATCATAGTTGGGGATTCTTCAGTCAAGAAGGGTGTGAGCTCTGAAGTCACAGTCTCGGGAGAAGAAGCCTGAGAGGGTGTCGTCTCAGTTAAAGTCACATGAGATGAGGTGGCTCCAGAGGATACATTGTTAGGCGTCGTCGGAGTAAGTAATCTCATCAGACGATGCTTAGGAAGAGCTATAATCCAGAATTATCACATTACAGGAAGCTCTAACAAGAGACGTTGCCTGATCGGAGTCAGACTCATCCTCGGATGTAAGAGGATCGTCTATCCAGCAATTTTCTCCATTTTTAGGAGTTAAGGGATGATGTACCTGATGGTCTTCAGGGACTTCAGGCTCTAGATTGCGAGGAGGCTCGTTGACGCGGTCTTGCTCTTGTTCTAGAGCGAGATGCTGCAAGATCCTTGCATATTCTTCAAGATCAGGCATCGGAGCCAAATCTTCTTCTTCGTTTACTCTTTTGTGGCTCAACATAGTTGATTTCCACTGGAGCAATGACGGGTGCTGGGTCAGCAACATTTTCTTGTACAACCTCTTTGTCTTCTTCATCACCAGACAAGGATCCTTGTGGCTATAGGGGGTTATACCAGATTACTTGCATAAGATAAGTCTCAAGAACCCATTCTTCATCAGAAAGATATTCTCCTATTTAAAGGGATTCCTCCCACTCATCGGTGTAGTTGGATTCGAATCCATTATCGGTGTCGCTGGACTCGAATCCAACTACCGAGTTGCAAGAGTATGATGCCTCCTGCGTAGCTTTTTCTTTGAATTGAGGTGGCATGAAATCACTGAGAGTGAATTTTCTTACCCCCTTTGAAGTCTCTGGAAGGGACGTTTTTGTTGTCTCCAGTGAAGCGGTAGAGGAGGCCTCTGCCTTTTCTTGAACTTCTTGTTTTGGCTGGGTCTTCTCTTGCCATTAAGCTTGAGGAGATGTTTCCTAGCCTGCCTTCACTGTTGAGCTGTTGGCTTTATTTTCACGACCTCCCAGTTTTCATCTTCCAAGAGATCGGGATGTACCCATATGGGTTGTCCGTCTGGTGTTGGGTAAGAAACCAGTTCTTCGGACGCTTGGATTGTGTTTATCACCTTGAAGGAAGTAGTGATCTTCTTCTTCGGTGATTTTGGTGTTTGTCCACATGACACCATGTTGACGGAGGCAGACCCATAGTTTTTGTGATGACTCCGTTTTTCCACATCTCGTTTATTTTCTCCCTCACAATGAAGCATTGATTGAGAGGATACGAAATCATCTGGTGGTATGGACAATACCGAGGATCATTGGTTTTGCAAACATCACCCGGTCTTTTGGGTTCAGGCAAGGTGAGCTTGCCGTTTGCCACAAGAGCCCTGAAGATTTCATCAACATCTTCATCGAACGGGTATTTCTTTTCTACTCGGTCTTTGAAGGCATCAGAGAGTTCAGGTCTCTTACCAGCAGCTTTGTTTTCAGCTTTCTTTGGTGGCTTAGGAGCTGACTTGGTTTGCACATTAAGGACCTCTTTTTTCTTTGGTTTAAAGGTTGCAATGGCGGTTGGCTCTTTTCTTAATGATTTCTGACTGTTGAGGTCTTTAATCACCGTTTCATCTTCCATGGAAGCTTCTAGGAGTTCTCCCAGGTTCTTTGATTTGTTGCCGATGATCATGGAGCGGATTCTAGCTCTCATGTTGTTTCGGCAAATGTCGACTAGCGATGCTTGTGGCAATACATCAGAGCATTTGTATGCCATTGCTTTCCACTTGTGAATGAAGTCATATGTTGACTCATTCTCCCCCTGTTTTAGGCTGCACAACTGAGCCATAGTAGTAGGATGATCCTCACCTTTGAAGTGAGTCAGGAAGTGTGTCTCTAGCATGAGCCAATTTTGGATGGAGTCCTCCGGCAAAGTAGAGTACCAATCGAAGGCTGTACCTTTTAGGGTACTTGCAAAGAGACGGACCTTGAGTGCATCTTGATCCGTGATAGCTCCCGCCAAGGTCTTGAAGTAGATGACGTGTTGTCTGGCTGATCCTTTCCCCGTATATGTTTGGAGAGTAGGATGCTTGAATTTTATGAGGAATGGGACCGAGTCCATCCATAAGGGATATGGTGGCTTGATCCCATGCTCCTTGAGTATATCCTCTTCTTTTGCTTTGGCGAGGATACTATCTACGTCCTTTTTGGTAAGGGTGCGTGACTCATTTTCTTCTCCATTTACCTCATCATCTTCATAATTCGGAGGAGGTTCATTGTTCGCCTGATTTTGGAAGGCGAGGAGAAGGTTTTCCATCAGAGTTTCAATCCTCTGCTGGCCTTGTTCCAACTACTGGATGCGTGTAAGAGCATCATCTTGAGGTGGATTGCGAGGTGGTGGCTCAGAATTTGTAGCCAGGACGTTCATCCCTCGAGATTCAAACGAAGAAATTGTGCTGGTGACTGAGGTGGGGCTCATTCTTTTTTATGAAGAGCTTGAGGAAGGATCACTCTGCCGTCCTTTGCTTGAAGGAGCAGGGGATTCTTTTGAGTGTCTTCTTGTCCTGGAGACACTGTGGGTCACCGGACGTCGGACATGGATTTTTGTTGCTGACTTTTGGCGTCTTCTGGTTTTTCCAACCATATGGACTCATCAATTTGGTTGGGTCTTTCTTTTTCGACCCATTTCGGAGACTTGGAGTGTAGGAGGCTGGGTCCTTTGCTTCTCTAGTCTCTTTTGTCGATACGACGCGCGGCGGCGTATACGACGAGCAATTTGAGCTTCGGTCAGCTCTGGCTGGGCTTTGATGATGAAGGATGTGCTCCCTTGGGCGCAGCAGCCAAGCCTGTCTTCTTTGTAGCTGGGCAAGGATAGGATGCAGACCCGGTCCTTCGCCTGCTGCAGCGAAGCTTTTGAATTTTTTGAGTTCGGCCCCTGTAGAGATGAAGGGTCGAACTGCAGGATTGTGGGCTTTGGCAGGTGCTTGCAGAGGCCTTGTGATGCATGATCTGATTTTGGGCTTGTAAGAACAAACTGGGTCATGCTGGGTTGACTTAGGAGTCAGGTTGGAGATGGGTCTCTCCTCTTTCATGTAAGCAAGAGGGTAGAACTGGTTATCCTTGAGTGGGGCCAGGTATGCTGGCTTGGTGGATGTTTAGGACCTTCTTTGTTTTGGTGAAGGTCCTGGGGACCAAGTGTTGGGATAGACCTGGTTGCTTGCGGGTCGAGGCTTTGTGGGGGTGCCACGGGCTTCGGGCCTTTTGGTGCTCGCCTTTGGTGTCACGGTAGTGACACGTTGAGAGGCGAGCTTCTGCTTCTTGGAAGGAGCAGTTTGTTCTTTGGGAAGTGGGAATGGTCCCAGCGTCCCAAAGACAATAGTCCGGGGAATCGAGGTCGACTCGGAGTTCAGAGAGTTGCCGAGGGAGTTGACGCTTCGGCAGCTGATAGGGGACTTGTAGGTGCGCGTGGTTTGCTTCTGTTGAAGCATGAGTTGGTGCCTGTTCTCATCGAAAGTAATGGTTAGCGAAGCTGCCATTGTTAGTTTTCGAAAAATTTCTGAAACAAGACCACATCCATTAGTAATCACAAGAATATAATGATCATAAATGGGAAGTTCTATGGCTTTGTCTTTTCAAATCGCCAGAGGGATATGACCCAAGCAATATGAAGAAGGCAAAAGGCCATAGAGGGTATAGTTGTTCTGATTGCAGGTATGGTGAGCCCAGAATGAGCGTTCCAATGACTGTTAGAAGCAATTGTGAACCTAAATTCAACTTATCGAGAAGCAGAGCTTGCTCGATGTAAGAAGAATATATGGTTGGAGTTACAAATGTGTCAGTCGCGAATACAGTAGACCCTGACAGGGCGTATTAGTACCGCTAGACACAAATGTTTGGAGACTGCATCCATGAGATGAGATTCTCTGTTTTGAAAGGTCAAGATTGGATTCATCAAAGAGAGCAGAAGGTATTCCGATCCAAATACGGACTCAGCGATTTCCGCGAGCGCCAGTACTCAGAAGGAAATGGACCATAATTTCTCGGATTGGAATCCAAAAATAACGAGTAATTTTTTGAAAGGCCAAGATCGGGTTCATCAAAGAGAGCAAAAGGCATTTCAATCTGAACACGGGCTCAACGATTTCCGCGAGCGCCAGTGCTCAGAAAGGAGGAGACCAAAATTTCTCCGATCTGAACCCAAAAAATGACGGAAGTTTTTTTTTAAGATTTAAAAAAAAAAAAAGAAAATATTTTTTTGTGAAGATTTTAAAAAAAAAAAAAAAAATTTAAAAACTTTTTTATTTTTTAATTAATTAATTTATTTATTTTAAGATTTTTTTATAAAAAATCTTTTTTATTTTTTATTTTTTATTTTAAAAATATTTATTTCGAAAAATTTTTTATTTAAAAGACGAGAGAGTACACATAGGCCTCCTAACCCGGTCTTATGAAATCTCGATTGATAGAATTGCCCCTAGGTAAGGGTATGATTATTTAATGAACCCGTTTGGAGGACCCTTGCCTAGAACAGTCAAGCTGTCTCCACACTCTGGACAAGGCTTTTCTTGAATCAACCGTGATCAAAGAACGCAGTTGGTTTAACCTTAGTGGTCTATGTCTTTTTTTTTTAATCCCAAATAGACTCTTCGAATAGAAACGATGGCCCAAATCCTTAGTCGAACAGGCTCAACATTTCTGCAAGCACGATGAACGATAGGAGAGGATCAAGGTTTCTCAATTTTGAATCTAAAATGAGAAATCTGATTTTTTGTTTTTTTTTAGAACTCTAATGAACTCATCGAAGAGAAACGATGGCCCAAATCCTTAGTCAAACAGGCTCAACATTTCTGCCAGCACGATGAACGATAGGAGAAGATCAAGGTTTCTCGATTTTGAATCCAAACTGAAAAATCTGATTTATTTTTTATTATTTCTAATGAACTCATCGAAAAGAAAAGATGGCCCAAAACCTTAATCGAACAGGCTCAACATTTCTGCAAGCACGATGAACTATAGGAAAGGATCAAAGTTTCTCAATTATGAATCCAAATTGAAAAATCCAATTTTTTGATTTTTTTTAGATCTCTAATGAACTCATCGAAGAGAAACAATGGCCCAAAATCTTAGTCGAACAGGCTCAACATTTCTGCAAGCACGATGAACGATAGGAGAGGGTCAAGGTTTCTCAATTTTGAATCCAAACTGAAAAATCTGATTTTGTGATTTTTTTTAGATCTCTAATGAACTAATCGAAGAGAAACGATGTCCCAAAACCTTAGTCGAACAGGCTCAACATTTCTGCAAGCACGATGAATGATAGGAGAGGATCAAGGTTTCTCAATTTTGAATCCAAACTGAAAAATCTAATTTTTTAATTTTTTTTTTTTTCAAAAGAGAAAGAGTGGAAATAAATTCAAATAATTAGAAATTTTAAAAAAATCTCATCTCATTTTTTTTAGATGCGAAATCCAACATAGGCCACCAATTAGAAAGTAGTCAAGGAATCCAGAAAAGAAGTATAAGCATAGAGCAAAAGATATGATATGCATATATTTCATTTCTAGCATCGTGTTCTCAAATGAACGAGTCCGTTGGGTACGACCATTTCGTGCCCGGAGGGCGGAAACATGTATCAACATTTTTTTTGTGTGGGTGTGCCAGATTTTCTATTTTACTTGGAATTGCAAGTGGTGATCAGGAGATCGACCTTCGCAAGTAAAAAGGAAATCAACTTCTTTCAAGTTTTCCATTGCACATATATTTAAGAAAAGAGACATTTTTCTTGATTTGCTGTGAAAGGCGATTTTTTGGCGTTTGTAGCCGATTTTTGGCATTTATAGCCGATTTTTTTCGTTTATAGCCGATTTCTGCATTTATAGCCGATTTACGATTCTTATCAATAATGAAAGACAAGAGTTGTAATTTTTGTCTCGTTTAAAAAAATACAAACTATAATGAAAAGCCAGAAAAGGAGGATCTAACTTCTCAGGAGATTGTGGGGGACTCGTTCAGATTGACGGTTGCAAGCCATGTGTGGACTTCGCCATCATCTATGCAGATGAGAACAGAGGATGCTCTTGATTCGCTTGGCTTGGCTATGACCTCAGATTTTTAGAGGACAAAGACCAAGAGGAGGTCCTATATCCAATAAAAAACTAAGTAGAATGGCTGAAAAGCCACGTCTAAGCAATTGGAGGCAGACTTTTGTCACCTTGTAGCGGTGGCCGGTGCAGAACTTTCGCAGAGTTTTCTCTCTTTCTTTCTCTTAGATTTCTATGCTTTTTTTCTGATCAGGGATCTCTGTTTGATTTTTCCGATCTGGGATTCTTTGGAGTGCTCTCCTATTTATAGGCTCTTGGTAGCCATTTAGGAGGGTTTATGGGCTTCTATTGTCATTAAGCCACATAATGGGAGGAGTTACAAGTTTTAATTCACTTATTTTGTAACTCATTTTTCTTAGCTTCTGATTGGCCGGATCAATTGACTTGTAACTCCGGGATGCTTGCTTCTGATTGGGCCGTCCAAAGAAATGAATTAATGACTGCAATAAAGCTAGTCAATTAATTACATTAAGTGGTCGCCGAGTAGTTTAAGAATCGCGGGCCGTGCCGAGTCTTTTGGGATTCTTCTGGCGATGATCATCGATGGATCTTCATGTAGATCGACATCGGATGACCATGTAACTTCAGGTATTGGTTGCCAACAGCGGGTCGGTGCCATTTGTCCTGTCGATTTCTCGATCGGTCGGGTAGAAAGTACACTTTTTTTGGTTGACCGATTGGCGATCAATGTTGATTTTGATACTCTTGATGATTGACCTGTGATTTTGACGGATGTCAAAGGATTTGGTGTCTCAAAAGTATGAATTTTGAAAAATCCCAGAAGTCGGAAGCTTCGAATCGTGAAAAATGATGAAAAACAGGCCTTCCGATGCCAATCCGCCGATTCCAGGCTCCATGGTCGCCGGCGACCATGGGCCAGGGTCGCAGGGGTTGGTGACCCTTGGGGGAATTTCCCCCCTTTTGTCCCGTTTTGCGGCTGTTTTTGATGTTTTTCGATTTTTTTTCTTCTGCATTTTTTCTTGACATTTTTTATCATTTATTGGCCTGATTTCCCTGTAGAAAACTTGACAAGAATCCTTGCATTTTGGAGTGCAAAGTTTCCAATTTTCCGGGAAAACCGAAGACTTTGTCGTGTAGAGCTATCGATTTTCCGTCAGGGTGAGGAAGTTTATTTACATCTGGTGGTTGTCAGGGTGAGGAAGTGTTAAATTGTGTGGAGATGAAGGTCACTAGTGAGCAAAACTCGATGCTTATGGACCCTTTCTCTGCAATTGAAGTCAAAGAAGCTCTGTTTGGGATGCATCCTGACAAATCTTCGGGCTCGGATGGCATGAACCCAGCATTTTATCAAAAGTTTTGGCACATAGTAGGTGAGGATGTAACTTTAGCTTGTCTGAGTTTCATTAACACTTGCTCTTTTTCAGTGGCATAATACCAAAGAAGCAGCAGCTTGAGGTTTTATCGGATATGAGACCAATAGTGTTATGCAACGTATTTTATAAGATTGTTTCCAAGATGACAGCAAATCGAATGAAGACGGTGCTAGCTACTGTTGTTTCAGAATTCCAAAGCGCGTTTGTTCCCAGACGTGCTATTACAGATAATATTCTTATTTCAGCAGAGATTATGCACTTCTTAAAGAGAAAGAGGAAAGGCAAGAGTGGGGTGGCTGGACTTAAAATAGATATGTCTAAAGCATATGACCGAATTGAATGGGATTTTCTTTAATCCATGATGTTAAAATTGGGGTTTGATGCTAAGTGGGTTGAGCTGATCATGCTATGTGTGTCTACGGTCAGTTATAGTGTGATTCATGATTGCAAGGAGGTGGGTCCAATTATTCCTACCAGGGGCCTGTGCCAAGGCGACGCCGTACTTGTTCATTTTATGTGTGGAAGGTTTGAGTTCTCTAATTAGAAAGAAAGAGAGGGCTGGTTTGATTCATGGTGCGAGAGTTGCAAGGGGTGCTCCAGCTGTGACCCATTTGTTCTTTGCTGATGATTGTTTTTTAGTTTTTAAAGCAAATTAGCAAGAAGCTTGTTTAGTGAATGATATGCTGGATGTTTATGGACGTGCTTCAGGGAAAATGGTTAATTTCAACAAGTCCTCAGTCTCTTTTAGTGCCAATGTGAGTGCGAGTGTTGCAAGCTAGATTTGTGGAATTCTTGATGTTAATGGTACTACGGATCATGGTGCCTACCTTGGTCTGCCGTCTTTTGTTGGTAGGAGGAAGAAAGATGTGTTTAGCTTTATTAGAGACAAAGTTTGGAAGAGATTACAAGGATGGAATAAAAGGATGCTTTCTAGAGCAGGGAAAGAAATTTTGCTGAAAACGGTGGCCCAAGTGATCCCCAACTATGCTATGAACGTTTATCTTCTTCCACTTGTTTTGTGTAGAGAGCTGGAAATTATGATGAACTCTTTTTGGTGGGCAAACAAGCGCAATGGGGGTGGCGGCATCAATTGGTTGAGATGGGATCTCGTGTAAACCGAAGGAGTTTGGGGGTATTGGATTTAAACAATTACATGCCTTCAATATTGCAATGTTAGGCAAACAAGGTTGGAGACATGTTGCCAAAGTGTTCTAGGCTCGCTACTTTTCAAGAACTTCTTTGTTGAAGCTAGTTTGGGTTACAATCCGAGCTACGTTTGGCGTTCTATCATGGCATCGAAGCATGTGGTTATTCAAGGTAACATAATCCAAATTGGAAGTGGGCAACATATTTTAATTGGTAAGGACCCATGGCTCCCTGATATGGACAATGGCTTCATTACCACTAATTTGAATGAGGATATCGCAACAGCTCCAGTTAGTGGTCTAATGGTGTCTGATCAGCGAAGGTGGGATTATCATGTTGTGGTTGATATTTTTGACACTAGGGATAAGGACCTTATTATGCAATTTCCCCTCAGTAATCGTAGAGATAACGATGTTTGGTATTGGTTGGCTGACCCTCGTGGTTCTTACTCTGTCCGTAGTTGTTGTAAAATGCAATCTAACATGACTGATATATCTCCCAGTTGCATATGGAGAAGGATATGAAAATTGGAGGTGCCGGGTAAGGTGAAGAATCTTATTTGGAGAGCAGCGATGAATGTCTTGCCTACAGCTGATAATCTTATTCGAAGAAGAGTGGAGGTAATGCCTACTTGTTCTTTATGTAATGCTTATAATGAGACTGTCACTCATGCTTTGGTGGATTGTGATTTTGAAAAATCTTGTTGGATTTCATCTTCAATTGGTTATGTTGGGAATTGTTCATCATTTTTGGTTTGGCTAGAGCATATTTTTTCCCACTGCAGCAAGGAGGAATGCAATCTTGCAATTATGGTTTGCTGGAGGATTTGGATCAATAGAAATGATAAAATATGGAATAATAAGCATGGAAGAGTGAATCATATTCTCAACTCTGCAGGTCAGTTCTTGTTTCAGTGGCAAACAGCGAGGAAACAGACTTTATTTATTGATGATGATCCTAGCAAGTTAGTTCAGGGTTCTCTGTTGGAAGAAGCCTCACTTGGGATGGTTCAAAAGCAACGTAGATGCTGCAACCTTTACTTCCCAGGGAAAGATCAGTTACGGAGGAGTTATTCGAAGCTCTGATGGTCGCTTTATTGCAGCAAAATGTGACTGCATTCTTGGAAATTTTGCTGCTAGAGATACTGAAGCTCTTGGTGTGCGTGAGGTTCTCAGTTGGATTAAGAGTTTGCAGCTGTCATGTATTGTTGTAGAGATGGGACTGTTTACAGGTACTCAAAGCTTTAATAGATAACTTTTCTAGTCCAAATGGGTTTGGCCTCATTATTGAGGAATGAAGAGCTTTGGCTCATTCTTTAGGAGAAGTGCAGTTCTCGTTTGTCAGGAGATTTGCGAACATTGATGCCCACAATGTTGCTAGGGTGGGAGGTTCCTTGTCAGGTCCTGGAGTGTGGAGTCATGTTCCACCTCCTTGGTTGATTAATGCTTTGTATGTTGACATTTTAGTTTAATGCAATTCCTTATTCTTTCAAAAAAAAAAAATAGCACCCAATTCAATGTACGAGATATTAACTTTTATTTTATGTCTTAAATTTTGGATCCATATATATATATATATAAATTTTTGAGCACTTGGTGTTGATACAATTATTTTAGTTTATTTTGTTTAAGACCCAACTTTGGTGGACCTGACTGCACTTGACCCACAACTCAAAACAGAAGTATATTTTACATTGTAGAAGTTCTAATATATTATTAGTAATCTATCTATTGCAAATGCTATATAATCATATACTTTCTATGTAATTTATTGTTTCACATTAAAAATACTACGTGCTAGGCTATACGGATACTCGGGTCTATGAAAAAGGGCCCATGCAGGGAGTTTTCTAGTCAAGTCCTTTGGGCCCATAGACTGGATAGGACTGAATCTTAGGACCAATAGCTAAATGGGGTGGTCTTGGACAAGCTCTGGCCTGGCCATAGATTGATGTTCTCAATAAACTGGGTAAGCTTATTGGTTGGGACAACCTCTCCATTGTCAAAAGCATGAATGAATGGTTGTAAATGAAATTTTAATTAGTGTGGTGTGCTGGCCTGACTACTTGAGAACCCTTACCTGAAGCAACATAGGCCCAGCTCAAGGACAGCACCTAAATGTGAAAGACTGATTTGAAAGGGCCTGCACTAACAAAAGTGAACCCAAGTGGGCCCATAGAGCTGGACTGCATAAAACGTTACTCGTAAGAGAACATTTCTCATAATTAACGGCTTCTCTTGGCAATTGAGGGTTGCTCAGTCAATTGGTTGGCAACCCGTCGTGTCACCCTACCAACCAGAATTCAACCTTGGGTATTCCACTCTTCCCACTTTGGGACTCTTAGGTCCCATGCTCTCAGCCACTTAGGCTCGGGAACCAAAAAAAATTAGAGGAAAAACAATATGCTTTTATTTTCACCTTTAGTTTGTGTGATATGCCGATATTGCACAAAAGGGGTAGAATTGAAAAGAAAATTGGACCCCGTGTACAATACCCACATTTGGGATATAGTCTTGGTCAAAACCATTTCAAGGAATTCTTGGTCTTCTATATCTTGCACAATCAAAATCCAAAAAAAAAAGGAAAGAAAACTCTCATTTTGGTACCCCATCTAATAGGAGGTTCTCTCCCAGGAGGGGCTCATTTATGAGGGCTAAGGTAAATCAATGGCCAGAATAATTTGATAAGACTGATTTTTAACATGGCCCTTATCTATAAAGTTATATTTCCATCTATCCTACCCCAACAATAGAAAAACATATAAGTGGGCCCTACGAGCTCAACCATATATGCACATATTGGATCTGCTTGTAGGTGAAAATCTCCATCGGTAAATAGTAGATATAAAGTTGGCTCATCTTCGAAGTTATTCCAAGTCAAATGCCAACCCTATTTTAACGGGGGAAAAAGGGACTAAACCAAGCCCACTTGTAACCAATATTGAGATATCACGAACTGCTAGAATTTACCATCAGGGCTCGTGTATTACAAGTTGCTTCACCTTTAACATCTAAATTGCCCCATGTTCACTCCTATAAATTTATCAGTGGAGCCACCTCTAAAATCTGAAATGTTGAGCTTTGGTTTATGCTTGGGCCTTAGGTATCTAAATTGAGCTTCAATATCTAAAATGCACAAACAAATCTTATTGGATTAAGATTTTGGGATACACTCTAGATTAAGAGAGTGTTTAATTTGAGCATTGTGGGATTTCAATAGGTAGGTCCATTGTGGAGCTCCACTCCTTTTAGCTCTCAAGTATACAACCACATGCTCCCTTTTTGTTTCTCCTCTTTATCATTCTCATGTATGTTCCCTCTTACATTCTCCTTTGGTGATTCTTTTACCCCTCAAGTTCTTCCAAGTGCTCCACTGCTCATGTTTGACTATTCCAATTTCTAGTGTTTCCTTTTAATATTATGAAGTCGTTTTTTTTTTTCCCTCTCTTTAGTGGAAAGAATGAGCTCAACTTTTCATGTTTGCCTATACAATTTCTAGGAGTTCTTTTTTATATTACAGCAGTTTTACATATATAAAGCTCACATTTGTAAATTTCATTTATTATATCCCAAGCATAAAAGACAATCATTACTAACAAAAAAAAAAAAAAGCATAAGAGATAACTATCCAGGAAGTGCGGCTTAAAAGAAAATTTCCATCCCTTTAAAAATAAATTAGCTTAACTTTACAACCAAAAGAAAGAAAGAAAGAAAGAATAGTCATTACAAAATAAACCACAAGGAAGATTCCCACCACTTTCCTTCCAACATTCTCATTTACACTAACATTGCCTGTTTTACTACTATTTGCTTGTCCAAGCCAGATCCATGCAGATCCATTTTTTCCCTTATAAGTTTTGAAGTCTTTAATTATCTTCCTCATCTTCATAACCATCATCTTCACCCCTAAGTTGAAGGTCAATAGGTTGTGCTGGTTTTTGAAGGCGTTTAGGCCATTGATCAGGCCCTCATTCTAGTCTTTGGTGTCCTTGTCATCTCGGATGCATTGTGTTGTTAGGATTTCTGATGGATTGCATTTTTGAGACTAAAGTTATGCATATTTGCCGCCATTTAGCTGCTTTTTAATAAAGGCTTAAGAATCTACCTTTCCAGTATACTTTAACCTGCTCTGAATCTACATCCACTTTATAGACGCCAGATTGCAAAACAGAAAAGAAACATAAAAAAAGAAAGAAATAACATATGAAATGTGATCAATCAATTGTAATCAAAATAGTATTAATCTTTCAACAAATAGACAATGGCACAATCAATTATAACAGGAATAGAACTATATCCTGGTTTTAACAACTTTACTTTGTTGTACATCTGCATAATAAAAATTTAGGGTCGTGACAAACACATTTGGTAAATAAGGCATTTGGCCACAGCTTATTCAAAATCAGAAATAATGAAAAAATAAAGCCCTTGTTCAAATTATTCCACACTTCATAACGTTAACCATATATAATGATATAAACGGTGAATACTTCAGCCAATTCAATACTATCACTTACGGTGCCCCATGAATACAAATTTTACTTTGTTTCAGACAATATCCGAGTTCCTCTTTCATAGCCACTCTAACTCCAATGACCCCATCAAATAAGAGAGCTTGAACATTAGTCATCCGCTAAGAGAAAACATCCAAAGTAAATAGCTGGAACTACAAAATTACTAATCCCACAATCTCAATCCAATGAGTACATACCATGATGTAGTCAAACAGATATAAGAAGCATGCTTAATTTAGATCAAGACCAATTCACCCCAGAATCCCATGAACCAATCTGCCAAATCTTCTTCTAGATCTATCCACCCCCAAAATTCAATGATGAGAACAACATGTGCCATAGAGAAACTTTCATTAAACCAACATAAATATAGCACTAGATTTAACACCATCAGAAAAATTAAGCTTTTATCATTACTGAATACACATCAACAAGCCATGTCGCCATTACAGTCTCCAATTGCTATTCAAAACACACAAAAAGTCACATGAACTATTCAACCCATAAAAACTTATGTCCATAATAGGATCCAAATGCTCCTACAACACCACCCACCCTCACAAAATTGAATTTTTTTTTTCACTCCTCTAACCATTCATGTGAATGCATCTTAAAATCTAGACTATCCATTTGTTTAGTATTCACGTAGAGATGACAGATCATAAGCAAGATACTTGAACTAAAAATAGATAAATGTTTTAAGCAATTTGGATTTGTTGAGTGTGATGTGAATGTTAAAAGGGCAAATTTTTTTCCTTACATGAGGGACTTGGGTTCATGCGCATACACTCACACTCACATTCAAGACTCACACAAGTCTGAAAAAAAGAAAGAAAAAGATACAGGGAACCTTTATTCAAGATTGACAAAAGGCACCAAAAAAACATGATGATGCTGTAAGGTAGAACAAATATTTCTGCAAATTAGAACACAGAGCAGCAAAAATAAATACTTGAGCATTCAAATCACAAGAAGTTCAACTGCATATCTGATTAAACATAACAAAAGGGCATAATCCTAAGCTCAGATCTACATCAACTTATGCCTATCCACTGGAGTTAGTGTTATCTATGAACCAAACCATATGTTTAGGCTAAACCTGAAGAAATAAAACATATAGTGTAGCATGCACTGAGTGAGAAATGGGTCTGCTTATGGGCACATATACTTTTATATGTCTTCATTCAGAATTAAAAAACTTCATTTAAATTATTTAAATGTATTAGGAAGGATAGATTTATCTAATGTGTCTGAAAGTGACTAAACATGTTTAGTGTTAGCGCTTCATCACTAAATTCAAAACAGTAGCATACTGGAGTTTGCCCATAAGTTGATAAATGGAGGTCCCATCCATAGCAATGCTTACGCTGAAGAGGTTCCAAATTCTTCTGCAAAACCCAGCAAGACATATTATCATGGCAACACAATTAATGCCAAGCACTCTAATGAATTTGGTTACCTGTGCTATAGAGTGTCTGATTGACTCCACTGCACACTAGAACTGGAGATCATAGCATAAGAATGAATTGTAAGTCCTCACTAGATGTCAGAGACTCCAACATCGGCGCAGTCCCGAGTACAGTGGCTGGGTTTAAGAAAATCAAGGTTCCATCTACATCCAAAATATTATTATGAATTTGGGTTTTAGAAGAATTGTTTTTTAAAAAATAGTACTTCCATAGAGAATGACTAAAATTTAAGTGGTTCAATATGAGAAAATCTGATTTGCAACCTACTTTCTCCAGCAGTGCAAAAAAAGACGCAAAGTATTTTAAAATTATCATCTCCAACAATGGCATCATGAACTTATATCAATTTTTTTTTATCAAGATGTATCATGCCTTCACAAGAAATCCCTCAATAAGAAATCTAAATACTCCACACGCAATGGAATAGTCTAGCAATGGTGTTTCATTAGATTCTGTGGGGGGTACCCAGTTGGTCTCTGAAGTGGACTATGCTTTTCTTCAGGGCAATAACTAAATAACCATTTGTAAGCTAACCAAATTAGCTACCCTAAAACCCTAGACAATCCTCATGGTGCATCAACACACTAAAGTTGCAAACACCCAATTCTTAACAAGAAGGAAGTTGTCATTTCTTTAATTTAGTTCACCGGTTGTTCTCAAGCCAAACCACATACCCTCATCCCAGGTCCATATTGCCCACCAACCAAGCAGAAAAACGACATCAACACTCACCTGATGTGACGCTCACCTGATGCAAACACCTTGGTGCACAAGTGAGCATCTTCTACAGGTGCAACATTTTATTGAACGAATGAAGTTATTAGCTCTTTTTTGTGTGATTCATCTCAAGCCAGGGTGGGATATACTGGACTATTAATCAGTCCGCAACACCTAATTTGATAAAACAAAGGAAAAGAGGCATCCCTACCATTTAATGGATCACACATCCATTATAGTAAATATAGAAATCACAATCAGATCCACATATTTGAGTACTTTTCACTGCCCTTGGTAGTAGGGCTATCCTCACTAAGGGTTTGTATAGGTAAGGATGTCATTAAAAAATGAAAGATTAGACATATAAATGTGACAGAAATTTTCAATTGGTCGTCAAACGTGGATTCATAACAAAGGGTGCAATCGTTTGAAAGATAAGGTCTTAATGGAGACAGAGTCTTAGCAAGCGTTTGGTTCGCTGGAATGGTTTTAGGTAGGAATGGAATGGAGAGTGGAATAAGTCTGGAATGGAATGAGGCAGGAATAGTCATTTCCATTCCAACGTTTGGTATTACTGAAGAATCAATCCAATAATAGAATTCTTATTCCTGTTCTTGCGTTTGGTACGCTGGAATGATGCCCGGAATGGAATAAAATTTACATAAAACTTACTAAAATACCCTTGTTAGAATTTTTTATTTTTAGAAATTTTCTAATTTCAAGCTATACCTAAAATATAATTATTTACCTATTTTGATAGATTATCAATAAAACAACCATAAAATAACACACCTAAAACATCATTTCCAATAGCTTAAACATCATCAAAATATCTAAATAACACATTACTAAACTTAAACATCACTTAAATTAGATAAATAAAGTAATTAAGTATATATTCATCCATAAGTTTAAAAATAACATCCACATTTTGATTGATAAAGGGGCATTTTGGTCTCAAGGAAAAATTATAAAGGAATGGAATGACCATTCCTTTACCTCCCTAGTTCAATGATGATTCCATTACATAAAGGAATGGTGATTTCGGAAGTAATGGTCATTCTGCCACTTTTTTGCGAACCAAACGCGGAAATGATCATTTCGTTGGAATGACCATTCCATTCCAACCTTCATTACAACGAACCAAACACTACCTTAATATGTTGAGGGGGATTAAGATAAGTTGCAGCGAAAGAGTCCCTTTGTGTGTTGTTTCGGTCACCATATATCTATGGCCTATGGGAGGGAGGAAACATAGAGCAAATATTAGGCTCGCATTTAGGGATTTGGTTTAGGGTTTTAGTGATAGAGAGAGTTACCTGGGAGGCGAGTGAGCGCGCAGAGAGTTACCTGGGAGGGGAGGGCAGGAAAAGCTTCTATCGATGTCGAGTTGCCGCTGCCAGTCGGGGGGAGAAAGGGAGAGAGACCGAGTGAGGAAGAGAGGGGAAAATTCGATTAGGGTTAGGGGTGTTGGGAATGACCAAATATGGGTGGGTTTATTTCCTTTTTTAGTTTTGCATTTCCGACTGTCAAGCCCATTGGCAACAATAATAATTCGTCAAAAAAAAGGAATGCCCACAAGAGTCTGTAAAACCAACAGTTAGGCATCGTAAATATGCATTTTTGACATAGTGTTAGTGTTCGAGACAAGCTTGAGCTACACAAAGCTTGCCTCAGCTTATAATGATCAGGGATATCAATGGACCTCAAATTATTTGGTTGCCACAAAGGATTTGACCTGAAAAATTAAGATAAAATCATTTTTTGGACCCTAAGTGATAATAAGGTCTAGGTCCAGTGGAGTCCAAACCCAATTTTTCGTTGCCAAAGATGACACATATAATAAAAAAGATCATATTTCGTAAAAATTTTATACACAACAGGCACAAAATCAAGCACAACAGAGATGGTTTAAAGCTTCATTTGCAACTCCTACATTACCTTATACGGATTCATCATCTGGTACCTAAATGGGTGTCCTTTTTGTATGGATTTTGAATTGGTTCGGTCCTCTATGTACCCATGCTATACCTGACCTATTTACATCCCTACTGATGATGATGATTGGAAAGCTCGTAATAACAAATAGAGATGATTTTATTGAAAATGCCTAATCCACAAACCTAATTTTCTAATATTCTAAGTATATAAGACAAATAAAATGAAAAGAACGAATTAAATGATAATCTTTTGTCATTTCCAACCAAAAAAACTTGAAAAGAATCGAACCACCAGTACTATGATACATAGAAAATCTGTAACACCCAACCTTGCCATTTTATGCTAAATGAGATTTTATCTTTTATTCTGTTTGTCGACCATCAATTTAAAGGCCATGAATTGAAGGTTAAGATACTCCAATATGGGATTATTTTCAGTGCCTGATGATTAATGTTGGGGCTCATCATGCCATTATGCAAATTAGCAGTTCAGTTGTACAATAAAAAAAACCCAAGCAAACAACATAACTTAAAATAGAGAAAAGATTTTCATTGGAATGATTAAGGCTCCCTTCTTCTCCATATGTGGGTGCATTTCATCCGAAAAGCTCCCTTACTGATAGAGAGTTCTTTTGTATTTGTCAGAACTTCAAGGTTTCAGCTCCAACTAGATTTATCACTGCAACAAATGGCAAAATAGAATCCTCACCAGTCGAGGTTTGGGTCATTCAAAAGCAGCTCATAGGAAAATACCCACAATCCATGTGAAACCTTTTGATCCTTCTGGGATTTTGCAATTATATCATGAATCACCACCATAATTAACCACTAGTTATTTGAGGTAATTACGAGAATTAATGGCTGCCGAAGAAAACAAGTTATAGCTCTTTTCTAGTATGTGCAAGTAGAGTACTCTGAGGAAGCCAGCTTCTAATAATAATGTTACGAAACATCTATTCTCTCTGCCTGGTCATGAGGAACATGACGAAGATGCTTCTCTCTCCTTTTATTTGCTTCAATGCATACTTTAGGATAGTTATTAGAGCCTCCATACACTCAGCAAGTGCATTTGGATTCCCTAGTATGTTGCTAATCAAATTAAAATACCCAAGGAATGATTAGATTCATATAATAGAACATTTGGAACCAAAAAATGGAAAAACAGGAAGTCAAAGAAAATGGGCACTTCGCTCAGCATAAAGTATAAAATAAGATGGAAAAAAGTAAATAATACAGTCAGATTGGTAACCAGTAATTTGGCATGACTGCTGGTCTAGTCATCACCTTATCAAACATGATCCCAAACTTAGGAATCCCCCATATCTGTTGTTCACTACCAGCATGATTTATATGGTTAAAGTTCATGCATTTAAGTTGTTTTAAAACTGGTATTGCATTTTGCCTAGAGGCTTAAGGTAGCAAAGAAGAAGTTTTAGAAGTGTGAGGGTTTTTCAATGTTCCTCTTAACTTTCCACTGGAGAAAATCGTGGATGTAACGGATGGGAAAGACCGAAGATTACAAGCATTTTCTTTACCTTTTTTTCTGCCCAAAACCTGTCCAGCTGCTGTAGTTTGTTCTTTCACTAGTTGATTCTCTTTTCTGTTCCTTTTTTTGGTGCAAGGAGAACATGGAGTTGCATAGACACCTTTTACTGTGTGTTGGTTGTAGGCATTGTATGACAGCTTTAAACAGTTTTGAAGATCATATGACCTTAATTGACCCAGTTCATCCAAACTGTTATATTGTCTATGGTTGCCATGTGGCCTTATACACCTTTGCTTTCTGGAAATCTAGATGGCCGGTAAGGTTGTATTCTATCAACAAGTTGACGTTGTATTTTTTTTTTTTTTTTGGTAAAAAAAAACTTCACCCCACCCACTCCTCAATTACATAATAAAACCCACCCGACAAGACATCCTCTAGACCCTCAATTTGACTAAAGCATCTGCCATAGAGTTGGTAAATCTAAGATCATGACAAAAGTCTACATTAATGATAGAAGATAAAACCCAAGTGGAACTTGAATTTCCAAGGGTTCTCTATCTACAAGTTGTAAGCTGATCAAGGACCTAATTGAGTTTCGTATGTAGAATTTTCGACAAAATAAATGGAGGTGAAGATATGACTCAGAAGCTTAAACCCACTTGTTAGAGGGGATTGTCTCTAAAAAAAACTATCCATATAATCCACAACCAATGAACAAGCTAGAGGAAAATGTGTGTCTCCTCAAAGTTGCCAGATGCTTTTGTTAGGGTAGCCTATTCGGAGGAAAATGTGTCTCCTCAAAGTTGCCAGATACTTTTGTTAGGGTAGCCTATTCGGAGAATTTATCAGTCAACCGATTTTAGCACTTGTTATCTCAATCAATTCCCGATTTTAGCTCATGCTTTCTCATAATCAATTCCCAATTTTAGCTCTTTCTATCTCATAATCAATTCCCTTTCTCACAACTCAAGATTCCAGGAGAAATCACAACAAGAAGTTGTGTTATTGAAACTCGATTGGTGAGAAGTGGAGTGTCTAAAAATCCTAGGTATGGATGGTTTTGTGAGACCCGATGGTAGACATACATGATAGGTACCTAGCTAATTAGAGAAAGAAAAACCCATCTTGAGAGGGAGTCTTACACTAATTATATCTACCCTTTCAAATATCCATGTGTAAAAAATAGGAAAAGAGAAAGACACCATATTCCTAATGGAAATATGAAACAGTGACAACAAAAAAAAAAGTTGTACACAATTAGAAACTAATGATTTTTAGAAAATGGCTTTGTAAAATGGGAGAAAAGGCCATACAATAGAGGATAACTAATGATGGATCCCCAATTTGAAGTTAGTAAAGGGCATCTGATAGGGTTTAAGGCAGATGAAAGATCTGATGATCCTTTCATCTTCGGATTAGTGATCCATTTGGAAGGATTAACACGGTCCCTTATTCAATGCCCCCTCTTCAGCTTGTCCCTTATTCCATCGTCTCTTTGGCAGCATTAACCCATGCTTTGGACTAGGGCTGAGCAATCGGTTATTCGGTCGGTTATTTATCGAATTTTTGACCAAACCGATTTTTTCAAAATTTATATGTATTAACCGAACCGAACAGAGTTGCACATTTGCAAAACTTTTAACCGAACCGAGCCGAACCGAATTATTTAGGTTCGGTTTTCGGTCGGTTCGGTTAATACATTCTACTGTCACTCTATTTTCTGCCCATATATGCATTTTCTTTTGTTTACTTTATTTTGTTTTGTTTGAATAAATTTTCATACAGCCCCTCCTTTTTTTTTTACTTTATTTTACATGGTCATCACTCATGTTCCATATAATTCGGTTAATCGGTTAAATGAGATCATTTACCAAACCGAAATTATATAACCGAATTTATCGAGAAATTTACCCGAACCAAACCGAATTACCTGAAATAACCGAACCGAAATTAAATTTCGGCTATGGTTCGGTTTGGTAAATCGGTCGGCTCGGTTTTTGCTCACCCCTACTTTGAACTACCTTAGAGAGAACTTCTCATTTGATGGCACGTCATTTGTTATCACTAGGCAAACACTATGTGAGCGTTTCTTCGGTGTTTCGTGTGCCTGGTGTTTGTTGTCCCATTTGATCGGCCGACAATGGAAGTTCACTGTACTTATATTGGTAGAAAAATGTTGTCATGCAGGAAGTCTACTGTGCAAAACTTGCCTCGCCAAATCAAGTCTACCTATATGTTTCTTTTCTATTCATCCAAGAAACTTCATTAAAGAGAAACAGTACAAAGATGCAGTATAAAAGGCATACACCAGAAAAACCAAATACAATAAAAACCAAAAAAAAAAAAACCAACAAAAGGGTCAGCTCTGTCTGCCCATTGTGTTGCCAATAAATCCGTAACATCATTCGCATATCTAAATATATGATGAAACATCATCTGGATAGGGCAATGAAGGGATCTATTCTCATTGAGAATATAACTGAACTTCCACGGACCTTAGTCTTGAGAGGAATCAATTTCAACACTAAGCATTTGACGAGGTTCTAGCTCGAGAATAGGGGCTGCAACTCCAAATCAAGGGACCAATTTGATGGACTAAAAATAAAATAAAAAAATCAGCATTTTCAGTGGCCAAGATCACACCATAAGTACAAAGGACCAGTGCGGTTATTATCACACACTTGCATAGAATAGAAGAAAAACTGTAACTGTAAGATCTCCACGCATCAATTAGCCAAAGGCAGCTTATATTAAAAGACAAATTCATTCAAAATGAATAAGCGTTGTTTTAAGATAGTGTTGTTATACATATATATATATATATAAGTGTGGTTTTTGAAACAATAAAACTCTAATTTGTTCCAATAGAAGGTCAGAAAAAAGAAAGGCCATCTAACAAAGCAATGAAAAAAAAAAAAGAACGAGGGTTGCTGGCAATCACTAGATTTGTGCTCACATACTATGTGCGAGTTGGAGGTTTGCAGCCCCTTGTGGGATGTCAGGCCTAATTCTTGGCACTATAGTGATCTTTAGCGCTACATGATTTCTAATGATACACTCAAGTTTTACATTAACAAGAGTGTATTGCAATTTTATTTTACAATTTGCATAGAAAGAAATAAGGAACAAAACTTTGTCCCTTGCCCACCAAACTATTTTCTTTTCCCCACTTTTCATTTCTATGTCCTCATAAGCATATATGTTATACCAAACACCCAAGTAAAGTACTCCAACTTATTTTTTCTTCTCAAAAGGTTCCGAGTTTTTTTGCTTTTTTTTTTTTTTTTTTTGTATCCTTGAGGCCTTTGATTCAACAAGGCTAATCCCCGTAGTGGCACCTACTAAACCCACATAAATGCACACCGGGCAAATTTGGGGCAGTTTCAAACACAAGGTGTGGTCTCTAAAGGTTTCGAGTTTTACACAGAAGATTCCAAATATAAGAAAAGGAAAAAAGAAAAAAAGGAAAGAATTAAAGACAGCCACCACAAACCGATATCATCATTAGGGCTTTGTGTTTGGTTTCCAAATCAGTAAATATGAATGAATCAATTAAACTAAACAAAAACTACCATTTTCTATTTAAACACAAATCAACGAGATTCTATAGGAAAAAAAGAGAGAAAGAAAGGATCAACATTAATTCCATGCATTGAGTATATCAAACACACTGCAAACGGGTAGGAAGTAAATGCCACAATCAATAGATCATAAGATTTTCTTCTTCTTAGAAGCACAAAGGGAAAAGACATGACATATCAGAAGCATGAAGAGAAGGCACCGAAATCACAACTTGCATCAGATGATCACTTTCGTACTTTTCTAACAAAAGTAGGAATACAATCAACATATTTTTTATATTGCTCGTCCTTCGAGAACAAGTCAATTACTACAGACATGGTGTCTGCATCTGGAAAAACATCTCTCTTATCCATTGTATGGAGAATTTCCAATGCCTTTTGCATCTCATTAATTTCACAAAAACCACGAAGAATTGCATTGAATGTGGAAGTGTTAGGTAAGCAACCATTTGCCTCCATTTGACAGAATAGCTCATTAGCCTCCTCCATCAGACCTTCTTTGCAAAGTCCATTGATCATTATGGTATATGTAATCACATCAGGCACCAAACCATTGTCAGATATGCCTTGAAATAGCTTTTTTGCCATTTCAATTTTCCCATCTTTGCACAAACCATCAATGAGGATACTATAAGTTTTGATACAAGGTTGGAAGTTAGAGTTAACCATAGCTTGAAATACATTCATTGCCTCTGTAGTACAATTTCTTTTGCAAAGTCCATCCAACAATGAAATGTATGTAATTCGGTCAGGACTTTGGCCAGAAGCTTTCATCTCATTTACCAGAGTTAGTACTGCCGGAACACTGCGTGCACCAAGCAAACCGCCCAAAAGAGTGTTGTACGTAATAATATTAGGGACCAATCCCTTATGACGAATCTCATGGAAGAGCATTATAGCTTCATCTATTCTCATACTTTTACAATACCCATTAATCAAGACATTGTAGGGGCGCACATCATGCTCAATGCCATCAGCCACCATAGACTTGAAGACTTTCATTGCAACATCCATTTTCCCGTGCAAACAATAACCATCCATCAATGTAATATAAGGAACATCATTAAGCGTCTCGCCTCTTTGAATCATCAAGTCAAATAATTCGTGTGCTTTTCCCACCATCCCCTCTTTACAAAGTGCATCCATTACGATGCCGATAGTAAAGGAGTTCGGAGATATATCCCTACTTATCATTTCATTGAATAATCTTAAGCTTTCTTCCCACCGATCCATACAGATAAGTCCCTGAATTAAAGTGGTATAAGTGACAACATCTGGTGAAGTACTATTTCCAGCCATTTCTGAAAAGAGTGCTAAGGCATCATCCAAAAAGCCTTCTTTGCACAGACCATCGATGATAGTGCTGTACGTACAAGTATTAGGCATACATTTTCCCCTCTCCATCTTCCTAAACAAATGGAGAGCAGCACTCACATTTCCAGTCTTGCAAAGCCCATTGATTATGGTAGTGTATGTAACTATGTTAGGTCCACACCCCTTCTCCACCATTTCCAAAAAGAGGTCTATGGCCTCTTTCATCAACCCCTCTTTGCAAAGCCCATTGATGATGGTAGTGTATGTAACTATGTCAGGTCCACACCCCTTCTCCACCATTTCCGACAAGAGGTCTATGGCCTCGTTCATCAACCCTTCTTTGCAAAACCCATCTATGATGGTATTATATGCAATGTTGCTTGGTTTACATCTTGCTTTTTCCATAGCCTTGAGCATCTCAAGAGCATCATCCACCTTCCCACTCTTGCAGAGCCCATCTATGATAGTACAGTAAGTAACCACATCTGGTTTGATGCCCCGTTTAAGCATATCTCCTAAAATGGAGAACCCCAGATCGGCCCTCTTCAATCGGCAGTAACAGTTGAGCAGAATGTTAAGAGTAATCAAGTCGGGTGCAATCCCAGCCGATTTCATCCTCATATAAAAAGCAGCAACAGTGGAATGATGTTTGATTTTGGTAAGAGCCCCCAACAGATGATTGAAAACAACAGCTGGGGGCAAGGGTTTCATGAGAACCATACGATCGAACCAACCCAATGCATCATGAAGCTTCAACTTCTCTGGTTTACACTGATTTTTCACAAAATTTAAGAACTGAGTTCGGCTGGATGCGTCGTCAGGATTCAATACCATTGCAGTACTAGAATAAGAATTCCTAGAAATTGGAAATGGGTAGGAAAACAAATTGGTTGGAGAAGTGGTAATACCAGTAGCTCCCTTTTTCACTGCAGCAGCGATGGCCGTTCTCGAGCGAGAAATGGAAGAAATCGAAGCGGTCACTAAAGCCATTTCTTTAGGTTGGAGAAGAAGAATGCCCCCGGTCGTCTTCTTCTGCAAACGATGATGGCCGATGGGAAGCTTGCAAAAGCCTGCCTCTGCCTCTGCCTCTGCCTCTCGAATATGACATCTACCCCCGTCTTGGGAGGGGTTTGGTTTTGATATATTTGTCCAAAAAGTTTTTATTAGGTTCTCTGTGATATTACGAGATCTAGGGGAAAGAAGTTTAAAAAAAAAAAATATTGATAACATTATCTTAATTCTGATTATGAAATTGATAAAATTAAATTTAAGAAAGACTAGTATAGTAGTATGTCAAAACCCTCCAAAATTCTAATGCTTTTATAAAACACATTCATCTTGAACCCAAACCCGAAGAGATTGAGTGCCGAAATCATCTCAAACATATGCCACTTTTTTCTATAAATAATAGGTACCGTGCCATTTTTACCTATAAACTAAATGAAGAATTTATTTTAATACTATTTTTAAATATCCAAATAAACCAAACAAACTACCATGATTGAGAATTGCCCATCTTAAAAATAACTTGGAGCTCCCATGTGCCGCCTACTTGAAAATGCGATGTGAGCTCAGGTTTCAAAAATCGAACTAAGACTTGGAATAAGCTCTTGCGCATTAGATACTCAAGTTCATCATCATCACGTCTTGTCTCCATTAGGTTAGGGTTGGCTACACAAATTATGTTTCTTCATTTTCGATCTTTTTTAAGCCAACCTCACATTGGGCCCAAATATTCAAAATGCAAAACAACTCATATAATCCTATTGAAGTAAAATTTAGGAGTGTATTTATTTTAGATGACGGGAGGTGGGGCACCAGGGTATTTTAAAAGCCTAGGGGATCAGACAAATGACTGAACTAATTGCCCTGAGTGCGGACAAATATGCTCTCCCCTTTTTTTTTTTTTGGGAAAATCTCAAATAAGACCTTAAGTTTTTTCCGTATTTCAAAAAATGATGCAAGTTTCAAAACCTTTCAAAATATGGACTTAGTTTTCTAGTAAGTTTTCAATTAAGGACAATTGACCATTTAATGTTATTTTTAAGAGACTTTTCCTTAAGTTTTTTTTTTTTTAAAAAAGAAGACCCAGGTTGCCCATCATTGAGATAAAATTCTCTTTCATTTCGGTCATTTTCTCATCCGTACCATCATTGGCTTCTTCACAGTGATCGTCGTAACCAACGTCTCCAAGGCAATCCGTGGCATGTAGCGGTTGTTGAAAGCATACCATGGTTTTAAATGAAGGGTCTTGGGTGTTTTTTTTTTTTAATAAAGGAAACGGTAGATGGAAAATAACTTTAAATGGCTGGTTGTCCTTAAGTGAAAACTTACCAGAAAACTTAGGCCCTAATTAGAAAAGTTTTGAAACTTGTATTCTTTTTTAAAATAAGGCAAAAACTTAAGGCTTTATTTAGAATTTTTCCTTTTTTCCTCCACTTGCTAGTTCTTTAAAGTTCTACGCTCTTCATGTTTGCCGACTCCAACTTTAATTCCACTCCTTCAGATTTTTTATTGACTCATAAAACCCCAAATGGGTTAGGTTCGTGTCTCAAATTCTATGTCTTAAAATTCATAGAATTTGAGACACGAAAGTTTTTCTATGTAATCCAAACCGTTCAACGCTTAAGGTTGGCTCAGTTCTACACATTTATGATGACCAGAGATATCAATGGACTTTCAATCATTTGGTTACACCAAAGAACTATACCTGAAAGATTTCAATAAAAAACATTTTTTGAACCCAAGTGATAATTGGGTTTACGCATAGTCATGTCCATTCCAGATTTTCTATGTCCAAAATGACACATATATTCAAAGTATCATTAATATAAATTTTACATAACATGCAAAAAAACCTTGAGCACGACGGATAGTAGTAGCCTTCATATGTAACCTCTTCATTACATATTCAACATTTGGCCCCTCAATGGGTGCTTTTTAATAAGAAATTTGAGTTAGTTTGGTCCACTATAAACCCAAGCTAAACCCAACCTATTTGCATCCCTGCTCGTGATAATAAAGATTTTATAACTCATAAGAACAAATGGAGATGATTTTCTTGTGAACTCTTGAAGCACAAACCTCATTTTCTAATATTCTCAATGTAGAAGCCAAAATAGAGCGAAGAGAATGAATTAAATAGCACCCGATTCAATATACGAGATATTAACTTTTATTTTAAGTCATAAATTTTAGACCCATATATATATATAATTTTGAGCACTTGGTGTTGATGCAATTATTTTAGTTTATTTTGTGTTAGACCCAACTTTGGTGGAGCTAACTGCACTTGACCCACAACTCAAAGCAGAAGTATATTTTACATTATAGAAGTTCTAATATATTATTAGTAATCCATCTATTACAAATGCTATATAATCATATACTTTCTATGTAATTTATTGTTTCACATTAAAAATACTACATGCTAGGCTATACGGATACTCGGGTCTATGAAAAAGGGCCCAGGCAGGGAGTTTTCTGGTCAGGTCCTTTGGGCCCATAGACTGGACAGGACTGAACCTTAGGACCAATAGCTAAATGGGGTGGTCTTGGACAAGCTCTGGCCCGGCCATAGATTGTTGTTCTCAATAAACTGAGTAAGCTTATTGGTTAAGACAACCTCTCCATTGTCAAAAGCAGGAATGAATGATTTTAAATGAAATTTTAATTAGTGTGGTGTGCTAATCTGACTACTTGAGAACCCTTACCTGAAGCAACATAGGCCCAGCTCAAGGACAGCACCTAAATGTGAAAGACTGATTTGAAAGGGCCTACACTAACAAAAGTGAGCGCAAGTGGGCCCATAGAGCTGGACTGCATACACCGTTACTCGTAAGAGAACATTTTTCATCATTAACGGCTTCTCTCGGCAATTGTGGGTTGCTCATTTGGTTGGCAACCCTGTGTGTCACCCTGCCAACCAGGATTTAACCTTGGGTATGCCACTCTTCCCACTTTGGTGACTCTTGGCTCCCATGCTCTTAGCCACTTAGGCTCAGGTACCAAAAAAATTAAAAATGATTCGCTTTTATTTTCACCTTTAGTTTGTGCGATATGGCGATATTGCACAAAAGGGGTAGAATTGGGAAAAAAATTGGACCCCATGTACAATACCCACGTTTGGGATATAGTCTTGGTCAAAACCATTTCGAGGAATTCATGGTCTTCTATATCTTGCACGGTCAAATCCGAAAAGAAAGAAAGAAAGAAAACACTCATTTTGGTACCCCATCTAATAGGAGGTTCTCTCCTATGAGGGACTCATTTATGAGGGCTAAGGTAAATCAATGGCCAGAATAATTTGATAAGACTGATTTTTAACATGGACATGGCCCTTATCTAAAAAGTTATATTTCCATCTATCCTACCCCAACAATAGAAAAGCATCTAAGTGGGCCCTACGAGCTCAATCATATATGCATGTAATGGACCTGCTTGTAGGTGAAAATCTCCATCGGTAAATAGTAGATATAAAGTTGGCTCATCTTCGAAGTTATCCATGTCAAATGCCAACCCTATTTTAACTGGGGAAAAAGGACTAAACCAAGCCCACTTGTAACCAATATTGAGATATCACGAACTGCTAGAATTTACCATCAAGGCTCGTGTATTACAAGTTGGTTTACTTTTAACATCTAAATTGCCCCATGTATCACTCCTATAAATTTATCAGTAAAGCCACCTCTAAAATCTGAAATGTTGAGCGTTGGTTTATGCTTGGCCGGCCTTCGGTATCTTAATTGAGCTTGAATATCTAAAATGCACAAACAAATCTTATTGGATTAAATTTTGGGATACACTCTAGATTAAGAGAGCGTTTATTTTGAGCATTGTGGATTTCAATAGGTAGGTCCATTGTGGAGCTCCACTCCTTTTAACTCAAGTATACAACCACATGCTCCATTTTTGTTTCTCCTCTTTATCATTCTCATGTATGTTCCCTCCCACATTCTCTTTTGGTGAGTCTTTTACCTCTCAAGTTCTTCCAAGTGCTCCACTGCTCATGTTTGACTATTCCAATTTCTAGTGTTTCCTTCTAATATTATGAAGTCGTTTTTTTTTCCTCTCTTTAGTGGAAAGAATGAGCTCAGCTTTTCATGTTTGCCTATACAAATGACCTCTTCTAGAAACTGAGAATTCGAGGCGAAATTCCATTAATCACCATTCCCTCCAAATTAAAATTTGAAAATTGATCCAAAACTCATCTTACGACATTTAAATTCGTCAGTAAGCAAGGAAAGACGATGATGTTGAGTTATAAACCAGGATTAGATTGCATGACACCTATGCAATCAGTTAGAAGGGCAAATCAGTCATAAAAAAGTATGACGTGTCATGCTAAGGGACCACTGCCTGAATTAATCTCATGCGCAAGGGACTTCAGGCCTTAAACAATAATGATGTGTCCTAGAGACTTTATAGCCCAATAATCAGGGACCTCTCGCTAATTTACCCAAAAAAAAAAAGCCTTGACCTTCTAATATCTAGGAGCATTTGCATTGAAAATTAAAGATGAATTTCCAAAAATGAAATTAGATAACAGTTACTTTCTAGATATAGAATTAAAAGATGGCCTTTCTCTACACAGTCATCTAATTCTTTAATAAATAGGGCCTTTGTGCCAAAACTCATCCTCAGGTAACAATGGGATTAATTAACTTCAAGTTATGATCAATCATCAGTGTCAATTCAAGAGAGATATGCAAGTATGAAGGGCTGGATTGCTCTAATGTGGGCCCTGGATCAAAATGAAATGGGTCTAGTCAAGGGGTAGAAGAATTTTTAACTTTTTTGCTAAACTTTTTTTTGTCTTTTTGGTAAATGAAGAATTTAACTTAAAATTGTCCAAAATTACATAATTTCTTTGGTGGATACAGAAAGGTTCCTTAAGACCTTAACTGCAGTATTGCAGAGACAAAGAGTTTAGATTGTAGGGCTCATGTAGGGATAATCCAGGTCATTTAGAATAGATCTCATCCTACCCACAGCTCAAAAGAATCGTCCCAACGTCTAAGGACAGAAACGCGATTAACACCACATGAGCAATGTTGCAGTCAACCCCCAATCATGTTTCCATCATGGTGCTCAATCAAATGGTGGGACCCACTTATTTTTAACTAAAACTTAAGGATCTAACAGTGGATGGGATGAAATAAGGATGAAACTTATTTTGATGGTTCAGATTATCTCTTAGACTTGGACTCTTTTAAAAACTCAAATTTAATTATTCATTCCTTATCTCTTATATAATTGATTTAGTTTCAAAATAGAATGCATGAATTTAGACTAAGAAAATCTAGAGCCACTTTAATTTATGCAACTTCCACCAGTAATACCCACAATGAGATCCTTCTCCCTTTTGGTGCATGTGGTTTTAAGTTTTGCTTCACATCAATGATCCTTTGGTGTACAACATATCAAAAGGAAGTATAGTTTTTTCGACAACTATAGTTTTTTAGACTTTGTTAATGTTTTGCCCTCTAAGAATCATCCTATTTTGTTATATTCTACATTTCTTATAATGACATAGAAGCCCACATAACAGCTACCACTCCAGCCACTCAGTGAGCTAACAGTTACTCATTCCCAACTCATCTTTTATCTGTAACTAACTCTGTGGTTAAGAGGTCTGGAAACCTCTATATATGTATTGCCACCTCATTGTACATCTCATCCTAAAAACAATAACAAATTGTCTCTTCAGAGCTTCTACTCTTCTCTTCTCGTTTTCCATGGTTTCATGGTATCAGAGTGATTCGACCTGCGTCACATGATCCTGTTTTCCCCTTCTTGTTCTTGGCTTCCTCTGCAAGCTATCCAGGCGACGCTCTTCCTCAAGATCTCGTTGAAGAAGTTGTTCTTCCTTCCTCAACCAGGCATCCCTACGTCATAGCGTCTTCTACACGCGAGCAGGATCAACAGATTCCTTTGGTGTTCTGAAGTCTTCTCAAGATCTACTATAAGATCTGTCTTCTTGAAGCTCTTGTCTTCAGATCCGCCAGATTTCTTTGGTGTTCTACCTTTTTCCTATTCTGTATTTCAAGATCTGTTTTTCAGATCTGTGTTCTAGATCCGAATTTCTTGGTGAATCTTGCTGAATTCTTGTTGTTTCTTGACGGTTCTTGGTGTTCTCGTGACGTTTCCTCGTGACTTCTTCCTGTTCTCGAGCTACTTCTCGGTGCTTTGTCACAATGTCTTCATTCGATGCTCGATCTTCTCCGGCCTTCTTGTTCTCTAACATTGGCAATCTCATATCCATCAAATTGGACAGCCAAAATTATCTGCTATGGAAATCCCAGTTCCTACCAGTACTGCGTGCTCACGGCCTCGTTGGCTTTGTGGATGGATCACATTCCTGTCCACCTGAATTCTTGGTTGATTCCTCTGGAACATTGATACCAGGCGTCAATCCTCTTTATCTCACCTGGATCCAACAGGATCAGAACGTTTTATGTTGGATTAATGCCACACCGTCTGCTACTGTTCTTGCTCATACCGTTGGCCTCAAATCTGTGCGAGAGGTTTGGCTTGCCCTAGAGAATAGATTTGCCTCCATGTATCGTTCTCACATTATCCAGCTAAAGACTCAGCTACAATCTGTCAAGAAAGGCTCCCAGCCCATCTCAGACTACATACAATGCATCAAACATCTTGCAGACAGTCTTGCCTTTGTTCTGTGTCCGGACGATGATGAAGATCTTATTATTCACACACTGAACGACTTACCTGCAGAGTATGGTCCGTTTAAAACTTCCATCCGCACACAATCATCTTCGATCACTCTGGAAGAGATTCACGTTCTTCTTCTGTGTGAGGAGTTGAGTTTGGAGTCCTCTCACGCCACAGTTGTTGATTACTCTACTGCTGCCCTTCTCACCTCTAAAGGACTCCTCACCTTCTCGTTCCAATCCCGGACAATACAACAGAGGCTCTGGTCGCTCTTCCAACTGTGGCAGAGGTCACTGGGGAAGAGGCAATAAAAGCCGTGGCTCGTCTTCCTCCAATCCGACCAGCTCTCCGTCTTCTTCCAAACCTTGCTGCCAAATCTGCAACAGATCTGGTCATTCTGCTCTAGACTGTTAACACAGAATGGACTTCTCATATCAAGGTCGGCATCCTCCTTCCCAATTGGCTGCAATGGCTGCATCATTCTCCCCTGAAGGAGAACAGAATTGGTTTGCTTACTCCGGAGCTACTACACATGTTACCAATGAACTGCAAAACCTATCTCTACACTCCGATTACAAAGGAAAGGATAAACTTGTTGTCGGTAATGGTCAAGCTCTACGCATTGCTCGCATTGGCTCTTCCACTGCACACACCCCTTCAGGAACCTTTCACCTGAACAATGTGCTTCATGTTCCTCAAATTTCTTCCAATCTTTTGTCTGTCCATCAGTTCTCTAAAGATAACAATTGTGTTTTTATCTTTGATGCGTCTGGTTTTACCATACAGGACCATCAGTGGAAGAAGATCCTTTTCCAAGGTCGCAGTAAGAATGGTCTCTATCCATTCACATCATCTTGCACTTCTTCATCTGCTACTCCCACAGTTTTCATTGGTGAACGGTCGTCTACTCATGTATGGCATCAGCGTCTTGGGCATCCTTCTGCCTCGGCTCTACAACATCTTACATCTCAGCTTCCAATTTATGGCACTACATCTGTGTCTTTTTGTGAACATTGTCAATTCTGCAAAAGCCATAAACAACCTTTTTTTCCTTCAGCTACTATCTCTTGTAAGCCACTTGAGCTTGTGCACAGTGATGTATGGGGGCCTTCCCCTGTTACTTCTACTAGTGGTTTCAGATATTACTTGGTTCTTGTTAGTGATTTTTCAAAATATACTTGGTTTTTTCCAATGATTTCTAAGTTTGATGTTTTCTCTACATTTCTGCACTTCAAACTTCAAGTTGAAAAAATGCTTGATTTTTAAATTAAATGTCTTAGAACAGATGGGGGTGGTGAGTTTATGAATGCTCCATTTCATAAGTTTCTTGCAGCTCATGGCATTACACACCAAGTTTAATGCCCCTACACCCCTGAACAGAATGGCTATGCTGAAAGAAAACACAGACACATTGTTAAGACAGGTATTACTCTCCTTTTTCAAGCCTCTATGCCTCCCACATATTGGGCAGATGCCTTCTCCCTGCCACCTTTCTTATCAATTGGATGCCTCTGCGACGCCTACACTTTACTTCTCCCTGGGAGAAACTATTTTCTACCAAACCAATGTATACTGACTTGAGAGTATTTGGTTGTGCATGCTATCCATGGCTGAGGCCATCTGCTTCCAACAAGTTGGAGCCTCGGTACAAGCGTTGTGTTTTCCTTGGCTACAGCAACACGCAGAAAGGCTACATGTGCCTTGACTATGCAACAGGATGCCTCTATGTCTCACGCCGCGTTGTGTTTGATGAGTCCTCATTTCCTTTTGCCATTTCTTCTCCACATTTCACTTTAACCCAACAAGACCAAGCCAAGGTCCTATCTCGCTGGCCCACTACTCAGTCGATCTTCTTCTTTCTCATCAACTCCACCTCTTCCTTCCTCAACTTCCTGTTCATCATCACCTAATACACTAGTCTCCTTACCTGTTCCCATACCCAACACATCACCTCCTACAACTTCCCACTCTGGTCAATCCCTTTCCTCTGCACCCTCTCTATTTCCTACCCCTATCATCACTTCCACATCTTCCCCGTCCACAGTTTTAACTCCTATGCCCAACCCAGCCCCTCCACCCTCTATCTTTACTACCCCTGCTATCCCTTCCACATCTCAGCTTCTGCTTATACCCAATAATGATCATTCCATGGTCATTCGTTCTAAATCGGGTATCTTAAAAAAAAAGCCTACCTCTCCACCAAACACCCTCCTCTTCTCCCTCCCAATGACTACTACCACTCCGTTGCACCCTCTAACTTCACAGAAGTCTCCAAATCTTCTCTCTGGCGCCAAGTTATGGCTGAGGAATTCTCTGCGCTCCAACGTCAAGGCACCTGGTCTCTTGTTCCTTTTTCCTCTACCAAACATATAGTTGGTTGTAGATGGGTATACAAGCTCAAGCATCATCAAGATGGCTCCATTGCGCCCATAAAGCTAGGCTTGTTGATAAAGGCTTCCATCAAGAATTTGATGTCGATTATGCAGAGACTTTCAGTCCAGTAGTTAAGCAAGCCACAGTCAGGTTCGTCCTCACTCTTTCAGTTCATTTTCGGTGGCCTCTTCATCAACTTGATGTTACCAATGCCTTTCTTCATGGCATTCTCCAAGAGGACATTTATATGCATCAACTTCAGGGATTTGTTGATCAGTCACATCCTACTCATCTCTGCAAGCTACACAAATCTTTGTATGGCCTTAAGCAGGCACCCAGGGCCTCGTATGAGAGGTTCTCTAATTTCCTGATTGGTCTTGGCTTTCACACTACTTATGCGGACCCTTCTCTCTTTATTCGTCACTTTAAGCAGACGGTCACTCTCATTTTGCTCTCTGTTGATGATCTCATCATCACTGGTAGTGACTCCAATTATATCCTCTGCCTCATTGATCAACTGCATCTTCTTTTTGAAATGAAGAACCTTGGTAGGCTTCATCACTTTTTGGGTATTGAGGTCAGCTATACGTCCAATGGATTGTTCCTCTCTCAGACCAAATATGCCAAGGATTTGCTTGCTCGAACGTCTATGCTTGACTGCAAACCAGTTGGGTCTCCCTACTCTTACAAAGCTTCTCACTCTCTCTGCGCTTCTCCTTCCATGCAGGATCCATCTTTACACCGCAGCATTGCTGGTGCGCTGCAATACCTCACATTAACAAGACCGGACTTAGCTTTCGCTGTCAATCTTGCCTGCCAATACATGCATAATCCCTCTGAGCTTCACTTCACTGCCTTGAAGCACCTTCTTCGTTACATCAAAGGTGCCCTATTCTATGGTCTTCACATTACAGCTGGTCCTCTTCGTCTTCATGCCTTCTCTGATGCAGATTGGGCTGGTGACTCTGTCGATAGGCGCTATACCACTAGCCTCTGTATCTTCTTGGGTGCTACTCCTATTTCTTGGTGTGCTAAGAAGCAACACACTGTCGCTCGGTCCTCCACTGAGTCTGAATACAGGGCCTTAGCTCACACAGCAGCAAAACTATCCTGGCTTCGCATTCTGTTCAAAGACATTGGGCTTTTTCTCTCCTCTAGACCCCTCATTTGGTGCGACAATGTATGTGCCATTTCCCTTGCCTCTAACCCCGTGTTTCATGCAAGGACCAAACACATTGAGGTTGACTATCATTTTTTTCGTGAGCGAGTTCTCAGGAAGGATCTTGACATTCAATTTGTCTCCACTCAAGATCAAGTTGCGGACATCTTCACCAAAGGGTTGCATCCTTGTCGTCTCCAATACCTCAGCTCCAAGCTTCTCGTCAATGAATGTCCCTTGAGCTTTAGGGGGGCTAATGACACAGAAGCCCACATAATAGCTACCACTCCAGCCGCTCAGTGAGCTAACAGTCACTCGTTCCTAACTCATCTTTTATCTGTAACTAACTATGTGGTCAAGAGGTCTAGAAACCTCTATATATGTATTGCCACCTCATTGTACATCTCATCCTAAAAACAATAACAAATTGTCTCTTCAGAGCTTCTGCTCTTCTCTTCTCATTTTCCATGGTTTTAACTTATACATAATTATTACAAATATTTCTAATTCACTGTGATCATTTATGATGATTCTTGATAAAGTGGCTTTTAATTTTATACTCATTTTTTATCTCTCAATCTTTTATGGCTTAATTACAACTTTTCTAGCTATACTTTTTAAAGTCATTTTTATAACGCAGGGCATCTCCCGCTCAACCCAGCCGCCGAAGAGCCTTGGCTTTGAGTCCGAGGGACACTCGATTCTGGACAACCGATAATTAATCCCTAAGGGCACATGCAAACCCTCCTATACTTTTTTTATTTTTTATGATTTTATAATTTAAGACTAATGATTTTCCTTTTGAATTGATTTTTTTAGTTTTTCCACAATAGGCATTTTAATTCTTTCCAATTTTAATGTTTTAACTCTCTAAAACTAAAAATATTAATTAATATTTCATCTTAGTTATGTTTTGGTCCAAATTCACCTTTCTTAAGTTTTCATTCTTTTTATTTTTTAAGCCTAAAATTCTCTCCAGGTCATATTACTTCCTTTTATTAAATAGGACATTCGGCTTAATTCTTTATTCTCTTGATAAAATCTAAATATATAGATATATATATATATATTTAATCTTATTTAGTATTTTTCACTGGCTTTGATATATATCTTCTTGTTTATATTCCTTATTGGTCATTCTCATGGACTAAGATAATTTACATTTAAGTTAGTGAAAACGCAGATAGTTTTTCAATTCATTTTTCTTTATTCTGTTTTAGTTCACTTGTGCTTTTTTGGTTTTACTGTATCTTTTATTTGATGAAATACTCTCTAATATTTTTTCTCATTATTTTTCGAAAGATAATATTTTAAACTTTCATCTTATTTTGATTATTAACCAAGTGCAGTTTTTGAAAGAATATATTTATTTTATCATAAATTCTTTGTCTCCATTTCAGAGAAATAATCTTCAATTTTCTTCTCAAACCCTTAAAATAAAACAGTAGAAAAAGTGAGAAAATATATTGGGCCCACCAAATGATACTTATGATTTCAAAAGTAATCTAAAGTGAAATTCGCATTTGATCGTGAACTAATTAAAGTGCTCTCATTTTGAAACGTATTCAATTACATAATAAAATTTGTTATCATTATAGGGAGTGATTTTGATTGCAATTTTTGTTGTCATATCAATATAATACAGATAATTTTTTTAATTAATTTAAATTTCTTATATTTTTTTAGTATATAAACGACATGTTTTGCATGTAACTTATAAGACAAACTCATCCCCATCGCTGCAATCTTATTGAGACAAAAATATTCTTTACTACGTGGATCCAGACCTAAACCCAAGTAACTGATATCCAGTGTTTTCAATTCGGGTTTTTGGGCTATTCAAGAGCCATTCTCATCCCCACCAGTCACTATCCATGCCTATACAACCCCCAACACCCTTTCATTTTTAAATTGTTTTGAAAGTAAAATTTCATTAGTGAATGTCATGTTTTCACCAGTAAATCTATGGAGGATTTGCAAAAAAACAACCAGATTCATGCCGCCACCTCTCCATTTTCTAACCCTGAGGGGTAGTTCAGTTGGCCTAAGATCACGGTTTGCATTCGGAGATTGTGGGTTCTAAACTGCACTACCACACTGGGGCCACAGGGAAATTTTACCGAGCTTTTTCTCCTTAGCCCATAGGAATTATTTTGGCCCAAAGGGCCGAGAACCCTGCGTTAAAAAAAAAAAATCACCAATTTCTTACCCCGCCGACCTGTGCATGTCACGTGTTAAGACCCAATTCCCAAGTCAAGTCACCAAAATAGCCACCCCACCTAATGCATGACGACGTGTACATTCCTTAAACCGAGTGAGGTAAAACCCTATGGTCTCACAATTTGCCATGTGACCACGGGCAGCCTGTCATGTATTTAGGCAGGGGCTGCCTGGGTGACGTGGTGGGCCCTAAATGGTCAACTCACTGTCACCGTGCTTAGACCCACTCTCCCGATTCTCCTTAGCTCTTTATAAATACTTTAGAAAAGAGGTTACAACACCAGAAAACAAGAAAAGATAGAACATTTGGTACTTATACTAGCAGTTCTGCTTCAGTAGTTTTGTATTGAGCAATGGCTAGCAACATTGGTTGCTACAATGTTCCCGAGCGAGTAAACGTTAAGAGGGGAGATATGATGATGAGTTTGCTAGGATACTCACTAAAGAGGCCTTGCAGTTGGTGTGCTGCGCAAGGGTCCCACCGGTGGTCGCAGACCAGAAGGTGGAGATCCATGGGCCAGTGGAGAGGAAGATGATCAATCAAGGCTCTAAACTCTGGTGCCAAAGTCTTCATGGTATGAACATTTGGATTTTTAGAAGATTTCTCTGTTTAAAGAACTCTGAGATCGTACTTGATTCATAGATTCATTGAGTAATTCAAGTGAGTTTGACCTAGTCATTGCTTAAATTTGGGCAGTCACTTGCCTGACTTGGTGGTCAGTGACAAAATGAGTTTTTAAACTATGATATAAACCGATTTGTTGATTTAAAATGGTAGCTTTTGCTCTTATATATATGTATGTATATTTGTATATTCTTTTTGCTACCATGAGGACTCAAACACATGCTCTACTCACACACCCATGTCTCTTACCTGTTGAGCGACAGCTGAGAGACTGATCATGGATTGATACAATTGGTATGGCCATAGATAACAATGAGTGGCCAACGCACTTATGGTTGACTGAGGTTTTTTTTTTTTTTTTTTTTTTTTTTTTTTTTGGGGACAATTACCATACGGCATCCTCTAAATCTGACATTTGCCCGAGAACTGTTGGAAAAGTTATAATTTCCGGACAACTGTTCGTATACAAAAGGACATTGTGAAAGTGACAATTTTACCCTTTACCGTGCGATATCCTATGACTGTAGCATATCCCAAGTTGCGATATCCTATGGATGTAGGATATCACACAACAATTGATGTTATTTAACATGTATTTACTCATCTGTAAATTGTTCTCCCTAACAAAATAGTATTTAACATGTATAGACTTTTTTTTTATCTTTGTCAAGTTCTTTTTTTGTTCTCGAATATATATATATGTAAAATTCATACATGCAAATTTTACACATGTAAATCTCATTTTCATATCTCATGCGCAAAATACAAATCACCCTTACAACCTGTTTGTTTCAAAGCATTTATTAGAGATTTCTTCCTTCATGAGCATTTGGAATTCTTGTAATCTTGTCCGATAGATTTCTAATAGGGAAAATTTCGGTACGGTCACCAAAAGTACTGGAAATCTCTCCCTGGTAACCAAAGACGAAGTTTTTACCAACACGTTCCCCGTACAGCCCGTACCAGCGCACAGACCATTTTTCATTTTTTTCTTTGCGATATCACAACAAATATTGCGATATCGCAACTTAATTTGCGATACCGTAATTTTTTTAGTTGCGATATCGCAATTTAAATTGCAATATCACAACTAAAAAACCCATTTCATCTCCCTGGTCGACTATTCATCTCTTTCACTGCGGGAAAAACCCCATTTTTCATCTCCATGGTCGACTATTCCCCATTTTCACCGCGGTAACTCTCTCCCTCAGCCAAATCTTGACCCTCCTCCTCCCCTGCCAACCTATTTGCAAATACGCAAGGTCGCCAACGTCGACGAAGCATCATCGTTCTATTGTCTCCATCGTCTAAGAATTTTGGCCACCACTGCCATTGTCTCCATCGACTAGGGTTTTTCACAAATTCGAGTGCTGTTTGAGGTATGCCCCTCTCTATCTATCTCCCCTCCTTCCCTATGCAGTACGATTGAAAAAGAACCATAGTCTCATAAAATCTCTGTAACATGTACGTTGCAGTAAATCCCATTTTAAAAACAGTTGTTAAGTGGACCTACTTTGCTCCAAAAAAGACTGCACTATCTAACACAGCTTTTTTTCAACCTCTGTTAAATAGATATTCAATTTGTTGTGTATTACCATATAGGAATGGTTGCTAGAGTATCTTCTTCTATACCATGCTTGGTTATTAAGACCAGCTTATATCCAGCAATTTCATCTTATAGACACTTGTTGAGTTAATCGATAGCATTGATTTTATGAACCATCATATCAAGGAACCAAGAGTTTTTTTTTTTATCAAGGAACCATGAATTAGGAACAATGTTCCACATTCATGATTCATTTGTAATTAAAAAGGTGAGTTTCTTATTAGAGGGGAAAAAAGAAATCATAAGAAAATCTCTATTTGAATTTCAAAAAAATTAAATAAAAAGAAAAAAAGAAAATCTCTATGAGCCTCTAGGTTACTCCTACAATTCTTTTCACATATAAGCAATGTAGAAAGTGTATGTGTATGCGTGTCTTTTTTTTTGGTAGAAATGTAGAAAGTGTTCTTTCCTTTAGAGATTTTTACTGCATGATCATGGCTGCCCAACTGTTGCTTTAATCTAATGAAGTGATGGCAGCCTCTAGACAACTTCCAGACTTCTTGTATTATCCATTCTTGAGTTATTAGGAGAAAGGAACTTCTACTATGGTCAACATTTCTTACGAAACATTTTTTTCTTTAACAAATCTGGATTTTGGGAACATTCCATGGAACAAACCAACAACCCAATGTGTAGGCATCTCAAGTCTCTGCTACAATATTAGATTAACTGCTGATTTTTTTAACCAAAAAAAAAAAAAAACTACTGATTTCCAGACCATCAATCAGATGCCAACATTATATAACATGATAGAAATAGGAAAATGGAATCATAATAGATGAGACTAACGAATCAGTGGAATATAATCATTCATGGGCTCTAGCTGAATGAATTGTTCTTGGAAGACTGTTTGTCTTAATGTCCTGTTGGATAGCCTATTCTAACATCACATATTTGATGTTGGTAAAAGAATTAGATCGAAATTTTTTCATTTGTTAGGTTGATAATCCCTAACTACCATTTTAAATATTTGAATATATTACTGTACTTAAGAAATGCATGACCTTAATCCATTATCTCTTGCTTGCCAATGCCACACTGTGCCAAAAATATACAAACATAGGTTGCAAGGTATGGTTTCTTATTCTTAGGTCAGAGCTAAGATTGATTCCTTCGCATTGTATTCATGCACAATACTATATATATATATATAATAGAATGTTGTAATATAATTGAATAATTCAAGAATCTTACCTTGCCTATATTTGCATCGAATTTTATGGGTGTGTCAGAAACAACTAAGCAACAACCCTTTTCGTAAAGATTATCCTTTTCTAGGGGTAGACATGAATCCTAAATCCCGCGGAGTCTTATCTTGTTACCAAACGTGCCCTAAGGCTCAATCCTTTATTAATAAATAGAAGTTGTATATTTTTTCATACTACATCATTAAATTAAAGCATTTTATTTCCTTTTTTATTCCTATGCATCAGTATCTAATTGCTAATGATGCCAAATTTTGTATTTTTAACTTTTATTCTTCTTGTGACTTGGTAGTTGAAAGATGGATCCTGGTCCTTTAGATAAACAGATCCTTACCGATCAAGATAATCATATATCAACAGTTATATGGGAAGGGCGGGTATAGTCAATTCTGTCATTGCTAAACTTTAACATAATTCTATGTCTTGACTTTACGATGTTTTGTATTTGTTAATTGCAGGAGATTGGTCCACTGAAGTGCATCTCAGCTGACCCTTTAAATGATTTTTGGGAATTAAATGAACAACAAGAAGAAATTGTCCGTATGGTCGGCCTACATAATGTGGCCTCCATTGGTAAAATGAAAATTCACCATGGCATTATATGGGCGTTGGTGGAGCGATGGAGACCCGAGACTAATACCTTTCATTTTAACTTCGGCGAGACGACGATAACACTAGAGGATGTCGCCTATATTTATGGCCTTCCTATTGATGGAAGACTAGTTACAGGTCGTACAATTTCGAGTGTAGAAGAGATGAGACGATTGTGTCATGAATTATTAGGGAGAGTTCCCAACCAAGCTATGGATTGCATGGGTGCACAAATAAAGTACACCTGGTTTCGTCTCCATTTTGGCTTATGTCCAGAGGGGGCGTCTGAAGAGACTGTACAACGTTATACCCGTGCATACCTATTCTGCTTAGTGGCCCAACAACTTTGTAGCAATACTTCCGGGTCGAGGGGGAACGGATACCTTCTTGAGTTGTTTAGGACGTTTGAACCGTATGCATGGGGGCCAGCCTGTCTGGCAAATCTGTATAGGACTCTAGGCAGAGCAACAAGATTGAAAGATGGCATTAGAACGCTTACGGCCACTTCAACTATTACAGGTAATATTTGTACTTTGTGAGTAGATGACCTTCATCTTGAATTATGTTTATCTTTTATTGATAGACAATGGTTTTACATTTGGTGCAGATCTGGGCCTTTTCTCGGATGAAGATAGGGCGACCGATTGAGAGGAGTTGGGACCGGATCGAGTTTGCTTTCCCTTTATGTCTGATGTGGCATGAAAGGTTGAAAGGTTTTAATTTGCTGTCGAAGACATTTTCTGTCCGCGAACAACTTGATAAGCAAGCAGACAAAGATAATGTGAGTTACTATGATCTATACAAAGTAAATTAAACATTTATACATAGAGGTGAGATTCATTGACTTTTCGCATAGATACTAATTCTGTGAATTTCGTTGAACATCCTAGTTTGTATGGCAGCCCTACATTCAATATGGTACTCGTCTACTTGAACATTTTGAGCCTGAAGAAAGGGCCCTCTTTGGGTCACAGACCGTGCTCATCTTTTTTGGGGTCTTCGAGAATCACAATGCTTATAGAGTCATGAAACAGTTTGGACTGAGACAAACTGTTCCTCCTATATGGAAACCACCATTGCTTCGAGATGAGCGCTCATCAACATCAGCAAGAGATTATCAAATTAGGAGGAAAGAAATTAACTATATGTGGGATGAGAGATGGAACAATACAGTTGAAGGTGAGCATGATGACACTGCTCATCATTCTGATGAATACCTAGCTTGGTATAGAGGAATTACACGCTTGCGAATTGGACGAGGCATGGACAACATGGAAGCTTCAAAAAATGCGGTGGAGGATTAGTCAGTTGTCAAGGTAAAATTGATCCTCATGGAATACTCACACCTTTTAAATTTAGACATAATTGTACTTGTCATATAACACATTTGGCTTCATGTTTGTGCTAGGTTAGAACCTTTGTAGAACGTGTTATTGCATCTTTTGGGACATTTGATGAAAACACTAGTCCTACAATCCTATACAAAGTTCTTAAATTGGTTCATAGTAAGCTCTGCAAATTCCATGCATCATGTGCCGCTGGTTTTGATAAATTGGATATTGAAGAATGTTTAAAGGATGAGACAGATGGGGCACAACAGGTAAACTTTGAAATTAAATAATCTGAACAGCCGGGTTAACTGTTCACATTAAATTCATGTCTTGACATTTTGCATCAACTTGGATGTTACAGGGGCAAGGTACTTGTGGCCCGACTGTGGCACCGACGGTCACACCGACATCATCACCTATGGTCTGTAGGTCCAACCATGCCACTTCAGCACTAAACATAGAATCTCCTCGCTGTGTTGAGTCTATGTTGCATTCTAGTCCAGGTGGAGAGAGTTCAGAGTCCGACTGTTATTTTGACACCATCTCATAACATCACAAGGTCCCTCCGAACCGGATTGCCACCAGAGACAGAAACATCCAGTTATGTGGACCCTTTACTAGAATCCATTCCAACCCAACTACAAGTTCAATCCCCTACTTCCGTTGAGAATGTGTTACAATCTAGTGCAAGCCAAGTTCTTGTTCACACTCCTAGTTCTGCTGAGGCTTTGTTCCAATCTAGTCCAAGTCAAGTGCATGTTCAAACTCCTATTTCCATTGAGAATGTGTTCGAATCTAGTCCAAGCCATTCCTATCTAGCTCAGACTTCAGGCCATGTATCAACTCCAACTCATATGCCCGAAAATCATGGTGTATCTTCTATTAAGAAAAGGGATATCAATTCTATTGTGGCACGTGTGAAGGGTTTGGGGAGGAAGAACAGGGCTATCCCAACAAAGTTTGATCCATATCTACTCACTCGAAAAAGGAGTAGGCTTGAGCCAAACCCAAATTATGCACTAACGGATAGAGACAGAGCTATAATGAATCTCTTTTGGGATCATTATACAGCGAAGTAAGATATTATAATTCTTTTTGTCTGTATTGATGGAATCTTATATTATAGTGGTTGCCGCTTACGTTTTATCTTATTTATAAATGTAGGAGGTCATGGATGGATACATGGTGTCAACCGGTGAAGCCATCAAATTTGCGGGGAACACTATCTCCAAATTGGATGGATACACATGTAAGTAACCGCATATGTTCCTATGTAATCGTTAAAATGCAGTGGAACCATTACTTTAGTTTTTGATAGTCACCTGGCACCATTTTCAGATGATGGATGAATGGTTCAAGATTGTACGTGAAAAGGCGATGGACTCTCATTTTTTTCCATCAAATTTGGCGGTGTGTATTTGTTGAAACACATGTGTTAGAATTAGCAATCCCAACCACTGACTATATTATTCAACTACAAATTGTAGGACTTGTATATTCACAAGGCCGAGCACCTTTACTTTACTGCATTTGGAGTGGAGCCATTCCTGAGTCGTCAGTTCTCACAAATTCATACTTTGATCTTTCCCATCCTGCATAACAGTCATTTCTTTCTCATAATTGGGTATGTCGATCGTGGAAGATTTGAGTACTATAATTCTATCATGGGACACGATGGCGACCGGCAATTTGCAGAGGAGTTTGTAAGTTTGTTCAATCCTTCTTAGCTTATATATGACAGTGTCTCACATTAAACAATTTGTTTGGACCTTTTACTCGAAACTAAATTGGAATTATTAACCGTATATTTCATATGGTGAAGTAAGTCTTGACCTTGAAACTAATTTCAATTTTGAATATTGTTGAAGCTGATCATGCTTAAACAACAAAGTTTGAGTTATGTAATTCACATCAAACATCAATAAGGTTAATTGTGAGTGACATAAGGTCTGATAGTGTTCTGAGCTATATATATTATTGATTTTGAGAGACTATGAAATTTTTTGCTAGCGTTTTCTGAAAAACACTCTGACAAAGGAATATATTTTTGAATATCTCCAAAGACTTGCAGACCAATTTTGAAAACTCCCTTTCACTGACTTTCCTGAAATCATTTTTTTGTAGTGGTGTAGAACTTATTTGCTCATATGCTCATTTATTTTTGTCATGCTTATTTACTCATTGATTTCTATCCTCCTAAACTATTAGGCCATTTTTCTAAAGAGTTGTCTCATGGGCTTGGGATGGGATGACCCCTTAAGTTGGCCACTCAAAGATGCTGAGAATTGCCCTCAACAGGAGAATATGTAAGGTCTATACCACGTAGAATCTTCATATTTTATTGACTGTTTCCCCACTCCTGTATTTGATGGATGCCATTTTATCTTTTGTGCAGCGATGACTGTGGTGTATTTGTAATAGCATTTGCTGAGCATGCTGCATACCGACGTAAGGTTGCATTCACTCAAGCTGATATTTGGTACTATCGTCAAAGAATAGTCATTGATATATATTCAAGACAATGGGAGATGGCAGATGTGGTAGAGGATGAAAATGCTTTAATCACAAATGCAGTGGTGGAACAGAGGGGATGAGTCAATGTATATTGTTGATTTTGAGATGTACTGCTGTGTTTTTAGCACCTTTTGGGTTGTAAACATTTTTATTTTGGATGTATCCATTCCATTGTTCCGCATGTGGTCCAATGTGAGTTACATTTGATGTACACAACTGACATGATGTAAATAACTTATGATGGATTTTAAACTTTATGGTTAAAGAGAGAATTTCAGATGATGTCAAATGTGTTGGTTGTATTGATATATGAATGAGGCTTTAGCATGGACATGTTTATATGTAGGTATAGTAATTGATATCTCCAGGGATGTGGCCAGACATTCCAGGGAAATTTTGGTGTCTATTTCAAATGAATAAGCACTTCTCTTAGAATGTTGCCGATGTATCATGTGAATCTGAATGTGAAGGTATGTGTTCTACAGTGCCATGTGATGTGCAGGTGGAGAGGAATAAGACTCATAATGTGAATTGTAAGTGCTTCATGTGCATGTGGAGGGTAGTCGGTTTTTTCAAATATCTGTGCAAGTGAAGCACTTATAGTGTACAGCACTGAATGAATAAGAAATATAACATCAATAAGGTTCATTTTGAACACTTCATGTGTAGGTGATCAAGTCAAGATTAACAAATGTGAATGTGCTGGTGTCTTAAGTGCACGTACAACACTACATGTGTAGATGTGGCCTGAGGTGAGAATTGGGAATGTGAGTGTGCAATTGAATAACAGAATGTGTTAGATGGGAACCTACATGTGAATTATGGTGAAATACAACATTCCTGGTGTGCACATGAATTAAGATGGTTCAATGTGAGTGCTTCATGTGTTGGGCTTTCACCTTATGATAGTATCAGTAGAGGAAGCCTTTGTCAAGGCACAGAAAGCATCTCATCTCATAACAAAAAAAAAAAAAACAATAAATAAAAAAAAAACACAAAAAAACAAAAGTAAGATACACATTATGAATGTTGTGAGATTAAAATTATCATTAGTGAATGGACATCTCCATGTGTGGTTCACATTATGATAGTGTCAAGAGAGGAAGTTTTTGTCAAGGCACAAAAAGCATCTCATCTCATAACACAAAAGAAAAAAAAAAGGAAAAAAACAAAAAGGAGAAAAAAAATGAGAAACAATATAAAAAAAAAAAACAAACAAACAAAAGTAAGATAATCATTATGAATGGTGTGAGATTAAAATTACTAATAGTGAATGCACAACTCCATGTGTTGGGCTTGCACCTTATGATAGTATCAAGAGAGGAAGGTTTCTGTCAAGGCACAGAAAGCATCTCATCTCATAACACAAAAGAAAAAAAAAAGGAAAAAAGAAAAGGAGAAAAAAATGAGAAACAATATCAAAAAAAAAAAAAACAAACAAAAGTAAGATAATCATTATGAATGCTATGAGATTAAAATTACTAATAGTGAATGCACAACTCCATGTGTTGGGCTTGCACCTTATGATAGTGTCAAGAGAGGAAGGTTTTGTCAAGGCACAGAAAGCATCTCATCTCATAACACAAAAAAAAAAATAATAATAATAAAAGGAAAAAAAAAACAAACAAACAAACAAAAGTAAGATAATCATCCTGAATGTTGTGAGATTAAAATTACCATTAGTGAATGGACAACTCCATGTGTTGGGTTTTCACCCATATTACCTAACATTATGACTGAAGTAAGATATACATTATGACTATTGTTTGATTACATAACAAGCACAGAATGGACAACCCCATGTGAGGATCATGTCACCTTGTCATTCGTTATAGGTTGTGACCAAATGGCACAGAAAGCATCTAATAACAAAAAAAAAAAAAAAAACAAACAAATGTATTAAAATATACATTATGAATACTTCTTGGCCAGCTTAACCTTTACATTGTGAAGGTTGTGATCAGGAGGAGGAAGGTTTCTAAAATGGTAGAGAAAGCATCTCATAATAAAAAATTAAATAAAAAAAGCTTAAAAGTCTGACCAGATACACCTTTTGATGCAATCTTAGCTTAAGTACACATTGTGACTGGACAAATTCCATGTTCCAATTCTTATTAGCAAAAGTACATTGAAAATCTACACATGTAAGACTGAATGCCCATTCTGAAAAAGTACATGCACATCCATTATAAGACTATACATAGTCTTAGATACTCGTCAAGCAACAGCTTCAATATATACAAAATGTCTCATCCATTTCTATGAAGTATTCACATATAGACAGGACTAGACAGGTCATCATACAAAAGGTTTTGAGCCTATTGATGCACATAACTATTGTCGGGCAGGTGGGCAACGACATCTCTTTTGATTATGCCCAATCTGGCGACAATTGGAACACGTGACTTGCCGCTTTTGTCTGTCCTCTGTACGAGTTCTATTCTTTTTAGGTTGGCCAGCTTGTCGTCGTGCATGTGGAGGTAAGACGCGTAGATTGCTTTGAACTTCCCATTGGCTGATGTCTCTGATCGCATGGACGATATCGTTATATGTTGACCGATAAACATCGCTCGAGAACCAATGCTCACAGTAATCATATGGATCAATGCCTCTCATTTGAATTGCTGCCACTGCATGTGAACATGGAATACCTAAGACATCCCACTTCCGACAGGAACACGATCGCAAATCAAGATGAACCACATCAATGTACTGGGTAGAGTGAACCTGGTATTCGAATTGACTTGCGGGTCGGACTCCCAACCGACGGGCGTCTTCACATTCTTTACGCAGGATTTCCTCGGCATACGGAGTTAGCCTTATACGCAAGGCTATTGAACTGCGATGCCGTACCTCATAAAATTTCATTAATTTGCACCGTACGGCCTCAACTTGCTTTGTGATTGGATACTCCCTAGCCTCTTTCAATAAACTGTTCGTGCATTCCGCAACATTGGTTGTGATCATGTCATACCGTCTCCCTTCTACAAATGCATTTGCCCAGTGATGCGGCCCAATGTCTTCAATCCACTTGGATGCACCTTCATCCAGATCCTTTATTTCAGCCATGTATCTCTCATAATCAACTCGCCTATACGCTCTTGCAGCATTCCAAAATTTCACCATCAGAGCCTCATCCTTGTACCTCTCTTTAAAGTTTGCTGATATATGACGCATGCAGTAGTTATGACTAGCGTGAGGAAATCGTTCTTGAACGGTTCGTATGAGGCCTTTTTGTCTGTCAGACACAATAGTCAATTTAGGAAAGGGCCCTAAGTTCACATCCAACTCTGCAAGGAACCATTCCCAAGTATCTCTATCCTCTATCTCGGCTATGGCAAAAGCTATGGGAAATAACTTACGGTCTCCATCATATGTCACGGCAACAAACAAAACTCCAGGGTATTTTCCACGAAGGTGGGCACCATCAACAGCTATCAATGGGCGTAATGAACTCTTAAAAGAGCGGATGCTTGAGCCAAAAGCCCAAAATAACCGCTGGAATGAATCATCATCTTCCCTGATCATGTGAGACACGCTGCCTGGATTTGTCCTTTCCAGTTCAATGCAATAACTAGGCAAGATTTTGTATGAATCTTCATAAGAACCACGTATGTCAAGCAATGCTATCTCTTTTGCTAGCCAAGCTTTCCTGTAGCTGATTTGGACGCCAAACTCTAATTGAAAGTCTGTCACAATTTCTTTTGGAGTGTAACTTGGATGGAGACGTAACCGTTCTTTTATCCATTCAGCAATCAAGGCCGATGTGGCCTGAGAATGTGCGAGCCCCATCATTGGCTTCGAACAAGTATGTTTTTCAGAATAAGTTCGCACAATAAACTCAGGGCCGGACTACAGGATAGTTACATGGATGCGCCAAGGACATTGATGATCACCACACCTTGCACTTAATTCTGTCGAAGACCTCTTCACCCAATGAAGCTCAAAATTGCTGTACATTGCAAATTTCCTCAATGCGGTCCTAAATAATTCACGAGTCTGAAACCATCTTCCATTCCACATTTCACGGAAAGATGACTCTTGGTGATCCATGCCAATATGGTCATCATCAGGAACTAAAGTGTCGATAACATCTTCTACTCCCACAACCTTTGATGCATAACCCAATCCTTCTCGTGCATGCGATGTTCTTCTAGGTCTTATGGCAGTTTGCAATTCATATTCTCTAGGGTCAACATCAATATCAAATTCATCTTCATCATTTTCAGCGCGCTTCTCCACTACATTGCACCCTCCATCGAATCCAGGAATTTTGGTTACTGCATCTGTTTCCATCCAATCCATGACAAATTCTTCCCTTATATTAGAGAATTTTCCATTTTCTTCTTCTGCAAGATTAGTGGGAGCTATTAGATCTTCAAGCATGGCCTCCACAAATGGGTTATCATAAGGTACAGCAGGCGTGTTCAGATCAAACTGGCTTCGAATAGGAGAAAATGACACGTCACACCTGTATGGCAAACAATCAGTCATATATGAATTTAATAGTATTATCAAATCAGATGTGTAGCGAACCGAACCTGTAAACATCCTCTCTTGTTGAAGGGCCACCTGTATCCTTTTCACCGTTGGAAAAATGTGTGGTATTTGTATATGTCATCGAATTCCCCCTGCGTGAATCACCATGTCATAAAACAACTTTGTAACATGATTAAAAGAAGATATTAAACAAATCAGCAGTTACTACATTTGTTATGAAGGTATGTGGTGGCACCTGTTCAAAGTGAATGACGGTCTATTCTCACGCTGGCTGCTAGGCCGAGCGTCTGTAGACCTTAGGTGTGATGGTTGTCGACTTGCACCTACTTCATTGTTTGTATGCAAATACATAAATATAGCTTGACTTCCATTTTGGAATAATCTGAACATCCGATGGAGATCATCATCACCTCTTATGGTTATGAACGTGAAGCTTCGGCCATTATGATACTGATATTGCATATTTATAAGCTCATTATGAAGCTCCCAACCAGTTTCTTCGTTTATCTTTCTGAGTAGTTGATTGAAAGTAATATTGACATCAACCCATATTACCTTCTGCTCACCACCATCGTAGACCGGAAGTAGATTGCTTACGTCTAATATACCATTAAAATGGCATATTATACATATCTCAATATTCTCCATCCTACCAAGAAGAACACATATTTCGAATAATAAGATTTACTTTTGAAATGAAGTTACTCACAAACATCCATATAATACATGAGGATTTAAGGTGTGAAAATAAATATCAAAATAAGTATTTCTTTAGTAAATAAGATGAATGTTTGGAATTACTTATGGTGGAAGGTTGTTAAATATAAAATTAAAAACTACTCTATGCATACATGGAAAATTAAAAGAGTTGAAATCCTAAGCATTGACATTTAGGATACCATGAAGCTACACATTTCTATAACATTAACAACCAAATAACAATTCATTATCCGTCTCAAAAAATTAAATAAATGCATTATCTTAATCAATTCTACACCTAGATTACGTCTCATTAGTTCTAATTCTCTACATTTAGCAAAAGTATATATATACCATAAAACACCCATCCCTACTAATTCCTGATGCGGATCATAATCTGTTTACGATCCTTGTAATTATGATTGAGCATGTGGTAAATGGTGAAATGATAATTAAATGATGCATATGGAAGTCCCAAACTAAGGCATGGTGTATTTATTTCCATCACATCTTTATTGGGAAGCTTTGTATCGGAGCCATGCTTTTAAAACATAGTTTCAAAGAAGCTTGGATTTTGGTATATTTTTTGCCCTTATGCCTTCATGCACTTTTTTGGATCCTCTTCCTGATTTGATCTATAGAAACAAATATATTCAATGAATTAATTAAAATTTATAATTATGTGAATGGGATCGCTGGATATCACAAAAACTTATTTTGTTTGAATCCTTATTTTTGTCTCTCATCCTACCAATGATGTTGTTTCTTCTTTCTATTCCCATCACTGTTCTCTGATATATTTCCAACAAAGTGAATAAGCAATAACATATTAATCTAACAATAATTTGACACTGAATAAGGAATAAATCAAACAATCAATATATATACACATACAAAAGCACAAAGTGAAAAAGGAATTACAAAATATTATTAATAATAGTGTAGATCTACATGGACTTGTTGTCTTGTCCATTCATTCAATGGACAACATCATTTGTTGATAAAGGCCCAATTATAATGGTCGGTAGAGTATATGAATGCCTATGATCAAACTCATGGGATTCTAACCCATGTGTAAATGTTATGAATTGTTTGGGAACCAAGACAGCCCAAAATACATTGTTTAGTCAATCTAACAGACTATTTTAAAATTTTAATTTTCCATTGGGCGTTCTATTATGATCTATGAAAATTTCATCGATGAGAACAAATAGGAAAGAAGGGTGTTAACCCTAACAGATTCCAGTTTGCTTTCTTTCAGTTTTGCATTTTGTTTTAGAGTTTGGGTAGGATCAACCAAGCGTCCAATTAATGGAAAATAATTAAAACATGCATGGAAATAGGGATTTGATGAGTCCATGAATTCCTTTAAATAAGAGAAGACTGTGTTAATAGAATCAGTATTTAGTCTATAATATTTGAATCAATTAAGGGCCATGGCACAATGGTTGTTTGTATATAAAAATATTGTAGTCGAACTGATGAACTATTGCACAAATTAAACTATACAAACTAAAGAGCAATATATGTTTAAATTATAGTTTACAGAAACCTTTGCAAACAGAAGAGGGTTATCGATTCAAAATCAATACACACATAAATATCTCAGCAGGAATAATTAGGTTGCATGCATTGCATTTTAAGAAACTGCTTGTGAAGCGATAGTGGCCAAAACCTGTAAGAACTAGTAGCAATCCGATGATGCTTCGTCGACGTTGGTGACCTTGCGTATTTGCAAATAGGTTGGCGAGGGAGGAGGAGGGTCAAATTTGGCTGAGGGAGAGAGTTACCGCGGTGAAAATGGGGAATAGTCGACCATGGAGATGAAAAGGGGGTTTTTTCCCGCAGTAAAAGAGAGGAATAGTCGACCAGGGAGATGAAAGGGGTTTTTTAAGTTGTGATATCGTAATTTAAATTGCGATATCGCAACTAAGGAAATTGCGGTATCGCAACTAAAGTTGCGATATCGCAAATTAAGTTGCGATATCGCAAAGAAAAAAAAGGAAAAATAGTCCGTGCGCTGGTACGGGCTATACGGGGAACGTGTTGGTAAAAACTTCGTCTTTGGTTACAAGGGAGAGATTTCCAGTACTGTTGGTGACCGTACCGAAAATTTTCCTTTCTAATAAAAATGTACTCCTCCATCCAATGGTGGATCGAGGATAGTGACATCCCAAAATCGCCCCCAACTCTTCCTCTTTCGCTCGTATTTTTGAAAAAGAAAAGCTTATCCACGCCAGGGATCTTCCTTTCCAACTCTTAACAGTAACACTCATCAGTTGTACTTTCAGTTCTTCTCACCATCCGAGCCATGGTTTCTCGGTCTCGGTCACGGTATCGGCCGGGCCGAAAAATCGATATCGTCGCGGATATCGGTCCGTCGCGGTGTGAATTTTTTTTAATCCAAAAAAATTCGCAAAAATATCCAAAAAATCCATAATATTAGAAAATGCTGGAATATAATTTTTTTTCCATTAGTAACAACAATAAATCAAAATCTCGGTCACCTTAAGTTGTGAGTCCTGTTTGTATCGCTGTTCGATTTCTTCTCTAATATTTCATATAATGCAACCAATATTGATGCTCATGATCCAAAAGTATAGGTCTATTATAAACTAACACATTATCAATGCATTTGAACACTAATGTGGAAAAATGTAATTGATTTCAAGAAAAGTCCCAAATTTTAGAAATAAAAAAATTTAGATATATACTTTAAAATACTAGATCTAGGGAAAAATAAGTGAGTAACATCAAATCTAACTCAATATAAAGCCTTTTGGTTCATGAATTAGTGTATTACACAATCTTTACTACTATATCATTCCAAACATAATTAAGTAAGTTTAATATCATATCTAGCAACTTATGATAATAATAGACATCCAAGCACAAAAAAGGAAAGATAACTAGCAAAAAAGTCCTAGCTATCATAGTCAAGTAGGATTCTGTTGTCTTCATGATTGCTACTTCTTTAAAACATACAGCTTCACGAAGGGGGTCCGGGGGTATCCCCCGGTGGGATCCCTGTAACTCCCGTTACTTATATGGTAGCTGCTGCTCTAAGGAGTATGGAGATGAGAGGAGAGGGGAAGAAGATGAATATAGGGAAAAAGTTAAAAAAAAATAGGGTTTAGGGGTATTTTATATAATCGCGGCCGATATTTCTCGTTAAGGCCGAGATGAACTTCATCTCGGCTGAAATATCGCGATATTTTGGCGATATGGATGCCGATATTACTGGAGACCGATACCTCAGTGAGATATCGGCTCGGTATCGGCCGATTTTTAAAAATATGATCCTAACCCCAGATGAATGTGATATGATATTGTTGTAATCAGAGACAGAGATAAAGATAGAGACAGAGAGAGGCCATGACAGCTTTGTTTCCTTCTCTCCCCTTCTCCAACAATCCCACTCCTCCTCTAACACCATCAACAACACCATTGATGTGCTCAAAATAATTAACAACAATCACACAAATTTCTATTAATTAGATAGTGGCAAGTATGGGCCGATCTACAGGGATTTGTAAAAAGAAGATCTAAAAAACCTCAATCAATTTTCACACTATGGATTTTGAAAACACAAGTAATCAAGAAAATAATAACTAAAATGATATTAAAGGAAATTAAACACAAACTGATCAGAGAAAGAGAGATCAGGGTATCGGATTTCACCAAAATAGATTTTATCATTCCAAAATTACTTCATAGTCTTATCCCAATTATAAAACTCAACTCAATGTGCAAGCAATTGCCTTGGATTGGAAGATTTAGCTTTGAAAACCCTCTTTTCTTAAAAACCCAATTCTCTAATTAGCACCTAAGAGTCCATTCACTTCAATATGTTGAAACTCTAATCACTATTTATCAAGATCAAGCACAAATCATTAAAAGATTTTAACCTAAACATGATATGTTAAGATCAAGCATAAAAGTAAAAGACATTCCAAATTACCTTTGCAAAATCAGAAGTTGAATAACATTCATGAAGTAGAACCTATTAAATCATTAAGCATAATGAGGGAAAGACATAGAAAAATAATAAAGAACAATCTCACCGGTTTTGGTTTCCTCCTCCACCCTAATACGTGGATTAGCCAAGCATCGTGCACAAGCAAGAATAAAAAAGCAAATCTCCATTATTGAAAGCCTTCAAAGTTGTTTAATACACCACTCAATCTCCACCTTCACTTTTTAATAAAGATTAAAGAAATTAACTTAATAATCCTAGAGCAAGAGAGAGCCTCCCTTTAAAAAGAAAAAAATAGGGGCATTCGGCGATAGGTCCTGAACATTTCACTTTCGGGCCTTAGATCCACAATTTTTTTCAGAGCGTGGTAGGTCTTTTTTCAAAATTTAAAGACCTAAAATGTCCAAGTTACCCTTTTTTTAAAAGGTCTTATTTATTTAAAGATAAATCATATCCCATGATTAGTGGGATAAGCCATTAATAATGGTCACCTACCATTTAATTGGCCACGATTAAGGAAAATCCCATTAATAAGATTTTCAAATAAATTAAAAAAAATAAATTTAAAAAAACACAAATAAATTTCAAATGAACGCAAATAAATTTCAAAAAACACAAATAAATTTCAAAAGACGGTCCAATCTTAGGCTTAGGATACAAGGTTGTTGGAGTTTCTGCCACTTGGAGAGAGATTTCTATTTTCCTCGCTCGAGCAGATAAATGAATGTTTCCATGAGCGAAACCTCTCTCTCTCTCTCTACATTTCCATTGCCACCAAATCTGTAAATACAAACAAAACTCTCCCTCTCTATACATTTCCATCGCCACCAAATCTGAAAATACAAACAAAACTCTCTCTCTACATTTCCATCTCCACCAAATCTATAAATACAAACAAAAAAAATGTAGAAATCTAAGCTCAAAGAAATGTACAGTTCGATTTGAGGCTTAGGAGAGAAGGTTTTTGGAGTTTCTACCGCTTGTACGCTTCCATTCGAATCCGTGCCTCTTCTGTTCTTTTCCTCCATATCAGTTTTGATGCATAAAAATCGATTCTTCCGAATTGGGTTCGATCTTTGATAGAAGAGCAGAGGGGTTTTACCTTGCCCTGGGAATGAGGGAGAATGGAAGATCTAAAATTTTAAAAATTAAAAATTTATGCCTAAAGAGCTGAAAGGGTAAATTAGTCATGAAAAAGTCTGATGTGGCGTATCAAGGGACCTTTAACCAAAATATGTCCAGCCATATGGACTATAGGCCTTAGAGAAAAAGTTGTTGGACAGAAGGCCTCACAAGACCGTGCTGAGACTTTTGGCTAATTATCCCTAAAAATTAAAGTATGAATTAGAAACCTGAAAATGTTCAGTCCTTTGAAGCAAACCATTTGGATAAAGGAAAATCAAAAGAAAAAGGTATTGCATTGAAAGCCATCTCAGAATCAAGAAAAAAACCTGAAAAGAAAATTGAGTCTGATTCTAAATCTGAGGCTGAAGATAATATGGCTAAGTTTACGAAATGCTTCAAGAAATACATGAAGTCAAAATAAGCCAATTGGAAGAAATCCAAATCTGAGAAGAAGGATCCTACAAAAAGGACAAAGTGTTTTGAGTGCCAAGGCTATGGTCACTATTCTAATGAGTGTGCCAACAAGAAAAATGGTACAAAGCAAAAGGCTCACAACAAAACTTGGGATGAATAATCTTCTGACGAAGAAAAAGAACAAGAAAAAGATCCTGAGGTAGCTTCATCAGATAATGTCAATGGCAAGTTTATGGCTTTCAAGGCTAAGTCTGTGTCTGACAATGATACTAATGATGATAATGATGATTAATCAAGAGAAAGATTATGAAGAATTATACCATACTACATATGCTGATTGTGTCAGGATGACCAAGTATGGCAACAAGATCACTATCAAGTTTAAGGTTGCTCAAGAAGAAATTCTGCACTAAAGATTGAATTATAGCAAGCGCTTAAAGAGGTTCATCTATTGGAAAGTCAGAAAAACTGCATGGCTGAAAATCTGACTACTGAGAGTCAAAAACTTGAGAAGACTGAGCAAGAGATTCAGAATCTAAAAACCGAGTTGTAGACTATGAAATCTGAAAATAAAGACCTGCAAGGAAGACTAAAGATCACTCTGTCTGATCTAGAAGTCAAACATGCATCTCTAAATAAGATGAACACTGGTTCAAGGACTCTAACAAGCATCTTGTGCAGTTAGAAGTCTCATTTTGACTGAAGCGGTCTCGGTTATAATCTTGGTGCATCCACTTCGAATACTAAAGGTAAAACAGTTTTTGTATCAAGTGTTGCACATACTACTCCACATACTGCACTTTCAAATAATGTGCTGAGTAGTACAAAAAAAAAAAAGAATGTGTCACGCGCTGCACTCACACCCACTTGTCACTATTGTGAAAAGAAACGACGCATTCATCTCTATTGCAAGAAGCTGAATAGTCTACCAAAGACCAAACAATGGCGGAAGAATTTTTCTCCACCCAAGACGGCTCAAAATTGGGTTAGAAAATCTGATCTGTTTAAAGAGTTTACTCACACTATGTTGAAAGATCAAACTACATAAGTTTGGGTGTCTACGTATAAAAAACCCTAATCGAGGAGATCAAGCTCCCACCCCCAGCGCTGCTATGAAGATACATTCAGGGGGAGTTGTAACTTAGCGGGAGCTATTGAGTCTAATTCACAGGAAAGTTGTATGTTATTATCTTTAGCTTTGTCATTTATGGACAAAAAGGGGGAGAAAGGTGATAGATCAAGGGGGAGAACAAGAAGACAATGCAGATCTACTGTGCTGATTGCCAATTTTTAAATTCAATGTATTTTGGATTTTCTTTTGGGTCAATTTATATTGTCCTATGGAGTTTTATCCATGAATTACCAAAGGGGGAGATTGTTAGGTTTTTGTTTATTGGCTAATTCATGGGTTGGACAAAACTCTGGGTCCGTTGAGTTATAATTTTTATTTTTTTTAGAAAAGGACTTCAAAGATAGAAGACTGGAAGGACTCAAAGAGTTGAAATTCTCTATCCAGTCCAAAATGGGGTCTGCTCGAGCGACCAGCATCATCCCATCGAGCGGACATGAGTCAGAATAGCCAGACGCTGAAACAGAACCTAATCCGCTCGAGCGGATAGAAGGTCCGCTCAAGCGGACATGCGGTAGAGTCCTAACAAAATTAGAAACTTGATTCTAATTATGCCCAAGTTGCTTGTTTTAGTCCTAATCATCTTAGGCAACCTTAAGCATGTCCTAAAGGCTATTAAAAGGACTCAGGGGCTATTCTAAAGACATACCTCACCTCTCAAAGTTCTGAATTAGAGATTTAATTGAGAGAATTCTTTTCTAGAGACTTATTGAAGAGTTGTGCTGACAAGCTCTCTAGAGAGCCCGTTTCTTCTACATCCTTTGTAGAAGATCATCTTTTTTGCGAAGAAGATTTGAGGAGTCAAGCGCAGGATTGAGTCTATTGTAATCAACGGTGTGAAGTCGTTGAAGCGTGAAGTGATACAGGGTAACTTCTGTCTTTAGGTAGGGGATATTTGGGGAGGAAATATGAGTTTCTTGTAATTGTGAGATTCATAGTGCTTGATTATTAATCGAGTTCGGATCCGTGGTTTTTCACCCGGTTAGGGTTTTCCACGCTACATCTGGTGTCCTTGCAGTATGTGCTTGTGATTTTATTTCCGCTGCCTAGTTATTATTTTTTGCACATATTTGGGTTGATTTACTGAATAGACCAATCTAGAATTCTCGAATCCTAAACTTTCATTATCTCCCCAAGAGAACAATTTGTAGATATTTTGACTAAGGGCTTATCCTGTATCTTCATGACAAACTTAACATCAATCTACGATCATCAAGTTTGAGGGAGCATGTTACAGGACCATGATTGGTTTAGCAAAGATATGGTCTTATCCTTGTTGACTCAATCGTATATTGTGAAACAGGAAAGCGATATTGTAATGACTCTAAGAATGATCTGTGACCCATATTGTAATGCAAAAATTCTATAATTCCTACCTTAACTGTAGGGATAGATTTATTATAATTTGTATGACTAACATTATAAGTACTACATGACTCCTCAGTGAAGAATTAACTGAGAAAGATTTAATAAAAGTATCGACCCCATTGTGGAATCCGCTGTCTTGATTTGCATTATAATATGAATTAAATACACAGAAAGTGGTTAAAAACGAAGATCGAAAGAGAGTTTTTAAAAATATGCACCAAATAACATTACCTTTTAGGAAAGTAGAGTAAAAAGAAGATAGTAAATGAATAAACCAGCCATCGCCCTAGTATTTCATTACTCATTTATTTATTTAATTTGATGACCATGGAATCAAGAATCCTAGCTCCCCTTTTAGCTGACACTTATGTGTATCTTATTTTAAGGTTGTCTTAAAATATAGGGGTCTTTTTGTAAAACCCTAATTTTTTTCTAAATTTTAAAAACTGCAACAACCTTGATGACATTGTGAAAAATTTCCCTCCTTCTCTCCCTTCGTCTCTTACGGTTTTCATGCATCATCTGAATCTCTCTTCCCCTCGTTATTAGGGTTTGCAGCAGCACGCATTTCAAATCCAGCCTCGTTTTTAGAGCTTACAGCAGCAAGCATTTCATTTAATCTACGAAGGTAAAACCACCACCGACATCTGATCTACTCCTCATTTCATTTTAATCTTAATCTTGCTTGCTTGTATGTTTTTTTCTCGGTGTTGATTTCTCCATCATCCAAACCCTAATATGATTTCAGTGTAAAACGAATAGATTCAAATGGAATTTCAGTTTTCAACTCATATTTTTTTATGTCTGTGGATGCTTGTAGTTATTGAAAACCGAATGGAGAGATGAGGATGCCAATGCTTGCATCTTGTAGTTGTAGTTAATCAATTCATTGTGATTTCTGTATCTTCGTTTTCATTTTTATTATCTTGGAATGGAGTGTCATAGATCATGTTCTTGATAGAAAAAAAAAAAATCTTGGGGTCATATTGATGGAACCGTTGCAAAACCCATCAATTACTAAGGAGACTGCCGATACTACAAAGTTGGCCAAATAGTAAATTAGTGGGGGGCAAAATCATCAACTGGATCTTGAATTCTGTAAATCAACAGATTTGTGACCCTATAAGATTTGTTTAAGGGGGGTGTGGGATTTTTTAAAGAGTCTATTATCAAGATCTAGAAGATCCCAATTGGAACTTGAAACCTCTGAATACTCCCAAGGGAATAAACCAATTCAAGAATATTATTTTGAATTTGTAAACCTGTGGACCGAATTCATGGAATTAGTTTATGTCACAGTGCCTCATGAAACTGTATTGGCCCTAAAATCGGTTCATGAGGTTAGCCAACATGATCATTTTGTTATGAGATCGTGTAAAGAATTTGAATCAATTCTCTCAAACTTGATGATAAAAAAGATAAAAGAAATTAGGGATTAAAAGACTTGTTTTAATGGTAAGTAGGGATTTAATGACCAGGTGACTGAATTGTTCAACTGAGGGATCATGAGTCTGTCACTATGAGTGAGAGAAATCTAGAGGAGGAAACCTCTTCAGGGGTCTGGTGAATTGTTTTTCCCAGATTCCACTGATCAAGAAATTGTTGTTGACACGGGTTCAACAGTGTCTGCTCGTTGTTTTTTATCCACCAGTGGTCGCTCTCGAGTTCAATCAGTCCTTTTTTGAATTTTAGACCCCCATCTATCCTTTGATAACATAGAACTGGGAGCTTTTCATTTTGTCTGGACTCTGGAGCATTCTTAACCTACACATTACAATGCGCTATTCAAGGGAATCAGTGTTTATCAGTGGGGCAGACTTTGAGTTTTTCATCAAGCCAATATTTTCAGAGCAAGCTTATATCTGATATTTTTTGACATCTTTTCTAGGATTTTTGGACATCGTTTGGTAAGATAATCTAATCCACTTCTAGAGTTTTGATTTTTTCTGCAACAAGTTTTCATCAAACCTGTAGTTTTTTCTATTTGATTTCCCAAATCAAGAACTTCTGGTTGCTGGACTTAGAGATAAGTATCAAGAAACTTATGTTGTTAACTGATCTGTGATTATCAAGGGATTGCTGCTCATTGTCCCTTTCTCCCTACAATTTTTGGGTCATCAGCCCCTGTATTCTTTCAATGTTGCAGTTTTTATGCAAAACAGCTTAGCTGAACTATTCTGAGTTGGGTCTTGAGCATGTGGGGCATCATTTCAACTAATATCTTGTGTTTCTTCATTATGACCGAAAAATGAGATTTTTCCAATAAATTTAATGGGAAATTACTTTTCTCGGTCATCTCAATTCTGCATTTTTCTAATACAGTGGTGTCATATTGATAGAACCATTGCAAAACATACCAATTACCATAGAGACCACCATACCACTAAGTTTGCCCAGTAGGAAATTAGTGGTTCCAAAATCATCAGCTGGATCTTGAGTTCTGTAGATCAATAGATTGTGCTCAATTTGTGACCCTATAAACTGTTTAAGGGGTGTGAGAATTTTAATTTTTAAGAGTCTATTATCAAGATAACGCAGCTTGAAGATTCCAATTGGAACTTTAAACCTCTGGATACTCTCAAGGGAATAAACTGATTCAAGACTCATCAGCTGGATGTTGAGTTCTGTAGGTCAACTGATTGTGCTCAATTTGTGTTTAAGGGGTGTGAAAGTATTAAGAGTCTATTATCAAGATAACTCAGCTAGAAGATTCCAATTGGAACTTGAAACCCCTGAATACTATCAAGATCTACTAATTAAAAGAGTCTACTAATTAATCTGTAAGTATTTTTTTTTTCTCTCATTGAGATTGATTTTGCAAATGGTTTGTCATTAACACAATCCATTATATAATTTGGAAATTGACTTTAACTACTATGAGAATGGCCTATGCATCACATAGGCTTTATGCTAGTTGAATCTAAACCTCCAGAACAATAGGTCATCAAAGCACGATGTGTACTGATGTTTTCTAAATCCTATTTACTTTTCTCCTACCATTATTTCCACTTTATAACCTTTCGTTTTCTTTATTGTTTTCCAGGAATTCCCCTGTCATGATATCTCATTAGGAACGACGAGGGCATACGTTTTTTGTCCAAATGCTAAATATTTCCACTATAACTTTTCATGTTTTTTTTTTCTTGTTGTTTTCCAGGAATTCACCTGCCGAGATATCTAGGAAAGATGAGGGCAATCAAAAGATTGGCAGTAGAATCCTCTTTGGTAGCAGGTGAAGAAGGAGAAGGAGAATTGAATGATGACCAAATCAGTCTTCTTCCTGATCCCATCCTCACAACGATCCTCTCTCTGATACCTGTAATAGAAGCAGCGAGAACATCAGTTCTATCCAAGAGATGGAGATATCTCTGGACCTCTATCCCCCATCTTGACTTCTTCAACTTCTTCGACGCTTTCTTCCCAGGAGGTTTCCCTGCTCAAGTTGGTGAGAAATGTATTTCTGTCTTTAACCAAATCTTTGCATGTCGCCGAGCCCATATTAACAGCTGCGAGTTGCCCATATTCGATGACTGCCCCATCGATTTAGACTACTTCTTCGTCCGCCTCCACGAACTCAGAATCCAGCATCTCCTCCTCAGCTACTTTGGAAATGATCCTATAAATATCCCCTCACTATTCTTCTGTAACTCCCTCAAGAAACTGAGAATTTTGTGTTTTTTAGTCCGCCTTCCATCTCAGTTTAACCAACTCACCAACCTTCAGGCCCTCGAACTCACTTTTGTTAGTATTACCAGTACTCATCTTGAGATGTTAGTTGCTGGTTGTCCCAGGCTAGAGAATTTGACAATATGGCCAATGTGTGCATCTAAGCGAACTTCGTATTCGTGCGCCAAATCTGTTGTTACTGGATATCTTTGTGGAGGAAGATGAACGACGGTTCCGATTTTCTTTGATCAAAGCTCCCCGTCTGAAACATGTTGTTCTAGGTTATTCATTAAACAAGGAGTTCTGGCTTGATTTTTCGGAGGAAGAGGATGAGGAAGACGAGAATGAAATAGATGAAGTCGATAACCTCATCAAGCTATTAATGAATTTGGATCATATCGAGAGCTTTTCTTTTAGATGCTGTCTACACCTTTTCAAGGTTAGTGGTTTCATATATAACTAGATCAAGCTCCTTTTCAGTGGGTCAAAGTTCTCGTCATTTAACAAAACAAAAGTGGCTCCCAAATTACCAGACTTTCAGATCTTTTACACCCATAAAAGAGTGAAGAACAATTTCTGATAAGCTAAAGGATTCTGAACTATTTTTTTTTTTCCTTCTTTTTTTTTCCAGTTCAAATCGATAATGCGCCTACCAGATAGTTTGCCTATTGGGTGTCAGCTGGTTCATCTGAAGAAACTATTCATGGAGCTGAATTTTGATGATGCCGCAATGGTCTCTCCTTTGCTATTCTTGCTTCGAAGTTGCCCAAATTTAGAACAACTTTCTTTAAAGGTTTGAATAATCAAACTTAACCACATGTTTTATTGAGTATCATCTCTGACTCTGATTTATATTACGTTCTTGTTCTCCTTGCTTGATCACCAGTGTAGATGCTCCAAAACAGGATTTCCTGTTGAAACTAACTACTGGGAGAAGCAGAAGCCTCCAGAGTGTTTGAAAAGTCACCTTATGACCATTCAGATAGAAGACATCCATCTAAGCAGTAAGAATGTGATAGAGTTTGTGAAGTTCTTGTTGGTAAATGCACGTGTTCTCATTAGGATGAGACTCCTTTACTCGAAATCTTCTAGGGATCAGTCGGAAGAGGACATAGTAGTAAATGAGTTGTTGCTCTTCAACAGAGCTTCTCAAAACGCTTTGTTGGAAATCAAGCCTGGGTGAAGGTTATATGGAAGCTAATCTTTTGAAAGAGAGTATTCGGATGGTATTTTAGTGTTTTGTACTTGGGACTTGCTTTGATACATGGGCTTTTTAAAGCTCCTCCTTTCTGTATATAGACATTGTTAGAATTGGCAATTGAGTTTGAGAATGTTCTCCATGGTTTTAGTAGCTTCAGATACTGTTTGCACTCCTTTGTATGCACTGATTGCTAATGTTACGAGCAGCATTATTTTTTTTAAAAAAATTTAAAATACCAGTATTTCTTGTGGATCCTTCTATGGAGCTCGTGGCACATCTGCACCAGGTCCAAGTGATTCACTAGGAGAAGCATGTAGTAAATATGATCCATTAAAATCAATCTACAGTATGTATCAGAGGGAGTTTTTGAACTGAATTTGGGCCATTTGCTATGTTTGCTTCAACCCTCAATTTTGCATGTTATTGCCCACCCGATGGACAATCTTGAATTTTTGAGCTAAAGCATCTAGTTGATGGAGCCTACCTTCAGGATGTCTTGGATAGTGCATACATTCAGCAAGGCAGAAACAAAGCCTAGGATGAGGAAACTTATTTAAGATTAAAGCATGAATTCCATTCATGTTAGGAATTATGATAGAGTGGTTGCTTTCGCCTGAGAATTTGTTAGCCCTTCCACAAAATCCATTGAGATGTCAAACCATACCTGATCTGGAATTGTGAGTGGCTGCAACAACCCAGGTGGTGACAATGTCTCAGTCTTGTTACATTGGCAATTGCCACATGTTTGCACAAAGTCTCGAATTCTTTCATTTCCAGCCCAGTGAAAAGCTCAACCCAAACACTTATAGGTGCGCTCAACCCCTGAATGGCCTGCTTCTGCCGTAGTGCGAAACTCATATTACATCTTTTGGATTAATGGAGATTGTCGAGGAAGAACATGCGAACTTTGAAACGCGAGATTCCATCACCCATTCGATAGTGGCTAGAGTAAGGATCCGCCCTTAAACGAGCAATAAGGTCCCTAGCATTATCATGACGATGCAATTCTTGACGAATCGGGCTGGACTGTAACAAATTAGCAAACCTTATAACTCTTACAACTAATAATGACAGTCATGGTTCCAAAATTGTGACCATAACAAAATTATATAAGATCGGCTGAAAGAAATACCGTACAATTTTTCAATTTGCTAGATAAGGAATTGACTTGCATTGGCTACTTCAAGATGAGTTTGAAAATCTCAAAATATATGTTCTCTCTCTGATATTTTTATTGTGTTTTCTTATGAGATTTATAATTAGCTCACCATATGCATAAACATGATGTTGGGCAGATGGACAGAGAAAATGAAGGTTTTAGATCAACAAAGAAGAGAATATCAAGATTGACATATGGATTCTGAACTAATCACATTAAGTTGTATGAAATAGGGCTAGAGGACATCTCCAATGAAATGCCAATCATATCCTTGACTTGAAGGATTGACACTTTGGTGATCCAATCCACCACTGGAGTACAGGATTGGATCTACCATGAGTTTCACTAGGACAGAATCTTTTAGCTCATGAGGTGCAGGTATAAATTTCAAGTTATTAAATAAAAAAGTCAAGCCTGATCTCCATTCAAAATTGCATAAGCCTGGTCAAGCCATTCTAGAGCTGCCAATCTCTTCTTTGTTAAATTAGGATAATTTCACAACTTGAAAATTTCTGTGGAATGCTGGTGATTTGAAATAATCTTCTATTAGTGGCTTGAAAATCACTTTGATTAATGATTCTAGCCACCTCAAACAGTTGATATAAATATAGATGATCGACTGCATTTAGCGTTTCCAGTAGTCAGTTTAAGCTGTTTGGAGAAGGAATAATGCTTATTTAGAATGCTTCACATTGAGATTGATAACAAGAACTATTTAACTAAAATTTAGTCAATGATTAACTGAAAATAACACAACACAACATGGAACAGAGTACTGATACTGTTAAAAGAGGAGCAGAATGTTGCATATAACTGGTGGACCCCCATCAAATCCAGGAAGGTCTTTATTATCCAATGAGCAAAGGCCCATTCACCAAATTTGATGGGCCCAAAAATCAAAACCACGACATCAATAATTTTCATGAGAGCTTCATACACTGCAAATCCGAGAAAAAAATAAATCCAACAACCAAGAATGGAATCCACAGAAAAACCTTAATCAGACCAATCCTTTTTAGACCTCATTGAAGATCCTGGATTTTGCGGGACCCACAAACAGGTCATTAGTTTATTTTTTAAATTCATGCCCTTTTCTATTAGTAGTCTTCTAGTTCTATGTGAGAAATAGAAAGACCCTATCAACGTAAGTTGGTTAGTACTTCTTGTAAAGTTTATTTGAAATTGAGAACGAATAAGGAAAGTCAATTAACAGGAAATTGTTTCCTAAAAGGAGCTCCAGTTGGAGTTGTAGTCCCTTGTGAATTAGAGAGTTATTATATATATATAAATGACAAAGTGAAAGAGAAAGAACAACAGTTCAGATTGTCTCCCTCGTTGCAGACAGAGGATTTACTTCTCTCCTAATTGCATGTGAGTTTCCTTTGTTTTTCTTGTTCTCCTCTTTCTGATTTCTTCATGCTTTTTCTTTAATGCTGTAAGTGCACAAAAATTCACAGACCCGGGGGTAGTTGTAACGCCCCACCCCATACCCATGTATGATATTGTCCGCGTTGGCCCACTGGCCTCACAGTTTTATTTCTGATGGGCCTCAACCCATCAAAAGGCCTCATGCAAGGTAAGGGTGTAAACTCTACATATAATCCCAATCACTTTCCTCTCTATAATCGATGTGAGACTCCGGGGCGTCACATTCCACCCCCCTTAAGGCTACACGTCCCTGTGCAGTAGCCTGCCAGCCCCTGTAGCCTGCCAGCCCTCTTGGCCCGCCCACATGGAAACCCGCCCACTTGCACCAGACCACGACAGGAGACCCACACTCGAACTAGTCGAGAGTCGGCTCTGATACCATTTGTAACGCCCCACCCCATACCCATGCATGATATTGTCCGCTTTGGCCCACTGGCCTCATGGTTTTATTTTTGATGGGCCTCAACCCATCAAAAGGCCTCATACAAGGTAAGGGTGTAAGCTCTACATATAATCCCAATCACTTTCCTCTCTATAGTCGATGTGGGACTCCGGGGCGTCACAATAGTGTTCTTGAGACTCACTGAGGAGGGCGAAGGCTGAAGCTCCTCGTCTCCTCGTTGATGATGGAAGAACCGATGCCTGAGAACCTGAAAGAGGGAGAAGAAACAGGTCAGAGGACCCTGGCCGTGGGCAGCGCAGGGCTCTCCGATGCCTAAGTCAGTATGAGAACTGGACTAAGGATAGAGATTTTGGGGAAGAAGGTGATACCAGTGTGTATGGTGGGTTGGATCTCTCCCTCCATTCCTCTCTGTGCCTGCTCCTTATATCGATAGGGAGAGGGAGAGAGTTGACTTTGGAGAGAGAGGGAGAGAGGAGACAATGAGGTGACTCTGTCAGGGAGCTGTCCCATCGTGGCACGTCGTGTCGCATCGGGCCATACCCGGGCGTCTGTGGACGCCGTTCTGTCAGTGGACGTGGGCGGCAGGGATGGCCCTGTCAGAAGATATGGGCGGTGCCCTTGTCTTGTCGCATGTACTGTAGCGTGTATGAGCGTCCAAAGGAGGACAGCTTTCAGCTCCTGCCTTGGCTAGTTCTGGCATCCTGACCGAGGTCAGGGTATGTTGCCGAGGTCGGTGAGTGACCTTGACTTGGTTGGAGACCTCGCAGGACGCCGAAGTGGAGGACCGGGATGATGTCCCTAGCCGGGCTGGGGACGCCCTGGCTGAGATGGAGCTCCTGGTCGAGACCAAGGTGACTAGTGAGGCAGGAGATCTCGGCTGATGCCTTGGCCCCGTTGCCGAGGTCCAGGGTGACAGAGTTCGGTTGGCGCCCTGATGTTGAGTGCGCGTGGCCGAGGTGAGGCTCTGGCCGAAGTAGGAGCACTTGGCCGAGCTAGTAGGGGTTGAGATGAGCTTTGCCGGGATGGATTAGCTGGCGCTGCAGCACGGGATGGAGCATCAGGCCAGTATTCCGGCAGGTTCGGAAATATCCCCACACAATAGCCCCCCAGCTTCTGAGCTCATTAGACTTCTCTTTTGAGGTCAGAAGTTAAGTATCATGGAGGACAACACTTGTGCCTTGAAGCTGCGCATAGTCTTGAGATGACTGGCGGGCAATGGACCAGAGCTATAGGTTGGTGCTGCTGCCAAGCTAGAGACTGGCACTGCTCGTCGAGAATGCATGTGGCCGAGACCAGCATGAGGTTGAGACCAGCGTGAGGCCGTAGCCAACACTTGGGCAGACCATCATGAGGTTGAGACTAGCATGAGACTGAGCCAGCGTGAGGCCGTAGCCAGCACGTGGACAGACCAGCATGAGGTCGAGACGCGTAGCCTGAGTCCTTCATGAGGCCGAGCCTGCGTGAAGCGCGTAGCTAGCACGAGGGCGACACCAGCATGCGGTGGAGAACCTGGCGCGTAGCCGAGACCATCATGAGGTCGAACCTGCGTGAAGCGCGTAGCTAGCACGAGGGCGACACCAGCATGAGGTGGAGAATCCGGCGCGTAGCCGAGATCATCATGAGGCCGAACCTGCGTGAAGCTCGTAGCTAGCACGAGGGCGACACCAGCATGAGGTGGAGAACCTGGCGCGTAGCCGAGACCATCATGAGGCCAAACCTGCGTGAAGCGCGTAGCTAGCACGAGGGCGACACCAGCATAAGGTGGAGAACCTGGAGCGTAGCCGAGACCATCATTCGGCCGAACCTGCGTGATGCGCGTAGCTAGCACGAGGGCGACACCAGCATGAGGTGGAGAATCCGGCGCGTAGCCGAGACCATCATGAGGCCGAACCTGCGTGAAGCGCGTAGCTAGCACGAGGGCTACACCAGCATGAGGTGGAGAACCGGGCGCGTAGCCGAGACCATCATGAGGCCGAACCTGCGTGAAGCGCGTAGCTAGCACGAGGGCGACACCAGCATGAGGTGGAGAATCCGGCGCGTAGCCGAGACCATCATGAGGCCGAACCTGCGTGAAGCGTGTAGCTAGCACAAGGGCGACACCAGCATGAGGTGGAGAAACGGGCGCGTAACCGAGACCATCATGAGGCCGAACCTGCGTGAAGCGCGTAGCTAGCACGAGGGTGACACTAGCATGAGGTGGAGAATCTGGCGCATAGCCGAGACCATCATGAGGCCGAACCTGCGTGAAGCGCGTAGCTAGCACGAGGGCGACACTAGCATTAGGTGGAGAACCGGGCGCGTAGCCGAGACCATCATGAGGCCGAACCTGCGTGAAGCGCGTAGCTAGCACGAGGGCGACACCAGCATGAGGTGGAGAATCTGGCGCGTAGCCGAGACCATCATGAGGCCGAACCTGCGTGAAGCGCGTAGCTAGCATGAGGGCGACACCAGCATGAGGTGGAGAACCGGGCGCGTAGCCGAGACCATCATGAGGCCGAACCTGCGTGAAGCGCGTAGCTAGTACGAGGGCGACACCAGCATGAGGTGGAGAATCCGGCACGTAGCCGAGACCATCATGAGGCCGAACCTGCGTGAAGCGCGTAGCTAGCACGAGGGTGACACCAGCATGAGGTGGAGAACCTGGCGCGTAGCCGAGACCATCATGAGGCCGAACCTGCGTGAAGCGCGTAGCTAGCACGAGGGCGACACCATCATGAGGTGGAGAATCCGGCGCGTCCGCCGCGATGCACGAAGTCGGGATCTGGCACGTAGCCTAGATGCAAGAGATCGAGATCTGGCGCGCGACCGAGATGTAGGAGTACGGGGCTCTGGATGACTGATGGCGATAGAGGACCGTGCGATCTAGGCTGACAGCAGAGGGTCGTATTGGTGTCATCGAAGCTGACGGCGCCATCGAAGCTGACAGTAGAAGACCGTGCCGCCAGAAATGACGGTACAGGGTCGTGCGATCAAAGCCAACGGGCAGTCGAAGCTGAAAGATGATAGGAGGCATCTATCTACCTCCCGAGCTGGAGGAGGCTTCCGCCGAGATGGAGGCGTCCGCCGAGACGGAGGCTGCTGCAGAGCTGGAGACATCCGCCGAGATGGAGGGTGCCTGGTCATTTTCGTAGCGGTTGAAATGCTCCTGGGCTTGGGTTTCGTCTGCTTCTTGCCTGACGAACCGGTTTACCCTGGTCATCAGTGCTACCATAGTGACCACGGGATGCATGACCAAGTCCCTCCGAAGCTCGTTGCTTGGTAGGAGGGCTTGTTGGAAAGACATGACTGCTATTGTATCTAAGGCATTCTCAATCTGGCTGTAGACAGTCCATAACCTTTTGGCAAACTGCGTGACGTTCTCGGTCTGCTTCATTCTAAGGGCCACCAGGTCGGCGGCTGACCTGGGGATGATCCTGTGAGCTTGGAACTTCGTCATGAAGGAACTCCGGAGCTGCTGCCAACTTTTGATCGATCCTTGGGGGAGTGTGCAGAACCACTTTAGGGGGAGGTCCCCGAGGCTGGAAGAGAAGACTCTGCAGTTCAGGTGGCCTGTATCGCCCCACACCGACATCCTCTGAGTGAAGCGCCGGAGGTGTGCTGCTGGGTCCGAGGTTCCATCGTAAACGACGAACCTCGGGACTTTGAAACCTTCAGGAAGGGGGAAGCTTCTGATCTCTGGAGAGAGGGGAGATGTGCCGAGATCGTCAGAGTTCAGCCGAACTCGAGCGAAACCGGCAACCTCCATGTTCTGTCGTACTGCTTGCTCGATGTGTCGATCAAGCCACTTTCTGAAGTCGTGGTTGTTACCCGAGCTTTCGCCATGAGCTTGGCTGCTTCTGTTGTCCTTCAGGGTGCGCTTTTTGGAAGGTGGAGTCGAGGTCGAACCTTAGAGGATGAACCCGATCGAGTACCCTGCTGTTGGACGCTCGCTGGACCAGATCTTGCTCCTGACCTTTCCCGGTGGGGGACCGTCGGCAGCTGTGTCGACAGTATCAATGGTTCCTTTTCCTTTCTAGTTCTTCGAGGCATGGTGTTAGGGAAGATGGCTTTTTGCTCAGCTCCACACAGACGGCGCCAATTGTAAGTGCACAAAAATTCACAGACCCGGGGGTAGTGTTCTTGAGACTCACTGAGGAGGGCGAAGGCTGAAGCTCCTCATCTCCTCGTTGATGATGGAAGAACTGATGCCTAAGAACCTGAAAGAGGGAGAAGAAACAGGTCAGAGGACCCTGGCCGTGGGCAGCGCAGGGCTCTCCGATGCCTAATCAGTATGAGAACTGGACTAAGGATAGAGATTTTGGGGAAGAAGGTGATACCAGTGTGTATGGTGGGTTGGATCTCTCCCTCCATTCCTCTCTGTGCCTGCTCCTTATATCGATAGGGAGAGGGAGAGAGTTGACTTTGGAGAGAGAGGGAGAGAGGAGACAATGAGGTGACTCTGTCAGGGAGCTGTCCCATCGTGGCACGTCGTGTCACATCGGGCCATACCCCGGCGTCTGTGGACGCCGTTCTGTCAGTGGACGTGGGCGGCAGGGATGGCCCTGTCAGAAGATATGGGCGGTGCCCTTGTCTTGTCGCACGTGCTGTAGCATGTATGAGCGTCCAAAGGAGGATAGCTGTCAGCTCCTGCCTTGGCTAGTTCTGGCATCCTGACCGAGGTCAGGGTGTGTTACCGAGGTCGGTGAGCGACCTTGACTTGGCTGGAGACCTCGCAGGACGCCGAAGTGGAGGACCGGGATGATGTCCCTAGCCGGGCTGGGGATGCCCTAGCTGAGATGGAGCTCCTGGCCGAGACCAAGGTGACTAGTGAGGCAGGAGATCTCGGCTGATGCCTTGGCCCCGTTGCCGAGGTCCAGGGTGACAGAGTTCGGTTGGCGCCCCGATGTTGAGTGCGCGTGGCCGAGGTGAGGCTCTGGCCGAAGTGGGAGCACTTGGCCAAAGCTAGTAGAGGTTGAGATGAGCTTTGCCGAGATGGATTAGCTGGCGCTACAGCACGGGATGGAGCATCAGGCCAGTATTCCGGCAGGTTCGGAAATATCCCCACACAAATGCAATTTTCTCTCTCTCTCTCTCTCTGAACAAAAACGATGATTGAAGTGTAATGATAATTGCTTTGATGCATGAGAATAGCAATCTGTGATTACTTGTGTTTTGATCATCCATATACAGTTAAATACTAATAACTCTCTCTCTCTCTCTCTCTCTCTCTCTCTCTCTCTCTCATTGCATTGAAAGTATTTTTTTTTTCACGTCTTTATAATTTATTCATCTTATCTATCTGACTTCATGTTTTTCTTTAATTTCTTCAATCATGATGCTTAAAGTATAATAAAAAAATGATTTGATAGCACAATCCTAACCATTACTTAATAATTAGGAATTAAGATACCTATCAAAAACTAAATAAAAACAAATAAATAAATAGGAGTTAGGGACATCCACCTCCTGTGAATGTTGGATTATAAGGCATCAAGAATGAAAGGCACCAAGTTAAATTTCACATAAGATTAATCAAGGGATTTATAATCATTGATTTTGCTGGGACCCATTTTCAATTATGAGAAAAATAGATACGTTGGATCTAAAAAATCCTCCCTAGAGGCAGGCCGTACAGTATCCTATCCATGATCTTAGCCAATATCCCCTAGAAATCACGGATAAAAAATATGATCGTGCCGCCCCCCCTAGGATTAGGGTTTTAATTTTGGGTTTTTAGGCATTAAGAATTTATAACAGCCACCAGATTAAATTTTATTTAATTAATTTATAACCACTGGTAGAATGCTGCACTGCTAGACCATGTAATTAATTAACAGGTTGGATTTGAATTGTTGCAACTTTGGTAGCCTTGCACTGCACTGTTCAACAAAATTGGTTTGTGTGATATCATGATTGATGATACTGGCTTGGGTTAAAGCCAGTCCTGACTCCAGACAACAGGGCTTGAAATTTGAACTGCCATTGATTTTTGATGCCTATGTGTGTTCATAAGACCCAAGTGACTTAGTTAGTTGAACTTGTGCAGTCATTTAGATCATAATTACTAGGCCTATCTTCCTAAATCGAAGTTGCTTTATAATACTTTCTTTGTATTTGTACAGAGCAGTATTTCACTTAAATTAAAGTGTGTCTTCCTTGTAAAAACAAAAGGTATTTCACTTCAATTAAAGTGCGTCTTCCTTGTAAAAACAAAAGGAGTATTTGTATCATGATTGAAAAACTCTCCGAGTTGACTCTTGACTCTCCCGAACAATTTTATTTTGATGAAGGATCAAGTTAAATATAGGGGAGACTCGGCCGAGTCATCTCATTTTCATGGGACCCCATAATTGATCCGACTTTTATTAGCCATAGGTCGAAAGCAAATGAAATTTGACCCGTCATATGATAACAAGTGTACTTCTCAAATTCTTGCCTGTCCTGGATTCGGTGGGCCCCACCAACAGAACACATCTCCAACCCAAAGACCAACAGTTGTGGATCCAATTTCTTGGATATGTTGGCAGGATAACGAAAATAGAAATATTTCTATACATGTTTTCTAGACTTCAATTGGTGTGATTGATGATTTAATACATATTTCTATATACATTCTTACTTCCTTGGGTTCTCTCCCAATTGTATTGTTAGTATTCATCTTCTTCTTCTTCTCTTTCTCGTTGCATTATGCTTTTTCTTTTCTTTTCTTTGTATGTGCATCTGCATGGATGAGTTGTTGCCCTTCATCAGATTGATTCTAAGAAGATTTTTGTTTTGATTTGATTCTCTCTCTGTGTTTCAGTCTTTTCTCTCCAGAAATAAATAACAATGAATAGTCAGCACCAAGAATACCATGAAGAAGAAGTAGACCTTAGCAATTTTATGCTTCTAGTTGATGTTTGTTGTCAAGAAGCAGAAGAGATTAGTGATCGTTGGAAGGTCTTCCGCAAGAGGAAGAGGACCAAATTCCTCCTATCTCACTTAACTTCCAAGCTCAATACCAATCCCAATTCCAATCCAAACAGGTATGAAGAATCACTACATGCGGTGCCATTGCCATTGCCGCCATTGAGCGAAGACAAGAAGTTTGCAAAAGGAGTAGCAACAAACCAACCATCCGAGAGTAAAAAGAGAAAACAATCAAATCATGATCAAGAGGAAAGCAGAAACAAAACGACTGAAAAAGCAACAGCAAGAAAACAATCCAAGAGTAAGATTAAAAGAGAACCAGAACATGAAGATGATCAAAAGAAGAAAATAATAGAAAGGCCTGCCGTGACACCTGTGTGGGGAGATTTCCAGAACTCCAGGATTACGCTAATCACAGCCATAAGATGGGACTAAGCACTCTCACGTGCCATCCGCGTGCCATCCACGTGGCACCAAACTCACCTCGGCTAGTAGGGCAGAGGCCTCAGCCGAAGTCATACAGCTCCAGGCCGCTAGCGCCGAGCTCGGCTACCTCATGTGCCATCCCGGCTGAGAGCTCCACCTCAGCTGAAGGATCCAGGACGAAAGCCGAAGCAAGAAAGAGCCTCCACTTGCACCCCTCATCCCCCATGTCATCAGGCACGTGGAGGAATAGGGGCGCAAGCTAGTAAGACAGATGCGACATCCAGCCGTCCACAATCTTCGCCAGATCACTGACAGGGCGGCATCCAGCGGCTGAGGCCACATCAGGGCAAGGCCCGAGGGCAGATCCGATGGTACTCCTATCGCCAAAAGCGCCCAACACAATCTGGCCCAACAAGACACGCATTTAATGCGATATGGGCTGATCCGACTGGCATTAAATGCAGAGTGGGCTGGATTGGACCGCATTTATTACTTCGTGGGCTGATCATGACTTCCCAGTCGAATCATGGGACCCACACCAAGATATCCTCCAAAGATACGACCCAAGCCTCTATAAATAGAGCTTCATACCACATGCAAGGTACGCATAATTCAACCCACAGAGCTATTACTCTGCCTCTCTTCTTCCTCTCCTTCCATTGTTCCAGTTCCTTCACTGACTTTGGCATCGGAGAGCCTTGCGCCGCCCAGGCCAGGGTCCTCTGACCGTGTGTTCTTCTCTTTCAGGCTTTCGGACGGTACCCCAGTCATCACCATCGTTGGATAAGTCCTCTAAGGCTCCCCAGTTATTGTGGGTCATTATTTTCTGCACCTACAATTGGCGCCGTCTGTGGGAAAGTAATATCCCAACCTTCCCAACCTTCTCAACCTTCTCAACCTCAATCTCTCAGAAGCCATGCCTCCGAAAGCAAGGAAAGGCGGAGAATCCTCGAGAGCAGCGCTCGAGCTGCCACCACCGTCGACGGACGTCCCTCCTCAAGGGCGTTCCCGAACGGTGCATGGCGCATCTGCAGGCGAGGGCCGCTTAGGCTCGCAGCTTCTCGTCGAGGTCCCCCTCCAAGAAGGACTCGAGACCTCGTTCTCAGCAGACGAAGTTACGCCACCCCGACGCGACGAGCGTCGGCATGAGCGTCCTCGCAAAGATAAAGCCGTTGCCGTGGAAGAAGCGCGTCGAGTTCAGCCTCCTGCCGCTGGAGGAGATGTCGCAGCTCAAAATGCTCTCCTCCAGAAGCAAGAGCGGATGATCCGCGAGCTCCAGCAGCAGCTGAGAGCAGCGCAGACTGCCTCGTTGAGGCAAGTCTCTGATCCTCAAGGAAAGAAGAAGGACGCCCCCAGCAGGGCAGCCCAGCCTCCTCGCGAAGATCTCAGAAACCATCTGGACCACAAGCGGAGCCAGATCCATGACGAAGGCTCTAGCAACAGCCGAAGTCATCATAGCCACGATGGCCGAGCCCATAGCCATCACAGCCCGAACCACTCCAAGCGAAAGTCAAGAGCCCAGACTCCGGAAAAGGACGACGAGCAAGAGCAATTTGACAAGCGCGTCAGGTTGGCTCTTCAGCGCAACCTGGACGTGCGGGACTAGAAGCAAATCTGTGGCCACACTGATCTAGGGGCCTCGCCCTTCACGAGGGACATCGAGCGCACCCCCTTGCCCAAAAGGTTCTCCTTCCCGCGGTTCGTCCCCTACGACGGACTGTCCGACCAATCCGCTCACTTCCGTCACTTTTCCCAGAAGATGTCCATCTGGGGAAACGAGGGTCACCTTAACTGCAAGATCTTCTCCTCCAGTTTGGGTGACCTCCCTCTGAAGTGGTTCTGCGCCCTCCCAGAGAAGTCGATTTCGAGTTGGAAGGAGCTCCAGCTCTCCTTTCTGAAGAAGTTCCAAGCTTACAGCGCCATCCCCAAGAAAGAAGGGGACCTTCTCGCCCTGAGAATGAAGCAGGGTGAGACCCTCGCCAAGTTCGCCCGACGATTCTGGGCGGTTTACAGCCAGATCGAGGGCACTAGGGAAGAGATAGCAATCTACGCCTTCCAGCATGCCCTGATCCCCGGCCACGACCTCCGGAAGGACTTGGTCGGAGACCCTCCAGAGTCCATGCCAGAGCTAATGTCCCGAATAAAGCGCTTTGTCGCCCGGGAGGAAGATGAAATCCAGGCCCGGGAAGAGGGCGAAGGACCGGAGCCCGAGCAGAAGAGCAACCAGCCTCGGCCAAGAGGCGGGAAGCCCTTCCGGAAGCAGGAGCTCAAGCAGGCCTGGGCCGCCAGTTCGGCGGGGCCTACGTCGTCCCGATCTGGGGGCACATGGAGGCCCAGACCTCCCACCAGCGCCGGTCAAAGCGTCAACGTCGTCTTCAAGGAACCGGTATACCGTATCCTGAGCAAGATAAAGACCAAGCCGTTCTTCAAGTGGCCTCCGCCCTTGAAGAATGAGCCCACCACCGGCAGCCGAAGCAAGCTCTACTGCTCCTACCACAAAGGTAAGGGGCACAAGACCGAGGACTGCAATTCTCTGAAGTGGTACCTGAAGAAGCTCGCCAGCGAAGGCCACATTCCAGAGTTCGTCAAGGCAGAAGATGCCGGCGGCAGCGAGGGCCGAGTTCACCAGAGCGCGGCTCGGGAGCCAGACAGTGAGGATTCCGAGAAGATCATTAACGTGATCCATCTGGCGTCCTCAGTCCCCTCTCATTCGTCTCGTGGAGGCTCGCAGGCCCGCGCCGAGGCCAGGCGAGCGTCGCATGGGAAGGAGGTGATGAAAGCTGAGCTCGCACCGGCATCCAAGAGAGCTCGCCGAGACCGACCCGCGATCTCGTTCTCAGATAAGGATCTAGAGGGAATCCAGCTCCCTCACAACGACCCCCTGCTCCTCACAATGAAGCTAAGGGACTTCACCGTGAAGAGGATCCTCATCGACTCCGGCAGCTCTTCCGAGGTCCTCTACTACGACTGCTTCAAGAAGATGAACTCTCGGAAGCAGACCTCACGGAGGTCCGTGCACCCCTGCTAGGGCTGTCCGCCACGCCAGTCTATCCCAAGGGTAGGATCACCTTGGAGACCCGGGTCGGCGGAGCCTCCGTGTTGGCCGACTTCCTGGTCGTGGACGCCCCTTCTCCCTACAACGTCATTTTGGGCAGAACGTGGCTCCACAAGTTGGAAGCAGTCCCTTCTTCCCTCCACCAGAAGCTGAAGTTCATCCTCGAGAACAAGGAGGGCAAGATGGAAGTAGTCACAGTGGAGGGAGATCAGCAGCAGGCCAGGCAGTGCATGCTGGCCGCGGTCCCAGCAGCGAAGGAGCCAGAGCGCGTCAACCTCGCCGAATTCGAGAAAGGCGTAGACGAAATCGGCCGAGACCCCGAGAAGAAAAGCATTGAAGACCTGACCGAAGTCAGGCTGAACTCGGTAGACCCAGATAGGTTCTTCCTGATCGGCACCCAGCTGCCAGACGAAGAGAAAGCCGAGCTCTCAAGGTTCCTGATGCAGAACGTCGACGTCTTTGCTTGGAGCCCAAGTGAAATGCCTGGGGTCGACCCCGAGGTCATGTGCCACAAGCTAAATGTGGACCCCAACCACAAGCCAGTGGTGCAGAGGGCCCGAAGGACAGGGCTGCAGCAGACAGATGCGGTCGTCGAAGAGGTCGACAACTTGCTGAAGGCAGGAGCCATCCGGGAAGTCCAGTACCCGGTTTGGCTGGCCAACACGGTGGTGGTCAAGAAGAAAACTGGTAAATGGAGGGTGTGCGTGGACTTCACAGACTTGAACAGGGCCTGCCCTAAAGATAGTTTCCCCCTTCCAAAAATTGACCAACTGATCGACGCCACCGCTGGTCACGACCGCATGAGCTTCCTCGACGCCTACAGAGGCTACCACCAGATTCCGCTTCACGAGCCTGACGAGGAGAAAACGTCATTCATAACCCCCCGCGGCACTTACTGCTACAAGGTGATGCCCTTCGGGCTAAAGAACGCGGGGGCGACCTATCAGCGCCTCGTGACAAAGATGTTCCAGGCTCAGCTCGGCCGAACGGTAGAGGTGTACATCGACGACATGGTCGTCAAATCAGTGCACTCCAGTGACCACCTGGCGGATCTTGGCCAAGTCTTCGACATCCTCCGCGCGTACAAGCTCAAGCTAAACGCTTCCAAGTGCGCCTTCGGCGTAGCCTCTGGCAAGTTCGTCGGCAGCTTGGTGACGCGGAGGGGGATAGAGGCTAATCCAGACCAGATCACCGCGATCCAGGGCATTCAGAGCCCCTCTACCACGAAAGAAGTCCAGAAGCTCACGGGAATGGCTGCAGCACTCAATCGCTTCATCAGCCGGTCATCAGATAAGTGCAGGCCTTTCTTTCAGCTTCTGAAGAAAAATTTAAAATTCCAGTGGACCCCTGAGTGCGACCAGGCATTGGCCGCGCTCAAAACCTATTTGATGTCACCACCCTTACTCTCCACCCCAACTCCGGGGGAGGTTTTGTATTTATATCTCGCGGTCTCGGATCACGCAGTGAGCTCCGTCCTCATCAGAGAGGACGAGGGAGTTCAGAAACCAATTTACTATACGAGCAAGACCCTGCTCGATGCCGAGACCAGATACCTTTTGTTGGAGAAGCTTGCGTTGGCTCTCGTCAGTGCCTCCCGCAAGCTCTCCCATTATTTCCAATCCCACACCATTGTGGTGATCACGGAGCATCCACTCCGTTCAATATTCAAGAAGGCTGACTTTTCAGGACGAATATCAAAGTGGGTAGTTGAACTGGGGCAGTATGATATACAGTACCGTCCCCGAACTGCGATCAAAGCCCAGATTCTGGCAGACTTCATCGTTGAGTTCGTCTCGCCCAATTCAGCTCTGACCCAGCTCGGCACGGCACTGGGGGGCACAGGGCACGAGTCAGAAGTGACTGAGGTCGAACAGTCTCCCACCTCGGCATGGAAGATCTTTGTCGACGGATCATCCACGTCCAAGAGAGCTGGTGCCGGCATAGTCCTCCAATCGCCAGAGGGTCTGGTCATAGAACAGGCTTTCACCCTGGACTTCAAAGCGACGAACAATGAGGCAGAGTATGAAGCGCTGATAGCAGGGTTGAACAGCGCCCAAATCCTCGGAGCCCAGCACCTGGTGATCTTCAGCGATTCTCAACTGGTAACTAGCCAGCTCGCTGGAGACTACCAGGCCAGGGACGACAGGATGGCGGCCTACTTAGCCCTTGCGAAAAAACTGCTGTCTCATTTTCAGAAAGCCGAGGTCAGGCAAATATCCCGAGATATCAACACGCACGCAGATGCGCTTGCGAACCTAGCCTCTGCCGTCGAAGCAGGGAAGAAAAGGACCATCGAGGTTGGGTCAGTATCAAGGTCAAGCTTAGAAATCCATTCATCTCGTCTTGTCCTCTGTGCTGACCTCGGCCCAAGCTGGATGGATCCAATCATCGCCTACTTGAAGGATGACCAGCTCCCTGAGGACAAGACTGAAGCCCACAGGGTCAGACTCAAGGCAGCTCGATTCTGGCTCTTTCCCGAAGGCAAACTCTACAGGAAATCCTTCACAGGTCCATACCTCCAGTGCGTCCATCCGAGCAAAGTGGACGACTTCCTGTATGAGATCCACGAAGGAATCTGCGGCAGTCACATAGGAGGTCGATCACTGGCCTACAGAGCAATAAGCAAGGGTTACTGGTGGCCCTACATGCAGAAAGACGCGCAGGTGTACGCCAGGAAATGCAAGAAGTGGCAGAAGTTCTCCCACTCTCTCCATCAGCCAGCGCAAGATCTGAGTCCCCTCTCTAGTCCGTGGCCCTTCGCTCAATGGGGCCTGGACATTGTGGGGCCTCTTCACCGAGCTCCAGGGAACAAGAGATGGCTGATAGTCGCTACAGACTACTTTACAAAATGGATAGAGGCTGAACCGTTGTCCTCAATCACGGACCGGGACTCCAGGAACTTCGTTTGGAAAAACATCCTAACGAGGTTCGGCATCCCCAGGACCCTGATTTCGGACAACGGGACTCAGTTGGACTCCAAGTCCTTCAGAGACTTCTGCCAAGAACACGGTATCAGAAACCATTACTCCACTCCAGCATATCCACAGAGTAATGGCCAGGCAGAAATCTCTAACAAAGTGATCCTAGACGGCCTGAAGAAGCGACTGGACAAGGCAAAGGGAAGATGGACAGAGGAGCTTCCGATCGTGCTATGGGCATACAGAACAACTCCAAGGAGGTCCACCTCGGCAACGCCTTTCTCTCTGGCCTACGGGATGGAGGCGGTCATTCCTTTAGAAATTGGCCTTCCTACCCTGAGGACAGAGCTGGTCGACCAAGGCCGAAATGAGACGAATCTGGCAATGGAGCTGGAGCTGGCAGACGAACGCCGAGAAGCAGCAGCCCTGCGACTGACCGACTATCAGCAGCGGTTAGCCAGGGCATACAATCAAAACATCAGAGAAAGAAGATTCTCCGTGGGAGAGCTGGTTCTAAAGAAGACCCTGCCAGCTGACAAAGACCCAAACGAAGGGAAGCTGGCCCCGAACTGGCATGGCCCGTTCAGGGTAGTCTCACTGGCAGGAAAATCAGCCTACAAGCTCGAAGACTTAGAAGGCAAGCCACTGCCGAGACCGTGGAATGCATCCCACCTAAAGAAATTCTATTTCTAAAGATGTAATGAATCCAGAATCAATGAAAGCAGCTTTCGCCCTGTCATCAATCTGTCATCTCTCTCTGACTGACTCCTGCAGCTCCAAGGGTCCAACGCCCTGGAAAAGGCCTCGAGTTCGAACACTCGGCCAATTCCTAAAGTCCGGGTTTTACCCCTCTCCAAGGGTCCAACGCCCTGGAAAAGGCCTCGAGTTCGAACACTCGGCCAATTCCTAAAGTCCGGGTTTTACCCCTCTCCAAGGGTCCAACGCCCTGGAAAAGGCCTCGAGTTCGAACACTCGGCCAATTCCTAAAGTCCGGGTTTTATCCCACTCCAAGGGTCCAACGCCCTGGAAAAGGCCTCGAGTTCGAACACTCGGCCAATTCCTAAAGTCCGGGTTTTACCCCACTCCAAGGGTCCAACGCCCTGGAAAAGGCCTCGAGTTTGAACACTCGGCCGAATTCCTAAAGTCCTGGTTTATACACCCCTCAAAGACCGTTGCCGAACTCATGCTCACATAGCCGAAATCAGCGGAATTATGGGTCCACCTTGGCGCAAGGTAGTTCGTTTCGGCCAAGAACCAGCCATTTCGGCCAAGGTCAGTTTTTGAGAAAGAACTGTGCAAGCACTGAAGCATAAAAAGGCAGCACAAAAACACAAATATTCTAAGACAGTGCAGGGAAAGCGAAAGAGAATGCAAAAGCATTGTACACAGTTCAAGTGATCGCAAAATTCTTCCTTTTTATTCATTGTAAACTGCTTCATTACAAGAGTTAAAGAACAGAAAACAAAATACAGAAAGGAGGATCGCAGTCCTCTAAAAACAGAAAATAAAGTGAAAGACTGGGAGACTCTGATCTTCACCGACTCTTCAGGCTGCAGGCTCGAAGACGCCGGTTCGTTGCCTGGAGGTTCTGAGGGATCCTGAATTTCACCGAGCTCTACAATACGCTTTGGTTGGTCAGACCAAAGCGATTGCAGAGCCCCTCCAGTTCGGAGGCCCTGGACCTCGCTGAGCTCTTCAACACCCTCCGGTCAGTGAGACCAAAATTTGAAGAAGAACCCCCAGGTCCAGCGGGGCCATAATCCCACCCCGCGCGTCCGGCGGTCGCGCAAGACCGTGCCAGACGCAGAGGGCCCGACCATCCCACAGTTGCAGAGGATTCCCCTGCAACCTGACCAGGGACGATCGACCATGAACCCGCGTTCAGAGAGCGCGTGGTCCACGAGGAGTTCCTTCAGAGGGCGCGCAGACCACGACGGGCTTCCCCCCTCGGAGATAGCCGTCCACAGGCGCAGGGGTTCCCCCCGGATCAAAGGTTCCAAGACGTCCACTGGACATGGCTCCTACAACTATGTGAATTAAACTGTCCTAAGTTCTTTTCTTTTCTTCTCCCATGGCGAGCCTACTGCCCCTACTTATAGGAAGAAGAAGGGCTCAATCTCCGAAGGAAGTTAAGGGGTGAAGTCTCCCACGCGTTACATGGGATGCACGCCTTCCTGTCTGTTGACCAGCGATTCCTATGGCACCACGTGGAGACGTCCGCCCGTTTCCTTCATCGGCCGTATCACCATGCTTATTGCTATTTATGGTCTCAGAATATGGAGAATCGGCACAGACAGCTATGAAGACCGTTTGCCTCTCTCTACCTCGAGGGTCACGCGTCACAGTAAAGGCATTCAATACCATTCAATATCACAATCCAGAAGCAAAAGAGAGAAAATGCAAGTAAAGGAGCCCGTTTTTCATTAATAACAAGAAGTGTTACAGGGCTGAAGAAACATTACATATAAAAAGCCAAGGGAAGAAAAAGGAGCAAGGCTACTGTGGTTTCGGCGACTCCACCAGGTCGATCACCATATCTGCTGGACCAGTGGCTTCGGCCGAAACCGCGACCTTGCTTGGAGCGTCGCTGGCAGAAGGGGCTTCAACCGGTACCTCAGCCGAAGCAGGGGCGGAAGAGGCCTCACCTTGAAGCACGGCAGCGTCGCTGGCGACCGGGGCATCGCTTGAGGCAGGAGCAATTGGAGTGTCGTCTGAAGCAGGAACGACTGCAGGAGCTTCGTCAGGGGCACTTTCAGCTGCAGGAGCGGAGCTCGGCTCGGGAGCCGGGTCCGAGAACTTCGGCAGGTCCCGATAGACAGGGTGGTCTTCAGGGACCCCCGCACGTCTCAGTGCGGCCAGGCATCCTTCCTCGAACAGAATGGAGGTGATCTCCTCCACCTGCTTCTCATATAGCTCCGTGGCATGGTCCACCCCATTCTGAAAAGCGGATTGAACCTCGGACAGAAGGGAGGCCTTCTCCTTTTCTAGCTCGGCGTTCGCCGTCTTCAGCTTCTCCCTTTCAGCGCGCCCGGCCAGCACCTCCCCGCGCAACCTCGTCCCCTCGGCCGCCGATTCAGCCTTCGATCTGGCCAGCTCCGACTCCAGCTCGGCGGTCCTCTTGTTCCTCGCCCAGACTTCGCCTTTCAAATGATTAGCTTTCAACGTGAGCTCGGCGACATCAGTCAGAGCCGACGCCAGCCGAGCAGACTCTTCAGCGCTGGCCTTCTTCAGCCCCTCCATTCCCTTCCTTAGCTCTTCCAGCTCCTTCTTCAGCTTATCCCTCTCGGACTCCAGCTGAGCGACCCTCGCAGCGTTCCTATCGCTCCTTCCCACCACGGTCAGGAGCCTCTGCACGTTCTGCAAATGAAAAAAGTGGGTCAAACCGGGGCAGTCAAGCTAAATTACTTGAAGAACGCTGAGAGCACTTACCAGAAGGTTAGCCTGGATCGCCGGGACCATCAGGCTTTCGTTGTCGAACCTCTCGTGCATCTCCATGTCTCGCGGCAGAGCGCAGACTTTGGCGAGAGCTCCGATGACGTCGGCGTTCCCCATCAGCCGGTCCTCGACATTCAGAGGCTTACCGGGATGCGTCTCCATCCTCGGTCTCCATGGCGCTGGGGCAGTTCGGGGTCCGGAGGCCGATCCAGACCCTTGCCCTACCGAGGTGGTGAGCTCGCGGGTCGCCCCACCGGCCGGCTTGCTGGCTGGAGCACTCTTCTCAGCTGGTGCACTCTTTTCAGTTGGAGCCTTGACTCCGGGGGCCCGCGCAGGGGTTTTACCCTGCGGAGGCTGTTCAGCCCCTGAGTCCTTCTCCCCCGCCTTGGACTTCTTCCTGGGCGGGGACCCCTCCTTCGAGCGATCCGGCGAGCGTCGCCGAACTCCCCCGCTAGGAGCGGGGGCAGGAGCAGAAGAAGTGCCAGCACCCCCCGAGCCCGAAGCTGCGCGGGTACTGGCAGATGATGGCGCCCCAGAAGATGATGACCTCTGCCTAAACTTGGCCGCCAGGTCCTTAACAATTGGCTCCCTTGAGCTCCCCTCCATGTCTTCTTCCCGATCGGAAGAATAAGCGTCCACAATCTGCGTCAAGTTCGGTGGCTCCGAACTAGAAGTGGACGCCTCGGCACCAGACGCAGCGCGGCTCGCAGCAGGATCGATCGAAGGGATCCCGGCAGGCATGGCAAAGGAGACGGTAGGACGATCAGGGTGCGCCTCGTCCACCTCGTCTACTCCGGTTCTCCTGTAATGACCGCGGTACCTCGGCGAATACCCAAGCAGCTTCCAAGCCGACCTGGTCTCGTGCCCCTTGTATCTCTCGACCCTATTGACGTCGTCAACGTTCCTCCTCCAGCCTTCACTCGCAGCTCGGCGCCGCCTCGCACCCGCCTCTGCATAACAGACAATAAAGGTGTCAGCTCGGCATCATCAAAATTAAGCAAAGCAGGTAAGAGAAAAGAAGCAGTGTTTACTTGGGATAGTCCCGGGGCGACGTGGGACCATCAGCCTCCTGCTCTCGCCAGCGCCGAACTCCCAGTCCCCCGACACACAGAAGAAAGCTTCTTCGGCATTTTTACTTGAATCTTCCAAGGCCAGGACGAAGCCTCTTCGCTGCGGCTTCACCCGGAGATAATATTTCCCTTCCCCGGCCTTGCAGATATCGTAGGTGTCCTCGATATCATGAACACCCAGGTCGGTCCCCAAAATCTCATTCAGCTTCGCCGTGCCCATGATGACCTTATAGCCATTGGGCATCAGCTGGCACGGGGTAATGGACCAGGTACTGAGACAAGCCCTAAGCAAGGGGTGCAGAGGAAACCTGACCCCGCCCTCGATCACGGAGATCAGAGGGAACGGCATCCAGCCGCACGACCAGCGCATCGTGGCGTAGTCGACGGAGTCCGCCGGCTTGAGGAGGACTCCCTCCGGAATACTGAAAGCGGCCCTAAATCTGGCTATGCCCTCTTCAGTATCTAAATCGAACCTAGGGGTGCCCATGTCTAAAAATGGTAACAGCAGAAGTTAAACCCTAAAGGTCGCGAAGCCCCAAGAAAATACTAAACAGAGGCGCGAAGCGACTTACAAGAGACAAAGGGGCAACTCAAAAGCAGATCCGGGCTCGTCCTATGGTCGTCCTCACTAGAGAGATCTCGAGCAGCAGAGCAGGAATCAAAGATGAAGGCGAAGGCGAAAAGAAATCAGAAACAAGAAGGGAAGAAGACGACCCTATTTATGGAAAGGAAACCCTCGGCGCATGCTACTTTCGAAATTCGAAAGGGCGGATTTCGCGATCCGCGCCCGTTCCATCAATAAGACAGCGCAACCAGTGAAGAGGCTATGCGTGTAGCCGTCGATTCGCTTCCCAGGACAGATAGGGCGGAGCATTTATTGCTTCAGAAAAGTTGAAACGACACTAAGCGATGATCGCTGCATCCCCAGACGAGTTGTCTAGCTTTCGACCACTAAAGGCTAGGACGCTTAAGAGGTCAAAAGCTAGGGGGCAATTGTGTGGGGAGATTTTCAGAACTCCAGGATTACGCTAATCACAGCCATAAGATGGGACTAAGCACTCTCACGTGCCATCCGCGTGCCATCCACGTGGCACCAAACTCACCTCGGCTAGCAGGGCAGAGGCCTCAGCCGAAGTCATACAGCTCCAGGCCGCTAGCGCCGAGCTCGGCTACCTCATGTGCCATCCCGGCTGAGAGCTCCACCTCGGCTGAAGGAGCCAGGATGAAAGCCGAAGCAAGAAAGAGCCTCCACTTGCACCCCTCATCCCCCATGTCATCAGGCACGTGGAGGAATAGGGGCGCAAGCTAGTAAGACAGATGCGACATCCAGCCGTCCACAATCTTCGCCAGATCACTGACAGGGCGGCATCCAGCGGCTGAGGCCACATCAGGGCAAGGCCCGAGGGCAGATCCGATGGTACTCCTACCGCCAAAAGCGCCCAACACAATCTGGCCCAACAAGACACGCATTTAATGCGATATGGGCTGATCCGACTGGCATTAAATGCAGAGTGGGCTGGATTGGACCGCATTTATTACTTCGTGGGATGATCATGACTTCCCAGTCGAATCATGGGACCCACACCAAGATATCCTCCAAAGATACGACCCAAGCCTCTATAAATAGAGCTTCATACCACATGCAAGGTACGCATAATTCAACCCACAGAGCTGTTACTCTGCCTATCTTCTTCCTCTCCTTCCATTGTTCCAGTTCCTGCACTGACTTTGGCATCGGAGAGCCTTGCGCCGCCCAGGCCAGGGTCCTCTGACCGTGTGTTCTTCTCTTTCAGGCTTTCGGACGGTACCCAGTCATCACCATCGTTGGATAAGTCCTCTAAGGCTCCCCAGTTATTGTGGGTCATTATTTTCTGCACCTACAACACCCATTTGGGTTGAGCAGGTGGCACGCACGCAATTACAGAATGCACAACCTCCAGTGTGGCTTTGCGGCAAGGAGCTGACAGTAACAGATGCTAAAAAGCATCACAATCGTTTTTTCATCCCAAGAACTGGTGTTGAAAACATATTCCAAGAATTGACTCAAGGGGAGAAAAAGATGGTGCCAAATGGGATACCGGTTATTGGATTAGATGAACTTGGTAGAGTTTGGAATTTAGAATTGAAATTATGGCCCGGTGTCAAACAACATGTTCTATGTAACAGATGGATTGATCTCGTCCAGGCAAACCATCTCAAGGGCAAGGATGAAATTCAGGTGTGGTTTTGTCGCTACGGCAGAGATCGGAAGTTCTGTTTTCTAATTGGACGAAAGTAGGAGGTTGATCCACATTTCATTAAATTTTCTCCTTCGTCTTCTTTCTTACTTTTATTACTCTTTCAATTTTCTCACTGTTATTTTCTTTTGCTTAATTTTTCTAGTTACTAAAGTAAATTGTCATTGCCAAGTGTAATTAGTAGTACATTTTAATTGATAATAGGAATATTGGTTTAAGATGTTTACTAGAAAATGTTTGTCTTTCATCTCTCTATTGTGTGATTGGTTTGTAAAGTACACTTCGCACCCTCATAATTACTTGCTTCGGACTAATGATAAATGATGATATGATAATAGTTTAGCTTTAGACCAGTGGGGGCATATTCATAGTTGTTAGGGACTGGATTAATGATCATGTCAACAAAGCCATGTACTACGGATTTGTTTCTGCAACGAGGAGATTTTGCGCTCTGTGTCCTTTTGTTTTCATTGGAGAGAAGAATTATGCTTTCTTACCCCTCGCAGCAGAATACAAGGGAAAACACTGGAGTAGTGGCATTGATGGGTCCCTTTATGGATCTAGAGATAGGTTCACATGGATAGGGCGGACGCAGGAATTAAGCCTAGGACGGGGTGATCATAACTATCACGTCCCCAAAATAAAAATTGGGGAAAAATGTAAAAAATTAAAAATCTCAAATTCAAATTCCTGTGTTTAATACAACACAAGCTTCCAAAAGTAGACCCATATAAAATTTCAACCCGTGGTGAGTCAAAATAAATTTCATTAAATGCAAGGGAAGCTTTATTCAATTGGTATTCAAAGTTCATAAATAAGATCCAATACGAAAATCAAATAAAGATTAATAGTTAATGTGGAAGAATAAATCAAACAAGCTAAGATGACGTTCATTCTAATGCAGGCTCAGACGGCTCCGAAACCATCTCCGACATCCCACTCGGGTTCGTTAGTTGGCTCAAACGTTTGAATCGTTTGATTCTCCTCCGTTTCCTCGGTAAAGTAGGGCTCGGTACCTATGCACCAAATATTGCAAAGTAAATAGCAAGTACATAATCATAATTCGAAATTAAATATGATAACGAGAAGAATATAGACAAGTGTGATCATATAGAAGTAAAGGCAAAGATATAACACGAATGAACGTATGACATAGATTATAAGTGATCCGGTTACATCGGTGATCAATCGTCCATATATCGATCTGCGGTCGTTTATAAATGACCCACATAAAGGAAAACATATATGCATAATAGACCCAAGTAATAATGCTCCGACACAAGAGTCCTAAGTCAAAGTAAAGTGCTGGTCATTCCACATTACATATCATAATCAAATCGTCATACAAAATCTGCCAAGCCACTTTATAGTCCATAACACACAGTAGGGTATGCATCTAAAGGAATACATATCCTAAACCAACTTATACATGCATGCGAAGGTCAAAGAATAATCACAAGCCAATCCTAAGGTCAGACATAAGTTCTCGTACCCAACAACTACATGAATCTCTAATAGATAAAAGTTCAACGCATCCCTTCTCCATCAATGGTGCATAGACCCAATTAAGGGTTTTCCAATATAGATGGATTGAACTCAAATCCACCAGGATTTCCCCGAGGTTATATGAAGCACTAAACCCCACGTTAGTAAGATACCATGTGCCCAGTCGGTATTTACTCAGGTCCAATGATTCAATTAATAAGGTATAAAAATATAATTTTAACACATTAAAAACCATAGGTATCATTTAATATTGAGGACTTTACCGAAATATTCCCGGTATACGGACATCGCACGAAACAGTTCCCCCTAGTTGGGGCCTTAGGAAAGAGTTCCGTCATCCCATTTTCATTTTTTTTTTCTTACTTTGACTCGGGTGACGCTAGCGTCACTCGTCTCAGACTGGGGAGTGACGCTAGCGTCACTCGTCGTTACTTGATTTCTTTGATTTTCTGGCAGGGCATGCTTTCAGATATCAGAGGGATGCTCCTTTGACCTTCAAGCATTCTTGGAGGAGTTCCTTCGCAAGTGGAAATATGTTAATGCCTAGTCCTATGTTCTCACAAATGCTCTTTTTCTTTCTTTCTTCTTCTCCCCCCTCTCACAGCCCTGCCTTCACCACCTGCACGCCCCCAATTTCTTCTTCCCCTCTTTTATTTTTCTTTCTTTCGACTCTTCTTCCTCCTCTTTCTCTTCCTCCCCACCTGCGCATCACCCTGTGTCATTGCCCATCTCACCTGCGCAACCACCTGCACGCCCCCCACCTTTTTCTTCCCCTGTTTTCCTTTGATTTCTTTCTTTCTCTTCTTCCTCCTCTTTCTCTTCCGCCTCCCTCTCTTTTCTTTTTCCTTCCTCTCTATGAAAACCTGCAAGTCTTCATTGATGTGGACAATTAGAGATGCAAAAAAAGGGGTTTTAAAGGTGGGTTTATATAACGACGAGTGACGATAGCGTCGCTTAATTTCACTTCGAACAACGCTATCGTCACTCTAAAAAAATACTAAAAAAAAAAAAAGAAACGTGGCAGGAGGAACGCCACCGTGGTGAAAATAATCAAATATTCCGAGGCACTACTAAGTGCAACAGACAAATACTGGGTGTTTTCCATTAAAATCCTCTTTAACATTAATTTATAAATAATAATAATCTTAGTTTATAATTTTAGAAAACCTGAGGACTCCATCCAAAATATTTTCCAAATTCAATTCCTTTTAAAATAAGCAAAGGGTTCTAATTTGGATTCATTAAAAGCTAAGGGTCATTTTTCTAAATTCAAGAAACTAATGGCCAAGTGTTTAAAGTCAAATGCCATGTTCTGTGACAACAGGAACTTATCTCATCCCTTATACGTCAACATCATTCTCACTCCTTATCCCCTCACATCATCATTCTCTCTCTTTCTCACATATTTCGTACACGTTGTCCCCTTCTTTCCTACAAACAGAACCGAGTTTTGCAATGGAACTCGGCACCAACAAAAACTGGGCCACTCGGATAGTGGTCCCACTAATCAAGAGCCCAGGATCAGCCCCTATCAATATGGTCACCCAAGCCCTCTCTTCAAGATGTAGGGACCCGATCTATTATTAATGGCCCACATGGGTCCCACAGTCCCAAAAATGAAATAACCCAAACCCTTTTCAATACCGTCTGCCCTCCTCTTTGGTTGCTGGATGGTGAACCAAACAAGGCCCACCTCATATGAGTCCGCCATCCCTATGGTCGCCCGTGGGTCCACTACCGGATCTACTATCTTGATCAATCATAAATAGGGTCCACCTGGGCCCCATAACCAATACACAGTAACAAGGCCTCACGGTTTGCCTCTGGGAACCTGTGACAGGTCCACAGTAATGCTAAAAAAATAAGAAAATCCATGCGATGATCTCCAATCTCCAATTTACATCATTAAAACATTAAGCATCGTAAGAAGGGCATCGAAGGGCTTCTACATGCATCATCACACAAATTAAGGAATAACACAAGTATTAAATTTACAAATTATGTTTAGGTACTTGCCTTTCACGGGGGTTTGAAAAATATGCAACAGATCCTAACCAATACCCAATTCGAGATTATTTGGGGCGCTCGATCACAATCCTAATACCAATCTGACATAAAAGATAGGATAAGAATGTTCAGATGAATAGATCTTATGGTATTCCTATCAAAAACCTAACATTGGAAACATTAAGAATGTAACCGAAGAGTATAGATTTATTTTTAATGGTTTGAGGAGATGGTTACTTGAGATAAGAAAGTCAAACCAAGAATAATGGTATCTTCAGATCTTGATTCTGATGGCTGGATCCTAAAGTTGCAGAGGCTTGGGAAGTTGAAAGATGAAGAAGACGAACGGGAAAAGGGAGGAGTTACAGAGATAAATGGGAAGAGATAAGAACGTGCGTCCGTAATAAGGGGGATTAGGTTAAGAGAATATTCTCTAGGATTAAGTTATTGGGTCAAACTAGGGATTAGGTTATCTACCCATTAACCCAATTCACTAATCCACGCATCTAATCTAACGTGTGCCCCACTTAATCCTAACCACGTAAATAACTAAAATACATTTGATTAAAATAATAATAATATTCTAATTAAAATATAATAAAATATTAATAGTGGGACTGGGATCTTACAATAACAATCTTGATTAAAGGCCCAAGGCTTAATGGTTTTATAAGTGCATATCTAGTTATTTTATGTTAAGGCCTTAGAATTCAGATGGTTAAGATCTTCTGATTGTGCCCATGTAGGGTCACCGGCTGATCTACATGTATGTTTTTTGTTGGACCTGGGTCTGCTTTCAAAACACCCATGAAAACCCTGGGTCCAATTCCAAAACCCATATGGAAATCATGGGTCCACCTTGAAGATCCAGATGAATTTTCTGAGTTTGTCATAAAACCCAACTACCATTTTCGATCCCCCCCCCCCAACCCCAGAAAATGAAAATCCTGGGTCCACCACTGAATAGAGTCCATCCAAAATTACACCCAATCCTTTTCACCTGGTGGTATATTTGGAAATCCAGAAATGCAATCATCTCCAAATCCCACCCTTTTCACCCGGCCTCCATTCTGGGTAAAATATTTCAAGCGTTGCATGAATGGAAGGTGGCAAGGAATCTTCTCCTACCTCCAACCATCAGTCCTCCACCGCTAACAACTTGGGCTCCACCACGCATTGCCACTCACAAGCTCAACATTGATGGATCCTTCAACCACACCATAGGCACTCCAGGAATAGGGGAAATATTACTAGACGACCAATGTAATCTCATCCAAGCCTTCGCCGTTGGGACAGTGGCGAACTCTGTGCTGGAAGCGAAAATGCATGCCTTCTTACGGGGAATATAATTGTGCAAAGTTCGGGGGTGGTTGATGTCATCATAAAAGGGGACTCCTTCATCATTTGGAGTTCTCTCAACTCAAATGAAGGATTTCTATGGACATTAGTGCCTCTCTGGCGAAGGACCCAACTAACCGTATTCACAGATCAACCAATTGTGTCACGGACCAACTGGAAAAATTAGGGCCATCCGTGGAAATGTTGCTCCATTCTTCCCTACCAATTCAAATTTGGCATATTTATTTACTTGAGAAATGTGTGCAGGACTCGGAGTGAGGGAGTAATTCGTCAACAACCTAGGAGCCCATCTTTTCAGCAAAATACTTCATGGTTGATGAAATCTATCTTTTGGCGGCGTCGTTTCATGTATTTTGGCATCCTATTATACATTCCTATAGAATCAGTTGTTGGAATGTGGTCCCTTTTGTAATCAAGTCCCTTTTTTAATATAATCTTCCTTTTTCAGCAAAAAAAAAAAAAATACATCCAATCCCCCTATCCCATTTATTTTTATGGATTACATTTTGGTGGTTCAACACATCCAAAACCTATAAGTTTACTAGTTGTGGAACACTTTGCAGCTAAATATTACTTGTAGTTTCAAAACCAGTTATGTAACTAGACCTTGTGCTCTCTCATCATTATCATAATTATCATCAAAACCTTATCCCATGAATCTGGGACTAACTACTGCGTGCTCGTTGTATCTGTCCAGAAGAGTTTCTTTTATCCTTTACCCTACAAACAGTACAGTAGACGACACGATATTTCATCTTTTCTCCCCTATATTTAACACTAAGAACTAAAATGTTATGAAGGTGGAAATCAATAGAAGCCATGCATGCAATACAAGAATTGATTTCTATTTCAGTATTAGGGGACAAAGTCAGACTCTAAGGGCAACGATCAGAGTTCCACCAAGCTGCGTTTCTAAAAATGATAGTATAAAAACTGCTAAAGAAATATATGAAAAACCAACTAAATAAAGAACATCAGGATTCAATGTACTTTTTGAGCTAGGCATCAACATTACTTAGAACTCGGAAATGGCAGAACATGATTCCACATTCTATATTTCATGCATCTCCCAACACAATCATAAAAACTATAAAATAAGATAACCTAAACTAGCATTGGATAACGAAGTTGCATATATAGGTTCTTTATTTAATTTCTACAAACGTTGAATGTGTTAAAAATCATCTCACAAATAAATTAAAAAAAAAGGGCAGTCACAATTTGAGCATTTGCATAGGACTCATTGTCCTGGTCCAAGATGATGATTTGAGAACTCGCTGATTAAGTAAAATGATCTAATAATATGATTGTGAAGCCTTGCCCCTTACTTGCCTTAGCTACATCCTAATTATAATTAAATATGTCAAATCATGCTAATTAGTAGGGACTAGCGAGGGTAGATGGGTAATTTCCTAGGAATTTGGCCTAGATTTTGTAGATTAGGGGTCTAATTACAATCAATAGAATAGTTAGAGGGTTAGTTTTTTAGAGGCCCTTAGATATAATTGGCTGAAGCCAATTTCTATAAATAAAAACACACCCCCATCCAACGAGATTTATCTCTCTCATTTCCTTCTATTTTCCTCCTCTTCTCCATTTCGATTTCTCCTTCCCTCTCTCACTCTCTTCCTTCTCCTTCAAGCTAGGGTTTCCTACATAGATCTAAGGCTCCCATCTCCAAGAAAGCATGGATTTCCTGAAGCAAGGATTTCCTAGAACTCCATCCATCTACAACCAAGAAGACCCCACTTATCTCCTAGATCTCCTTCTCCTCTCCAATTCAAGGTAACTTGCACGTGCTCTAATTTCATGTGGATCTAGCTTTTTTTTTTTTTTTTTTGTGAATTCATTTCTCTTACACTTTTCTCCTTGGGAATGAGTGGTAGGGGGTGTATATTTAGTTAGATTTGTAGATCTTAAGGGTTGATTTATAGATTTGGAGCCTGGGAGCTTGGATCTAGAGGGTGTTTGGCTTGGATCTAAAGGATCAAACTAGGAGAACCAACCAAGAGGCATAGGCAAATACAATATACATCTAACATGACATGAATGCTTTCCTTTCATTGAATTATGTTATTTTTCTTTTGATTTGATGTTTGATCTATAGGTCTCTCTCTTTAACTCTATTTTCTGTTATTTTGGTCATTGATGGATGGGAATTCCCCATTTGGAAGATCAATAGCCCATTTGTGATGGTTTGATGATGGTGGGAGATGTTTTATGCTTGGGAGAAAATTTTGTTTGGTCTTGGATGAAATTGGATGGACTTGGGTGGAAATTAAATGAAATTGGAAGAGCAGAAACTGAGAATCTTGAACTCTATGTGATCGAGACCTCTCGCGGTCGACCACAAACACTGCAAAATCTCAACATGTGAGCTGTTTGTCACGTTGTTTTTCACCTCAGTGTCCTTGGTCTACCGAGAACACTGCACTCTGTAACCCAGACCTGACTGCCGGACTCCTGTAATCCCAATTTCCTCGGTCGACCTAGGCTTCATCCACAATTAACTACGCACACTGCAGACTTAGAATTCTAGATTCTGTCAATTTTTCAAATTGATCTCAATTGGGCCCCATTGGCCTTTCATTGATTATTTTGGATGGAGTAGACATGAGTCAAGGGTTGACCTTAACCTTGACCCGTGTAGTCACCTAAAGTAGGGTCTAGAGTTGTAAAATGAAACTGAGTCGGTGCTTAGAAGTGGTCTTGGATGCTACTCACCTTCAAAGCACCAAATGCCCTATATTTATTCATCCGAAACTCTTTTGACCACTGTTTTTGGTGAAGTGGGAGGCTACACCTGAATGTGTGGCATTGACTTAAGTTGGACCACTTGCTTACTTCCAACTATTGACTGATATCGCATACTTCATACACTATTTCTCTCTTGGTTATTGTTATCCATATTATTTCTAAACATGATTAATAAATGAAAATGAGGACCTTGACCTAGGGTTGACCTAGAGGAGACCTTGGATGTGTATTGAAAACATTGACTTGTGTTTATGGCTAGGCAGGCTATTCTATGGCCCTATTTATGAATGGATGTTGATCCATGGAGTATATGGGTCATGTGCATGGATTAGGTACCCTTTATGGAAGGATTATATTCCAGGTTTTTATATGGATTGGCTTTATGATCGACTGTTGGCATGGCTTATGGACATTATGATGGGTGGATGGTATGAATGGATGATGGTATGGACTGAACTTTGATACCGAACTTTGTATGGACCTATGAGAACCTTGCTCATGCAAGGGTAGTCTAGCCAGATACCGGCCCCATTATGTGGTTCCTTGGGTCGGCATGAGCGTCCACTGGTTGAAGAGCTTAGCCTTGCACTAATCACTGTTGGAAGAGCTAATCTATGTTTCGGCATCATGATAGGCCTTTTGAGGTGGACGTACGCCACTGGGTATCACATGGTACTGCACGATACCAAATTTCGGCTAGCAGACTCCTATAACTTTGTTTCGGCAGACTCCCGTGCATTTCCCGCTGCAACTCGTATGTAGTCCGGGAGGGTAGCGTCATAATTTCCCACGATACTAGCCTATATGGGATGTATCATGTTATTTTGATGGATGGTTTATCATGTTCCTTTTCTTATTGATCCATGATGTTATATTATTGCATGATCTGCCTAGTATTGTAACAATTGTTACTCCATTGATCTCATTTATTGTCTTTATTCCATTTTTATGCATCTATACTCACTACAACAAAATACAGTTTTGCCAATGCAGTCACCGCGTCTGGAAAAGTAGGTTTTGTGCCAGCAAAGGATTTTCCATCGCATTACAGTGCGTCAACCGCGCGTCGACAACTATGTGTAGCCAAATCCATAACCGACGTTATTTTAACTACATCGGCAGATCCCTATACAGTTTACCAATGCACTGTAGCGTCGTCCAATACGTTGGCAAAGAGATGTGTGTCGCCAAAAAATACTATTTTCCTGATTCGAAAACCATATTTGCCAACGCAGTACCAGCGTCAGCAAAATAAACGCCGACTCTGGTAGTGCGTTGGGAGTTCCTAGTAATGGCCGACGCTGGCAGTGCGTTGGGAATTCATAATAATGGCCGACGCTGGTGGTGCGTTGGGAGTTCCTAGTAATGGCCGACGCTGGCAGTGCATTGGGAATTCATAATAATGGCTGATGCTAACAGTGCGTTGGGAATTCATAGTAATGGCCGACGCACTATCGTAGTGCATTGGGAATTCCCGGTAATGGCCAACACTACTGATGAAATGTCAAAGATGAATGATACATAGATACGTGTTGCAGAGATGAGATGAAAGATAGAAAAAACTAAATCTCCAAAATCCAAAACTACAAAACCCTAAATCCTCAAAGGCCCAAACAGAGATCATTCCTTGACGAGAAGTGTGTTAGAAATAGGTGGGCCTCTAGGATAGGTTTCAAAAACTTTTGACCCACTTGATGCAGGGATCAATTATCCAGAAGGCTCTAAAACCCAATCCAGGAAGCAAACCCTCAATCTCACATATCAAGATCAGTAAAACAATTTATCTAAAAGATAGATACAGCAACATGTAAGCTACAAATAAATCTACAATATACAAGGAAGTAGATTATACCTTTAGAGCTCGTTTGTGCTCTAATGGAGAAGTTGTTACTTTCTTTGATGATGAAACACTTTCACTAATTAAAGAGGGATCTCCAAAACCTCTTGATCTTCCATGCTATGACCCGTATCAGATTCTCTTTTTCTCAAGTAGATTGTGGGATCTCCAAGAGAAAACTACTTGGAACTCAAAAGAGGAACTAGAAGAGAACTAGAAGAGGGGGAGGAGAACTAGCATGTACAACTCTTACACATGAGTAGTGTTGGGCGTGAATCCCTAGGTGCATACATGCATGGGCGTGCAACACCAATTGTTCCTCTATTTATAGCTTCTCAAGACACCTCCTCATTCCAATTGAAATAGAAGTCTTACTTCTTTTTAACAATTAGTAAGTCTCTTATTTCTAATTTAAATAGAAGTCTCACTTCCATTAAAATTAGTAACTTTACTTATATCATATTAGAAGTCTCACTTCAATTATGATTAGTAACTTTCTAATTCATTTCTAATTAAAATAGAAGTCTCACTTCTACTAAAATTAGTAAGTTTACTATTTCTACTATTAGAAGTCTCACTTCAAATAGAAATAGTAACTTTCCTTTTAGAGTTCAACTAGAATTAGATACTTTCTAATAATTGGGCTAGCTAGCGTGGGGACCACTAGGGATTCCTTATGAAAGCTGGCTCCAACTGGGACTCGCGACCCCACATCTAATGTGTAATCGGGGCCCACAGTTAATTACAAATAACTCCACTATATAAATGCAATTGAACTCCAGTCTTAGCAATATAACATAAAAGACCCTAAACTTCCACATTACCACAAGTAGGCGCCTCTATCAATATCCATGGATCAATTGGACCAGTCTTCCAAACTATATATATCTTATATCCTTGAGCCCCAATTAATTATAATGATCATAGGTACCTTTCCAATTAACTCTTAATCGGAATGGGTGCGCACTTACCAATGATAAATCCATTAATTGGCACAAGGGGATATTAGAGATAGATTCCATCTTGACCGTTGAATGTTCCCACAGATCTACTACCACATACCCAAATCACCGAGATGTTGACCTACAGTTGGCCTCACTCATTAGTGACTTAAAGCGAATAAATAGATAGAAACTTAAGTTCATTAATGTCTTAGGATTGAGAACCTATTGCTAGGGAATTATGAGAGCAAACCTTAAAGTAAAGACAATGTTTATAAGGTGCTTCTCATGGTCATTCAATACTTCCAATGTACCAAAATTATGATCCAGAATCTTATATTCTGATGATCGAGACAAATCACACTATCTCATAGTGATCAAAGTCCTGCAACCTTGTCAGTATGAGATGTCCAGTCTCATCACTGGTTGCGAAGATATTTAAGTATATGATTTGTTACACATGTCTCCCGTATGTGGATCTCATCCATACACATGTGTTACATCTAAATACTTGTGGACTCCGGTTCATCTCATGAACCATCATGTGATTCGTATTGGTTATGTGCAAGTATATAATAAATCACCATTCATCTCATTAAAAGTAAGCATGAATATATGAATAAATAAAGAAATTAATCAATTTATTATATCATCTACTGGATTGAGTCCATAAAATTAACAAAGTGAATCTCGGATTGATTGCAGTGGAACTCTTTTCCGGTGGTGTTCTGATCGGCAAGGTCTATTCTTCTCGGGCGGCTGTAGTGGAAGCACTTTCCAAAGAGACCGAGAGAAATCGTAGAGATAGAGAGCAAAAACGAGGGAAATAAAAGACAGAAAGGAAAAAAGAGGGAAACAAAAGATTAATTTATAAATTTAGGGTTTTGTAAATATATAATTTTTAACTTTTAGTGGGGGTCACTTATGTTCGCCACTATTAATAACTTCTAATAGGGGCTCCAATCTGCCCACCGCTAAAAGTGATTTTTACCCTCAAAAATATTGGCTGCCGTTAAAAGTTAGAAGGTAAAAAGCCAAGACTTTCCTGCCAAACGCTGAAGCTGTCTTTGAAACTTTTTTTTTATCGGCGACCTTTGTTATGGCCGTTGCTATAAGTTAATAAGAAATTGAATTTTTGCAGGGGCCAGCTTTGACAGAGGGTTGGGAATAAATCAAAGAGTTGAAAACGGTGTGCTTAGGTTATTTTGGCAAAAGAAAATGTTTACCAAATGGGGCTTTCTGGACGCAAATCGTGCGTTGGCAACGGTGCAGGTAAGAAGTCAGAGCTTTCCCAACACAGACCTGTGTATCGCCAGTAGGCAAAATAATTATTTTTATAATTTTTGCCAACGCGGTCTTACTTGTGTTGGTAAAAATAGCAATTCTCTATGACTTTTGCCAATGTAGTCCAAATATGCATCTGAAATAAAACTTTTACTAATGCAAATTTTCACTGCGTCAGCAAATAGTGTCGGGAAAGGTTTTCCACAGCTTTTGCCAATGCGGTCTTACTTGCGTCGGTAAAAGTAGCAATTCTTTGTGACTTTTGCCAACGCAAATTTTCACTGTGTCGGAAAATAGTGTCGGGAAAGGTAAGTTTGTCATAGATGGGGCTTTGCAGACGCAACTCATGCATTGACAATGGTGCGAATAAAAACTCAGAGCATTCCCAACGCACACTTGTGCGTCGCCAATAGGCAAGATAATTACCAACCCATTATTGCATCACCATTAGAAAAACATGTGTTGGTAAAACTTTCCCTCTCTTTTGGTTGGATTTTTTGTTGGCGCCAATGTGGTTTCCATAACTTTTGCCAACGCGGTCTTACTTGCGTCAGTAAAAGTAGCAATTTCTGTGACTTTTGCCAACGCAGTCCAAATATGCGTTGGAAATAAGACTTTTACCAATGCAAATTTTCACTACGTCGGCAAATAGTGTGGGAAACTTGCAGTTTGTTGTAGTGACTATGTTATTTTGGTATACTGTGCTGCTAGTTTCATTTGGGATCCGACCCTTCATATTTGGTGCTATAGGTACCATTACCGACCCCGTTATCCTAAAGGTGAGGCGTTCTACGGAATGCAGTCAATAGAGGGCTTTAGTTGGGGCCCAAGCGACATAGCAGAGTTACCTGTGGATGGAAAGCTTGACTTGAGTGTTGAGTCTAATTAGTGCCATTTGGAGAGGATTTATATGGTTGTATAAACACTATTATTTTGCACTTGGAGCACCTATTATTTGACGTATGCATGGATGGAACCAATGGACTGATGTTATCTGCTTCCGCTTATTTTCAGTACTGCTTCCGTATTTAAATATTTCTAATTATAATATTGTTAAAAGTTTTAAACTGGACTTCATTGCAGACTACGATCCTGAACTGGGAGGCGATAAACTTGGGATCCCGAATTGGGGGTGTGGCAATGATCAATTTGAGAGCTTGCTGATTGAGTATGAGTTTTCAATTCAAATTACAAAAATGTAGTTATTCTCATGGAACAATCAAATGCCTTAAATTAATAACAAAAACACCTAAACTCAATCCGAATCATCACTCCATTCACAAAATCCGCTTAGCCCAAATATAAACCAAGGCATAAATAATTTTCATAAGGGATTCAAACATTAAATACAAAGATACCCGTCCAAATTTGAGAAACAGTATATTCATTAGATTCACAAAAATCAATCAACCCGAGAATTGAATACATGGAATTCCATCATTTGTTTTTAATCGGTACATTCTTTTTTTCGATCCTCACTGGAGTTTCCCAAATGAATTTCTAATCAGCCCAAATGATCTTGTGAGCCCTACCAAATGGCCATATCTCCTCCATCATAGATTGCAATTCTTAAAGTATAACTGTAGTGAGAGCCTTCTAACTTCTAAGTGAGAAACAAAAAGCCCATTCAATGTGAGCAAGTTAACCCCCCCCCCCCCCCCCCCCGAGAAATCCACTGTCTTTCTTTGCATTATAATATATAGGAACTAAATAGTAGTAATATCTATTTGTAATTACTAATGATATTGTATAGGACTGTCAAAAGGCTGGGCTGGGGTAAGCTCTTACCCTACCCTCATATATGCGGGCTGGGCTTAGCTATAGCCAAAGCCTTAGAACCCACGGAGGGCCCACAATATCGAAGCCCTTGCCCGACCCTAAAGGGCTAGGGGCGGGCTAGGGCCAAAAGAATGATTTTTTAAATAATATTATTATATCTAAAAATCTTTCTATATCATGATGTTAACCCTCCTTTATTCAAGGTGCAATGCAAAAGTTTGTCTTTTTTACTACTAAAGAATGCACGAAATAAGTTAAATGAAATTAGCTAATTTGTTAGTATTGTAACATGAAATTAGGATATGGAAGACACTATTAAATACCCCTAGCACACTAACAATAGTTCCATAGTTTATGTGCCAGATTTTTTTTGTCATCAGGCTATCAGTAAGATTGTCGCAGTTGAAGTTCTACTAGTTGTAGCCTTTTTTACTAGTTCATTACTATATTCTTTTTATAAAGTAATAATATGGATCATCATAATATGTTTGACAAGTCTCATCTGATTCAATTAGATTTATTCCAAATAGGCACTAGACCTTTTCCAAAAAAAATATTTAGTATATGTGGTTGAAATAAACATCAGACCACTCTTGAATTAACATTAACCCTAACTTGTAATTCTTTGAAATATCACCATTGGACTTTATAACAAAATAATTAAACTTTGACTATTGAAGATGATTTATTGTATGAGTCACAAACTTAAACTCTAGATGTGGGATTCACTTGAATGAAACAACAACAGTCATGAAAGTAAGGGGATTAAAAGAAATTGGTATCGATCAATAGCTAATGGCCGAAACTCAACCGAACCCAATAATGATGTTGAAGTCCATCCATCTGAACTCTCAAACTTCAATAGTTTACATCGGTGAAAATTAGTTTGATGAATCACAAGGAATATGTCCGTGTTTGGCAAACGTAGAATCAAACATACCATGTAAAAGAAAACATAGAATCAAACATAGGTGACAATATTATAATCTATGGGGGTATCCATTAATTGTTTTTCTAAGAATTGGTTATTATTCTTTGAACAAAATTAAGTGTCTATCATTAATTGCTAATTAGATTTCTTTCTAATTTTTTTTTCTAAAAATCCATATAATATATATTATACATATGATTTATTTTACATATTCATAGACAAAGGGTCGAGCCCTCTCCGGCTAGCTAAGTTAAGCCCTAGCTCGACCCTCAAGGTTATGGGCTTTTTAAAATTGGGCACTACCATATCCTCAGGCTTTAGGACAAAAAGAAAAGCCCTCACTTTGAGGGTTTTTGAAGGCCGAGCAAGGCCAACCCCCCCCCCCGTCAAAGGGCCGGATTGATAGCCCTAATATTGTATCGTGCATGCTAAAATAGGGGATAATGATATGTACCATGCATATGTAAAATAAGAACTGACTAGCACAACAACCTGTGATTAGCACGACTACGTCCATTCATTTCAAAAATTAATATCCATATATTTATACATTTCAAAATTAACGTATACTTATAGAAGAAATTATATAATTTTAATAAATGATTATTATAAATTTAATAACTATAGGAAAATTAAAAGAAGAAAAGACTATGAAAGTACATATTTCTCAAACCGGTAAGAAGTGCTGCCCAAAGGAAATAAGAGAAGTGGGACAAAAAGGCAGTAGGAGAATATGGAGAAAACGAGCTGTTGCATTAGGAAAACAATAAAAGTGGTAATGTATGTGAGTACTGCTTATTAAAAGTTAAGTAATTGGGAGTTGATAATTAAAGAGTTATAGAAGATAACTGACAACAACAGAAGGAAAGTTGCATAAAATGTGGGGATAATGGTGAAATGGTTTGAGATAGTGGCAACAACTTTCAATAAAAATTATGAATCCAAAAACTCTTCTCTTTAATTATATAATAAAAAGACCGCAGATTTTTCGTGGGGGAGCGACACGTGGCGTGCTCTCTGTCTCAACAACAAATACTCTCAAAACGATACAATTATAACCATTCTCAAATTTGAAAGGCTTATCCCTTTCCTCACCATTCTTCCCTAAAACATAGCACATAATAATAGTTTCCCTTTGGACCCTACCAAGATCAATTTCATATATCACATTTACCATTTACCTTCAATGGGCCCCACATATTACTTTCATGTGATTTTAAATACTTAATTAGAATCTTAATTATTTTTTTATCACGCAGGCCTGTTGCACTAGTTTATTATTACGGTTGGTCGCAGACATGCATCGCCCTGGTAAAAAAAATGCCTAGAAAAAATGTAGGGGTATTTTTAAGGCTGTCTTAAAATATAGGGAGCTTTTTATAAAAACCACAAGTTTTGTCCCTACTTTTTTTAAAACCGCAGCAACCTTGACTACTTTTATGAGAATTTCCCTCCTTTTCCCCCTTCCCCTCTCTGTCTCGCTGTCACGGTTTCCATGCATCATTTGAATCTCTCTTCCCCCCGACGTTCTTTCCTCTTCCTCGCAGCCTTCCAAATCCAATCTCCTTTTTAGGGCTTACAGCATCAGCACACATTTCATAAGTTCTTCTCCTACATGTCTTCGTCTTCCGAGGTAAAACCACCGACATCTGATTTGCTCCTCCTCATTTCATCTTAATCTTAATCTTGCTTGTATGTTTCTTTCTCCATCAGCCAAACCCTAATTTAATCTCAGGGCAAAACGCATAGATTCCAATTGAAATCCAAATCTGAGAAGAAGGATCCTACAAAAAGGACAAAGTTTTTTGAGTGCCAAGGCTATGGTCACTATTCTAATGAGTGTGCCAACAAGAAAAATGGTACAAAGCAACAGGCTCTCAACAAAACTTGGGATGAAGAATCTTCTGACAAAGAAAAAGAACAAGAAAAAGATCCTGAGGTAGCTTCATCAGATAATGTCAATGGCAAGTTTATGGCTTTCATGGCTAACTCTGTGTCTGACAATGATACTAATGATGATAATGATGATTAATCAAGAGAAAGATTATAAAGAATTGTACCATACTACATATGCTGATTGTGTCAGGATGACCAAGTATGGCAACAATATCACTATCAAGTTTAAGGTTGCTCAAGAAGAAATTCTGCACTGAAGATTGAATTATAGCAAGCGCTTAAAGAGGTTCATCTATTGGAAAGTCAGAAAAACTGCATGGCTGAAAATCTGACTACTGAGAGTCAAAAACTCGAGAAGACTGAGCAAGAGATTCAGAATCTAAAAACCGAGTTGTAGACTGTGAAATCTGAAAATGAAGACCTGCAAGGAAGACTAAAGATCACTCTGTCTGATCTAGAAGTCAAACATGCATCTCTAAACAAGATGAACACTGGTTCAAGGACTCTAACAAACATCTTGTGCAGTTAGAAGTCTCATTTTGACTGAAGCGGTCTCGGTTATGATCATGGTGCATCCACTTCGAATACTAAAGGTAAAACAGTTTTTGTTTCAAGTGTTGCACATATTACTCCACGTACTGCACTTTCAAATAATGTGCTGAGTAGTACAAAGAAAAAGAATGTATCACACGCTGTACTCACACCCACTTGTCACCATTATGGAAAGAAAGGACGCATTCATCTCTATTGCAAGAAGCTGAATAGTCTACCAAAGACCAAGCAATGGCGGAAGATTTTTCCTCCACCCAAGACGGCTCAAAATTGGGTTAGAAAATCTGAACTGTTTAAAGAGTTTACTCACACTCTGTTGAAAGATCAAACTACATAAGTTTGGGTGTCTACGTATAAAAAGCCCTAATCGAGGAGATCAAGCTCCCACCCCCAGCGCTGCTACGAAGATACATTCAGGGGGAGTTGTAACTTAGCGGGAGCTATTGAGTCTAATTCACAGGAAAGTTGTATGTTATTATCTTTAGCTTTGTAATTTATGGACAAAAAGGGGGAGAAAGGTGATAGATCAAGGGGGAGAACAAGAAGACAATGCAGATCTACTGTGCTGATTGACAATTTTTAAATTCAATGTATTTTGGATTTTCTTTTGGGTCAATTTATATTGTCCTATGGAGTTTTGTCCATGAATTACCAAAGGGGGAGATTGTTAGGTTTTTGTTTATTGGCTAATTCATGGGTTGGACAAAACTCTGGGTCCATTGAGTTATAATTTTTATTTTTTTTAGAAAAGGACTTCGAAGATAGAAGACTGGAAGGACTCAAAGAGTTGAAATTCTCGATCCAGTCCAAAATGGGGTCTGCTCGAGCGACCAGCATCATCCCATCGAGCGGACATGAGTCAGAATAGCCAGACGCTGAAACAGAACCTAAACCGCTTGAGCGGATGGAAGGTCCGCTCAAGCAGACATGCGACAGAGTCCTAACAAAATTAGAAACTTGATTCTAATTATGCCCAAGTTGCTTGTTTTAGTCCTAATCATCTTAGGCAACCTTAAGCATGTCCTAAAGGCTATTAAAAGGATTCAGGGGCTATTCTAAAGACATACCACACATCTCAAAGTTCTGAGTTAGAGATTTAATTGAGAGAATTCTTTTCTAGAGACTTATTGAAGAGTTGTGCTGACAAGCTCTCTAGAGAGCCCGTTTCTTCTACATCCTTTGTAGAAGATCATCTTTTTTGCGAAGAAGATTTGAGGAGTCAAGCGCAGGATTGAGTCTATTGTAATCAATGGTGTGAAGTTGTTGAAGCGTGAAGTGACACAAGGTAACTTTTGTCCTTAGGTAGGGGATATTTGGGGAGGAAATATGAGTTTCTTGTAATTGTGAGATTCATAGTGCTTGATTGTTGATCGAGTTCGGATCCGTGGTTTTTCACCCGGTTAGGGTTTTCCACGCTACATCTGGTGTCCTTGTAGTATGTGCTTGTGATTTTATTTCCGCTGCCTAGTTATTATTTTTTACACACATTTGGGTTGATTTACTGAGTAGACCAATCTAGAGATCTCGAATCCTAAACTTTCATTATCTCCCCAAGAGAACAATTTGTAGATATTTTGACTAAGGGCTTATCCTGTATCTTCATGACAAACTTAACATCAATCTACGATCCTCAAGTTTGAGGGAGCATGTTACAGGACCATGATTGGTTTAGCAAAGATATGGTCTTATCCTTGTTGACTCAATCATATATTGTGAAACAGGAAAGCGATATTGTAATGACTCTAAGAATGATATGTGACCCATATTGTAATGCAAAAATTCTATAATTCCTACCTTAACTGTAGGGATAGATTTATTATAATTTGTATGACTAACATTATAAATACTACATGACTCCTCACTGAAGAATTAACTGAGAAAGATTTAATAAAAGTATCGACCCCATTGAGGAATCCGCTGTCTTGATTTGCATTATAATATGAATTATATACACAGGAAGTGGTTAAAAACGAAGATCGAAAGAGAGTTTTTAAAAATATGCACCAAATAACATTACCTTTTAGGAAAGTTGAGTAAAAAGAAGATGGTAAATGAATAAACCAGCCATCGCCCTAGTATTTCATTACTCATTTATTTATTTAATTTGATGACCATGGAATCAAGAATCCTAGCTCCCCTTTTAGCTGACACTTATGTGTATCTTATTTTAAGGTTGTCTTAAAATATAGGGGTCTTTTTGTAAAACCCTAATTTGTTTCTAAATTTCAAAAACTGCAACAACCTTGATGACATTGTGAAAATTTTCCCTCCTTCTCTCCCTTCGTCTCTTACGGTTTTCATGCATCATCTGAATCTCTCTTCCCCTCGTTATTACGGTTTGCAGCAGCACGCATTTCAAATCCAGCCTCGTTTTTAGAGCTTACAGCAGCAAGCATTTCATTTAATCTACGAAGGTAAAACCACCACCGACATCTGATCTACTCCTCATTTCATTTTAATCTTAATCTTGCTTGCTTGTATGTTTGTTTCTCGGTGTTGATTTCTCCATCATCCAAACCCTAATATGATTTCAGTGTAAAACGAATAGATTCAAATGGAATTTCAGTTTTCAACTCATATTTTTTTATGTCTGTGGATGCTTGTAGTTATTGAAAACCGAATGGAGAGATGAGGATGCCAATGCTTGCATCTTGTAGTTGTAGTTAATCAATTCATTGTGATTTCTGTATCTTCGTTTTCATATGGAGTGTCATAGATCATGTTCTTGATAGAAAAAAAAAAAATCTTGGGGTCATATTGATGGAACCGTTGCAAAAACCCATCAATTACTAAGGAGACTGCCGATACTACAAAGTTGGCCAAATAGTAAATTAGTGGGGGGGGGGGGGGGGGGGGGGGGGGCGCAAAATCATCAACTGGATCTTGAATTCTGTAAATCAACAGATTTGTGACCCTATAAGATTTGTTTAAGGGGGGTGTGGGATTTTTTAAAGAGTCTATTTCAAGATCTAGAAGATCCCAATTGGAACTTGAAACCTCTGAATACTCCCAAGGGAATAAACCAATTCAAGAATATTATTTTGAATTTGTAAACCTGTGGACCGAATTCATGGAATTAGTTTATGTCACAGTGCCTCATGAAACTGTATTGGCCCTAAAATCGGTTCATGAGGTTAGCCAACATGATCATTTTGTTATGAGATCGTGTAAAGAATTTGAATCAATTCTCTCAAACTTGATGATAAAAAAGATAAAAGAAATTAGGGATTAAAAGACTTGTTTTAATGGTAAGTAGGGATTTAATGACCAGGTGACTGAATTGTTCAACTGAGGGATCATGAGTCTGGCACTATGAGTGAGAGAGAAATCTAGAGGAGGAAACCTCTTCAGGGGTCTGGTGAATTGTTTTTCCCAGATTCCACTGATCAAGAAATTGTTGTTGACACGGGTTCAACAGTGTCTGCTCGTCGTTTTTTAAACCACCAGTGGTCGCTCTCGAGTTCAATCAGTCCTTTTTTGAATTTTAGACCCCCATCTATCCTTTGATAACATAGAACTGGGAGCTTTTCATTTTGTCTGGACTCTGGAGCATTCTTAACCTACACATTACAATGCGCTATTCAAGGGAATCAGTGTTTATCAGTGGGGCCGACTTTGAGTTTTTCATCAAGCCAATATTTTCAGAGCAAGCTTTTATCTGATATTTTTTGACATCTTTTCTAGGATTTTTGGACATCGTTTGGTAAGATAATCTAATCCACTTCTAGAGTTTTGATTTTTTCTGCAACAAGTTTTCATCAAACCTGTAGTTTTTTCTATTTGATTTCCCAAATCAAGAACTTCTGGTTGCTGGACTTAGAGATAAGTATTAAGAAACTTATGTTGTTAACTGATCTGTGATTATCAAGGGATTGTTGCTCATTGTCCCTTTCTCTCTACAATTTTTGGGTCATCAGCCTCTGTATTCTTTCAATGTTGCAGTTTTTATGCAAAACAGCTTAGCTGAACTATTCTGAGTTGGGTCTTGAGCATGTGGAGCATCATTTCAACTAATATCTTGTGTTTCTTCATTATGACCGAAAAATGAGATTTTTCCAATAAATTTAATGGGAAATTACTTTTCCCGGTCATCTCAATTCTGCATTTTTCTAATATAGTGGTGTCATACTGATAGAACCATTGCAAAACATACCAATTACCATAGAGACCACCATACCACTAAGTTTGCCCAGTAGGAAATTAGTGGTTCCAAAATCATCAGCTGGATCTTGAGTTCTGTAGATCAACAGATTGTGCTCAATTTGTGACCCTATAAACTGTTTAAGGGGTGTGAGAATTTTAATTTTTAAGAGTCTATTATCAAGATAACGCAGCTTGAAGATTCCAATTGGAACTTTAAACCTCTGGATACTCTCAAGGGAATAAACTGATTCAAGACTCATCAGCTGGATGTTGAGTTCTGTCGGTCAACTGATTGTGCTCAATTTGTGTTTAAGGGGTGTGAAAGTATTAAGAGTCTATTATCAAGATAACTCAGCTAGAAGATTCCAATTGGAACTTGAAACCCCTGAATACTATCAAGATCTACTAATTAAAAGAGTCTACTAATTAATCTGTAAGTATTTTTTTTTCTCTCATTGAGATTGATTTTGCAAATGGTTTGTCATTAACACAATCCATTATATAATTTGGAAATTGACTTTAACTACTATGAGAATGGCCTATGCATCACATAGGCTTTATGCTAGTTGAATCTAAACCTCCAGAACAATAGGTCATCAAAGCACGATGTGTACTGATGTTTTCTAAATCCTATTTACTTTTCTCCTACCATTATTTCCACTTTATAACCTTTCGTTTTCTTTATTGTTTTCCAGGAATTCCCCTGTCATGATATCTCATTAGGAACGATGAGGGCATACGTTTTTTGTCCACTAAATATTTCCAATTTATAACTTTTCATGTTTTTTTTCTTGTTGTTTTCCAGGAATTCACCTGCCGATATATCTAGGAAAGATGAGGGCAATCAAAAGATTGGCAGTAGAATCCTCTTTGGTAGCAGGTGAAGAAGGAGAAGGAGAAGTGAATGATGACCAAATCAGTCTTCTTCCTGATCCCATCCTCACAATGATCCTCTCTCGGATACCTGTAATAGAAGCAGCAAGAACATCAGTTCTATCCAAGAGATGGAGATATCTCTGGACCTCTATCCCCCATCTCGACTTCTTCAACTTCTTCGACGCTTTATTCCCGGGAGGTTTCCCTACTCAAGTTGGTGAGAAATGTATATCTGTCTTTAACCAAATCTTTGCATGTCGCCGAGCCCATATTAACAGCTGCGAGTTGCCCATATTCGATGATTGCCCCATCGATTTAGACTACTTCTTCTCCCGCCTCCACGAACTCAGAATCCAGCATCTCCTCCTCAGCTACTTTGGAAATGATCCTATAAATCTCCCCTCACTATTCTTCTGTAACTCCCTCAAGAAACTGAGAATTTTGTGTTTTTTAGTCCGCCTTCCATCTCAGTTTCACCAACTCACCAACCTTCAGGCCCTCGAACTCACTGTTGTTAGTATTACCAGTACTCATCTTGAGATGTTAGTTGCTGGTTGTCCCAGGCTAGAGAATTTGACAATATGCCAATGTGTGCATCTAAGCGAACTTCGTATTCGTGCGCCAAATCTGTTGTTACTGGATATCTTTGTGGAGGAAGATGAACTACGGTTCCGATTTTCTTTGATCAAAGCTCCCCGTCTGAAACATGTTGTTCTAGGTTATTCATTAAACAAGGAGTTCTGGCATGATTTTTCGGAGGAAGAGGATGAGGAAGATGAGAATGAAATAGATGAAGTCGATAACCTCATCAAGCTATTGATGAATTTGGATCATCTAGAGAGCTTTTCTTTTAGATGCTGTCTCCACCTTTTCAAGGTTAGTGGTTTCATATATAACTAGATCAGGCTACCTTTCAGTGGGTCAAAGTTCTCGTCATTTAACAAAACAAAAGTGGCTACCCAAATTACCAGACTTTCAGATCTTTTACACCCATAAAAGAGTGAAGAACAATGTCTGCATAAGCTAAAGGATTCTGAACTGTTTTGTTTTTTCTTCTTTTTTTTTTCAGTTCAAATCGGTAATGCGCCTGCCAGATAGTTTGCCTATTGGGTGTCAGCTGGTTCATCTGAAGAAACTATTCATGGAGCTGAATTTTGATGATGCCGCGATGGTCTCTCCTTTGCTATTCTTGCTTCGAAGTTGCCCAAATTTAGAACAACTTTCTTTAAAGGTTTGAATAATCAAACTTAACCACATGTTTTATTGAGTATCATCTCTGACTCTGATTTATATTACGTTCTTGTTCTCCTTGTTTTATCACCAGTGTAGATGCTCCAAAACAGGATTTCATGTTGAAACTAACTACTGGGAGAAGCAGAAGCCTCCAGAGTGTTTGAAAAGTCACCTTATGACCGTTCAGATAGAAGACATCCATCTAAGCAGTAAGAATGTGATAGAGTTTGTGAAGTTCTTGTTGGTAAATGCATGTGTTCTCATTAGGATGAGACTCCTTTACTCAAAATCTTCTACGGATCAGTCGGAAGAGGACATAGTAGTAAATGAGATGTTGCTCTTTAACAGAGCTTCTCAAAACGCTTTGTTAGAAATCAAGCCTGGTCGAAGGTTATATGGAAGCTAATCTTTTGAAAGAGAGTATTCAGATGGTATTTTAGTGTTTTGTACTTGGGACTTTACTTTGATACATGCTTTTTAAGGATTTTCCTTTCTGTATATAGACATTGTTAGAATTGGCTATTGAGTTTGAGGATGTTCTCCAAGGATTTATTAGCTTCAGATACTGTCTGCAATCTTCTGTATGCACTGATTGATGTTACAAGCAGTGATATTTTTTAAAAACAATTTAAAATACCAATATTTCTTGTGGATCCTTCTATGGAGCTTGTGGCACATCTGCACCAGGTCCAAGTGATTCACTAGGAGAAGCATGTAGTAAATATGATCCCTTAAAATCAATCTACGGTATGTATCAGAGGGAGCTTTTGAACTGAATTTGGGCCATTTGCTAAGTTTGCTTCAACCCTCAATTTTGCATGTTATTGCCCACCTGATGGACAATCTTGATTTTTCGAGCTAAAGCATCAAGTTGATGGAGCCTACCTTCAGGATGTCTTGGATCGTGCATACATGCAGCAAAGCGGAAACAAAGCCTATAATTGATCCTGCATGACCAAAATGAAGATCATTATATGTGCTCAAATAACACGTGAACCGATGTTCTGTACTAAGATAATGGAACAGTGCCGAAATCTGATGACTAAATAGCTTCTAAGCACTTTTGGCTACTGTAACTCCAGGAATTTCTACCAAATGGGGCTGTTATCAAAGACTTCAATGGTGAAGGATCAAGTGCGAAGATGTAAAAGGGACCTTCAAATTTCTCTCCTTTGGTAGGAAAAGATCACACCCATCACTTCATGAAAATGAATCAGCAAGGATGTAATGGTCTCTGTACTCTCTTGTGGATCTCCTCCACCCTTCATTCTTCACCCATGATAAAAGCCCTCTTACCAGGAATTCAGTAGAAGTTTGCTATAGGACACGTAACATGCATCTAGGCAGGACCTGGGAGCGAGAATGTACTCCCAGGAATTGCGGTCCAGCTGTATGGGGCCCACTTGTGGCCATCTTTGATTAGTGCAAGCCTCTGATACTTTGTCATCCCATGATCTGAATGACCAATTTTACACTCATTAAACTTTCATTCACCACTGGATTGAATCTACAAAAATTATGGTTAAGATGTCATTAAACTCTAAGGCCCTTAAATCAAGGGCTAGGATAACCAGATGCGGCTGATTTTTTGGCTTCCCCTTACCAGTAAGGAGACCTTTCTGTATACCCTCTTCCCATTGAGGGGCATATATCTAAGTAGGCTGTTTCTGGATTGCATATTGAGAATATGTAATCTGCTCATAGGAGAACGTTGTCCCGTTAAGGGGTCGTTTGTCTTTTACGCATGAGATGCGTGACTACAGTTTATACATGTAAATGTCTCATATGTAAATATCACATATGTAAGTTTTACGCATGCGTTTCAATTTACATTATTTGTCTACTGATCTCGTTTTCATATCATTTACGCATGTGATTCATTTTACCACGTTTGTTTGAATTACAAGTGAAAATGTAAGAAATTTGCTTTCAATGGATAAACAAACAAATTCATTTCATAAATTCAATGTATTTTTCCATGAAGTTCAATGTATATCAATTCCATATAGATAACTCACATTCTATGAATTTCAATTTAGTTTCAAATAAGCATGATTAGTTGTTAATTAGTGTTGATTAATGTGTTAGATTAATTATATGATAAGATAATATGGAATTATTGGTATCAATGAATTTCTAGAATTATGTTGGACATTTCTTGTTTTGGACCCATATTGATTTGAAATGTCATTTTATGAAAAATATGGTATTTTCTATAAAAAAGGACTTATTTGTAATTTTGATTTTATGAAATTTTTCTAATGATGGAAATTTTCAATGATTTCAGTTTTATTAGAAAACGGGTCAAATTGTGATCGATTTTCTCTTCTAACTCGGGTTCATTTGAATTCATTTCAGATGATTCCCAGCGAGATTTGATACCTTTAAAAATAGACTTATTCTAAAATAAATAAAAGTGACTGTCCACACTCACCCGTCCGCATTTTGAAAAAACAGAAAACCGACAAAAATGGGTTTCGAACCTAAGCATTTTCGTTGACGGGATCATTTCACCGTCACCGTCCGCTTTTTAGGTGTGACTCCTTTCCATATAAAAAACCAATGCGATTCATTTTACCACCATATGAGATGTGTAAATATAAGTGTGAAAACGTGCTCATTTTCATACCATTTTCACATACAATTTACATATGAGGTGTGTAATTGAGCGCAAACAAACGTAAATATGTATAATCATTACGCATGTAAGTCATTTACATACGTAAATGGTTGCAAACAAACGACCCCTTAAGTGCAGGGCAAAAAGGAAATTTTGGGTTTTGCTAATACAATATAAAGCATAGCTGCAGAACTATCCAAAGAAAAGCATGATTCATAGCAAGAGCAAAAAGAACTAAACTCAGTAACTAGCCTTCAATGGTGCCCACAGCAATCAACTTGCACAGCTCCAATTGGACCATTAAGTAGTTCAACATATCTTTATCGTCTGGGTCCATTAAGTAGTTCAACATTTCATGAAGCTGCAATATACTTAATATAAGGATGTCAACTGTATATCAAGACAGTCTTAAGTTTTGTTTATACCAGAAGGTCACTTCTAACATGGTTTATTTCACCCAATTAGTGGTTAAGCTTACTTCTGAGGGTTATTGGCAACCAGGATCATGATGTAGGTTAGAACTCAAGTGTGCATAATGAATGACTACTGATAATATATATCACGGGCGAAGAGGCGGTGCTGTTGTGCGGATTGGCTCGCATAAGAGATTGTGGGCCCCCTTGGGCCCCACCAATCAAGGATGAGCTGTGTGATGGAAAGATCTAAATGGACGCAGCCAATAAATGAAATTTCAAGCCAATCCCATTATTAGGGGTGCTCATGACCGGGCCAGTCTGGGCCCATTTAAAATTTGGGCCGGGCTTGGGTTGGGTGATAGAAAGCCCAAAGCCCGGACCAGCCTGGACTAAACGCATGTAATTTAGTGATTAATTTTTTCCAAAAAATTACTAGAAAGCCCGAACAAGTGCTAGACCCTGTAACTTTAATCAATAACATTTCAGTTATTGCAACTTTGGTAGCCCTGCACTGCACTGTTCAACAGGCATGTGCTAGTATAAATTTACTGGAAAACAAAACTGGTTTCTATGATATTATGATTGTAAGTGCAGAAAATGTAACTCACAAGATTAGGGGGTGCCTGATTAGGACTTATCCGAAAGGACTGGTGAAAATCAGCTGCTAGAATCCTGAAAGGGGAGAAACAACGGTCAGAGGACCCTGGCTGTGAGCAGCGTAGGGCTCTCTGATGCTTAAGTTAGTATGGGAACTGAACAAAGGTCGAAGGAGAAGGGAGACAGAGTAACACCTCTTGAGGATGTATCCATGTATACCTTTGTATTGGAACGTCCTCATATTTATAGAGGATTTTACCTGACAGCTTGGAGTGGGCCCGTTGATTTGACGGGAAAAGTCTCATCAGCCCATAGAGTAATAAATGAAAATCCATCACAGCCCACAATGCATTTATTGTCAATCCGATCAGCCCACATCGCATTAAATGCAGGTCATGTTGGGCTGATCCTGTCTCGATTAATTGACGGTTGAGGTCCCATCGGATCTATCTTCGGGCCCTGCCCTGATATAGCAATGGCCGCTGGATGCCATCTTGTCAGTGATTTGGTGAAGATTGTGGATGGCAGGGATGGCCCATCTGTCTCATTCGTGCATGCCCATACCTAGCCACGTGTTTGATGACGCAGCGGAAGTAGGGAAGCGCCCATAGGATGTCTTGATTGGCAGCCTGATTCCCCTGGCCGGGATGCTTGGCCGAGGCCAGATGAATAGCCGGGGTTAGAGTGCATAGCCGGGGTCAGGGTTACCAAAGTAAGCCTGGTCTCGGTCAATGTCCTGACGCTATCGCCGAAGTGCGCTTGGACGGCACGTAGGCGCGATTAACTGGCAGCTTATCGCCAAAGTCAACGTAATACTGGTACCATAAAAATCACCCCACACAATGATTGAGGATATCTGAACCGAGTCCAGACCCACAACATGGCTTGATTTTTGAACTGCCATCGATTTCTTAAAGCATATGTTTATTCGTAAAACCCAAGTAACAGATCTACCTGCCTATCTACAAGTCGTTTTAAGAAAGAGTGTGGTGAACTGTTAATTTAATCAGTGTCTTGTTCTTTTAAATATCTCCTTCAAATGGGGTGGCTTTTCTTAATTTAATCACATCTTTTGATATCAGTGTTTGAACTTTTATTAGATTTAATTCATTCGGTGGAGGCTCATAAATGATTGTAGAGAACCTGCATATTTTTCTTTTTTGTGTACCCTGTCATAAAAATCTTGAGTGTAATGAACGTTTATTGTTTGAGTTGTAACTGTAGCTGAAAAAATGATGACTCACAAGATTAGGGGGTGCCTGATAGGACTTATCCAAAGGTAAGATGAAGATCAGCTGCCTCAAAGCCTGAAAGGGAAGAACAAACGGTCAGAGGACCCTGGCCTAGGTGGGGCAAGGCTCTTCGATGCCTAAGTTAGTGTATGAACTTGAACTAAGGAAGGAGAGGAAGAAGAGAGGCAGAGTAACAGCTCTCAAGTGTGTATATTGCGCACCTTGGTTATGGAATGTTGTCCTATTTATAGGGGACTCTACCTGATATTTTGGATGATATTTTGGAGTGGGTCCCTTGATTTGATAGGGAAGCTCTCATTAGCCCACAAAGTAATAAATGCTTGTCCATCACAGCCCACAAAGCATTTATTGCCAGTCCGATCAGCCCACATTGCATTAAATGCATGTCATGTTGGGCCTGATCATGTTGGACGCCTTTGGCGGTAGAAGTCCCATCGGATCCATCCTCGGGCCTTGCCCTGATTTGGCTACAGCCGCTGGATGCCGCCCTGTCAGCGATCTGGCGAAGATTGTGCACGGCTGGGATATCGCATCTGTCCCACTGGCTCGCGCCCCTATTCTGCCACATGTCCAATGACGTGGCGGGCGTGGGGCGCGAGAACGGTTCTTCTTCATTTCGGCTTCCGTCCCGGCTCCTTCGGCCGGGGTCAGGCTCTCAGCCGAGGTCGATCCTTGGTAGCCGAGCTCGGCGCTAGCAGCCAAAGTCAGTCTGGTTTCGGCTGAGGCCTTTGTCCCGGCGGCCGAGGCGTGTCTGGATGGCACGTGAGAGTGCTAATTGACATCTTGTAGCCGATATTAGCATAATCCTGGTGTCTTGAAAATCTCCCCACACAATTGCCCCCTAGCTTGTGACTTCTTAAGGGCCCTTGCCTTTAGAGGTTGGAAGCTAGAGAGTCCGTCTAGAGATGTTTTGATCATTGCTTGGCACCGCTTCGACTTCTCCGAGGCAATAAATGTCGTGTCTCGTTCGCCCCGGGAAACGAACCGGTGGCTACACGTGTCGCCTCCTTACTGATCGTGCCGTCAAATTGATGAGACAGGCGTGGATCGCGATACTGTCTTTTCAAATTCTTAAATGGCGCCCACGGAGGGCTTCCTTCCCCTATAAATAGGGCTGTCTTCCTCTGTTCTACTTTCTTCATCTTCTTTTCTGATTTTCTTTGCTCCTGCCTTTGATTCCTGTTCTGGTCTTTATCTGTCTTCTCAAGAACTTTCCATAATGCTCTGGCGAGGACGACTGTAAGGCGTGCCCAGGCTGATTTCTATTCCTGTCTCGCCCTTCTCTTCCAGTAAGTGCCCCTGTCTTTTTAGGGTTTTCCCTTAGGGTTTCTCTTTTCCGCCTTTTTATCCTAGGCTGTAGAAATGGCCAACCCTAGGTTTCAGTTAGATACATCTGAGGGCATGGCTAGGTTCAGGGAAGCGTATAATGTTCCGGAGGGGGTCCGCCTCAGGCCAGCGACTCCCTGCGACCATGCTCTGCGCTACTGGTCCAGCGGCTGGATGCCGTTCCCCTTGATCTTTGTAATCGAGGGTGGGGTTAGATTTCCCCTGCATCCCCTGCTTAGGGCTTGCCTTAGCGCCTGGTCCATTACCCCTTGCCAGCTGATGCCCAACGGCTTCAAAGTCATCATGGGCACGACGAGACTAAACGAGATTTTGGGGATCAACTTGGGTGTCCACGACATCGAGGATGTGTATGACATCTGCAAGGCTGGGGGAGACAACTATTATCTTCGAGTGAAGCAGCTCCGAAAGGGCTTCGTCCTAGCCTTGGAGGATTATGGGAAAAACGCCGAGGATGACCTTTTCTGCATTTCGGGGGAATGGGAGTTCGGCGCTGGTGAGGACAAGACGCTCAGGGTCCCTCGCCATCTCGGGGCCATCCCAAGTAAATATCACCCTTCCATTCTGCTTATCTCGCTTAACTTTTGAATTGCCGAACTAATACTCTTGTTCACTGTGCAGAGTTGAGAGATAGGAAGCGCCGAGCGGCGAGCGACGGTTGGAAGAAAAACGCCGCCGACCACAGAAACGTCGAAAAGTATGCCGGGCACGAGAATAGGTCGGCGTGGAAGCTGTTAGGGTACACGCCGAGGTACCGTGGCCATTACAAGAGGACTGGAGCCGTGTCAGAGGACGAGCTGCAGTCTGACCTTCCCTCCGTTACCTTGGCCGTACCTGGAGGGATTCCTCTGACAGATCCTGCTGCGAGCCGAACTACGTCTGATGCTGAGGCGTCCTCTTCGTCCAATTCGGAGTCTTTGAGCTTGAGGGAGGCTGTAGAGGCTTACACTTCTGATCAAGAAGAGAGGATGGAAGGTAGCTCGCGCGTGCCTGGAACCAAGGATCTGGCGGCGAGGTTCAGACGCGGGCCTTCATCTTCTGCAACGCCTTATTCTACCAGCTCCCGTGCGGCCTCAAGCTCCAGGGGCGTCGCTGTTTCCTCTGCCCTTGTCATTACTCCGAGCGAGGGAGCGCGGAGATGCTCTCTGGAGCGCACAAGGGACGGGTCTCCGCCCAGGAAGAAGTCCAAGACGGGGGAGAAAGACTTGGGGCCGAGCTGGCCCTTAAAGGCAAGATGCCTGCGCGTGCTTCTGGAGGCAAGGCTCCCCCTAGAAAGAGTGCGCCAGTGAGCAGGATTGCTGCCGAGACAACTCGCGATCTCAACGTTCCGGTAGGGCAAGGGTCCGGATCGGCCCCGGACCTCTCGTTGCTCCTGCAACGTGGAGGCCGAGGCTCGAGACTCAGCCCGGGAAGCCTTTAAACGTGGAGGACCAGGTCTTGGGGAACCCCCTCGTCATTAGGGCTCTCGCCAAGGCCTGTGCTCTTCCGCGCGACATGGAGCAGCACGCGAAGTTCGACAATGAGAGTCTGATGGCCTCGGCGATCGGGGCTGCTCTCTTTGTAAGTATTCTGGATGCTCTTGTGAAGTACTTTATTTTGACTGCCCCCGTCTAATTTGTTTTCTTTTGCAGAATGTGCAGAGGCTATAGCTGGTAGTGGAAAGGAGCGACAAGAATGTCTCCAGGGTTACCCAACTGGAGAGTGAGAGGGAGAAGCTGAGGAAGGAGCTGGCAGACTTGAAGAAGAGCAGCGCCGAGACAGATGCTCAGCTGGAGGTGGCACTAGTCAGTATCACCGATCTCACGTCGACAACCCATCAGTTAAGGGGTGAGATCTGAGTGAAGACAAAAAGGTTGGCCGAGTTGGAGACGGAGCTGGCTAGACTGAAGGCAGATTCGGCATTCTCCTTCTGAAGCTTCGGGTGAGATCTGAGTGAAGACAAAAAGGCTGGCCGAGTTGGAGATGGAGCTGGCTAAACTGATGGCAGATTCGGCAGCAGAATCGATGAGGCAGCGTGCCGAAGTAGAGAAGCTTCGGAAGGAGAATGCCGAACTGAAGACTCGGCACGCCGAAGTGGAGTGGCTGCAAAAGGAGAACGCTAACCTCAAGTCCTCACTGCAGGCCGAGGCCCAAGCTTCCTTTCATAAGGGAGTGAACCGGGCCACGGAGGAGTACGAGAGGCAGGTGGAGGAGATAACCTCCATTTTGTTCGAGGAAGGGTGTCTGGCCGCATTGAAGCGGGCGGGGGTTCCTGAAGACCAACCGGTCTATCAGAACATGCCGAAGTACTCTGGCCCAGAACCCGAGCCAAGTCCCGCTCCGCTGACTGAGGGTATTCAGGTCGAAGCTCCTGCTGCTGACACTCTCTTGGACGGTGCTCCATCTACTCTCCCAGCTGGCGATGCCCCAGCTGCCACTTCTGCGGGTGACGCGCCATCTGCTCCTCCTTCAAGTAATGCTCCCGAGACGGTCGTGGTTGTTGCCGAGACTGCCGGTCCATCAGAGACACAGTGAGAGTGTTGGTTGAGGTGCTGAAGTCATAGCTTTCCGAACATTGTATTTTTCCTGCTTTTAACTTGTAGTCTTTCTATCATATGTAAAGTAGACCTTCCTGTAATCTCTTGATCTTTGAATGAAAAAACCAATTTGCTCTATTGAGTTTTCTTCTTTCTTTTTGAGTTCGGCTCCTTTGCGTCTGAGTTCGGCTGAATGCTGTGACGTGAGATTTATGAGCTGGAAAGAAGGTACCGAATGGTCTTCATCGTTATCCGCTCCGATATCCCGCATTCTGAGGCTTATAAATAGCAATAAGTATAGCGGTACGGCCGATGCGGAAAACGGGCAGATGGCTCCACGTGTCACCATCGGAGCCATCAGTCAATTTGTAGAAAACGTGCACTCCACGCGAGGCATGGGAGACCTCGCCTCATTAATGGGCCTTTGAGTACCGAGCCCTTCTTCCTTCTATAAATAGAGGCAGCAAGCCTGCCATGGGAGAGAAAAAGAACTTGAACCCTGCAAGGCATTCTGGCAGTTTCGCCCTGTAGAATTTGTTTAGGAACCTTCGTTTCGAACGAACCTTTTGCGACTGAAGCCAGCTTCCTCCGGGAAGGGCTGTCCTTCGTGGTCTGTGCGTTCTCTGAATACGGTCCCCGTGGACCACGCGTTCTCTAAACGCGGGTCCGCGGCCAACTCCTGCCTATACGGCTGTGAGGTGATCAGCTCTTGTCTATGTGGCTGGGAATTGGTTACCAGCTAGATCCTGCAGGGTCTTGTGTGGCATTCAGGACCAGATCGAGAAGCTTGCGCGCTGAAGATCTTCAAGCAGTGGACCAGGAGCTTGAGCTTATTTGCAAAATTTAGTCTGACTAACAAAAGCGTATTGCAGAGCTCCTGGCACTGAGGATCGGATCGAGAAGCCTCCGGGTTGTGGACCAGTGAAGATCATGATCTTCAAGCAGCGAACCGGTGAAGATCAAGACCTCGAAGCTTCCCTTCTTTTTCTATTTTTAGAGGACTGCGAGCCTCCTTATTGTATTTTGCCTTTTTGCAACTCATGTAATGAGGATAACATTTTTAATAAAAATGAGGTTTCTGATCCAGATGAACTGTGTATTCTGTATCTTTGCAATTTTCTGCCTTTGTGTACTGTTTTTCTGCACTTCTGTGCTTGTACTGCTTTTTTCTGCGTTCTGTGCTGGTTTTCTGCACTTATGTGCTTGCATTGCTCTTTTTTTCATTTCTATGCTGTTTTTCTGCACTTCTGTGCTTGCACTGCTTCGTCTTTCAAAGACTGCTATTAGCCAAGATGAGCCCAGAATTTTGAGGATCTCGGCTGTGCGAGCCTGAGTTCGGGGTCGATCTCGGGGGGTGTATGAACCCAGAGTTTAGGGAAGACTGGATGTGTGAATCCGAAGTCAGTCCCAGTGTGTATGAACCCAGGGTTTTAGGAGCGACTGGGTGTATGAACCCTAAGTCAGTCCATGGGCGCGTGAACCCAAAGTTTTAGGGAAGACTGGATGTGTGAATCCGAAGTCAGTCCCAGGGTGTATGAACCCAGGGTTTTAGGAGCGTCTAGATGTATGAATCCTAAGTCAGTCCATGGGCGCGTGAACCCAAAGTTTTAGGGAAGACTGGATGTGTGAATCCGAAGTCAGTCCCAGGGTGTATGAACCTAGGGTTTTAGGAGCGACTCGATGTATGAATCCTAAGTCAGTCCATGGGCGCGTGAACCCAAAGTTTTAGGGAAGACTGGATGTGTGAATCCGAAGTCAGTCCCAGGGTGTATGAACCCAGGGTTTTAGGAGCGACTGGATGTATAATCCTAAGTTAGTCCATGGGCACGTGAACCCAAAGTTTAGGGAAGACTGGATGTGTGAATCCGAAGTCAGTCCCAGGGTGTATGAACCCGAAGCTGCCGAACTCAGATAAGATGCCACAGATTGATGACTGGGCAAATGCTGCTTTCATTGATCATGAGACTCTCATTACATCTTATAAAAAGAACTTCTTCAAGTGGGATGCATTCCAGAGTCTCGGCAACTGCCTGCCTTCTAAGTCTTCGAGTTTATAAGAAGATCGTCCTACCATTGAAACCACCCTGAACGGGCCATGCCAATTCGGGGCCAGTTTGCCTTCGTTTGGATCTCTGTCAGCCGGCCAGGGTTTTCTTCAGGATCAGCTCTCCTATTGAGAAACTCATCTCCTTGACCTTTTCATTGTATCTTCTGGCTAGCCGTTGCTGATAGTCGGCCAGTCATATGACCACTGCTTCACGGTGCTCGTCGGCTAGGTCCAGCTCCATTGCCAGGTTCATCTCGTTTCGGCCTTGGTCGACAAGCTCTGTTCTCAGGGTAGGGGGCCAATTTCCAAGGGAATGACCGTATCCATCCCATAAGCCAGAGAGAAAGGTGTCGCCTAGGTGGAACGCCTCGGAGTTGTCCTGTATGCCCACAACACACTGGGGAGCTCCTCTACCCATCTTCCTTTCGCTTTGTCCAATCGCTTCTTCAGGCTGTCAAGCAGTACTTTGTTAGATATTTCGGCCTGACCATTGCTTTGTGGGTACATGGGGTGGAGTAGTGGTTCCTGATGCCATGCTTTTGACAGAAGTCTCTGAAGAAGTTGGAGTCGAACTGAGTCCCATTGTCCGAGATCAGGGTCCTGGGGATGCCGAACCTCATTATAATGTTCTTCCATACGAAATTCTTGGAGTCCATTTCAGTGATGGAGGACAGCGGTTCAGCTTCTACCCACTTCGTGAAGTAATCTGTGGCAACTATCAGCCATCTTTTGTTCCCTGGAGCCCGATGGAGAGGTCCCACAATGTCTAGCCCCCATTGGGCGAAGGGCCATGGACTAGAGAGGGGGCTCAGGTCCTGTGCTGGCTAATGAAGAGAATGGGAGAACTTCTGGCATTTTTCACATTTTCTAGAGTATACCTGTGCGTCCTTCTGCATATATGGCCACCAGTAACCTTGGCTTATAGCTCTGTAGGCCAGCGACCGTCCTCCAATGTGACTTCCGCAGATTCCTTCATGGATCTCATACAAAAAGTCGTCAACCTTGCTTGGATGGACGCATTGGAGGTAGGGACCTATGAAAGATTTCCTGTAGAGTTTGCCTTCAGGGGATAGCCAGAATCGGGCTGCCTTGAGTCTGATCCGGTGAGCTTCGTCTTTGTCTTTGGGGAGCTGATCGTCCTTGAGGTAAGAAATGATTGGGTCCATCTAGCTCGGGCCGAGATCAATGCACAGGACCTGCCGAGATGAATGGAGCTCTAGGCTTGATCTCGGTATCGATCCTACCTAACGGTCCTTTTCGTTCATGCTTCGATAGCGGAGGCCAGGTTTGCAAGCGCATCAGCGTGCGTGTTAGTATCTCTGGAGATCTGTTTGACCTCGGCTGTCTGGAAATGAGTGAGCAGTTTCTTCACGAGGGCTAAGTAGGCCACCATCCTATCGTCCCGGGCTTGGTAGTCTCCGTTGAGCTGGCTAGTTACCAGTTGTGAATCAGCTGAAGACCACCAACTGCCGGGTTCCGAGGATTCGGGCGCTGTTCAGCCCTACAATCAGAGCTTCGTACTCAGCCTTCGTTGTTCGTTGTTTTGAAGTCCAAGGTCAAGGCCTGTTCTATGACCAGCTCTTCTGGCGATTGGAGAACTATGCCCGTGCCAGCTCTCTTGGAGGTAGACTGAGCTGTTGACGAGCCGTTGACAAAGACTCTCCATGCCAAGATAGGGACTTGGCTCTGAGAAAGTTGGTCGACCTCGGTGACTTCATGCTCATACCCTATGCCCCCCAGTTCGGTGCCAGGCTAGGTCAAAGCCGAGCTCGGAGAATCAAACTCAATAATAAAGTCTGCCAGAATCTGGGCTTTGATCGCAGTCCTGGGACGGTACTGGATGTCATACTACCCCAATTCGACCGCCCACTTGGAGATTCTCCCTGAAAAGTCAGCTTTCTTGAATATGGTCGGAGTGGATGCTCCGTAATAACCACAATGGTGTGGGATTGGAAATAATGAAAAAGCTTGTGGGAGGCACTGACAAGTGCCAGCGCAAGCTTCTCAAGCAAAAGGTATCTGGTCTCGGCATCAAGGAGGATCTTGCTTATATTGTAGATTGGTTTTTGTATTCCATCGTCCTCTCTGACGAGGACGGAGCTCACTACGTGATCCGAAACCGCTAGAAACAGATACAATGTCTCCCCTTGAATTGGGGTAGAGAGCAAGGGTGGTGAAGATAAATAAGTTTTGAGTGCTCCCAATGCTTGGTCACACTCAGGGGTCCATTGAAATTTTAAAATTTTCTTTAGAAGCTGAAAGAAAGGCCGGCAATTATCTGATGATCTGCTGATGAAGCGGTTGAGTGCAGCGGCCATGCCAGTTAGCTTTTGGACCTCTCCTTCGTAGTGGCCGGACTTTGGATTCCCAAGATCGCTGTGATCTGGTCCAGGTTGGCCTCTACCCCCTTCGCATTACCAGACTTCCGAGGAATTTGCCAGAAGCGACGCCGAAAGCGCAATTGGAGGCGTTCAACTTAAGCTTGAATTCTCGAAGGATGCCGAAGACTTGGGCCAGGTCCGCCAAATGGTCGACGGACTGCTTGGATTTGACGACCATGTCGTCAATGTAGACTTCGACAGGTTCTGCCAAGCTGAGCCTAGAACATCTTTGTGACGAGACGCTGATAGGTTGGCCCCCGCGTTCTTCAGTCCAAAGGGCATCACCTTATAACAATAAATACCGCGGGGGGTTATGAATGCAGTCTTCTCCTCGTCTGGCTCAAACATCGGAATCTAGTGGTAGCCTCGGTAAGCGTCGAGGAAGCTCATCCTGTCATGGTCAGCAGTGGCGTCGATCATCTGATCAATCTTTGGAAGAGGGAAACTATCCTTCGGGCAAGCTTTGTTAAGGTCAGTGAAATCCACGCATACTCTCCACTTGCCAGTTTTCTTCTTGACCACCAATGTATTGGCCAGGCAGACCGGGTACTGGATTTCTTTGATTGTGCCTGCCTCTAGTAACCTGTCGACCTCCTCGACCACGGCTTCTGTCTGCTGCAGCCCCGTCCTGCGGGCCCTCTGCACCACTGGCTTATGGTTGGGATCCACGTTTAGCCTGTGGCACATGACCTTAGGGTCGATCCCGGGCATTTCGCTCGGAGTCCAAGCAAAGACATCTCTGTTTTGCATCAGGAATCTCGAGAGTTCGGCTCTCTCGGGGTCGGGAAGCTGGGTGCCAATCAGGAAGAATCTATCAGGGTCGAGTGGATCGATCCTGACTTCAGCTAGATCTTCAATGCTCTTCTTGTCAGGATCTCGGCCGATCTCGTCCAGTCCCTTTTCGAACTCTGCCACATGTACTCGCTCCGGCTCCTTCTCCCTAGGGACTACGGCCATCATACACTGCCTGGCCAGCTGTTAATCCCCTTCTACCATAATCACCTCCATCTTGCCTTATTTGTCTTCAAACACGAACTTCAGTTTCTGATGGAGAGTGGAGGGAACTGCTTCCATCCTGTGGAGCCACGCCCTGCCCATAATGGCATTATAGGGGGAGGGGGCGTCCACTACTAGGAAGTCGGTCAACACAGAGGCTCCGCCCACTCTGGTCTCCAGAGTGATTCTTCCCTTGGGGTAGACCGGCTTGCGCTGAACCCTATCAGAGGTGTACGAGCTTCCTTCAAATCAACCTCCGAGAGCCCCATCTTCTTGAAGTATCCATAGTAGAGGATTTCAGATGAGCTGTCGGAGTCGATAAGGATTCATTTTCGTCGTGAAGTCTCGCAGCTTCATCGTCAGGAGCAGGGGATCGTTATGGGGAAGTTGCACTCCCTCGAGGTCCTTATCTGAAAATGAGATAGCTGGGCGCTCGCGCCGTGCTCTCTTGGACACTGGTCCGAGCTCGGCTCCAATCACCTCTTTCCCATGCGAGGCTTGCCTAGCCTCGGCACGAGTCTGGGCGTTACCTCTAGCTGAGGGAGAGGGAACTGAGGGTGCCAGATGGATGACATTGATGATATTTTAAGACTCTTCGCTGTCTGGGTCCTTGTCAGCGCTCTGATGAGTCCGGCCACTGCCAGCATCTCCTGCCTTGAGGAATTCCTCCAGGTGGCCTTCCTTGGCGAGCTTCTCCAGGTGAAACTTTAGGGTCCCGCACTCCTCGGTTTTATGCTCATTCTGTTTGTGGTAGGCACAGAACCTGCTCTGGTCACGAGAGGAGGGATCACTCTGCATGGGCTGAGGCCACCTGAAGAATGGCCTGTTCTTGATCTTGTTCATGATCTGAAGGATCGGCTCCCTGAAGATGACATTCACAGCCTGGTAGGCATCGGGAGAAGGTCTGGGCTTCCTGCTGCCCCCAGACCTGGAAGCTGGAGCTTTTGCCGAGGTCGAAACCCAAGCTTGTTTCGGCTCTTCTTTCCGGAAGGGCTTTTTATCCTTCATTTGGGGCAAGTTGCCCTTATCCTTATGCCCTGCGCCGTGGCTCTCCCGGGCCCGGATATCATCTTCCTCCCGTGCGACATAGCGCTTTATCCTGGACATCAAGGTTGGCACGGAGGTTGCGGAGTCTTTGGCCAGGTCTTTCCTCAGCTCGTTCCCTTGTAACAGAACATTCTGGAAGGCGAAAACTGCTACTTCATCCTTAGAAACTTCGATTTGGCTGCAAATCACCCAAAACCGCTTAGCGAACTGGGTGATGCTCTCGCTCTGCTTCATCTTTAGGGCAAGTATATCAGCATCGATCTTGGGGACGACGCTGTAGGCCTGAAACTTCTTCAAGAAGGAGAGCTGGAGCTGTCTCCAACTCAAGATAGACTTCTCCGAGAGGGCGCAGAACCACTTCAGGGGGAGGTCCCCTAGACTGGAGGAAAAGATTTTGCAGTTGAGGTGCCCCTTGTCCCTCCAAATAGACATCCTCTGAGAGAAATGTCGGAGATGAGCGGCAGGATCCGAGACTCCGTCGTAGAGGACGAATCGCAGAACAGAAAACTTCTTGGGCAGGGGAGTCTCCTTTATATCCCGTGTAAAGGGGGAGACCTCCAGATCGGCGAGGCCGTAAAGATCTTGCTGGTCTCGGGCGAGACCAGCCATCTCTAAGTTTTGCTGAAGAGCCAGCCTAATACGCCTGTCGAGCCGCTCCTGCTCGTCATCTTTCTCTGGCGACAGTGCTTCTGACTTCCGCTTCGAGTGGCCTCGACTGCGATGGCTGCGAGCTCGGCTGTTTCGATCATGATGGCTTCGACCGTTGCTTGAGCCTTCGTCATGGGCCCGACTACGCTTTTCATCCAGAAAAGCTCTCAAATCCTCGCGATAGGGCTGGACTACTTTGCTCTGGGCAGCTTTCTTCTCGCCTTGGGGCCCGGAGGCTGCCTTATCGTGGTAGCTCCTGCTGCTCTCAGTTGCTGCTGGAGCTGGCGGATTAACTTCTCCTGCTCCTGGATAAGGGCGTTTTGAGCTGCGACATCTCCTCTATCATCGAGGTGTCGCGGACGGTGTGATCTGTCGATTGCTATGGCTTTGCCCTTCTGGGGACGCTCCTGTCACCATTCATCCCGTCGGGGAGGCGTAACTTCCTCGCACGGGGACGAATCCTCAACTTGCTCTAGGAATGGGACTGCGACGAAGAGGTGCGAGTCTGACCGCTCCTCGCCTGCAGACGAGCCAGGCCCTGCCCCGTATCGCCTTCGAGGAGGGGCGTCCGCCGACGGGCCCGGTAGCTGAATCATCGGTCTTGAAGACTCTCCGCATTTCTTAGCTTTTGGAGGCATGGTATTTGGGAAGATTGGCCTAGTACTTTCCCACAGACGACGCCAATTGTAAGTGAAAAAATGATGACTCACAAGATTAGGGGGTGCCTGATAGGACTTATCCAAAGGTAAGATGAAGATCGGCTACCTCAAAGCCTGAAAGGGAAGAACAAACGGTCAGAGGACCCTGGCCTAGGTGGCGCAAGGCTCTCCGATGCCTAAGTTAGTGTATGAACTTGAACTAATGAATGAGAGGACGAAGAGAGGCAGAGTAACAGCTCTCAAGTGTGTATATTGCGTACCTTGGTTATGGAATGTTGTCCTATTTATAGAGGACTCTACCTGATATTTTGGATGATATTTTGGAGTGGGTCCCTTGATTTGATAGGGAAGCTCTCATTAGCCCACAAATTAAGAAATGCGGGTCCATCACAGCCCATAAAGCATTTATTGCCAGTCCGATCATCCTACATTGCATTAAATGCATGTCATGTTGGGCCTGATCATGTTGGACGCCTTTGGCGGTATAGGTCCCATCGGATCCATCCTCGGGCCTTGCCCTGATTTGGCTACAGCAGCTGGATGTCGCCCTGTCAGCGATCTGGCGAAGATTGTGGACGGCTGGGATGTCGCATATGTCCCACTGGCTCGCGCCCCTATTCTGCCACGTGTCCAATGACGTGGCGGGCGTGGGGCGCGAGAAAGGTTCTTCTTCATTTCGGCTTCCGTCCCGGCTCCTTCGGCCGGGGTCAGGCTCTCAACCGAGGTCAATCCTTGGTAACCGGCTCGGCGCTAGCAGCCAAAGTCAGTCTGGTTTCGGCTGAGGCCTTTGTCCCGGCGGCCGAGGCGTGTCTGGATGGCACGTGAGAGTGCTAATTGACATCTTATAGCCGAGATTAGCATAATCCTGGTGTCTTGAAAATCTCCCCACACAGTAACTATTTGACTGTTGGCATTGATGTGGGAGAATGGGAAATAGAGAAATTTCTTCTAATGAATCTGTGATTGATGATACAAGTTAATTTCAAATGCAGTAGTAGTTCTGTTTACAAAGAAAATAAATGTAGCAGTAGTTATGTAGTATCCTAACCCGTGTTTGAGAGAACAGAGAAGAGAAAGATTAAGGAAACATAGATTGTAATTCATCCAAGAACTCCCAGGTGTAAGTAACAATAGATAGTTTTAGTAAATAGAAAGTGACAGCACATAAGATAGTTTTCTAATAATAGATAGTTGACATGAGATGGTCTTCTTCGTTGCTGCACCCCAAAAATTCTCTCTCCTAATTGCATTGTTCATCTACTTCGTTTTCTGATTTCTCTCTCTCTATCTATCTATCTATCTATCTCTCTCTCTCTCTCTCGTATGAGCCACTCTTAAATTTCGGGCATCTGACATGTTCACTTATAATACAAAGATTTTTAGCAAATAAATTATGTAGATATTGAAACCATAGTTGTATTTTGCAGTTAATATTTTAGATATTTGTAAAAAGAATTACTGAACTTCCTTGTATTGGGTTTCAGATATGTGTATCCTTGCAAAGGCGAAGAAGTCTATTTTGCGTACTCAGAAGCTTTACATTGATAACGAGAAGGGAAAAGAAGAACCCCTATCCCCCTCATTGATTCAAGTATGATGTGTAAAGAAAAGGATCCCTTGATGATCCAAAACCCAATGAAGCCTTCATTGAACCTCCAATTCCTCCAATGACACCACCTATTCCTGCAATTGAAGATCCCAAAGGTGCTACATTTTTTTTCTACTATCCTTCTGCTTTGTACAAGCCTATTGTCTTTCATCGCACAGAGATGTTTTCTTCTAGTCCAGTGGTGGAGTCTTTTAATAGCACTGGGAAGCCTCAATTTTATAGATACAACGTCACTATCTATAAAATGATGGAAAATATGGGTTATGACAAGAAAAATCCTATGGGCCTTAGTGGGCCTTAGTGGGGGTCATGGAATCTTAACACCAATAGAAGCTGCCTTATCCGAGGAACAGAGAGAAGACTTGAAAATATTCTCCTACTTGAAATCTTCATCTTATGGTTTGGGTTGTCAGTCTATGAGTGCTTTTGATAATTTATCAGAGAATTTTACATCGGTAAGTTCAAAAAATGCAACTCACAAGAAGAGGGGGTGTGGAGGCGAGGCTCCTTTAGTTGAATACCGCTGCCTTGAACCTGGAAGGGAAGAAGAAAACAGAGAAAGGATCAAAGGACCCTGGCCGTGGCAGCGCAGGGCTCACCGATGCCTAAGTTAGTGCAGGGACTAAGAAAAGGATGGAGATTTTTTTGAGGAGGAGGAAGATGGGCATACCAAAGTGCTAATCGCCCCCTCTTGTGTCTTGGAGCTGGTCCTTATATAGACAGGAGAGAGAAGAAAGAGAGAGAGTCTCTTGACTTTGGGGTTGTACTTGACAGGGAATGTCCCATTGTAGCCCACTTCTGTTAGTCGGGCCTTACCCTAGCGTCTTGGGAGCCGTGGACACCGTTTTTGTCTAAAGATATGGGCAGTTGTGATATCTTGTCGTACGTCCTATGACGTGGTTGAGTGTCCATGAGAGGACAACTTGTCAGCACTCTTGTCGAGGTACTTCTAGCGCTGGCCGAGGTGAAGTGCCTAGGCTGAGACCAATGATGGAGGAGACCGAGGCTGGGATCACATGCATGGCTGGTGATCTCGGTTGGTGCCCTGGCAATGCTACCGAGGTTAGGAGTGATTGAGTTCGGGACACGTTGCCGAAGTGGGGTTGGCCGAAGTGGGAGCACTTGGCCGAGCTAGAGGAGGCCGAGACTAAGTCCTGCCGAGATGGAGGAGCCGGTGCAGGAGACCGAGATGGAGCATCTGGCTAGGAATAAGGTGAGCTCGGAAATATCCCCACACAACAGCAATGGGACTTACAGGAGCTCCTTTCTCATCTAAGTCAGTCTTCTGAACTCACGTCTGAATCATCATCTGCTGAATGTGATGAGGCAGAGATTCAAGATGAAGTATTCTCTCATGATACTGACAATTGGCAACCTACTTTCTACCTACTCTCATTTGTGCAAGATGAGTAGCTGTAAGCTTCGATTCTGTAAGGGGGTTGGGATCATTACCTTGTAAATGGAAATGAGCCGTTCCAAAAGGAAAATCCATGGAAAGGGATGCGACCTTGGTTGGTCTGTTGATATGGAAATTGACCTAGTTTAGTACCCATTTGGATATCTACATATTTAAATGTCGTAAGATTTAAATACTACATAATTTTATGGTGGGGAGATGCTCCTACTATGAGAGATAAGGTGGGGGACCCTCACATCTATATACAATGCCAACAACTTAAATGTGAGGGCCCCCACCTCATAGTAAGGTGAGAAATGCTCTCATAGGAGCATCTCCCTTTATGGTGAAATATTGCAATATTATAATTTTTTTCTTGTTTGGCAGTTCATGATAAATGTGACAGATTTTAAACTAATTTGTCATATAATGGTGTGATATTATGATATTGAAATTTTTTTCTTGTTTGGTGGTTTATGAAGAAAGCAACAGAGTTTGAACTAACTTGTCTGGCAGTTGTTGCATATGATTAGAGTGAATATAGTGGTGAAGATAAGTTGTGCAGCTATGGGGACAAAACTGAAAGTCCAAGGGACCCTAACCCTAGAGGGGGGGTGAATAGGGTGATCTACACTTAATGACTAATTATAACCAATTTTAATTTCTTTAAAATAAACTAGTCACATGTGATGATTATCATACAATATGCGAAAGCTTAAACAAAACAATCACCACAAAATCAATCACTACTATATAAAGATTTATAGTGGTTCGGCCTCAATGCCTACATCCACTACCGGCTTGTGACTCAACACCCCACCGGATTTCCACTAATATGCTTTTCAAAAGGCTAAGCAATAACATCTACAATATGCTTTCCAAGGATAAGCAATAACCTTACAATGTTATTTTTCTAGGGTAAATAACAACCCATACACAATGCTTTTCTTAGGCTAAGCAATAACCTTTATACAAGAGATTTCTCTAAAGAAATTGTTTTCACAAAACACTCTAAGAGATTACAATTTAAGCTCAAATAAAATGCCTCTAAGTAGGCGGATATGAAATTGTAAAACAACTCACACAAACATACTAAGAATTACAAAGAAGAATGCTTATGAAGTGTGTGTGTGTGTGTGTGTGTGAAGACTTCAATCAAGTTTAAAATTAAAGCTCAATCAATTTTATGCTTAAAGCAATTCAAAATTTTAATGCACATAAAAAGACTTGATTGAAGTTATATGCGAATCACTTGAACAACTACAAACTTGTTAATGATATGAAAATCAAAAGATCACAAGTTGAATGAAAATGTTTAAGCCTAATCAAGTGATGCATGTGCAATGTTGTTTTCAAAAACTAATTTAACTAAGGTTTAAATGAATGAAAACAACAAAGAAGATTCAAACAAGAAATAGAATCATGCTAAAAAGGAAATCAAAGATTTTCATAAAACATGATTTGTAAAGTTTTAAAACAAAACTTTGTTTGAATCTAAGTGAAGAATCCTATGACTTAAAACCAAAGATTAAAGGAAGTAAAGGATCCAACACATCATAGTTAATATGCTTAAAATCATTTACCAATAATTTAGACAAAGCATAAAAACATATGATTAATAAAGGCAAAGCTTACTTGGTGGTTTAACTTCATTAAAACAAGCTTTAGCTTTCCCTAATGACCCATTAGCCTTCCTTAGCTCCTCCCCTTTCTTTGGCCTCAAAGCTCTTCAAGAATGGCTTAAAAATCATCAACTTTGGCCAAAGGAATGAACTTGTTTTTATAGAAAAAAGCTGCCAACGGCTGCCTGTCGGTCGTACCGACAGGTAGGTATCGGTCGACCGATACCTCAACGGTCACTAAGCAACGGTCATGTTTTCAAAAGTTTTCTAACCGTTATACATCTGTCGGTTAACCGACATAAACCGACAAGTGAACCGACATGAACCTACGAGCTGACCGACAGAGAAGATCTGAAATTTGTAGCTCTCTAGAAATGGGACCGACAAAGGTCTCGGTTGGCCTCGGTTCCACTGTCGGTTGACCGACAGCTTGAGGCGGTTGACCAACAGCCTTAGACAAAAAATCCCAACTTTACATTTTTTAAAGTTGTTGACACCAAAAATGTCACTTTGCCTCTTCAAGATCCAAAGAGCTGCATGAAGTCGCAACCTGCCATAAATAAGCAATGCTACTTCCAAAAAACCAAATCTTGTCAGAATCAAACAAAAACTACAAGATCCTTCAAGACAGCCAAAAGAGGAGTACACAAGAAGTTTCGGACCATTTCAAAATCATTTGGCCTAACTTCGTTTCTCCGGCAGCTGAAAAGGAGCTCCCGGCGGCGAAAGCATCGGAGACACCAAATCTTCGATCAGAGCCGATGGATGGTCTCAAAATACATCCAAAAGGCTCCACATCAAGTTCCGAGTTAAACCGACAACGTTTGACCCTACATCAGCCCTCGAACAGCTAAATCAGGCCTCTCGGCAGTGAAGCTTCCCGGGACCATGGTTTCCAAGACAGAGCCTATGGATCATCTTAAAATGAATCCAATAGATTCCCTGTCAAATTTCAAGTCAATCGGACATCGGTTGACCGCACATCAAGCCGCGACATCTTCATAGCGATAAAAGCAAGTCTACTGGTGATAGGACCCCAAACGGCTTCAAAACTCAAACAAAAGCCTATGGTTGGTCTTATTTATTGCTCAGGAGGCTTCACTTCAAATTTCAGGTCATTCCGACATCGTTTGACCCAGTTTCAGCTTCTGACGGAAAATCGGCAGCTCTACGCGACAAAGTCTTCGGCTTTCTCAGAAAATTGGAAACTTTGCAAAATAAAATGCAAGGATTCTCATCAGATTTTCTACAGGAAAATCAGGCCAATAAATGATCAAAAATGTCAAGGAAAAATACAGAAGAAAAAAGAATAAAAAAACAGTAAAAACGGACTCAAAACGGGACAAAAGTGGGGAAAACTCCCCCCCAGGGTCGCTCGCCGGGAGGGCCCCGGAAACCCCGTTTTCCGCCGTTTTTTCGCGATTCGAGGCATCCGGCCTCTGGTATTTTCCAAAATTCATACTTTTGAGACAAATCCTCTAACATCCGTCAAAAACACGGGTCAATCATCAAGAGTATCAAAATCAACATTGATCGCCAACCGGTCAACCAAAAAAAGTGTGCTTTCTACCCGACCGATCGAGAAATCGACTGGACAGATGGCACCGACCCGCTATTAGCAACCAACACCTGAAGTTACATGGTCATCCGATGTCGATCTACATGAAGATCCATCGATGATCATCGCCAGAAGAATCCCAAAAGACGCGGCACGGCCCGCGACTTTTCAACTGCTCGGCGACCACTTAATGCGATTAATTGACTAGCTTTATTACAGTCATTAATCCATTTCTTTGGATGGCCCAATCAAAAGCAAGCATCCGGGAGTTACAAGTCAAGAGATTCATGGCATTTAACCCATGAAACTCCTCCCCATCATGGCGATTAAAGGCGATTAAATGCCCTCAATCTCCTCCGGCCAATCAGAAGCCAAGAAAAAGGAGTTACAAAATAAAGGAATTAAATCCTGTAACTCCTCCCATTATGCGGCTTAATGACAATAAAAGCCCATAAACCCTCCTAAATGGCTACCAAAAAGCCTATAAAGAGGAGAGCACTCAAAGAAGAAAGGACAGCACAGACAGCAGAGAAAACACACAACAGACTGCAGAAAATCTGGAAACTCAGACAGAAAAAGGCATCAAAGAGAGAAAACTCTGCGGAAATCCTACACCGACCACCGCTACAAGGTGACAAAAGTCCCTTGGGGGGTGCCCCCCCCCCCCCAAGGTCCTTGCCTTCTCCTTCTGCCTCCAATGGCTTAGACGTGGCTTTTCAGCCCGTCTACTTGGCTTTTTATTGGACATAGGACCTCCTTTTGGTCTTTGTCCCCTAACTACCTGAGGTTATAGCCAAGCCAAGCGAATCAATAGTATCCTTTGTTCTCATCTGCATGGATGATGGCGAAGTCCACATATGGCTTGCGACCGTCAATCTGAACGGGTCCCCTACAATCTCCTGAGAAGTTAGATCCTCATTTTCTTATTTTTCATTGTAGTTTGCATTTTTTCAAAAGGGACAAAAATCACAACTCGTCTTTCATTATTGATAAGGATTGTAAATCGGCTATAAACACCAAAATCGGCTATAAACGCCAAAAATCAGCTATAAACGCCAAAATCGTCTATAAATGCCCAAAAAATCTCCTTTCACAGCAAATCAAGAAAATGTCGCTTTTCTTAAATATATGTGCAATGGAAAACTTGAAAGAAGTTGATTTCTTTTTTACTTGCGAAGGTTGATCTCCGGATCACAACTTGTAATTCCAAGTAAAATAGAAAATCTGGCACACCCACACAAAAAAAATGTTGATGCACGCCTCTGCCCCCTGGTTACGAAAGGGTCGGACCCAAACGGACTCCCACGTCCGCCGACCTCGGTAGAACCGAGCGGAAGCGCTGTTCCATCAAGCTGGTGTTAGGAATTTTGTGTATTGCAATTTGATGGATGCATATCATTTTAATCATCATTTGATTTCTCACACTTGCATTATTTTAGAAAACATTGAAATCTTATTTTATCCATGCATTGTTTTTAAAAATATGGTAAAACTCATGTTTTATGCATGAATTGATTTTAATCTTGGATGCAATTGATTTTGTAAAAGGAATTTCAAAATTCAAGCTTAGCCTAAGTTTTAAAGTTTCAAATGATTTGTGGCTTTTTATGATTCATGATTTTAAAAATACTTAGATTGATTTAAATCATGTTTCAAGCTTGATTTAATGGCCCCAACAAGTCCCACATCAAAAATCTTTGAAAATTGCAAAAGTATGCAAAATGGGAAAAGTGACCCAGGGCCCAGTGTACTCGGTCGACCGAGTACACATCCCGGTCGACCGCGTACACTGCGGGTCGACTGGGCAGAGAGCCGTTTGGCTCTCCAACGGTCATTTTTCTGACCGTTAAGGGTCGGTCGACCGGGCCTGTCATGGGGTCGACCGGGGACACGCAGAAACTCTGTTTTCTGTGTATAAAAAGGCTTCATTCCCTTTGAAAAAGAGTTGAAGATTTTAGAGCTCTTAAGCCTTCTTGGAGGTGTTTGGAGACAAGATAAAGGGGATGAACTAAGAGAGATTAAGGGGTCATTAGTAAAGCTAAAGCTTGGATCATTAAGTTAAATCATCAAGTAAGCTTTACTTTTATTAATCATATGTTTTATGCTTTGAGTAAATTATTGGTAAATGATTTGTAGCATATAAACTATGATGTGTTAAATCCATTACCTTCATTCAATCTTTGTTTTAGATTGTGATGGATTCTCACTTTGATTCAAACCAAGTTTTGTATTAAAACTTTATAAATCATGTTTTGTTAAAACCTTTGATTTGTTTTATAAACATGCTTCATTAACTTGTTTGAATCATCTTTGTTGTTTTCATTCATTTGATCTTTAGTTAAACTTTCATTTTGAAAACAACATTGCATATGCATCACATGTTTAAGATAAATTAATTTCATACAACTTGTGTCATTTTGATTTTCATAAATCATTAACAAGTTTGCATTTTATACATGTGATTTGCATTACACTTCAATCAAATCTTTTTATTTGCATTAAACTTTTAAATGCTTTTAGCATATATTGATTGAGCTTAATTTTAAACTTGATTGAAGTCTTCACACACACACATCATGAGCATACATCTTTGCATTTCATAGAGTGTTGTGTGAGTTAGTTTTTCAATTTCATAATCCGCCTATTTAGAGGCATTTTACTTGAGCTTAAATTGTAATCTCTTAGAGTGTTTTGTGAAGACACCTTCTTTGAGAAAAATCTATTGTTGTAAGGTTATTGCTTAGCCATTGAAAAGCATCTTGTATAGGTTGTTGTTAAGCCTTGAAAAACAACATTGTAAGGTTATTGCTTATCCTTGGAAAGCATATTTGTAGAGGTTATTGCTTAGCCTTTTGAAAAGCATAATAGTGAAAATCCGGTGGGGTGTGAGGAACACAAGCCGGTAGTGGATGTAGGCATTGAGGCCGAACCACTATAAATCTTTGTGTAGTGGTGATTGCTTTTGTGGTGATTGTTTTGTTTAGCTTCCGCATTATGTATGTTAATCATCACATGTGACTAGTTATTGTAAAGAAATTAAAATTGGTCATAATTAGTCATTAAGTGTAGCTTACCCTATTCACCCCCCCTCTAGGGTTAGGATCCCAAGGACTTTCAATTGGTATCAGAGCCTCGTGCTCTATATTAGGATCAAGTGTTTGGAACTCTTGATTAGGTGTAAAAACCTAGAGTAAAAACCCTAGTGTTGTACCTCCATGAAAATCATAAGAATGGATTCCACTAGTTTAGACTTTGTAGATTCTTGTGTAGATTCCTCTAGACCCCTCCTTCTTCCATCTATTGGAGATTCTAACATTAAAATTAATGAATCTAAATCTAAATTAAAAGAAGAGGAATATGATGAAAATGAAGCTTATGAGGAATTGTACACATGGTCCTTTGAGCTTTCTAAGAAGAATAAAAGATTAAAAGAAGAATCTAAAAGACTAAACCAAGAATTAGTCTCTTCAAAAGATGAACTTAGAGAAAAAGAAGAATTAATAAATTGTACAGAATCTAAGTTCATGATCTCTTTGCATAACCTATATAATGCTCAAGATGAATTAAAAGATTTAAAGATAGGTTATGACAATCTTAATAAGGAAAATTCTAAACTAAGAGATCAATTACAAAGGCAAGACAAAGACTTTAACAATCTTGAATCTAAGTCGAATATCTCTAAGGAAAATTTATCTAATGATCAAATTAAGATAAACACTCTAGAACTTGGATCCAATGTTATTAATGAAATTAAATTTGAATTAAAACTTGCCCATGAAGAGCTAAATAAATTTAAGGGAATTGAACAAGAACTAACTAAAGTTAAAAATGAGAATTCAACCCTTAAAACCAAAGTCACTCAACTTGAAACATACAAACAAAAGTATGAGTGCAAATTTACCCAAAGTGAAGAAAGATTGGAAAAGTTATTTAAATTGGGTAAATCAAAAGGAGATAGGACGGGTCTTGGATTTGATAGGAATACCTCATATGACCCTAAATTCACCAACACTTTTGTGAAAGGTGAGTCCTCATTCTCTAGCACTCACACTTCTTTGCCCATGTCTAAATGTAATTATTGTGGCATTGAAGGACATTTTAGGTTTGAGTGCAAATTAAGAAGAAGCAATGTGTCTAAATCCATATTTGAACCTAAAAAGGTAAAATCAAATACTATGATGATTAAGACACTAAAAATCAAAGAAGACTCCAAAAAGATTAAACAAGTTAAACCTATTAAAAAGGAGTCTCCTAAAATAGATTCTAAAAAGGTTAAACAAGTTAAACCAACTCTAAAAGAATCTATTAGCAAAAAGCTTCTCAATCTTCCTCCCATAACTCAACAAATGAAAGAACTTTTGAATAAAGTTGCAAAGTTAAATTTAAAATTCAAAAGTCAAATTAAGGGAGGAGTTAAGAAGAAAAGAAAAATGAATTCATCCCCTAAGAAGAAAACTCACCAACCCCAAAAGACTAATCACCAATCTAAGCTAAATTTAGTCAAATCTAAATATCAAGGTGATAAGTCTAAGTTAAAAATTTATCAAATCAAATCTCCTAGAGTTGGTGAGAAGTTTAAGTTAGACCTCAAAATCCATCCATCCCAAGACCTTAGGTGGATTCCCAAAGTTAGACAAATAGACAAACCTTAGGGCCTTGGACCTCATTGACCAACCTAACCTTAATAGTTAAATCTTTTTGTTGGTCATGATTGCATTTGCATTTTATGTTCTTTCTTAGTTACATTTTTTTTTAAAATGCATTTGTTTCTTTATGATCATTTGATTTTGTCTTCATGTACTTCCCTAAGTCACATATCATGGTTTTCAAAATCATTTGATTGTATTTCTCACATGTTAGATTTGCTTTTTGCTCTCATATAGTTATATCTTTTGTAATGCATTTCTACATGATCAATTGTTTATGATTCCAAAAGCTTTCATAGCTAGATCTCTCATAATCAATTGATGTTGCAAATTCATTTGTTTGTATGTCATAGTAAGATTATCTTGAAAAACAAATGATTTAAAACAATTTAGTTTTTCCATAGATTTCTAAGTTATATTTTCATATGGAAAATTATTGTTTTGAAAAACCAACTTGTATGTGTTTTAAATAAGTTATATCTTTTAAAATGCAAGTTGAAAAAGTGTTATCTTCAAAATCATCCTCTTTATGCTCATTGTTGGATTTTGTGTATTGAAATGATTTGAAGATTGTATGAATTGAAAATGTTTTTCAAGCTTTGTTAGTTATATTCATTGAAACATTTTCTTTTGAGTATATTTCCTTGTGCTAATAAATATATGTTTTAGAAGGAAATACTTGTTATATGCTATTTGCAACTTTGCTCATTTAGTTTCATTCTTGATGTGCAAATATCATATAGTTTCTTGTATGGTTGCATTATTAGTTACATTTGTAGAAACCATACTAGAACTCTAAAATCCATCCCTTATACTTACTAGTCAATTTTTTTTTAATGGATGGTTATGATGTTGATTCATGTATATTTTTCTTATTGATGTCATTCTTATACATGTTTCAACTTCATAGTAGTGTTTAATCATATGAACCTCTTTGAAATCCATTCCTTGTATTTCATAGATTGTTTGATGGATTTCTTAGTTGTTGAATTCATATGATTTGACACTTTTGGAAATTGCATATTCTTATAAGTCATATATTTTCAAAATGCAATTTCTCATGTTCATCACTATGCTCAATAGTTATATCATTAAAGTGATGAATATTCATTTATGTTGCTTGATGGAATCTTGTGTTTGTCACATGCTTGCTCTCAAACATGTTCCATATTCAATTGGTAATCAAATGATATCATTTTCAATTAGTATAACTTCCAATTGATGTTATATATTTGTGATAAACCTTGTGCACATTGGATTAAACTTGATAGTAATATGTCTTTGTTCCATGTCACATTCCATTAGCTTCATAAATGGTCATGTTTGCCACCTCTCTTGCTTATTTGGTTAAATCTCGTGACCACCATGTTTATGTGTTAATAATCTTGGTTGGTTAATGATTGAGGTAGGCATCATGGTTTGAATTTCATTTCACTCATCTTACACTTGATAGTCATATTTTATGATTGAGTGAAATGATTTCAAAATTTACATAGCATATGATTTTCATAGTTATATTATTTGATGCTATGTTTAGTAAACCCCTTATCATCATGGATAGCTCTAACTTGGATTAATCCTTCTAGTTACATTCCTTAAGTCCATTTTAGAGTGATTGAGCTAATAAGTCATACTCTTAAATCTCAATTGATATGGTTCTTATTTCAATTGGTATCCATGATAGATTAACCTTTGACCTTGCTCTTCAACTTTCCTTAAGCTTATAGGTCAATTGGTTTCTCTTCAATTTGGTAATTTGATCATTGAGCCTTATAGTTAATCATTATCAATTGGTATCTAATCCTTCCCTTGAAGTTATCCCTCAATTGGTTAAACCATCTTCTTCTTGCATCTAATAGTTATATTCTTGTCAAAAGTATGACAAAAGAAGATTATGGATTGAGGGGGAGTAAACCTTCTAAGGAAGCATTAGAGATGATCAAATTCACCATTGCTATTCCCTTATAACTTGCTCACATGCATAATAGCCTGTTAAGTATTTCATTTTCGATTTCATTTGTTAACAGGTGCTACTAAAGGTATTTTCCTTGTTTCATGTGTGTAGGTACATTTCTTCAATTGCTACCTTTGCAATTTAATGGCAAAGGGGGAGAAAGGATTAAGGGGGAGAAAATGCTCTAGCTACCCAAAAAGGGAGAAAGATCAAAGGGGGAGAGAGCATTCAATGGCAAGGGAGAGAAAGACCAAGGAGAGAGAGTGCTTGGTCTAAGGGGGAGAGAAGATAAAAGAAAGAAAGCTTGGAGCTAAGGACAAGAAGATTGAAGATCAAAAGAGCTAAAGCCCAAGCTAAGTGAAGGAGCATCCGAAGATTTCAAGCCGTGTCAAGCCAAGGAGCTGAAGACTTAGTGTGAGGTTTAGTGTTAAGTTAAGGTTTGCCATCAAATTGCAAAGGGGGAGATTGTTAGGAATTTTGTGTATTGCAATTTGATGGATGCATATCATTTTAATCATCATTTGATTTCTCACACTTGCATTATTTTAGAAAACATTGAAATCTTATTTTATCCATGCATTGTTTTTAAAATATGGTAAAACTCATGTTTTATGCATGAATTGATTTTAATCTTGGATGCAATTGATTTTGTAAAAGGAATTTCAAAATTCAAGCTTAGCCTAAGTTTTAAAGTTTCAAATGATTTGTGGCTTTTTATGATTCATGATTTTAAAAATACTTAGATTGATTTAAATCATGTTTCAAGCTTGATTTAATGGCCCCAACAAGTCCCACATCAAAAATCTTTGAAAATTGCAAAAGTATGCAAAATGGGAAAAGTGACCCAGGGCCCAGTGTACTCGGTCGACCGAGTACACATCCCGGTCGACCGCGTACACTGCGGGTCGACTGGGCAGAGAGCCGTTTGGCTCTCCAACGGTCATTTTTCTGACCGTTAAGGGTCGGTCGACCGGGCCTGTCATGGGGTCGACCGGGGACACGCAGAAACTCTGTTTTCTGTGTATAAAAAGGCTTCATTCCCTTTGAAAAAGAGTTGAAGATTTTAGAGCTCTTAAGCCTTCTTGGAGGTGTTTGGAGACAAGATAAAGGGGATGAACTAAGAGAGATTAAGGGGTCATTAGTAAAGCTAAAGCTTGGATCATTAAGTTAAATCATCAAGTAAGCTTTACTTTTATTAATCATATGTTTTATGCTTGAGTAAATTATTGGTAAATGATTTGTAGCATATAAACTATGATGTGTTAAATCCATTACCTTCATTCAATCTTTGTTTTAGATTGTGATGGATTTCTCACTTTGATTCAAACCAAGTTTTGTATTAAAACTTTATAAATCATGTTTTGTTAAAACCTTTGATTTGTTTTATAAACATGCTTCATTAACTTGTTTGAATCATCTTTGTTGTTTTCATTCATTTGATCTTTAGTTAAACTTTCATTTTGAAAACAACATTGCATATGCATCACATGTTTAAGATAAATTAATTTCATACAACTTGTGTCATTTTGATTTTCATAAATCATTAACAAGTTTGCATTTTATACATGTGATTTGCATTACACTTCAATCAAATCTTTTTATTTGCATTAAACTTTTAAATGCTTTTAGCATATATTGATTGAGCTTAATTTTAAACTTGATTGAAGTCTTCACACACACACATCATGAGCATACATCTTTGCATTTCATAGAGTGTTGTGTGAGTTAGTTTTTCAATTTCATAATCCGCCTATTTAGAGGCATTTTACTTGAGCTTAAATTGTAATCTCTTAGAGTGTTTTGTGAAGACACCTTCTTTGAGAAAAATCTATTGTTGTAAGGTTATTGCTTAGCCATTGAAAAGCATCTTGTATAGGTTGTTGTTAAGCCTTGAAAAACAACATTGTAAGGTTATTGCTTATCCTTGGAAAGCATATTTGTAGAGGTTATTGCTTAGCCTTTTGAAAAGCATAATAGTGAAAATCCGGTGGGGTGTGAGGAACACAAGCCGGTAGTGGATGTAGGCATTGAGGCCGAACCACTATAAATCTTTGTGTAGTGGTGATTGCTTTTGTGGTGATTGTTTTGTTTAGCTTCCGCATTATGTATGTTAATCATCACATGTGACTAGTTATTGTAAAGAAATTAAAATTGGTCATAATTAGTCATTAAGTGTAGCTTACCCTATTCACCCCCCCTCTAGGGTTAGGATCCCAAGGACTTTCAGCTGGCACACCCGGTGGGACCCGTTCATTTGAGAACACAATGCTAGAAATGAAATATTTGCATATCATATCTTTTGCTCTATGCTTATGCTTCTTTTCTCGATTCCTTGGCTACTTTCTAATCGGTGGCCTATGTTGGATTCTGCATCTAAAAAAAAAAATGAGATGAGATTTTTTGGTAATTTCTAATTCTTTGAATTTATTTCCACTCTTTCTCTTTTTCAAAAAAAAATCAGATTTCTCATTTTGAATTCAAAATTAAGAAACCTTGATCCTTTCTTATCGTTCATCATGCTTGCAGAAATGTTGAGCCTGTTCGACTAAGGTTTTGGGCGATCGTTTCTCTTCGATGAGTTCATTAAATATCTAAAAGAAAAACAAAAATTAGATTTCTCAGTTTGAACTCAAAATTGAGAAACCTTGATCCTTTCCTATCGTTCATCGTACTTGTAGAAATGTTGAGCCTGTTCGACTAAGGTTTTGGGCCATCGTTTCTCTTCGATGAATTCATTAAAGATCTAGAAAAAAAACAAAAAAATTAGATTTCTTATTTTGAATTCAAAATTGAGAAACCTTGATCCTTTCCTATCGTTCATCGTACTTGCAGAAATGTTGAGCCTGTTCGACTAAGGTTTTGGGCCATTGTTTCTCTTCGATGAGTTCATTAAAGATCTAGAAAAAAAAACAAAAAATCAGATTTTCTCAGTTTGAATTCAAAATTGAGAAACCTTGATCCTTTCCTATCGTTCATCGTGCTTGCAGAAATGTTGAGCCTGTTCGACTAAGGTTTTGGGCCATTGTTTCTCTTCGATGAGTTCATTAAAGATCTAGAAAAAAAACAACAAAAAATCAGATTTTCTCAGTTTGAATTCAAAATTGAGAAACCTTGATCCATTCCTATCGTTCATCGTGCTTGCAGAAATGTAGAGCCTGTTCGACTAAGGTTTTGGGCCATCGTTTCTCTTTGATGAGTTCATTAAAGATCTAGAAAAAAAAAGTCAGATTTTCTCAGTTTGAATTCAAAATTGAGAAACCTTGATCCTTTCCTATCGTTCATCGTGCTTGCAGAAATGTTAAGCCTGTTCGACTAAGGTTTTGGGCCATCGTTTCTCTTCGATGAGTTCATTAAAAATCAAAAAATAAATATATATATATATTATAAAACAAAAAAAAGACATAGACCACTAAGGTTAAACCAACTGCGTTCTTTGATCATGGTTGATTCAAGAAAAGCCTTGTCCAGAGTGTGGAGGCAGCTTGACTGTTCTAGGCAAGGGTCCTCTAAACGGGTTCATTAAGTAATCGTACCCTTACCTGGGGGCAATTCTATCAATTGAGATTTCATAAGACCGGGTTAGAAGGCCTTTGTGTACCTTGTCTTTTAAATAAATTTTTTTTTTCAAAATTAAAATTTTAAAAAATAAAAATTTTAAAATAAAAAATAAAAAATAAAAAATAAAAAAATCTTCAAAAAAATAAATAAAAATAAAAAAAAGATTTTTTTTAAAAAAAAATCTTAAAAAAAAAATCTTGAAAAAAAAAACTTTCGTCCATTTTGGTTTAGATTGGAGAAATCTTGGTATTCTCCTTTTTGAGCACTGGCGCTCGCGGAAATCGCATGAGCCCGGTGTTCAGATTGGAGTGCTTTTGCTCTCTCTTGATGAACCCGATATTGGCCTTTCAAAAAAAAAAAAACTCGTCATTTTTAGATTCAGATCCGAGAAATTGTGGTTCATTTCTTTCTGAGCACTGGCGCTCACGGAATCGCTGGAGCCCGTGTTCAGATCGGAATACCATCTGCTCTCTTTGATGAATCCAATCTTGACCTTTCAAACAGAGAAGCTCAATCTCATGATGCGGTCTCCAAACATTTGTGTCTAGCGGTACTAGTACGCCCTTTCAGGGTTACTTGTATTCGCGAACCGGCACATTTGTAACTCCAACTTTATATTCTTCTTACCTCGGAGCAAGCTCTGCTTCTCGATAAGTCGAATTTAAGTTCCACAAGTGCTTCTAGCAGTCACTGGGACGCTCATTCTGGGCTTACCATACCTGCGGTCAGAACAATTGTACCTTCTATGGTGTTTTGCCTTCTCATATTGCTTGGGTTATCTCCCTCGAGCAATTTGAAAAGACAAAACCATAGAACTTCCCATTTATGATCATTTATATTCTTATGATCACTAATGGATGTGGTCTTGTTTCAGAAATCTTTTCGAAACTAACAATGGATACCATTACTTTCGACGAGAACAAGCACCAACTCATGCTTCAACAAAAGCAAACCACGCGCACCTACAAGCGCCCCATCAGCTGCCGAAGCGTCAACTCCCACGGCAACTCTCTGAGCTCCGGGTCGACCTCGACTCCCCGGACTATGGTCTTTGGGACGCTGGGACCATTCCACTTCCTGAGGAACAAACTGCTCCCTCCAAGAAGCAGAAAACTCGCCTCTCAACATGTCACTACCGTGACACCAAAGATGAGCACCAGAAGGCCCGAAGCCCGTGGCAGCCCCACAAGCCTCGACCCGCAAACGACTAGGTCTATCCCAAGACTTGGTCCCCAAGAACTTCACCAAAACAAAGAAGGTCCCAAACATCCACTAAGCCAGCATTCCTGGCCCCACTCAAGGAGAACCGGTTCTACCCTCTTGCTTACATAAAAGAGGAGAGACCCATCTCCAATCTGACTCTCAAGTCAACCCAGCATGAGTCGGCTTGATCCTACAAGCCCAAATCAAGTCATGCATCACAAGGCCTCTGCAAGCACCTGCTAAGGCCTACAAACCTGCAGTTCGACCCTTCATCTCTATAGGGGCCGAACTCCAAAAATTCAAAGCTTCGCTGCAACAGGCGAAGGACAGGGTTTGCATCCTTTCCTTGCCCAGCTACAAAGAAGACAGGCTCGGCTGCTGCGCCCGAGGGAGCACATCCTTCATCATCAAAGCCCAGCCAGAGCTGACCGAAGCTCAAGTTGCTCGTCGTATATGCCGCCGCGCATCGTATCGGCAAAAGAGACTAGAGAAGTAAAGGACCCAGCCTCCTATACTTCAAGTCCCTCCCAAATGGGTCGAAAAAGAAAGACCCAGCCAAGTTGCTAGTTGTCCTATGGTTGGAAAAACCAGAAGACGCCAAAAGTCAGGCATCCAAAATCCAGGTCCGACGTCCGATGAACCCGCCAGCGTCTCCAAGACAAGAGACATTCAGAAGAATCCCCTGCTCCTTCAAGCAAAGGACGGCAGAGTGATCCTTCCTCAAGCTCTTCATCAATAGAATGAGCCCCAGCTCAGTTACCAGGACAGTTTCTTCATTTGAATCCCGAACGATGAACATCCTGGCTACAAATTCTGAGCCACCACCCTGCAATCCACCTCTAGATGATGTGATCACATGCATCCAGCAGTTGGAACAAGGCCAACAGAGGATTGAAACTCTGATGGAAGACCTTCTCCTCACCTTCCAAAATCAGGCGAACAATGAACCTCCTTCGAATCATTAAGACGATGAGGTAAATGGAGAAGAAAATGAGTCACGCGCCCTTACCAAAAAGGACGTAGACAGTATCCTCGCTAAGGACCATGGGATCAAGCCACCATATCCCTTTTAGATGGACTCGGTCCTGTTCCCCACAAAATTCAAGCATCCTACTCTCCAAACATATATGGGGAAAAGATCAGCCAGACAGCACGTCATCCACTTCAAGATCCTGACGGGAGCTATCGCGGATCAAGATGCACTCAATATCCGCCTCTTTGCAATTACCCTAAAAGGTACGGCCTTCGATTAGTACTCCACTCTGCCGGAGGACTCCATCCAAAATTGGGCCATGCTAGAGACACGCTTCCTAACTCACTTCAAAGGTGAGGATCATCTCGCTACTATGGATCAGCTGTGCAGCCTAAAACAGGGGGAGAATGAGTCAACATATGACTTCATTCACAAGTGGAAAATAATGGCATATAATTGCTCTGATGTATTGCCACAAGCGTCGCTAGTCGACATCTGACGAAACAACATGAGAGCTAGAATCCGCTCCACGATCATCGGCAACAAATCAAAAAACCTGGGAGAACTCCTAGAGAAGCTTCCCTGGAAGCTGGAAAACAGTGATTAAAGACCTCAACAGTCAGAAATCATCAAGAAAAGAGCCAACCGCCATTGCAAACCTCTAAACCAAAGAAGAAAAAAGGTCCCTCAATGCGCAGACCAAGTCAGCTCCTCAGCCACCAAGAAAGCTGAAAAATAAAGCTGCTGGTAAGAGACCTGAACTCTCAGATGCCTTCAAAGAACGAGTAGAGAAGAAATACCCATTTGATGAAGATGTTTATGAAATCTTCGGGGCTCTTGTGGTATACGGCAAGCTCACCTTGCCTGAACCAAAAAGACCGGGCGATGTTGGCAAAAACAACGATCCTCGGTACTGTCCATACCATCAGATGATCTTGCATCCTCTCAATCAATGCGTCGTTGTGAGAGAGAAAATAAACGAGATGTGGAAAAACGGAGTCATCACCTTTGACAAAAACTATGGGTCTACCTCCATCAACATGGTCTCTAAGAAATGCTCAGCCATGTCTGCAAGCCCTAACCCTTCCCTTACCCTTCGTTCCCTTCCTCCCCAAATCCTCTCTAACACCTCTGAAGCCGAACCCCATCAAGCCGAAGCTTCATCCCCTTTTTCTTTCTTCAGATTTTTCCCCTCTACCCAGCTCCCAGCCAATCGCAGCTCTGATTCGACCAACAACCACCACGGCAGTCCCCTCGCCAGAGTTCCTCCTACCAAAATTGCCCCAGCCAACCCATCCTGCTCAGTCCCTTAGCTCCTCAACTACGGGCTTAAGGTCTCAAACATTGGTCTCAGCCCCTCAACAGTTATTTCAGACCGTCCCTCTTCTCAGGTTTGGGATGAAGCTCAGCTAGCTACTCTGCATAACCACCTGGCGGGTCTCCTCAGTACAGCTTTAGGTAAATCCTTACCTCTTCCTCCACTGAAACCCCCCGACCCTCCTCCTATACCCCCCTGCTCTCCCACAGAACAATTAGCTCCTCTTCTGAACTCTGTCTCCAACCAAATCCTGGTTCAGCAAGCTAAGCCCCCACCTAGTTCCTGGTTAGACCTTTTCCCTGATTCAAAGCCGATAGCCCCCTCAGACTTCCCATCCTCCTCTCTAATCGATGGTCAGATAGTCATGAAAATCCCTTCTTCCATGATTGAGCCAAGTAAAAACTCCTTCTCAAATGCAGCTATAGGCAAATTCATTGGAAGAAGACCGACTGTGGAATGGCTGACCTCCCAAGCCAACTCTCATTGGAACCTCTCTAAACCATGTTTGATCTCCCTTACAGATAAAGGCCATTTTATCTTCAGATTTAGCTCAAAGGAAGACAGGGATTTGGTTCTGTCTCAATCACCCCACAGCCTGCAGAATAGAAAACTCCTTCTTCTCCCCTGGTCCCCTGGTCAAGGCTCTGCAGAATGGCCAAATCTTCACCCAGTCTGGATCCGTATCTATGGCATCCCTTACCACTGTTGGAGTTCAAATATCCTTCTCTCCTTAGCAAGTTCCATAGGCACTCCCTTGAAACTGGATGACATCACTGCCTCCCAAAAAATTCTCACTTTTGCTAGAATCCTGGTTAACATTGATCTTTCCAGACCTAAACCTACAGAAATCAAGGTGGATTTAGCTGGAGAAGAGGAAGTCCTTCTCTCTGTCTCCTATGAAAATCTGCCATGCTCCCTCTGCCTTCTCCATGGACACTCAGAAACCTACTGCAAAACTGTCCCCAGATCCTCAATTAAACAGAGTCACAACAGCCAAGGTATTCTGGGCAAGTCTCCAACTCTGGAGCCAGGTTCCCAAGACCATCCTATTTCAATCTCTGCATCCCCCACTGAGTCTGAGTCAGCTCCAGCCTCAAACCAAGTGGTCTCTCTTGACCATTCTATTCCAGGAAGCTCCTCGGACCAACAAAAGGACCCTGTTTCTCTCCCCCCCCCCTCTCCCTCCCCCTGGCTCCCCTAGTCCCTCCACCTCTTCCGGTCATCATCTTCAGTCAAACTCCAGACTTGATCAGCTACCCAAGGAGATTTTCTTGGAAGTTCTTGATAAAATTCCTGCTCCTACCCTGGATACCACAAACCCCTTTGACATTCTGGAAAAATGCTCCTTCATAGAGCCAACTGATGCAGTCCCCTTCCCTCCTCATCCCCCCTTCTCCCTCTCATACCTTGCCTTCCTCTGATCCCCCAAATTCCCCCCTCCTGCTGATATATCCTTAGAGGCAAATCTCACCACTCCCTCTAACAGAAAGAAAACCAAAATCAAAAATAAAAAGGCCTCCTCCTCCCGCCCTTTAACCAGAAGCTCAAACGGACCTCCCTCTCTCCCCTTAACTTCCAAATGATTAAAATCCTCTATTGGAACTGTAGGGGTATTGCAAATACCCCTTCCCTTAGGGCTCTCCATCATCTCATCTCTTCTCACTCTCCTGATATTATTTTTCTCTCGGAACCAATGACCATCTCTCCCCCTCCCTCCTTGAGGTCAATCTTCGGCTTTGATGGCTTCTTCTCTAACCTCAATCAATCAGCTGCTTCCATTTGGTGTTTTTTCAAAACTACTTCTGCTTTCCAATTCTCTCTATTGGATTTCTCTAGCCAATTCTTAACCCTGTCTTTCACTAACCCTGCCAATGCTACCCAATGCCTCCTCACTGGAATATACGCCTCCACAAACTATATTCGCAGAAGAGAGCTTTGGGACTACCTTACTTCTCAAGCTTCTTCAAATATCCCTTGGTGTGTGCTGGGAGACTTCAACTCCATCATCTCTGCCTCCGAAAAATTTAGTCTCAGATCTTCTCGCTTAAATACTGACTTCCAACAGATGCTGCTTGCCTCTGGTCTGCAAGACATGGGCTATTCTGGAAACAAATTCACATGGTCTAACAACCGCAGAGGCACCAGCTATGTTGCAGCAAGACTAGACAGAGCCCTATGCAACCACCAATGGACTGCCATCTCGTCTGATCCTCTGCTCTCCCACTTGCCAAAGGTCTCTTCTGATCATTGCCCCCTGCTTCTCTCTCACAGCCAGAGTCCCTCTCCTTCAAATGCTCCCTTCAAATTTGAAGTTATGTGGACACTCCACCCGGAATTCCATAGTCTTGTTGCGGAAAACTGGAAGCCAGACATTGAGGGCCATCCCCAATACGTGCTAGCTCAAAATCTGAAAGCAATGAAGCAGGTCTTCAAAGTGTGGAACAAGACTGTCTTCGGAGAAATCAGACTCAAGACTAAAGAAGCGGAAAGGAATGTGCTGGAAATCCAAGCAAGGCTGGATGCTGGTCCAACAGACTCTCTCCACCAGGCTCTTTTGGAGGCCAAGGCCTCTCTTCACAATTGGCTCCAAATATCAGATCTCCACTGGCGCCAAAAATCAAAAGTGAGATGGCTGGAAGATGGAGATAGAAACACAGCTTTTTTTCATGCCTATGCAAAATCTCGAAGGGCTGTTAACCGAATTGACAAAATCCAATCCAATGGTAATTGGATTGAGGACCCTACCCAAATCCAGCAGCTGGCAGTCAGACACTTCTCAGGCCTGGCACAGTCAGTTCACCCTGATCCTGGAGGGAGCCTTTTTGAATTAGAGAGTAACAAAGTCTCTTCTGTCATGAACCTCCACCTGACAAGAATTCCGGATGAAGAAGAAATTAAGAGGGCAGTTTTTGATTTGAAGGCGGACAGCTCCCCTGGGCCAGATGGTTTTCCTGGTTCCTTCTTCACTGCCACCTGGCTGATTACTGGAGGGACAATCATAAGAGCAGTGAAACACTTTTTCTCCTCTGGTAATCTGTACAAAGCTTCCAATGCTTACTTTCTGGCTTTGATTCCTAAATCAACTTCGCCAAGTTCTTTCACTGATTATAGGCCAATTAGCCTTCTCAACTTCTCCTACAAAATCATTTCCAAAATCTTAGCTTCCAGACTGTCTCTCATCCTCCCCTCTCTAATCTCTCCAAACCAAGCAGCTTTTGTTAAAGGGAGATCAATCCATCAACACATTGCCTTAGCTCATGAGCTCTTCCAATTCCTCCGCTTGAAGACTAGGGGTGGGTCTCTTTGTATGCAGCTCGATATATCTAAAGCTTTTGACAAGTTAAGCTGGGCCTTCCTCTTTAAAGCTCTAGCCTTCTTTGGGTTCTCAAATAGCTGGATTAACCTTGTTAAAGCCTGTGTCTATTCTGGAAAAGGCTCTGTCCTAATAAATAGAGTGCCTTATGGGTTTTTTGACTCCACTTGTGGTCTCAGACAAGGGGACCCCCTGTCCCCTTACCTCTTTATTTTAGCAGAGGAAATTCTCAGCCTAAACATTCAGAAACTTGTTTCCTCGAGGCTGGTCCTCCCTCTTTCCTCAGTGCCAAAGACCCCCTGCCATCTCTTCTATGCTGATGACATACTGCTCTTCTTGAAAGGCAACAAGAAAGGTCTGATGGCTCTCAAACAACTCCTAGAAAAGTATCAATTCAGCTCGGGGCAACACATCAATGTGGCAAAAAGTAAACTCTTCTTAGGCAAGTGTAGCCCGTTGACAAAAAGACAGATTCTGTCCATCACCAACCTTCAAGATCATCCTCTATCCTCTTCTTACCTCGGTGCTCCTCTGATAATTGGAACGCCGAAAAGACATCACCTGCACTCTCTGGTGGATAGGTTCCTCTCCAAGCTAGTCGGGTGGAAGTCCAGGCTGCTCTCTTTTGCTGGTCGCACTATCCTGATTAGGCATGTGCTAGGCAGTTTACCCACTCACATAGCGATGGTCTTCCCACTCCCAAAGTCAGTCACAAACCACTTAGAAAGTATAATGAGGAATTTCTTATGGTCGGGAGCTGCTTCTAGATCCAAGAGGAGTCAGATTCGCTGGGATTTGGTGTGTCTTCCCACCCTTGAGGGAGGTCTTGGTATCAGGCGTATCCAAGATCATAACGGAGCTTCTTTGTCAAGCTAGCATGGACAGCTGCTACGTCAGCTTCTCTTTGGGCTGACTGGATGAAAGGGAGGTACTTTCCCAGGGCTACCTTATGGAGCTCTTCCACGACCAAAATTGGTTCCTGCGTCTGGCGGAAAATCAGGAAGGCAGCTCACATCATTCAAGAAGGCAGTAAATGGATTATTGGGAATGGCAAATTGGCAGATGCTTGGTTCGACTCTTGGTCTTCAGAGTCAAGCCTGGCAGATCAGTTTCCTTCCTTCTCCTTCCCCCTCACCAGACAGTCAGCTCCCTCTGGGATGGCTCAGCCTGGACCTTGCCATCAGGGCTTCAAATAGAGGTGGAAGATGCTTTAAGGAGTGCCGTCCAGTCTATCTCTATAGACCCCGCTAAAGCTGATTCCATCTATTGGAAAAGCCACCCAGGGAAAGATTTATCTCTCAAAGAGGCTTGGCAGTTAATTAGGCACTCTCAGCCCCGCAAAATTTGGGCTCCCCTGGTTTGGAACCACCTCATTAGACCGAGAGTGTCCTTTTTCGCTTG